>CAWUFW010001270.1:2400000-3002340 GCA_963921515.1 Calotriton arnoldi
GTGAGCTCCTTGGAACTTCTTACAGTATCTTGCCAAAAGTACTCTTGTTAGACCTTGCAATCTTGGCGTACTCTTGATAGACCTGGCAACCTTGGTGTGGTTTTCCTTCTAACTTTTGCCTTCAGACCACCTGCTTTTGTTGACTTTGTTTTTGCCGGCCTTAGGACTCTGCAAACTTTATACTGCTACCCAGTGCTAAAGTGCTTGTGCTCTCTCCTTAAAACCCATTTGGCATATTTAATTTACTTGTAAGTCCTTAGTAAAGTGGCACTACCTGTGCCCAGGACCTGTAAATTAAATGCATTATTGGGCATGCAACATTGATTGTGCCAACCCACCTAAGTAGCACTTTAAACATATCTCAGGCCTGCCATTGCAGCCTGGGTGTGTACAGTTTTAAACTGCCATTTGACCTGGCAAAGGAAACCTTTTGCCCAGCTCAAACCTCCCTTTTTAATACTTATAAGTCACCCTTAGGTAGACCCTGGACAGCGCAGAGTGCAGGGTGCAGTGTATTTAAAAAGTAGCGCATGTAATATTAAGTTTTACATGCTCTGGTAGTGAAAAACTCTTAAATTCCCTTTTCACTACAGCAAGGCCTCCCTCTCCCACACACTGACATTGGAGTTCCCTCATTGCAATTTATAAGTGTAATTTCCAAACTGGACGAGGTAACTAATTAATGTTTGGTTCCTCTGGAATTGGCATTTAAAATCATAACTTATGGTGAAGTCGGATTTTAAATTACAATTTTGAAAATGCCACTTTTAGAAAGTTGGCATTTGTTTGTCTTAGCCATTTGGTGCCTGCAGCCTGTCTCTGGGTCACATGGACATAGTTGTCAGTGACCTTTGTGCATTCCTGTTAGACAGCCACACATAATGGAGAGCTTAGGTGTGACTGGATGGGTGCTTCGCTGGCAAGATGGGAGGGAGTAGCTGGTCCCAGCCCCACTTATACTTGAAAAGGCTGTGTCCTGACTCCACACAAAGGACTGCAAACCCCCTGTAGTTTGTCTGGAGCAGGGCCAGGAAGGCAGGGCACCTTTGGACTTCAAAGGCATGCCTCTAGAAGCGTCTCCCCACTTCGAAGGCACAACTGGGTATAAATACTGGGCCTCAGACACCAACTCTTCAGTACACATCTGGACCTGTGGATACTCTGCCAGGCAGAAGGACTTTTGTGCTGCAGAAAGGTCTGCCACTCTGCTGCACTGCTGCTCTGAAAGACTGCTACCCTGCTGTGCTGACCTGCTGACCTCTTGCCTGAGTGAGAAGGACTGGGCCTGCATCTCTTAAACCCAGAACCTAGAGTGGCTCCAAGGGCTAGTTGGCTGGCCTCTTGATCTGAAGCTTCAGGGACATAACAGGCTTCCAACAACATTGCACCTGCACCTGCACCTGGACTCTGCCATCTGTGAGTCCACCCTGCCAAGTGGTGCCACCCCAGTCCTGGACCCTTGGAAGTGGGCTTTAAGTGCTCTGCCAGCCTCTGTGGATTCAGCGGAACCGACGCATCTCCTCTGCCACGCGGCACAACCCTGAGCAGAGCCGACGCATCTCCGCTGAATATGTCTCTATACAACGCGAGTCATTACATCGCGTGGTTTTACAACGCGGTTGTTACAACGACCGCGTTGTTACAACGCAGTACCATTACAACGCAAGTCGTTACAACGACTTGCTCTAGATGGCGCGCTGGACTTAGAAATAGTATAATTTACTATTCCAACTCCAGTGTGTGCAACAGTAGGGAAGGTGTTGGAATAGTAAATTATACTATTCCTTAGTTTAGAGCGCCATCTAGAGCAAGTCATTGTAACGACTTGCGTTGTAATGGTACTGCGTTGTAACAATGCAGTCGTTGTAACGACCGCGTTGTAAAGGTATCGCGGTGTAATGACCGCGTTGTAAAGGTTGTTTCCCTATCCGCTGTTGCGTGGATTGAACCTGTCGCAGAGACCCACATCGCCGCCGCAGCCTGCAACGCCTTTGGAACCACCCTTGTGCGATGCATCATCAGTGCAGGCCCTCGCATCCCTCGTCGACGGCAGCCTAGGAGTCTGATTCTGCATCGCAGCCTCGGAGCTCTGCAAAACAAACGCACATCACCTCAGACTTTGCATCGCAAGCTCAGTCGATAGGATCCTCCACAATGACACAGGCCCTCGCATCGCAGGCTCGCTGCATCCCGGAACTGACTCATAGCTTCGGTTGCGCAATGCATCTTCAACACGAATCCTCGCAATTCTCCTCAAGCCAGTATTTAAGGTACCTGATCCGCAGGCCTCACTGGGTCCCTGTAGTTAGACCGTGCTCCATTGTTGTTGGCCCTAACTTGTAACCTTGTCCCGGTCCAGAGCAACCTGATATCCACAGTTGGTGCTTTGTGCTTTTAGGTGCTATTTTCACTGAAATCTTTAAAATTGCACATTTCCGGTTATGCAGATTGAATTTTTGCCTGTTTGGTCTTGTTTTATTTATTAAAGAAAGTTGTTTTTCTCATTTTGTGTGGGATCTTTTTGTGTGGTGTTTCTGCTTTATTACTGTTTGAAGTTTTGCACAAACACTTTACACCTTACCTCTAAGTTAAGCCTAACTGCTCTGTGCCAAGCTACCTGCGGGTTGAGCAGAGGTTAATTTGGGGTTTGCTTGTGCCTTACCCGCACAAGGAATGTGGTTGCTGCTTGACTAGGGCTCACACCCCAGTCAACCAGTAACCCAATTTCTAACAACTCTATACTCAGATAGCAAAGCCTCTCCCCACACGGGATTAGTGGTGGTTGGGCCTACGCTCTCCTGCTAAGGCCTCAAGAGAAGTATCGTACAACGAACAACACAAGCATAAAGAATTTTAACTACAGCCACCAGACTCCTTAGGTCTCTGATGCTGAGAAGGTTCGGGAACAGCGGTGTGGAAAATCCCTCTTTTTTTGAGTGGTGACCTGCAAACACACTATCTAAAGTTTCAGTTTCCATCACTTTTAGCCTCCTTCAGTTGCCTGTGTAAAGAAAATGCACAAATGCAAGAGAAATTGAGAAGTAGCTAGCATTAGATACTGAACTGCTTGAGGAGGGAAATTTCTGTCTCTCTCTGCAGGAATATCTCTATTTTATCTCTATCTTATTTTTGCATAATAAACCTGTTTTAGATTTGAAGGAGGATTCTAGCCATTTCTCTTCCACAAACCTTGTCGCTTTAGACCTGGACCTGCCTACTTTCTTCCTGTTGTTGGGAAAGAGCTGGAACAGATTCCAAATTTCGACCCCAGGTGCCAATGGTAAGGGAGACTTTCCAAAAGCATTAGTTTGGCTAAATTGAACAGAGTGAAGTCTTATTTTTCTGCTACTATGCTTATGTATCTAGGTGCATTATAGAAGGTGCATAAGGCATCGTCTGAGTGGAAGATAACAAGTTTAAACTGTGTGAGTAGGCAGAAGAGGCTGGAGTCCCTTAAATAAATCTATGAGAGCACTACACAGTATAGAGCGAGTAGGCTCTAGAATAGCATGGAAGGGGGAGATAGGCCCGAGTGGCAGGACCCTAACGCAGACCCTATCAGGATGAATGTGTGTACAAAAGAGGGTCAGTGATCCATCTGCGTAGCCTCTACTCTAGCTTCACTGTGTTATGTGGGAATAAGCCAAAAGCAAGGGGGTCAGTGTGCATGAGTGAAAGATACTTTCCTTTTCTACCTCCAATTGTTCTTCAAATTCAAATTGTCTAAAGCTTACCTCTAATAAAAATGAGGTCCTCCTCTTCGGGAATAATGTGTCCTTTTGGTTGCCAACATGGTGGCCGCAGGAACTCGGCTCTCTTCCTACACCAGTTAGCAAGGTGAAGAACTTGGGTATACCTTTGATAGTAAACTCTCCTTTGAGGGCCATGTCAATACCATCACTTCTGCCTCGTTCTTCACACTAAAACTTCTTATAAAGATTTTCCCCTTCATTCCTCAGTATCTACAAAAAACTGTGACCTCAGCCCTTGTACTCTCTCTAAGGTTGACTACTGCAATGCTTTATTCGTCAATATTAGGAAAAAGTGTCTGACAAAAATTCAGATTGTACAAAATGCAGCTGCCCGTTTGCTTCTGGGCATTCCTAAGCACGAATCCACTTCACCTGCGCTTAGTCGCCTGCATTGGCTCCCTATCAGGAAGCACATTGAATATAAGGCTTTGTACATCGCCTTTAAAGCACTCCACGGCATAGGCCCAAAGTACCTTAAGCACAGTTTTCAGTGGTATATTCCACCTAGGCCGCTGCGATCCACTTCAGCACACAATCTTGTAGTGCCCAAATTCAAGAAGGCTGGCTGGGCCGGTAGACGTTTTCTGGTGGGCACAACCAGACTTTGGAATTCGCTTCCTCTGAAACTGAAAGGGGAAATTCAGCTGTTAGCTTTCAGGAAAGCACTCAAAACCTGGCTTTTTAACCAATAACTTTATCCTTTCAGCCACTGTGGTCTCCTTTCTGAGCCAGTGCCTAGACACCTTCGGGTATTAGATGTGCTTTACAAATTGTTTTTCATCTTCATTTCAAAAGAACAGTTAGGAAAAAATAACTGTGAGATCCCTCCCTTCCAATGTTTGCATTTTTCTCTCTCGCCCTCTACGGATGAGCTACAGCGCAGGGCGACAGACAGCTATATGGGGTCCTAGATGTGAATGACGCAGGTATGGGAGCACAGAAATCAAAGCAATATAGACCCGGTAAACACCCATTACAACAAATCTTTTACCACGACTACCATCAACCCGCATACCATCACAACGCAACTACCATTACTCCGCAATGCCATTACAACGCATGGCATTACATTTTATATGCTTTTACCACGCATGCTTTTACAACGAAATTTGTTGTAAATGCATGAATGGTAAAAGCATATGTTTTTTATATGTAAGTATAAGGTAAGTATAGGGTTTGGGTTTTGGAGTGTAGGGGTATATGTTTTGGGGTTCAGGGGTAATTTTAGGGTTAAGGGAATGTGTGGGTTATGGGGTGCTGGGGTAATTATAGGGTTAAGGGTGGGTTTGGGTTTTGAGGTGCCCGGGGTATTTTTAGGGTTCAGGGTGGGTTTAGGTTTTGGGGTGCTGGGGTATTTTTAGGGTTCAGGGTGGGTTAGGGTTTTGGGGTGCCAGGGGAATTTTTAGGGGTCAGGGGTAATTTTAGGGTTAAGGGCATGTTTGGGTTTTGGGGTGCTGGGGTATTTTTAGGGTTCAGGGAGTGTTTGGGTTTTGGGGTGCCAGGGGTATTTTTAGGGTTCAGGGTGGGTTTAGGTTTGGGGGTGCATGGGGTAATTTTAGGGTTAAGGGCAAGTTTGGGTTTTGGGGTGCTGGGGTATTTTTAGGGTTCAGGGTGAGTTTAGGTTTTGGGGTGCGGGGGTATTTTTAGGGGTCAGGGTTTTGGGGTGTAGGGTAATTTTAGTGTACAGGGTGGGTTTAGGTTTTGGGGTGCAAGGGCATTTTAAGGGTTCAGGGTGGGTTTGGGATTTGGGGTGATGGGGTATTTTTAGGGGTCAGGGTAGGTTTTAGGGTTCAGGCTGGTTTTGGGGTGCCAAGGGTAATTTAAGATTTAAGGGGGTATGGGTATTGGGGTGGTATGGGTAATTTAACATTGTTAGGGGTGTTTAGTTATTGGGATGACAAAAGGACTTTTATGGGTTTTAGGTTTTTTTTAAAAATAATTAAATGTAAATATATATATATATATCTATATATATATCCACAACGCTCCACGCCAACAGAAACCTCTCCAAAGACGGGAAAGCAGACCCAAAATTTGTGCAAAACGGGTTTATTACAGGAATGCCCGCACCTCCACCATTACGCGTTTCAGCCTCCTCCGAGGCCTTGATCACATGACGCGTTTCGAAACCATTTTTTCTCTTTTAAAGTGATAGTGCAATTAATCTCACGTGCAGAAAAAGCAACATCATAGACATAGAAGGTACAATTCGGTAACACTGAACCTAGTGCATTAACGCATTTATCCCCACTGTGGGAAATACAATAAATATGTGCAAAATCAGCAAACATAATAAATAGTCATAAAGTCAGATATTACAAATGTATAAAAAATATATATACATGACAAAACTCAATGGACAAATTATTCGGATGTGATATTACGCAGACAGTACTAAAAACCACCAATACATATTGTCATAAAAAAGAGCATATATAAATATATAAAAATTTCTTATTATTTAAAGGCAATCAAAACCTATCTAAAAATAATTTTTTGTCTTAAAACTACGTGATTTAATAATAGTACATCTTTTGTTATTTGCCCCAGTTATGCATGAAAACCTGAATTGCACATATGCTCTGTTAATTGGAAATCCTAGGTTCTAAACTCCTGCCCTAGTGGGCCAATAACCAAGAAGACCTTACAAAAATGCTAAGAAAGTGCTAGTGCTTAGGAAATAAAATAAAAGAAAGTGCTCTAACCCTCTTTGAATCACGTCCGTCATTCAAAGAATGTGAAACTATGTTAAAAAAAATTTAAGTACTATAAAAAGATTTTTTTGCAATTCTAATGTAAGTGAAGCGGTACTGATGTCGGCTTAAAACATGCTAAGTGTTAGAGTAAAGTTGTTCATAGGCAGGTAAAAAAATCCTCACTAATGTTCAGGCCGTACGGTGTTTTGCAATTGAGCTCCAAGATATATTTGGTTTCTAATTTCCTAAGGAGGTGTTCACGGTTACCGCCCCTTCTAAGAGGCAAGACAGTGTCCACAGCAAAGTACTTCAAATATTGTATGTTGCTGCCATGATGTTCCTGAAAATGTCTTGCCACTGGGTAAGCGGAGTCATTGTTTTTTATGGCCCTCATGTGCTGGAGTATCCGTTTGTGGACCTGCAGTTTAGTACTTCCCACATAGCGCAGGCCACATGGACACTCCAGCACGTATATTGCAAATTCAGTTTTGCAGTTAAGGGATTTTGTAATGGCAACTGGTTTTGGTTTGAATGGAGTAGTATATGACTTAGTGTTAATGCCATATTTACAGGCTTTACATGTGGAACACTTATAAAAGCCTGTCCTACCACCAAGCCATTTTTTAGTCAAAGAAACCTCCGGACTGCTTTTTACTAGAGCGTTGCTCATAGAACGGGCCTTCCTATAGGAGATGCTTGGAGTAGCTGTCAAACAACTGCCTAGTACTGGGTCATTGAGTACCAGTGGCCAATTTTTGTTCACAATTTTGCGAAGGATTTTGTGTTGACGATTAAATGTCAGCACCAACCTAGTTGGCTGTGACACTACTTCATTAGTATCACTCATTTTACTAGCTTTCGATGTTAATGCTGCTGAGCGCTGTAATGTGTTTGCCTTGTTTATAGCTGTAGTAATCACTCCCTCTGGGTACCCCCTTGCTAAGAACCTTTCCTTACTTTCTCTCTGTGCCAACCTGCAATCAAGTTCAGTACTACAAATCCTTCTGATCCTCAACATCTCCCCATACGGGATGCTGTTGATCAGATGGACCGGATGATGGCTGGAAGCATGCAGCACAGTATTGCCTGCAGATGGCTTCCTGTGGAGTCGTGTTTCTAGTTTGTTCTTTGCGATGTATATCTCAACATCAAGGAAGACTATGCTGGTTTTGCTCATCTGCGCTGAAAACTGCAGATTCAGGTTGTTATTATTGAGATCTGATACAAATGCACACGCATCACATTCACTGCCCCTCCAAATAAAGAACAAGTCATCGATATATCTATGCCAGCAGAGTACATGACTGGCCAGGGTCTCACTGTATGTTGCCATGAGGACCCGCTCCTCCCACATGCCCATATGCAAACAGGCATAACTGGGAGAAAAGCAAGCCCCCATGGCAACCCCCCTGACTTGCTGAAAAATCTGATTAAGGAAGAGAAAGAAATTATTCTCTAAGCATATGGAAATCATATCTAATAACATTCTATTATGTGCATAGTATTGCATGGGTCTGGTGTTTAAATAGAATTATGTATACTGGTGTACAGCGAGGTAACATCAAGCGCTATAAGTACACAGTCATCTTCCCAATTAACATTCTGTATTTTACGTAGGAAGTCCCCAGTGTCCTGAAGATATGATGGGAGATTCCTGACATGTTCCTGTAGGAAGAAGTCCACATATTTGGATGTATTCTCTAATTGACTCCCCTGGGCCGATATAATGGGCCTCCCTGGTGGTTTATCCATATTCTTATGTATTTTGGGGATAAAATAAATAGCTGGTATGATGGGGTAGTCTACTTTCAAAAATTTGAATTCTTGTGCACTTATAAGACCTGCAGATTTCCATGCATAGAGTTTGTTATTAAATTCTCCCCATGAGCATTTGACTGCTTGTGTAGTACTCCTTTTGTAGCAGTCCCTGTCATTTAATTGAGAGAGCGCTTCATCCATATATAAGTCACGTGGCCACATGACCACGTTTCCGCCCTTGTCTGACTGTCTGATAATGATATTATCATCTCCTTGTAATTTCTTGATCAGTTGGGAATAGATGCGATCATGTTTTGTGTACTTCCTTTGGGACCTCATAGTGGAACAATAAAGTTTTTCAATTCGTAGATTACCTTTTCATGAAAAATATCCACATTATCACGGAGCATGATTGGACAAAACAATGATTTTGGTTTAAAATTGGTCTGAATTGTGGCCCCAATTTGTAATTGATCAAAATTGCCTTCGTTAATAGTTGGGGTTATATCCTGTTCGTCCAATAAATGCTGCAAGTCCCTCAATAAAGCCACATCCCCAGCTACCAATGTTGGACTGATACTTGCTTTCTCAGATATGGGTTTCTCTCTATTCTGTGCACCTTGAGTTAAATGATATTTGCGTAATTTGATTTTGCGCACAAATTTGTACATATCTATTCTTGTTTGTGCATAGTCTAAGTCTCTCACAGGGCTGAAAGAAAGCCCCAATGCCAAGATTTTCCTTTCTTCGTCACTCAATGGGGTTTTTGTTAAATTGATAACTGTTTGTGAATCCATTTTGTCAGTTATCGTCTGTTCCATCTCTTGTTTGCCGGTTTTTGTTGCCTGATTTGTTTCTGTTTTCTGTGCTGCCGTCTTGCCCGTCTTTTTTGGTTTTCTCGTTTCTTTCTTTGGGAGTAATTAAGGGGCATATTAGCAAGACCCTCGTTAAAATTATCGCCGTTTTAGCGGCAGGAAACTGACGCTAAAACGGCGATAATGGGCTTGGTAATATGCGTTATAGAATTCCAATAGAAGCCCAGGTTAGATGTGCAGGACATCTAACCTGGGCTTCTATTGGAATTCTATAACGCATATTAGCAAGCCCATTATCGCCGTTTTAGCGGCAGTTTCCTGCCGCTAAAACGGCGATAATTTTAACGAGGTTCTTGCTAATATGCCCCTAAGTTTTGCCCACGTGGACGTAGGGTTTGTATTCTGTCCATCCGAAGGTAATTCAGCTCCTGGCCCAGAGAAGGCTTTATAAACCCCAAACCTTGTACTGAGGCCTGCTCATTGTCAGAGCTGCTGTCAATCGCTGAGCTCAAATCAGAGGTAGACGTGGATGCTTGCATGTCACCAGTTGCACAGGGATGTGATACAGCGTGGACCCCTGGAGATTTTAATGATTTAACAGCATCATACCTCTTCGCATATATATAACATATTTTAAATAAATAAATAAAAATATGTATATATACATATATGTGAGCAAGCCTGTGGACACAGGCGAAACGCGTTACCAAAAAACGAAAAAGAAATAAAAGAGAATCTTTTATAATGAAAACCAGAGTCCTCGTGTTGGCATCCAGGGACTGAAGGGGAACTGAAATAAATAAACATCTAGCCTCATATTGTTGGGCTCGTGTCTCTGTTCGCCAGTTGGATGGAAGTGCAGAGATTTTGGAGCATTTTATATATATATATATATATATATATATATATATATATATATATATATATATATATATATATATATATATATATATATATATATATATATATATTGTTCATCAAAGGCCCGAAAGCTTAAGGACGCACTCACACCAACTTTTTCACCATCCGGTTTATTTCCAGGGCAAAACACAGCGTCCCCACTCCTATAGTGCAATTAACTGAGCCTGACGCGTTTCGAGGCAAACAGCTTCTTCTTCAAAGGCAGCTTCAAATTGTAAGTGTTCGACAATGCGCTTTGATGCTCCCATTGGCTGCATGCTTTTATCGACTCTCCGTGAGTCTCGTTCAGTACGTGCGCTTGATGCGTGATTGTCCATATAGCATGCTGGGACTTGTAGTCCCCATCAAAGCAATAATCTCCTCTAAGTGAGTTTGTGTACTATTTTACATTTGAGAGCATAATTCTTCCCTTAGTATGGCACAGAGAGCAGCGCTGGTTCATCTTTACCACAGTTGGTGTGCTGCATTTCAGGTGATGATACAGTTCCTACCAGCAGCCTTTCATCCTGTTAGAAATGGTGCCATCCTCCACGGCAGGGCAGCCGTGCTTATTTATTGTTCATCAAAGGCCCGAAAGCTTAAGGACGCGAGACGTGCACCAAGCACAGCCCACTGAGGGCAGGACTTGCAATAAATTTGTGAACTAAGGAAACCGCCTGTGAGTGTCATTTTCACATCGACCTTTGAAAAAGCGGCAACAGCCGAGAAACGCGTCAGGTCAGAAGAAAAGATAACCGGGGAGCAGCATTGGGTGGTTCTTCCCTTGTAACTAAGCCGGATGGTTGAAATTCCTGCGAGCGCCCCTGCAAGCTCTTGGGCGATTTGGTGATTAATCTATGACACGGCAGCCCTGCCGTGAAGGGGCAGCAACATCCTGATAAATGTAAAGGAGGCCGCGGGTTTGAACTGTTTCGTAACCTGAATGCGGCGCAGGAATTTGGGATACAACGAGCCAACGTGCTGCTCTGGGGCCCACTGTGGGTAAATATGTGTGTTATGCCGACAGCTTGCAGGACCTACTAAAGGTGATATTTATGTTTCCCCAGGGACTACGATTCCCAGAATGCGAGACGTGCACCAAGCACAGCCCACTGAGGGCAGGACTTGCAATAAATTTGTGAACTAAGGAAACCGCCTGTGAGTGTCATTTTCACATCGACCTTTGAAAAAGCGGCAACAGCCGAGAAACGCGTCAGGTCAGAAGAAAAGATAACCGGGGAGCAGCATTGGGTGGTTCTTCCCTTGTAACTAAGCCGGATGGTTGAAATTCCTGCGAGCGCCCCTGCAAGGTCTTGGGCGATTTGGTGATTAATATATATATATATATATAAATAAAATATATATATATATATAAAATATATATAGATATATTTACTTTAACCACTTTTACACAGTTTATGCCTTCACCACGCATGCCTTTGCGTTGTAATGGCATGCGTTGTAAAGGCATATGCGGAGTGAAAGTTTGCGGGGTGATTGTATCGCGTTGTAACTGCTCTTGCGTTGTAAAAAATGCGGGGTGATGCTATGCGGGGTAATGACTTGCGGGAAAACATCATATATTCCAGGACCCTGGTAACAAGGACTCCTGTCCATGCTTCGTACCACCAGTACGCAAAAAGTATGGGCAGATATATGAAACAATTGGTTGGACTCACTGGCAAGGATGGAAAGAAGTCCATTTCTGAGGAAGATATCTTTTATCTAGAACACTTAAACAATTTAAGAAGACACTTAAAAGACCTTAAGAACAAGACAGATGCTGAGCAATGGCTGCGTTTTTGAACTGGTATGAGGGACCGATCAAAGGGAAGCATGAGTCACCTGTCCTCAGGTGGAAGCAGATTCGTGGTGAGACTCCAATACCATAGAGATAGGATTATGACTTGTACCCCTACTGCCCCACCTCCTACTTACCTGTTCCCAAAAATCCCAAAGCCATCAGAGAGAGTCCCCGTCCATATTTTTCCAGCCCTTAAATTTGGATCTGGACACACTTGTCTTTCTCAAAGGTTCCGGGTTGGTACATGACATTGATCTGGTACATCTGCATACCACCTTAGAATAATGCGAGGTAAGTACCTTTCGAGCTATCGGATTGACGCCATCTCTAGGTTACCTCACTCTGTGACCGAAAGCCCATTGCGTATTACTCCTCTGCACTTGACCCCATAGCAGGAGGGCTCAGGCCTTCCATACGCTCTGTTGCAGCAGCAGCAGCCGATCTTGTAGAAGCACCAGAAAACAATTACTTGGGCTCCACCCTCATTGTAGCAGTTCCCCATTCCATAGCTCCCTTTCTGCTCACTACAAAAATAAAATACAACACCTTTCTATTGCCTGATTGACCCAATAAGATATCTGTTATACCTGCTGCTCAGCCAGTGTGACTGTGATGAGAGAATGTTGATGAGTGGAATGTTGGTGCGTGTGTGAGTCAGTTGGTGGATGGGCTGAGCAGCAGGAAGGCTGCTCCTGGTGGGGCTCTATTCAACATCTTACCTTAAATAAATCTACTTAAGAAACTACTTGGATTGGACTTTCTTCTGTTCACTACATTTTGGCGACGATTTTTAAAGAACCTGCGACTGCCACCCGATTGGAACTGTACCTCTCAAGTTTGAAGTAGAAGTAACTGGAACTGAACCTGAAGCAAGTGAAATTGAACTTGAAGAACCTGGCACCTCTGAGCCCCACCAGTGACCTTGTCATCGGTCGCCCACAACCCAAGTGTGCCAGTTCTTGCTGTATTTGCCGGGGGAAAGTGCCTTATAGTGCTTGACACCAAAGGCATTGAGGGAAGAGTGCAACATTAAGAGCTGCCCGTGTTGTCAAGTGTGTTTACTCTCAAGAGTTCATATTCAACACACTGTCGAGTGTGAGAAGCTCTGCTGTCCCTGTTTGTGGGCTATGTTCTTCCTTCCTTCCTGTCAAGAGTATGAGCTACGATGAGTCACGGCTCTTGTGCTCCCCAGAGCCTGTGTTGTCACCAGATCCAGTATTTGGAGCGACCCCACTTGGTGTTAGAAGAGATGTTAAGTTGGGCAAGGATTATGAGGAGTTCCCAGTGTTTGCCTCTTGCAAGAGGTCTTCATGGTGTGCTGCACTTTGGAAGAGGTGTGTAGAGGGGAGCGACGATTTTCACCTTGTCAGCACTTTACTAAGGAAAAGTTGACCTGATACCTACTGCTACCATGGACTTTTAGGGGTAAGCCTTTATTTTTGGTTTTCAAAATAATTTTGGCACTGGCAGTTTTCCTGGCGTTACGGCAGTTTAACCGCAGCGTTGCGGTTTGAAAAGTGGGTGCGTGTCACTCATAGAGCGCGCTCCTACCTTCATGAGCCTGTGTTCATCGAATCCTGTTGCGTCTTCTTGGGATCCATTCCTACGTCTTTGCTTCCGCGCAGCTTTGCTGATGAGGGACGCTCTGCTGCCTTGACGCGCCGTTAGCCACCTGGCAAGGCATCACGTACGTGCCGCCATCTTGGCTTTGGAGGCACCACCGATGTTATGGAGCCACGCTGTGTTCTGTGCTTCACAGCTTTTCAGCGCATTTACTGCCTATCACACTTGGTGTTTGCGAATAAAGTTAATGGACAACATGATCACTTTTCCACCTTTAATTTTCATGGGGGATTGAGGAGGCATCGTCCAAGCCGCCTTCATCGGTCAACTCGAGTGAGATTTCGCTCACTGGTGGTATTACGAGACTTTGTTGCTTGTTCATGATGGCACAAATCTCACTGGTGGTATTACGAGACATTGTTTGTTGTTCATGGTAGCACTTGCACACTATTTTGCATGTTTCTAATGTCAATGATGGGTCAAGGGCATTTAGCAAGCGTAATGAATGAGTGTGTTTTTCGGGGGGCAAAATTTTAGCTGAGGTTTATTTTCCGGCGTGAGGTACATGTTTTAAAACATTACTGGGTATTTATGAGGTACTTACAATCTTTTGATGTTCTTTGCTACTAGAGTCTTGTTTACATTTTCAGTGTGTACATGCTGTTGTTTTTCTACACTCTTTTTGCTGTCCAGGGAGCCTTGCTGAACGTGATTTCTAATTCTGCAGATTTTGGAAGTTCTTCACTTTCTATTTTTTTTTTTTTTTTGATATGCTGTGCTCATGATTTAGGGCAAAGTTCCTAAGCCGTGTTTTGTGCTTTTGCTTGTGTTCCGTGTGGTGTGTTTCCCACTAGAGTTGGGGGAAGTGCTGAAGTTACTGGGTGTTGTGTTGTGCCATGTGGTTTGTTTCCCAGACATTCCACCCCAACTAGGGTTGGGGGAAGTGCTGATATTATTTTTGAGTGTAGCGTTGTGCGCATGCATTGTGTTCCGTGTGGTGTATTTCCCACACATTCCACCTCGACTAGGGTTGGGGGAAGTGCTGAAATTATTTTTGAGTGTAGTGTTGTGCACATGCATTGTGTTCCGTGTGGTGTATTTCCCACACATTCTACCCCAACTAGGGTTGGGGGAAGTGCTGATATTATTTTTGAGTGTAGCGTTGAGTGCATGCATTGTGTTCCGTGTGGTGTTTTTCCCACACATTCCACCCCAAGTACTGAAGTTTTCTTGAGTGTGTTTTCTGATTTGCACAGAGTGTGTGTTTTTCTAGCGTGTGCTGTTTTTGTTCACTTTTTATCTGGGTGTTGATTGATGTTCTTATGGTTCCTATCAGTATGGATGTGGAACTTAGTTGTTCCTTTCTGGGTTCGTGTGGACGGTTGTTCCACACTTTCGACCCGTGCTCCTGCATGGGTGAAGGGTTTAAGTTCAAACTGGATTTCTCCCGAATGTGTGTTTTTCCCTAGGGATTGCTACGATTAGGTTGAGTTGTGCATTTTTCTTGTTCCGTGTGAAATGTTTTTTCACACGTACCACCCTAACTTTGGGTTTTGGGTGTAGGGCAATTATTTTATGCCGTAGGTTGTGTGTGGAGTTGTGTTCCACACGTACCACCCTTGCTACTGGTAAGGGTGGAGGGCAATCTTTCTTGCCGTTAGTTCCCTGTGGAATGATCTTCCACAGCTTAGAAGTTCTTGATACAATGGTTTCCTACCATGCCTTCCAGTCGGTACTCTTTCTACCTCTTGTTGGCCTGGCCAGCCAGCTTGCTTTGGTATTGGGGTTTAGTTTGTGCTTTGTGGTGTGGTGGTGTGCATATTTTCTTGGTTTGGTTTATAGGGAGCATGTGATTTCTTATTTGCATGGTGGAAAGGGAGAAGTGGTGTGTGTAGAATTGCTGGATTGCGTGGTGTGTTTACTTCTTCCAAATATTTTATTCTTTGTTATCTTTTATACATGTATATCGCCATCAATACATGTATGATAATGCTTTTGTTCTGATGCCCCGGTGTTGCATGTAATTATCATTTTGTCATCTTTTGCATGCACCATTTTTATTGTGATTCTTTTGGACTTGGTTCTCATTTGTATAAAGAAAGGGAGATGTGTTATACCTGCTGCTCAGCCAGTGTGACTGTGATGAGAGAATGTTGATGAGTGGAATGTTGGTGCGTGTGTGAGTCAGTTGGTGGATGAGCTGAGCAGCAGGAAGGCTGCTCCTTGTGGGGCTCTATTCAACATCTTACCTTAAATAAATCTACTTAAGAAACTACTTGGATTGGACTTTCTTCTGTTCACTACACACACATTCCACCCCGACTAGAGTTGGGGGAAGTGTTGAAATTATTTTTGAGTGTAGCGTTGTGCGCATGCATTGTGTTCCGTGTGGTGTATTTCCCACACATTCCACCCCAACTAGGGTTGGGGGAAGTGCTGATATTATTTTTGAGTGTAGCGTTGTGCGCATGCATTGTGTTCCGTGTGGTGTATTTCCCACACATTCCACCCCAAGTACTGAAGTTTTCTTGAGTGTGTTTTCTGATTTGCACAGAGTGTGTGTTTTTCTAGCGTGTGCTGTTTTCGTTCACTTCTTATTTGGGTGTTGATTGATGTTCTTATGTTTCCTATCAGTATGGATGTGGAACTTAGTTGTTCCTTTCTGGGTTCGTGTGGACGGTTGTTCCACACTTTCCACCCGTGCTCCTGCATGGGTGAAGGGTTTAAGTTCAAACTGGATTCCTCTTGAATGTGTGTTTTTCCCTAGGGATTGCTACGATTAGGTTGAGTTGTGCATTTTTCTTGTTCCGTGTGAAATGTTTTTTCACATGTACCACCCTAACTTCGGGTTTTGGGTGTAGGGCAATTATTTTATGCCGTAGGTTGTGTGTGGAGTTGTGTTCCACACGTACCACCCTTGCTACTGGTAAGGGTGGAGGGCAATCTTTCTTGCCGTTAGTTCCCTGTGGAATGATCTTCTACAGCTTCGAAGTTCTTGATACGATGGTTTCCTACCACGCCTTCCAGTCGGTACTCTTTCTACCTCTTGTTGGCCTGGCCAGCCAGCTTGCTTTGGTATTGGGGTTTAGTTTGTGCTTTGTGGTGTGGTGGTGTGCGTGTTTTCTTGGTTTGTTTTATAGGGAGCGTGTGATTTCTTATTTGCATGGTGGAAAGGGAGAAGTGGTGTGTGTAGAATTGCTGGATTGCGTGGTGTGTTTACTTCTTCCAAATATTTTATTCTTTGTTATCTTTTATACATGTATATCGCCATCAGTACATGTATGATAATGCTTTTGTTCTGATGCCCCTGTGTTGCATGTAATTATCATTTTGTCATCTTTGGCATGCACCATTTTTATTGTGATTCTTTTGGACTTGGTTCTCATTTGTATAAAGTAAGGGAGATGTGTTATACCTGCTGCTCAGCCAGTGTGACTGTGATGAGAGAATGTTGATGAGTGGAATGTTGGTGTGTGTGTGTGTGCGTGCGTGTGTCAGTCAGTTGGTGGATGGGCTGAGCAGCAGGAAGGCTGCTCCTGGTGGGGCTCTATTCAACATCTTACCTTAAATAAATCTACTTAAGAAACTACTTGGATTGGACTTTCTTCTGTTCACTACAATATCCTATTGTTGTAAGCCTTCCACATCACTCTGACTTGTTGTCCCACTTTGAACCCAGCCTCTTTAATGCCAACCTCTGAGGTGGGCGAGCCACATGATATCTGTTAACCATCGAGCCCCTGATCAAACCTCATATTGATCTGTCTAATGCACCAATATCCAAAAGTGAACTCATTTAGTTTGTGAATGGTTCTTGCCTTAGGAATGATATTAGAAACCTTGTAGCTCTATATGCTGCATGTACCCTACATGAAGGTGTAGGAAGCTGACACTTAACCCAAGTGCACTCGGCCCAAGTGGCTGAGCTTGTTGCCCTCACCAACCTCTGTGTATTAGCCAAAAAAAGCTTGTGTTCACAGAGTTCAAATATTTTTTTCACGTGGCCCATGACTCTTGGTTGCTATGGATGTAAAAAGGGTTCCTCACTTCTGCTGGGGCCCCATTAAAGTGACATGTATGTCAGAAATCTACTAGAGGCACTTACTTTGCCATTTAAAATTGCTGTTGTCAAAAGTGCTCCTCATCAGCAGTGGCGGCTCCTCCGCTAAGTTGGAGAAGCATCGCCCCACATTATCATTTTATTTTTCACTATTGGCTCTGAAGGTGCAGGGCGGGGCTGCCTACACAGCAGGGGGAGGAGTGATGAGCAATTTCTAAGTGCCCATGACTTTTTGGCCGGCCGTCTTGGGCCGGCCAAAAAGACATGTGCACTTAGCATGTTCTCCACCGGGCTGTAATGCACAGCCTGGGTGGAGAACATGCACAGGCTCCTACTGCCTGTCTGAGCGCCGAACCACGGAGCTCAGACCAATCACGACACTGCTGTCATGCTGGGGAGTCTGCTTCCTGCGTCGACCGAAGAGGACAGAGGAGAAGTGGCAGTCGGCAGGTAAGTGCAATTTTCTCTTTTCTTAATCCCCCGCCTCCTCCCCCGCCCCACCACTACTGCCCCGTAGCATCCGCTACTGCTCATCAATCATCACTAGACAAAGTATCTCAAGAAAATGCCCTCACTGATCAAGTTGCTATTAAAGCTGTTCTGCCCTCTAATGGTGAAATAACAATACATGTTATGTAAACATTGATGTATTTCTCAAGGATCTGTCTATGTTACAGGAGCAGGCACCTGACACTGAATAACAGACCTGGATTCAACACAATTGTACAATGGACCCTGATGGGGTGTAGAGGAACAGTGCAGAGATAGTGATAGCCCCAAACTTATTGCTCCCCAAAATGACCCATTCATACCATGGTATTGCCCACGTCGCAAGGGATGGTATGATTCTTTCTGCAGTGATCCACTGGCATGTATCTTCTTTCCTTCGATAGCCCTAATTTATTGCCACACATGTGCCTCAGGCCAAGTTCACAATATTGGAAAAAGCATCAAAACCTCCCCCACTGCCCACCCACCTCCTTGGGGGCCCTTTGTCCATTTAGAGATGAGATTTATTCAGCTGCAATTACAATAAAACGTTATTGATGGATTTCGTCCCCCCACTTCGGGGTACACTAGAGCTTGTACACACATAGCTGCATGTGAATATGTCACGTTCTGCAAAATATGTCATGCAGTTAAAAACATATTTCCTCATGCTTTAGAGAGTGGATTTATGCTGTAGGCACATCAAGTGGACTAATCATTGTCTATTTACTAGCATACATTTGAAGTGTTACTATTACCCATCGGAATGGTGCTCAAGTTATCGACCTCAGATGGCTGAAAGGCTGAGTTGGAATAGCCAGCATTTGAACTCATGTCGTGCAGGTCACAACATCGGTGAATAGTTAACTCACTGAGCAGTCAATGTTTGATACTGCTCATCACTCCACTGACTGAGAGTCCGGGAGCCTGGGCGCTTCCGGTGGTGAGAGAAGAGGATGGAGGAGATGCGTGCGGCAGCGGGGAAGGTAAGTTAATTTTGCTTATTTTTTCATCCGCTTTCCCCCGCCCACCACCCCTGTACCGAGGCAGCCGCCACTGTCCTCACCAGAAGAACGCCATCCAGACCTGATGGTCTCCGAGAGACTGTAGAAAGTGAAGTTCAACAAAGCTGGTGGACTGGCCTCTGTGCTGTAGAGCTGCAGCCATAGGAAGAGAAGATGTGCACAATTATTGGCTACACAAGCACTAGTGTATGCAAGGTGGTGTGCCAAGGAGAAGGCGGGTGCTGTGAACTTGTATTTCTTTACATATGCAGATTGCCTGCCTAATTACAACTTGGGTGTATTTGACACCCGCAAGGGGATAATGCTTTAGGCACTGAAAGTAAACTGGTGTTAATTCAACAGGTAAACCCGGGTGCAACAACACCAGGGCACTTGCAAATGGTTGAGTGTAATTAGTTCACGGTTTGATGTGCAGGTGAAGGATCTGGAAAAGTGGCAGAACAATCTGTTGCCATCCCGTCAGTTTGGGGAGGTACAGAATTGAAATCACTTTCCTGCTTAGAAGGCATCCATTGTTGTCTCTTTTTTAAAATCTTTTTTTTTAATCTCTGGTTGTATTTTCTTCCACTTCATTGTTTTGTCACCTCGATCTCCCATTGTGCATTTTCTCAATTTTCAGCACCTTTTGAACATTTCTTTACATAACTTTACCCTTCCTGTTTCATTTCATGGTCATTTTATTACTGCAGCTTTTCATGCCTCACACTAATCATTTAGCACCCCTGCTTACAGTCCCTTCCCTTCGGCTGTCATGTTCCTTCTAATTTTTTCTGTTCCCACTTTAAGAATGGAGACATGACGATGAAACAGTCCCTTTCCTTACCCCATTTTTGTAGCAAAATGTTATAAGCTGTTTAAGATAGGTAATGCTCTTCTGTAGTATCTATTTCTGTATGCTTGTGTTTTGGAGGGAGATAGTTGCTATTTTGGGTTCTGGAATAGCGTGCTACTCGCCAAAAAGCATTCTGATGCCTCATCAGGGGTACTAAGTGTTATATAAATGCAAACCCTTCCCTCTTCTAAACCTCCACTATCATTTTTCAATCCAAATAACAGACCCACATGTCTATTGCTCAAATTAATTTCATATTTCCCTATACTAATTCACCACTAATCCTTTTTGGGTTTCGGAGTAGCGTGTTACTTAACGAAAAGCGCTTTGACACCTCATCAGGGGTAGTAAGCGCTATATAAATGCAATTACAATTAAAAATCAGACGCCGTGGCCAGGTAATGTCCAGAACCATAGAACCATGCTTCAGTCTCATCCAAAGAAGCTTTTAAAAAGCTTGGAATGGAGCCATGGGTATGTAGCAAAATAACTGCATAGAAAAATTAATTCATTGTCAGTCATGATCTCGCTGCTGTTGTGTGGCCGGAGCGGGAAGCCTGATGTCACTGAGCAAATATATTCCAACTATGTTTTCAGGTCATAATGCACAGACTATAGGAAGAACCTTCAACTAGCCATGGACCACCACTACCACCACCAAAAACCAAAGAAAGGTACGGAATAAAGATTCTCTGCTATCATCCATATTGCTGAGGTTCCAGGTGACACTACTGCCAGTGCTGTGAGTACCAGCAACACAAAAGCACGTTCAATAGCTGTCACTCACAAGCCTGCCCCCCCCCCCAGCATCAACCAGTGCCCAAGCCCCACCCTGCCTCTCACTGACTGTCAGAAAAGGACACACCAGGTCCGCTGACACACAATCATTAGTTTTCGACTTTCTAATACAGATACAACTTTCTCAACTCCTTCTCCTGCCATTGCTACTCTACCGCCATTCCCAGCCATCACTACCACAACAGCTGGGAGAGGAACTTAACCAAAGGGAGGAGTACCGTGCAGGTGGTGGAGGAAGAGTCATGGAAGGAGCAGCACAATAGACCAGCGGATGAGACATGTATTGACGTGGACCTCTGGGGAGTTTCTGATGATGACCAGTCTGAGGTGGCTGCTCCGCTTCCAGAAGAAGGAAGCGCAGAAGCCACCCTTGCAGAGGCCTTGACGAGGATGGGCCTACCTCTAGCAGACATGCCATTGACACTGGCATATAGGAGTGTTGGCCGATCCCACTGCACAGTACGAGCGCTGGTTGGAGAATTCTGGAGTGCACCGACTGCCCTGGTAAATTTGAATGCACATATTATAAGCAGCAGAACTAAGGACCTATTTGCCTGTCATGGCCCCAATGACAATTCTGCTATATATCAACAAATACAAGTTGCATTCCATTGATCGATTGTTTACAAACATCTAATTTGCACATGTTTTATATACGATTAGTTTTAAAGAATTTTGTCTGATAATTGTTTTACTCTCTGTAAATCTTATCTATTGTAATGGTTTTAATTAACTAAACAATAAAGCTTACAATACAATATAGGAGTGTTGGAAGTAAGTGTGCCTCTCATGCAGACAAACCTCTTATATCTGTCCACGTGCTGTTAGGGATCCCAGGATAGTGGTGCATTGATTTAGGGAGCAGGCAGCTGTCAGGGTCTGAGGATTTAAAGGGTTTACAATATCCAAGATGGCTGCCGCAGGTTATGATTCAAGGGCGACCCTACAATAAATCCGGATATTAAAGAAGTGCAAATTGTTATAAATCCTCTTGTTCATAGCATTGATATTAATGTGGTGACTAAAAATAAGGGGCGCTCAAAATGCCTTTTTCCCATCCGTGGTAAGAGGATGTAAAACAGCAGCAATTTCATTCTTTCTACATTTGTCTTCCGTGGATTGGAAAACGGGAGGAATGCAGCAGAAATGTCCTGGAATACAAGAATTCCTTGTTCCAGGCACTGGGGAATGCAAGGAGCAAAGAATGCTTGTGCCGCCTGGCCCTTTCATGCCCTAGTCATTTACTTAATGGTAATCCCATTAAGTTAATTACAATATCTGCCCAATGACAATGCTCTTCCAATAAACCTCCTCATCAGTGGTGTCTGCCTGACAGGAGGATGCTGCAGGAAGGTGCTGCAAACAGACTTCCCTGTTCGAGAAGTTGCTGTCAAGGGCATTGTGTGAAGCTGGGAAGTGTATTTTCTAATGCAGTTGCTCCAGTCCCTCACAGTCTTCAAAACACAACTGGGGGTTTTACCATAGAGGATCAGGTCCAATTTCACTAAATGGGCGGGTTATAAAACACGATACAGATTTCTGCATGTCGCTTTCCGTACTGGAATTTCGCTCATACCGCTAGAAAAGTGCATATATCCAGTTTTTACGTAATTTCCTGTTGACGTGCTCATGCCTGCCACCGCCATTCAAAAAATCTAGCTGTGGTATCACTGTGCGACAGTACCACACATGCACAAAATGCATGCGTAACGAGACTATGACCTCTATATAAAAAGGAAGCCACTCATTTTCTGATGAGTGCATCTGAATTTCTGGATACTTACGATGAACATTTGACCAGCCATTATCCACAAACCAACTCCATTAACCCCTGTTTGACACCTGCATGGACAAAGGCTATTTCTCTGTCGCAGCCATTTTGTAAAACACAATCTGGCCTCAATGGCTAGCAGCCATCCTAAAAAACTATCCGTGTGATTGGACAGCATGACTGATGACGAACTTTAAAACATCATCTTTAGTGAGAGTGAACTCCAGGTACCTGCTGAGAAGGTCGTAAAGGAAGAACGCAGGTTCATGGGCTATAATTTCAGAAAACAAGCATTTGCACTGCAATCAGTCTTGCCTTTGTGACCTTATAGGTGTTTAGTGATGCAGCCCATTATTGCACACTACTGTAAAGTAGCCTAGCTTACAATTGTAATTGTAATTGCATTTATATAGCGTTTACTACTCCTGACGAGGCGTCAAAGCGCTTTTTCGGCGAGGAGTACGCTCTTCCGGAACCCATAAAGGATTAATGTTGAATTAGTATAGTGAAATATGAAAGTAATTTGAGTGATGGATATGTTAGTGAGTTATTTGGATTGAGAGGGATAGTTGAGGGATAGAAGAGAGAAAAAGGTTTGCATTTATATAGCGCTTGTTACCCCTGATGGGGTTTTAAAGCGCTTTTTTGGCAAGTAGCACGCTACTCCGGAACCCATAAAGGATTAGTGTTGAATTAGTACAGTGAAATATGAAAGTAATTTGAATGGTGGATATTAGCCAGTATTTGGATTGAGAGGATAGCGGAGGGATAGAAGAGGGAAAAAGGTTAGCATTTATAAAGCACTTGTTACCCCTGATGGGGCGTTGAAGCCCTTTTTTGGCGAGTAGCACGCTACTCCGAAACCCATAGTGGTGGATATGTTAGTCAGTTATTTGAATTGAAAAGGATAGTGGAGGGATAGAAGAGGAAAGGTTTTAGACTTGGTAATCACCACAACACATGGAAGACCCAACGATTTCCGGTGATTATTATACATGTATTTTTTTTAATTACAGAAGCACGAGTCAAAGCAGTAAAGTAATTAATAATGGCATCAGCCACTAAACTGGAATGCGCATTGATAAAATACTTGGGAGAATCACAGGCCTGCAATGAGGGAGGTGGGAAAAGATTACTGGGAAAGATGGCTCAGCAAGTTACACAAATATAGAAGTTGCCAATAAGCGTTTAATAAGCGCCGCATCTGATGCATTCAATAGTTTTTGCTGCTTAACCTAAGAAGGACGGAAGTCCTAGTCAACAGTGCTAATAAGAAAGGTTTAAGTAATAACAGTGGTATAACATAAGTGCCCACTGCCTCTACTTGGGCATCTCTTCCCCAGACGCTTTTAAACTGTGTGAGCTCAGCTAGCAAAGTAGGCACCACAGAGATATCTTAGTTGTATAGCATCTCTAACTAGCTGGTAGGGCTGGGGCAAGCAGTTGCTATTGTTTCTTATAATAGCACTCTGAATGTTTCCTGGAATCTACTGTATTATACAAAGGAAAGGGGAAGCAAGTCAACGGGCAATATTTTTATTAGTTTTCATTCAGCTTGTTCACTCTTGCATTTTTCAGTGACATTTTTTTTCTTTTCTTGAAGCCTTGACATCTGTGGGCTACCACATCAGACTGAAGGCATGAATCTTTCCATCACACCTAGGCTACCAGCATCAGCATGTCTACTGAGTTCCTCTCCTTTGGCAGGGTTAGTCTTGAGGCTGCCTGGCAATGCCTGTCATCTGCCACGTATTCGTATTAAGCCACATTTCAGACATCATATTCTGTTTCTCTGGAATATCTGAATAAAAATGTTTTGCAACCTGACCGTTTCTTCATCTGTCTGTAAACACACACTACAAAGACAGCAGGCGATTTAATTTGCTATAATGGACTCTTCGTGTTTAGTGGAGGCAGCTTCAAAGTGACGTCATCAGCGCTACGAGTTAGCAGTGGCCTACGAAAAATGATGCCACCCCACAGCGGCAAAATGTGTTAATGGGCCTCCGAGACTCCCAAATGTCACAGACGTTGACGGGTACTTTGAATCCGGCTGATTCATTCAAGATTTTTTTTTTATCATGAATGCAATCGCATCACAATGGTCTAGACGCAAAGTGCTGTGTGCAAATGGGCCATATTTACAAGACCAGGAAAAGTCACGCTGGGTGGCTTTTCCTGCCTTCGAAATATGGGGCACTAAAATGCGCCACCATTGCGTCACTTTTTGTGATGCACCCGTGGCGCAAGCGGATTGTAAATCTGCCCCTATGTGTGTGTGATGTAAAGTGCTCTGACATCCTACAATGGTATGAGAGATGCTATAAAACAAATGAAATACATGTGCAGAGGGGCTATGGAGAGATGAGAGGCACTGTTGGAGGGTGATAATAAGGGAATCATTGAAGAACCCCAACAAAGATTGTCCTATCCTGGTGCATAGTAAGGTCATCATTTACTATTCTTTAAAAGCTGATACAATTCAATATATAATGATACATTTGTTGTAGAATGCACCATTGTTTCCTAAATTTTCTTGGGGGGAGAGCCTCCCAAAGCCCCCTTTGTAGTGGTCAGGCTCACTCACTGCACTTGGTGCTCTAGACCAGTGTTTCCCAAACTGTGGTCCGCGGACCCCCAGGGGTCCGTGACACATTCCCAGGGGGTCCTCAAGCAGCAATTTTAAAAGCACAACAAAGTTCCTTGTAGAATTAGCAGTTTTCCAGCAACAATAAAAGTGTCAAGATAACGTCAGTGATTAATGTACCTGCTGGAGAGAGAGGAGAGTTTTGTCCAGTTGCAGCTTTGACTTATCTAATGTAGCACATAGGGTTAATATGCCTACTGCAAAGAACGTGTACCATGCATTTTAAAAAACAGTGTTTTATGTGCATAGGTTAGTGGGTTACTGCTTTTGTCACAGAGATTCTTTTGTTACTGTGCAGTTCATA
The DNA here is from genome assembly GCA_963921515.1 of Calotriton arnoldi. Taxonomy (NCBI): domain Eukaryota; kingdom Metazoa; phylum Chordata; class Amphibia; order Caudata; family Salamandridae; genus Calotriton; species Calotriton arnoldi. The sequence goes on from CAWUFW010001270.1 coordinate 2,425,215, forward strand.
AGTGACAATCGTAATCTAGCACAGTGACCTATAAACTGTCATCAAAGAGCTGCTTGCAAACTGCATGGTACGAGTAAGAAACATATGTTTTTCCAAGTCTTTCATTATCCTGATGCTGCTAAAAGGTTTATTTGGGTGGAAATACATTTTTATTGTTAAAGTCAATGCTAACCACTGTATTATGTTCTGAATCCTGAGTTTGTGCTTCTCCAGACCAAGCAATCTTTAAAAATGCCTACCAGTATGAATGACGTGAATCCTACACCTTGTAGTCGCATTTGCCTTATGTAACATTTTCTATATACTGATTTACACGTATGAATCATTGTCTCTATGGGGCAGATTTACAAGGAAAGTGACTCAGTGTGTGCCGCAAGCCATTTGGCTGCGCCGAACTGAGTCACTTTCAAAGCACAGGGATGCGACATATTTACAACAATATGTCGCATCTCTGTGCTTCCCCTGCGCTGGCGCAAAAACTGCTGCCATGCGCCTGCACAGGCACCCTTGCACCATGGTGCAAGGATGCCTGCGTCGTGGGGAGATTTTTTATATGCAGGAAGACTCCCTTCCTGCACATAAACAATCAGAAATGGCGTTTTTCACCTTCTAAGTGTGCTGCATTAGCACACATAGAACTTGCAAAACGTCATTGTTTACTGATTGTTTATGTGCAGGAAGGACACCTACTGTACATAAACAATCACTAGAGGTGATTTCCTCTTTCTATGCGTGCTGCAGAAAGCAACACGCATAGAAAAGGAAAAAAACAAGGAGAAATGAATAAGTTTCTCCTCGTTGCGCCTCCCTACGCCTCCCCTGTGGAGGCATAGCATTCAGACACATTTCCAGATTTACGATTTCTAGTAAATCTGGAAATGTGTCTGGTTTCATGGGTGTTGCGTGGGAACACCCACAGCAGCACCCATGGAACGCCCCTTTCACGCAAAGTGCTGTGTGCAAATGGGCCATATTTACAAGACCAGGAAAAGTCACGCTGGGTGGCTTTTCCTGCCTTCGAAATATGGGGCACTAAAATGCGCCACCATTGCGTCACTTTTTGTGATGCACCCGTGGCGCAAGCGGATTGTAAATCTGCCCCTATGTGTGTGTGATGTAAAGTGCTCTGACATCCTACAATGGTATGAGAGATGCTATAAAACAAATGAAATACATGTGACAGAGGGGCTATGGAGAGATGAGAGGCACTGTTGGAGGGTGATAATAAGGGAATCATTGAAGAACCCCAACAAAGATTGTCCTATCCTGGTGCATAGTAAGGTCATCATTTACTATTCTTTAAAAGCTGATACAATTCAATATATAATGATACATTTGTTGTAGAATGCACCATTGTTTCCTAAATTTTCTTGGGGGAGAGCCTCCCAAAGCCCCCTTTGTAGTGGTCAGGCTCACTCACTGCACTTGGTGTGCACTGCATGGGGACTGGTCTGAAAACATTTACCAGGGCTGCTTTGGGTTTCCAGTCTGGCCCTGGCAGGAGCCTTGTACTGCGAAATAAAACCAACCATTTAAAAGTTAGTCACGGAGATGCAGCACTAACCTTCCTGTTTTTTGCAAATTCTTTCAATATAAAATAATAAAATCCTTAGTAATTAGAGTATTGGTTTTGTGTGCACACGTGTGTTTATTGTTTTCGAATTACTGTTTTAATGTTTGAAATTTAATTCATACAAATTGCTTGGGGGTCCCCAGCTTCCAGTGATGACTCAATGGGGGTCCTCAGGAGTCAAAAGTTTGGGAACCACTGGTCTAGACTACAAGCACAGGCTGCTCAGTGTACAGTTCTGTCTGTTCCCTTGGGGCACACACGGATTCTCGCTGTAACTCACATAATGCAACAGAGCTGCACATCCCCTGTGCTGCCCCCAGCCCCTTCACTCGCCTGACTCATTGGTACTGACACGTAGAAGATAGTGCTGACTCAGCACCCACCTGAGACGAGGGACACGCCATTGGCTTACGGCAAACTAGGTGGAAGTGAGGAATGGCCCCAATCCCATGACACATGCCACTCCCAGCCGATCAGTATTTTTTGTTCACTTTCGTTTCCTATTGTGACGCGTGCAAATCTTTTTTTTCTTTTAATTCGGAAGGCGGGGCTCCTGATCGGCACTGGTTGATGTCGCAAGGATTTTGACATTTACCTAGTTTTATAGACCATCTTTATATTAATGCCATGAAACGTGTTTGGAGAAAGAACATCTTCGGGTCTAGCCAGGGCTTGAAATGGGTGGGTCAGGGTCACATTAAGTTTGTAAATCCTGCAAAATCGGATAATTTCGTGGATCAGGACACTCGCAGATAACGATCCTGCAGTGCCGGCGAGCAGCAAGGAGAGGGCGGAAAGAAAAAGTAGTGCTATCGAACAAAACATATGGCCACTAATGAAAGGATCCATGTAGCAGGGTCAATAGCCAGGACGATAACAAAATAGCCACAAGGCGGGACAAATGTACACCATTCACCGATGAAAGCAATGGAATTTTTACAGGCAGACCAAGCAACCAATGAAAAAGTGGTGGGCGTGTGTGGGTGTGTTCAGACCTCGCATAGGGATTACAGCATGCCTCACAGAGCAGCGCATGCGCTCTGACTCTAGGCTCGACCTAAAAACACAGTTCAAAGGCACACACTTAAATTTGAATGAATACCTCCCAGAAGCTAAATGCAGTTTCGGCACACCCTCAAATAACAGCAGTTTGTAACAAGCATTGGTAAATGCATTAGGTTTCGCCTTTGTGATTAATATGTTTTTTTTGCTGTAAATTTTAGCTTGGTGAGCACTTGTGCAATATAAGTTACTGAAACTTCATAAAAATGTTATGACTTGTTTACTGAGAAAGGCAATATGTGCAGTAACGGAATTTTTCATACAATAATGTATTTGCCGCATTTGCCACATAATCCATCATCAGATGCATAATCTGCAGATTTAAAAAAAATGGCTAGCCCGAACGGTTCAAAAGTTACTGAAAACACATTGATATGTGTTGCCGCACAGTGGAATGCCCCATGCGAAGATTGACTGGTCTCTTTTCTGTTGCTTATTGCTATATTTGGGTGTTGAACCAGTACTAATGAGCTGCGACCTATGCTCAGACAGTGCTAACAAGTGTAACAAGTGCTGGAGGTTAGTGCAGGTTTAGAGTTGGACACCTCCCCCAGCAGGCACATGCATCCTTGCTACACCTCTGCATTATGTGCTTAAAGTACCCTCCATCAGACAGCTGAAGAAAGCAAGGCTCAGAGTAAGAGTGTAATGGCTTGGACGTGGTGTAACGGCTAGAGGTGCCAACTTTGGAGCTGGGGAACCAGGTTCGAGTCTCGGTGTTGGCTCAACATCCTGTGATTCTGGGCAAATCCCTTAATCTCCCCATGCCTACCAAAAAAAATAATGTGTTGTCATGTAATGTAACTGGTGCTCAATTAAGCCCTCCAATACCTTCAAGTCTATTGCGCTGTCTGAAAAAAAAGGAGGAAGTGATTTTTCCACAAGGGTTGCAGTGACACTAAGGGGAAGGTGACAGACATGTAAACAATCAGTGTATTGCTTTGAGGGTCCATTTCACAGAATTAATGTTCACAAAAAGCACTGGTTCAAAAAACTACATGAAGTGGTAAAAATACATTGATTACAAAGTAAAAAGAAGCTCCAGCAACAAAAACAAGTCAGTCGCGCAGAGGCTCCCCGGGTTGGGGCTTCGCAGTAGACACCTCCAGCAGCCGTAGACCACAGTTCCTATGAGATGGGGGCGGCGTTGAGGGGGGTTTGCAGGGTGCGGCGGTGAAGTGAGCCTAGTGTACGAAATAAAATTTACAGCGCGAGTGAAATCAAATCCAGATAAACTAATGAAAGGCATCGAATGGCGATAATTTTTGACAAACTAATTAAGCCTCCGAACAGAAATAACAGCACTTTAAAAATACAAACAAGGCAAAACCTTAAAAAATAGTTCCACAAAAGCGGATGGAAACAGTACTTGGTCCCCGGGAAACTGATAAGAAAAGCACACGAGGAAAACATGAGGAACAACAAGAAACATTATGATACAGCCAATAGAAAGGAAGGAAATATAAGTGGCAAGCACAGGAATCAATAAAAACCAAGGAGAGCAAGGGGGCTGAATATAAACCCATTTTAAGATTTATATTAAATACAATAGATTTCACAAGCACAGCAAAAGTGCTGTGCAGGCAAAACCTTAGAACGATTTCAGGACGTTGCGTATCATGCGTGTGACCTCATGTCGAAACACCAAGGTGATACCCATGGTACTGGAGAAGGACCAGCTCTAGACCTGATCCCTGGGAAGGACACAATGAGAAGCACCATGGGCATCTCCACTAGTGAAGGAACAACAAGTGAAGCGGAAGCTGGAGGTCTTGAGGAAACAGGCAAGTGATTTTTCATGTAAATTCTACAATGCCATTGCATCCAGAGGGTCTCATTACAAGTTCCCTGAATTTAGGTACATGGGTATATGGGACTGAAATCAATGAATCTATCTGGTATCTCTGCACCCAAATACTGTGAATAGGAGTACATTGGAACAAAATGGGCAATAAAACACAGAAACCGCAATTACAGGTCCAATTGCCTGTGTTTTCCTAATTTTGGAGACAATAATGTGTGTAAATCCACATCAATGTAACACCTGCTTTGAGTAGGTGGCACATTGATGCAGGGGCTTTGTTGTGCCCCATGCTGCGGGGGGTGGGAGTAGGTTTACACATGAAAGTCTCTCTTATATAATAGTTCCACAGTCACTCCACACTATGTTGTATCCAAACAGTTCAATGACTGCCGGAGTCTCTCTCTTACTCTGTTCTTGGGGAGGGTTCCAATATACCTGCAAGCACAGAAGAGCTAGTCAGGATACATCTTGTCATGTCCTCTGCTCCAATCACTCCTCCAATATCCCGTGTCCCCACTTGCCTGCAAACACAGAAGAGCTAGTCAGGATACATCTTCTCATGCCCCCTGCTCCAACCACTCCTCCAATAACCCGTGTACCCACTTGCCTGCAAACACAGAAGGACCAATCAGGATACATCTTGTCATATCCTCTGCTCCAACCACTCTTCCAATATCCCGTGTAGCCACTTGCCTGCAAACACAGAAGAGCTAGTCAAGATAAATCTTGTCATGTCCTCTGCTCCAACCACTCCTCTAATATTCTGTGTCCCCACTTGCCTGCAAACACAGAAGGACCAATCAGGATAGATCTTCTCATGCCCACTGTTCCAACCACTCCTCCAATACCCTGTTTCCCCACTTGCCTGCGAACACAGAAGGATCAATCAGGATACATCTTGTCATGTCCTCTGCTCCAATCACTACTCCAATATCCCATGTCCCCACTTGCATGCAAACACAGAAGAGCTAGTCAGGATACATCTTCTCATGCCCACTGCTCCAACCACTCCTCCAATACCCCATGTCCCCACTTGCCTGCAAACACAGAAGGACCAATTAGGATACATCTTGCCATGTCCTCTGCTCCAATCACTCCTCCAATATCCCGTGTCCCCACTTGCCTGCAAACACAGAAGGACCAATCAGGCAGTGGCAGCTAGTAGGGAATGGTGGCGGGTGGGCAGGGGAAGGTGGGGGGTGAGGAAAAAAAAAGAAAAGATAGTTTACCTGGGGTCATCGCTGCCAGCCGCCATCTCTCCTTAAACGCAGGAACCAGGAAGAATACAGCCTCCCAGAATCCCCTTACCAATCACAACGCTGCCTTATGGCAGCGTTGTGATTGGTCTGAGCGCCGTGGTTTGGCGCTCAGACAGGGGTTTGGAGGCTGGGCATGTTCTCCACCGAGGTTGTAGAATACAGCCTGTGGAAAACATGCACAGTGCGCATGGCGGTTTGGCCAGCCCGAGACGGCCGGCCAAACCGTCATGCGCACTTTAGGTGCAGTCACCACTCCTCCTCCCTCGATGTCAGGGGAGCCTGCCTGGCCCCGTCCTAACAATCTGGCTGCCTGCAGTGCAACTACAATACTAAAAATAAAATTATAATAAAGTTTAATTATTATCATTTTATTCTTCGTTTGCACTGCATTAAAGTGGTGGGGCGATGCTCCTCCGCCTTAGCGGAGAAGCCATTCCTGCAATCAAAATACATCTTGTCTTACTCACTGCTCCGCGAGGACTGACTCATCAACCATTTTTCATCTAGGGAGAGCCACTGGTTGGATCCATCCAGACCTCGAGGTAGAGTTGCTAACTGGGATTGGTCCATAACTTTCTCACCCCTCACTTAACCACTCATCTGAACTTTTTATTGGTGATGTCTGGAGGTAGCAGAACCCCCAGTTCCGCCCCCTTTAAAATCTGACTCTGCCCCTCATATGCGGGTGCCAGCGCCTCTGGTTTGACATGGCAGTGAGGTCGGAGTCTCTTGGGTTCCCTGCTTCACTCGTTCCCATGTTCAAGGGTCTGGGAAGTTTATCTCTTCAGGCAGGAGTCAGGGCACATGCCTGTAGAATTGGAGTGACACAACCATAAGTCAAAGTCGTGTTGTAGTCTGTCCTGGCCCACACCAACTGTTTGGAGTGCGACGGAGCCCCAGTGCCATCCGATGTTCACGTCAAGTTACGGCAACTAATGTTTTCAGGCACACTGATGTAAGGACTTTTGTGGCTGTCATGGGTGGACAGAGAAATATGTTTTGATGCATGGGGAACATTTTCATCTAGACCCATGGTACTATGCATCTTTAACAATAGACATTGCCTATATTTGACAGGGACATTCAGCTGCCATAGGCGAACAAGCATTAACAAATGGATATTTTCTGAAAGATGATCTAGAGTCACACATAGATTTGGTATAGGGAGACATCACCGTATGACCCCTATGGGCAGTGTATTGCAGTCTAAAAAATGCACCTGTACTTGACTTGCAAGTGACACTGTGCATGTTGAACCAGACATGCCCTGCACAAGGAGAGCACCCCTCTGCACTGGAAGACCCTAGCCCAGGAAAATCCTTCCAACGACTGCTACCACCAGCACCTCATTAACCGTAGCGCCCACTACCACCCACTGCGCTATTTCTGGTGCTGGAGCCACAACACATGCCACCCCTCTGGAGGCCCCCTTTAATCTCCCAGCCTGTCTGCAAATGGGCCTGTGACAACAGCTCTTGTTCCTGCAATTGTAGTGGTCAGCACACTGCAGTCTTTACACAACCACTTTGAATACAAGAATCACACCTGCTGCTGCAGTGGCACTAAGTACAGTCACACAGAGCATCACCAGGGCTCCAAGTGTGTCACACAGGTTGTGGCAGCTTTAAGCATGCTGCAAAGGGGTTAAGAGAATGATGATGTCAACAGCAACATTATCATTGCAGAGCCACTGGGAGACCTTCAGGCATGGCCAGCAGATGAAGTACAGCCAAAAAGAGCTGACGGTGGTGCTTGTCAAGCCCACAGGGAAAGCGTGTTGGACGCGGTGCAGATGTCAAGGCAAGTATCGGCCATGGAGGAGTGTGGTACCAGCTAGATAGATCATTGAAGGGCATCTCCAGAGGTTGTTGACGTGTTTGAGGTGTGGGTGGGAACACAACGTGAAAAATAACAAATCTGTGCCGTGTTCACCAACAAGAACCTTGTTGTGCTCTGGAACAGATGCAATGAGAGCGAAGAAACTTGAGGTTGGCCAAACACCAAGGCATGAGGAAATAGGACACCAAATGACACAAGCAATCTGCACCTCTACCATGCAGGCTCGACAGGAACAAGTTGCTATGTTGTCAACAACAAAGGCACATACAGGCGTCCTACCACAGGAAATTCTGTCGCAATCGCCTGCCTTACATGTACCTGCACTGGCCGCAGTAACAAGAGCCAACCCTCCAGCCACCATGCAGCTCATCACATCCTCCAAACAGGTCTCTGCATCAAGACTTGGAGGTCCGCCTGTTCTGTTTATGCCACTGGAGCAGGCAAAAACCCCTGCCAAGAAGACCACTCCACAGTACCACCGCCATGTACATGTACCTGTCTGTTCTCAGTTTGGGTTAATGGGGTGAAGGTGTTATTCAGGATTCTAGGAGATGTGACGGAGACAGAGTTTTGCTCTTAGGAGGAGACTGGTTGGGGGTAGGAGACAGGGCTCTGGGATGGTGAGTAGCTTGGGAGGGGTCCAGGATATGTTTGACACACTTTCATTAGTATACTCTTGGAGTCAGTTGGGGAGCAGGTGGAATTGTGAATATGGGCAAGGGAAGGAGTGGTTGGGTGCATTACAATGAAGTATTTTGAACACTTAGATTTATGTGGACATCATTGTGCACTGTTTTATTTGTTTGCTTTGGTTATATGCTGACGTCATTGGTCTTGCAGCTAAGGGCACTGTCACATGGGGTTGGTAAACATGTGCATGTGTGTATCCACCATCATAACTTTGCCTGTCATCTAAATGAATGCAGGGTGAGAGGGGAAGCAATATGAGTGCATGTGTGTTAATCTCAGACTTCAAGGATTTGGACTGAGGTCCATAACATGTTTCCTATGCTGAGAAGTGCGGGTACTCTCTGTCATTAAAAGTATTGCACTTATGCTGAGAAGTGCTGGTACTCTCCGCTACTGAAAGTATTGCACCCATGCTAAAAAGTGCTGGTGCTCTCCGCAATTGTACGTACTGCACACATGCTGAGAAGTGCTGGCACTCTCCGTCATTAAAAGAATTGCACCCATGCTGAAAAGTGCTGGCACTCTCTGTCATTAAAAGTATTGCACCCATGCTAAGAAGTGCTGGTACTCTCCGTCATTAAAAGAATTGCACCCATGCTGAGAAGTTGCGGCAATCTCCGCAGTTGAAAGTACTTCACCAATGCTAAGAAGTGCTGGTACTCTCGGTCATTAAAAGAATTGCACCCATGCTGAGAAGTGTTGGTAATCTCTGTCATTGAAAGTATTGCACCCATGCTGAGAAGTGCTGGCACTCTCCGTCATTAAAAGAATTGCACCCATGCTGAGAAGTGCTGGTACTCTCCGTCATTAAAAGAATTGCACCCATGCTGAGAAGTTGCGGCAATCTCCGCAGTTGAAAGTACTTCACCAATGCTAAGAAGTGGTGGTACTCTCGGTCATTAAAAGAATTGCACCCATGCTGAGAAGTGCTGGTACTCTCCGTCATTGAAAGTATTGCACCCATGCTGAGAAGTGCTGGCACTGTCCGTCATTAAAAGAATTGCACCCATGCTGAGAAGTGCTGGTACTTTCATTCATTAAATGTATTGCAACCATGCTGAGAAGTGCTGGTACTCTTAGTCATTAAAAGAATTGCACCCATGCTGAGAAGTGCTGGTAATCTCTGTCATTGAAAGTATTGCACCCATGCTGAGAAGTGCTAGCACTCTCCGTCATTAAAATAATTGCATCCATGAGAAGTGCTGGTACTTTCATTCATTAAATGTATTGCACCCATATTGAGAAGTGCTGGTACTCTCGTCATTATATATAGAAAAATGCAGCAAGCGTGTTCGAAAAGAACTTTTTTGTAAGATCATTGTAACAATTTAAATAATTCATTAAAATAATTTCAAAGAAAAGGAAAAAAGAATGGAAGGCCTTTTACATTGATGCAATGTTCTTAATGACAATATAATGGTTGAACTAGACTCAGTCGTGAGGGAATAGTTATTTTACTGAGCTCCGCATGCCCTCTATGAGAGCTTGATAGTCGCATATACTTAGTATGATGACGACATTCTGATAATATAGATCCTACATCAATTTTCATCTTGCTTTAAGAGATAGCTGCCTGGTTTCCATTGTTAAAGCACAGACTGGGGTGCAGCTAGGGACCGAAAATATTAATTGCAAATCACGGTTTTGCATGTTATCACTGGGCCAAAATAACTACCTGCCCAGATCCCACGGCCATATAGCAATGCAGACATATTCATTGCATCAAAGGCTCATATGTACAATGAAATGTCGAAGCGCGGACCTGCACCAAATTTGGCAGCGCTGTGCTGCAGCATTTCCAAAACACAAGGATGCGCCGTATTTACAACAGTACGGCGCAACCCTGTGTTTTCCCTAGCACTGGTGCTAAAATTAGCTACCTAGCGCCAACGCAGCCACCGTTGCACCATAGTGCAAGGGTGCCTGCGTTGCAGGGAATGATTATTTATGTGCAGGAATGTGCCCCTTCCTGCACATAAACAATCCATAATGGTGATTTGTTACTTCTACGTGTGCTGCAGAATGCAGCGCACATAGAAGTAGCAAATCGTCATTATTTAATGATTGTTTATGTGCAGGAAGGGACACCTTCCTGCACATAAACAATCATTCATGGTCTTTTGTTCTTTCTATGTGTGCTGCAGGATGCATACCCATTGCACGCCCCTTTCAAGCAGATACTTGCGTGCAAGGGTTCCATATTTACAAAGCGGCGTTAAGCCACAAAAAGTGGCTCCACTTTGTAAATATGGAGCAGGGCATTATGCCACAGGAACGTCATTAAAAGTGACGTTCCTGTGGCACAATGCCCTTGTTAATATGCCCTAAAGAGTTTTAAACAGTGGGTGATGACTGGTCCTCCAGATCTGTGACAGAATCACACCGGCCTACAATTCTGTTGACGTGGTCAGTGGTCAGTGTTCTTTGAAGGTCCAGGGAAAGAAGTGACTATCCATCATATCATCTGTGTACAGGAGGGAACTGGACCTCACGCCCATCACCCCCACCTGCGAGAGACTGCCCATTGGCGGAGGTACTAGCGGGGTCAGGCCCCCCTCTGGCTTGCTGTTTGTTCCCACCGTCTCTGCCTTGTTTGTTTGCGCCCCTGATCCCTGAGCTTGTGAGCCTGGGATGATGTTTATGTAGGACATTGCAAGCATCAAAGACTGAAATGTAAACTGTGTGTTTACAACAGCAGGCCAGATCCCTTCGAGTGTACAAAGGAACACGCGTACATGTCAAAATATAAATGTTTTACAATTAATTCAGTTTGAATGTTTTCTCCGCCTGCGAATTTTATTTCTTGTGTCATCACCCCAGCTCAGCTGGCAAGTGCTGGACCCAGGCAAGGTCGAGATCTGAGCAAGGAAGAGGCAGGAGAATGGAGTGTGGGAGTGAGCCTTTTCAGAGGCCCACTGGTGCAGGGGTTCGCCCTTCTTTGTACTTAAGTCCTTAGACTAACAAAATAGAGATTGGCACGGAAGCTGTAATATCAAAGAAAATAGATTTATTAACCTCACATGAGGGAGACTACGTCAATACAGTACCCTCAGGCCACTGTAGGAGGTATTCCAAGGAGTACAGAAACCAGGGGCCTTATATATACATTTGTTGCATAGTCAGCATGGAGACTCAAAGGGGAGGTACTGGCACATACAAGAATAGTTATTGACTAACATGGGTATACAAAAATTGCTTGCTCAACAAAGTGGGAGGGGAGACATTTCTGCTTACATCAGTTAAAACAGCCTGACAGTTCTATTCTAAAACAGGTGTATTCTAGCAGCTACAGGCCTTTCTGATCATACATTACTCTGGCTCAGTGCTGAAGGAATTAACTGTAACTGATGACTCAAGCAGAATAGAAAAGCAGGCAACTTTAAAGAGACAAGAAGCACATGGCCAGCACATGGCTAACTAAAATGGCTACAAAACCACAGGGAAAGAGGTAAGAGGAAAGCAGTCCCAAATCGCCCTCCTACAAAGCATTAATTCACACAACGAAGAAAAGGGACTGTATTAAAAAACTCACAGAATGGATAAAGGGAAGAGAGAAATAAAACAGGGCACACACTGTGTATGTAAAACTGCCCTCACACACAGCGAACTGTGTCATGCTTCATCATAGGGCCTGCTAACACACCTCCGCGCTAGCCAACGCTGGAGGTGGAGCAATAGGGAGGGGAAGACAAACAACATAAAAAAATTAAAGAAATTGTGTGGGATCAAAAAAGTGAAAAAATATAGTGGCAGAATAAATTGGTAAAACTGGTAACAGTGTAACCCTGCTATACCTTTAATAATGGGTACACTGTCCAGATACAATAAATGGTCCTAACCAGACCCGTGGATGGTGGTAATGGCTACTCATTATCAAAGCCTTACCCCTCCACTCTGCTAAGATGTCAACATGTTTCAGCCGGCAAGTGCTAATACCCCGGCTTTCTTCAGGACTTCCACCTGATCAATCCCAAAAGAGGCTGCTGTCCCTACCTCCTTAGAATCCAGGGGTAAGAAAACAAAGCACCATTGTTGTATTCTATTTCCTTGGTTACGGTATAGAATGAGAATGTACCAGGGGTTCCAGCTGGAGATTCGAGGTCCGGCAGTTATGCGGAGACCTTGGATCTAGGCTGGCGTGTCAGGTTGATGCTGTGTACTTCAGAAGAATAAAGAAGTCTTCTTCGTACTTCCTGCTCCTGTACTTATTCAAGATACCCATTACAATTGGCGACGATTGGGATTGGACTTTCGAAGTACACCCTACAGCTCTTCCTACTCCTCTTTGGGACTTCATAGATTTTACCGGCGTGTGGAACGTAGATTCCCTGACTGTCATCTGCAAAACTCAGGCGGACTCTAGCGCAAGTGTGGCGTGTTGGCGACAGGTCGTATATTTCCTTTTGGCCCTTTTTCCTCAAGTTTTCAGACCTGACCTTCACCTAACTGCCACTTTCGCGAGCGCATTGTCCTACCTGCACGCACAGTCAGAATCTTCACTCCCGGACATTCTGCTGCTTCCCGGCCATTCCTCGCTGTCCCATCTCCAGCTCAGCTCACGTCCTCACGTCCTCACGTAAGGGTGACACGGGGTCACGCAACGTGCCGCCATCTTGGGAAGGCACTTCCATCAATTACCATCATTGTTCTACATAGCAACTGAGCGCGCACCTTCAGTCATTGAATCCCGATTGCTTTTCATTTCCTCACGCTAAAGTCGGTGACGCGCACATCTTTTCAACAGTTGAGCCAGTTTCCTTGCCTAAACAAAATCGGTGACACGCACACCTTTCATATTTTCTTAAACAAGGAACTTTGCGTGCATCTTTATTTTAAAGAAACTCGGTGACACGCACACCTTCACCATTTAAGCGTGCACCTTTATAATAAGAAAATCAGTGACACGCACACTTTCACTATTTTAAAGTGCCACAAGTGGATATTCAATTTGCGTGCAAAGTCGGTGACACGCACACCTTAGCACCTTTATTTTTCCCATCTCCCAGTGACATCTACGCTGTTTCTTATCCTCGTGCTTAATTTTTATCCTTTTGTGGCATCTTTATTTATTATCCTACGGTAGCATCTTTTATTTGGTAATGCACACTGTTTTTCCAATTTATGGAATTGTTTCCTTACTCAACACATTTTAGGTAACTCATCCTAGTGGTTGCAATTTTAATCCTTATACAAATTTAACTCCTTATAATGCAAAATTTCACTTGTCCCCCACACTTTTTTACCAGAACCAGGTATTCCTAAAACAAAATGGAAGCAATGGTTTAAAGGTTTCACCAGCTATATAATAGCCTTAGACGAGGCGAAATTTGATCCAATTAGGAAACTAGCTCTCCTTTACAATAATCTTGGTTCTGAAGGTCAACGCATTTTTGATCATTTGCCGTTAGCCACCCAACCTGATGAAACTGATTGGGATACGTACAAAGAGGCAGTGTGTAGACTTGCTAACTATTTTATTGATGAAACCAGTGTAGTAGTGGAGAGGCACAAGTTTTACACTAGACGTCAATTTGAATTTGAGTCCATAGACACTTTTTAGCTGAATTGAGAGTTTTAATTGCCACATGTGAATTTGATGGCAACATTGATTCCTATTTAAGGGACCAACTAATTGTAAACTGTTTTAATAAAAAGTACAGGAAAGACTACTTTGTTGTAGGAACCCCTCTTTGAATGAAACTCTGGAGTTAGCTAGGGGTATTGAAAGATCAGTTGTAGCACAAAAGTACTAATTAAAGCTGTAACTGAACCTGTAACAGAACCAGTGTACGCTTTAAGCACCAAACCTAAATTTAATTACAACAAGCCCAAAGAGTACAAGAAGCAAAATGCTTGTTATAGATGCGGATCTCTTACACACTTAGCCAATGCTAAGAATTGCCCTGCTCTTGGTAAACTTTGTATTAATTGCAAGAAGCATGGTCATTTCACACGCATGTGTAAGAATCCTCACAAAATCAGCACACTTGAAAGTGTAGAGGATTCCTCAGAGAATAATGTTTGCACTGTCAATACTTTTAAAAAGATTGTGCTCTCAATTGATTCTGATGCTAGTGAGGATCGTCCGTTGTGCGATGTTACCATTGGTGATGTACAAACACAAGTAACTGTAGATTCTGGTTCTCCGGTAACTTTTGTCACTGACATTTTATTTTACAAGCACTGGAATTCAATTCCATTATCCCCACCAGATATCCGCACCATTTCTTTTGGAGGGCACAATATTGATATGCTAGGTTTCTTTCTCAATAATATTAAATTTAAAGATCGAGTAATTTTCACTAAAGTGTACGTGGCGAAAAAAGGTTATAATATCCTAGGGTGGAAAGATCAAGGGAAGTTTGGTATGGTATTAAGACCAGGCACATCATGTCCTATTTCTTTAGTGGATATTCCTGAAATTCCTTCTCTACAGCAACTACTTACTAAACACGATTCATTATTCAAGGACAAATTAGGTCTTGTGCATAATTTTGAACATAGAATTATTTTAAAGAAGAATGCGGTTCCCATCATTCACAAAGTAAGGAATGTTCCAATATGCATTAGAGACCAATTAAAACAACACTTGGAGAATCTTTGCTCTGATAAGGTCATCGAACCGATCGATTCATCGGAATGGATTTCTCCGATCGTCGTTGCAAAGAAAAAGGGCACAAAGGACATCAGGCTTTGCATTGACTTAAGATCATTGAACAAAAGTATTTTAATCGATTGCTTTCCATTACCTAAAATTCAAGAGATGTTAGCTCAGTTGGGCGGTGCCAAAGTTTTTTCATGCCTGGATTTAAAATCCGCTTATCATCAAGTCGAACTTTCTGAAGACTCCCGCTCTCTCACGGCTTTTAATACTCCTTTTGGTGCTTTTAGATTTTTGCGAATGCCTTTCGGCTTAGCATCTGCTGCTTCTGTTTTTCAGAAATTAATGTATAAATTGTTTGGGGAGTGCAACAATGTTCTCGCTTACCAAGACGACATTCTGGTGTTTTCTAAAAATTCCAATGAACATCTTGAAAATTTGTCTAACGTATTACAAATTTTAGAGTCAAACGGTTTTACAGTTAAAAAGAGAAGTGTAAGTTTTTAGTTAAAGAAATTGACTATCTTGGTCATCATATTTCTGAATCTGGTATCACACCCAAATCTGACCTGGTCAAAGCCATTGTTGAAAGTCCCTGTCCCGAGAATAAAGATCAGTTAAGATCTTTTCTTGGGCTATGCGAATATTATTCGCGGTTCATAGATAGCTTTGCCCTCCAAACTGAACCTTTACGAAAACTACTTAGGAAGGGCGAACAGTTTATCTGGACAGACACTGAGTCTGGAGCATTCAGCAACTTAAAGAACCTTATTGTTAAAGTTCCTGCTCTACACTCTTTCGCTGATAGTGTACAATCTATTGTTACTGTAGATGCCAGCGGTGTGGGTTTAGGGGCGGTTCTTTCCCAATTAGTAGAAGGTGTTGAGCATACGGTGGGTTTTGCCTCCAGATCGCTATCTCAAACAGAACGTCACTATAGCACTATAGAAAGGGAGGCCTTGGCATGCGTTTGGGCTACCAAGCATTTTGAAACATTTCTTTGGGGCAGAAGATTTGTCCTGGTCACTGACCATAAGCCTCTTGTTTTTTTGTTATCCAGAAAAGATCATGATAAGGTTAGTCCTAGATTAGTGAGACTTCTTTCCAGAATGTTTGAATTCAATTTCTTAATCAAACACATTCCAGGTGGGAAAAATGCCCGAGCTGATTTTTATCCAGGTGCCCTATACTTGAGGAGCCCTACATTTCTTTTAACGATGATACTGAATGTGTCATTGGTATGGTTGATGGTTTGGTTGTGTTGGGTGGTGCCATCAACAACTCTGAATGGTTGGAATGTGCTAAATGTGATGATTTACAAAATGTAATCAAAAGATATATTAGTAATGGCTGGCCTGATGAAAGGAATTTGGAGGAAGGCTTACGTCAGTTTTACAAAGTAAAAGATGACCTCACTATTGAAAATGATTTTGTCATGAAGGGAAATTTGCTAATTCCTCCTGGAACGCTTAAATTAAGATTGTTAAATTTTGCTCACCAAGGTCATCTTGGTATGACCGGCACAAAAAAACGTCTACGCCTTTATTATTGGTGGCCAGGAATGGATGTCGATGTGGAGAACTTTGTGGGAAGATGTGTTAGTTGTTGCGAGTCTGACAAATCCTTGAAAGTCCGTAACACCCCTCTTCATCCTGTTGAATTCCCCAAGGGCCCTTGGGAAAAGTTAGGGATGGACTTCATTGGTCCAATGTACAATCTTAAAGCTGACAAGAAATTTGCATTAGTTGTTGTGGACTACTTCTCCAAATGGGTAGAGTGTAAGTTTTTACCTGAACCTACCACTTCAGCAGTGATCACTATGCTGAATGAATTGTTTCGCAGAGAAGGGGTTCCGAAGTATCTTGTATCATATAATGGAGTGCAATTTAAATCGCATGCCATGCAAGACTTTTTAACTAACATGGGTATCAAACATTTAACGGTGGCTCTATATAGTCCCCAGGGAAATGGCATGGTGGAGAGAGTAAACAGGATGTTAAAAGAAACCATTCAGTTAGCTTCCGTTCAAGGGAGTCTGTTCTTGAAGCTGTCCAAGAGAGGTTATGGAGTTATCATAATACCCCACACTCCTTAACGGGTATCCCTCCTTTTGTTCTTCTTAAGGGGCGTTTTGGTTCTTCCAAGCTTAGTCCCAATTGGGTCTTAGAGCAAACCAAATGTTCTGAAAAGATTCCTGATATAAAACAAGTACGTGATTCTGTCGAAAAAGCTCAATTTAAAATGAAACAAGCATATGATTGTGACAAAAAAGTAAAAGATGTGCAATTTGCAGTTGGTGATCTCATCAGGGTTAAAAGACCGGTTGGTAGTAAGAGTCATAGGTCTAAATTTTACCCCATGACTCGTATTGTCAAAGTTTCCAAACATGCTGTTTTGGTTGAAAATGGGAAATGGTGGAGTAAGAGGAATGTGGTTCTGGTGAAAAACAATGTTCATGATGATAGGGTCTTGGAAACCCCTCTCATTCATTCTGACTTATCACTACCAGATTGCTCTGTTCCCAGTCATTCCAATGAATTGTCTATTCAACGTTCGGGTGGTGGTGATTCTACAGTGTTGCATGATGCACTAAATCTAAATGCTTCTGCTACCAATGTTACTGTTTCTAGTTCTGATTATACACAAGGCAATGTAGTTGTTTCTACTGATGTTGATCCTTCTGGGGTTAATGTTTCATCTAAGGAGGGTAAAAGAAGAATTCGTGCTCCTTTCTATCTCAAGGATTATGTGCTACAATAGTGGTTTTTATTTTTTGTTTTTGCCTTCTTGCATGCTAGTTTTTTTTTTATTATTTGGTTTAGTTTTTATATTTCCTTCTTTCTGTTCTTTGTGTAAAGGGGGAAGATGTGTTGTATTCTATTTCCTTGGTTACGGTATAGAATGAGAATGTACCAGGGGTTCCAGCTGGAGATTCGAGGTCCGGCAGTTATGCGGAGACCTTGGATCTAGGCTGGCGTGTCAGGTTGATGCTGTGTACTTCAGAAGAATAAAGAAGTCTTCTTCGTACTTCCTGCTCCTGTACTTATTCAAGATACCCATTACAACCATGTTCAGTGCAAGCTCTGGAATAGAGCATGGAAGAGCCCTTTGCTCTCCATGAGGAACCTGCAGAGAAATAAAATCAAAAGAAAACGAGAAAGTGAAGTGCAGGGTGAAATAGTGTGGTGCCCTGTCTCAAAACCCAGCAACAAAACTGTGTGCCAATTAACCCCTTCTGAAGAATCACACACACATTCAAGATCCATGAGTTATATGAACCCACACACACACTCTCCACAGCTCATTACACTACTAACAATATAACAATGTCATAAGTGTGATACACTACCCCTAGAACACTAGGTTGATGTGATTTTGTGAACTGAGAGTGAAAACAGCACATAACGCTATTATGCTTTCGTGATGTAAAATTTAGCACGCGTCTATGCACAAATCGGTATATTACTTATATACACATGGATGCATTAAATCTGCATGGGAGACAAACATCCATCCAGCCACGTTTCTGGTCTCTTACCGAGTTTACTAATTAGTCAAACTTGAACTGGCGGAGGGGTGCGAATAGCTCCCTGTAGTCACACACTATGGTACAACAGGGTAAATTAAAAGAAAAACAAACAAAGAATGTAAGAGAAGTGGGAAAAGTAGCGAAAAGGAACTGCAAAAAAACAAAAATGAATATACGCGGTCCAACCGCTCTGTTTTTGCCAGGACCTATGACCCTCTCTGTCTGTAAAAGTGAAAATACATAAGTCAAATAATCTTAGGTAGAACTGGAAGGAATATCAGGAATAAGTTAATCGATATGTCCAAACCTACGAGACACATGGTCAAAATTCCCCGTGTATTCAGCAAGGCTAAGAAATGAAAGAAGTGAAAGAAGGAGAAACCTGACGTCATCCACGGATCTCGACCACAGCAGAATAAGTATGGAAGAGTGATAGAGAAACAGACATCCAATGGCTACAGAGGACCCCATACTGGGTAAACTTACTGCGTCAAGGTGAGCTAAAGTGCAATTCACTCCGCACTCCCAACACCGCGAAGATGCACGTTTCCCGTTCCCCTGTGCCTTATCACAGGAAATACGAAAGGTCCCACCCTGTGCGCGTCATCACGTAACGTCAAAGCGCAGGGTGGACCGGGGACAAAAAAGAGACTAGACCGCCAACAGTAATATGTCGGCGGTCGAGAGATCGTACCCAGGAGTCTGCGCAGATGTCGCCCCTGTGTTCTCCTAAGGATAGCCTCAAGAAGGACTCCTAATGAAAAGAAAAAGGAAACAAGAAACAAGAAGAGAGAAAGAAAGAAAGGGTCAAGGCTAATGTGGAAGTTCCTAAAGAATAAAGCCTAAAATAGTTGGGGGAAAAAAAGGAAGGCAATAAAAAAAGTACGTTACCGGAGGACACTGAAAAATAAAACCTCAGGACACGAACTAAAATAAATAAAGCCAAATAAATTACTTTAATGTCCCCATCTGTTGATGGATTCAGGGGGGAAAAAAACACAATGGAAATATATATATATAAATATATATACACATATATATGTTCTGATAAGAAACCAGAGGAAAAGTCAAAATCAAAACAGAGACCACAGTACAAAGAGTGATACTGCAAGAGGGATTCAACGGGGAAGGGGGGGAGGGTTTCTTAAATGGAGTAAATCAACTGTCCAAAAACCACCCACAATGACTCCTCAAATACAAGGACTAGATGACAACTTGCTGCATATTACCCCCATGAGAACTAGGACAAGAAAACAGATGGTAAACAGCTCCACCCGTTCTAAAGTGGGTGCCTGTCCAAAAAGCACTGAAGGGCTAAGGTGTTATGATATATCGGGGGGTTTTTTGGGGAGAAAAAGGAAAAACAAAAAGGAAAAACAGTACTCATTAGTTCAGGCTGTTCCAAGGAATCTCGTCATTCAGCCCCCTGATGTGACTGCGTAACCTATACACCCACTTCTGTTCCCTGATAAAAAGTGCCCTTTCAGGTCTAATATGCGTCATGTCAATGTAGGGTTTATCAATCACCGTCCAAAAGAAATCCTCAGCCGAGTGATTTCTCTCTTTAAAGTGGGTGGTAAGGTGACTGACGGATCTCTGGCATCTGAAAGTGGACCTGTGCTCCATGATCCTGACCTTAACCTTCCTCGTTGTCATGCCTATATAGATAAGTTCACAAGAACATTTGATTAGATAGATAACATACGTAGAATTACAATTCGTATGTTTCCTTTGTTCCCACGGGCGGGGTAAACCAATATCTATAGTTTTGGTATTGGCGGTTAGGTGGCAGACATCACAGGACCCACATTTAGTGTGACCCGTGACAGGGGGTAGGATCCCTGGAAGAATGCTATGGGCCGTGCTATTGGCTCCAGATATAACGGGCCTAGGTCTTGTATGCACCAGAAGGTCCTTAATGTTTTGACTCCTCTTATAAGAGAAAAGCGGTTTGTTCAAACTCAGCCCATTGGAGTTAAGAATTCTCCAATGACGAGTGACAATCTTTTGGATGTGATTAGAGGCTGTGTTAAAAGTAGTCACACAAATGGGCCTATCAGTCGGTTGCTTAATGACTGTCTCTAGTAGGACTTCTCGTTGGCAATTAACCGCCCTCTTACTGGCTCTCTTCACAATCCTCTGAGGATAGTTCCTTTGTATGAGTTTGTTATGTAGAGTCCGGGCCTCTGATCTAAATTCGACAGTGTCTGAACAGTTCCGGCGGAGACGTAGGAACTGCCCCACTGGAAGGTTCTCCCTAAGGGATCTCGGGTGGAAACTCTTGAATGACAACAAACTGTTCCTATCCGTAGGTTTATGGAACATTTTAGTTTCTAAACCACCCCCTTTAGGGACAATAGTAAGGTCAAGAAAGGGCAAACATTCTTTAGAAATGGTTGAGGTAAAAAGGAGTAGGGGATTCCGGCTGTTGAGCCACAACAGGAAATCATCTATGGATTGCCTATCACCCTCCCAGATGAGGAAAACGTCGTCAATGTAGCGACGCCAGGTTTTGACATTGTTCGTCCAGATGTTATTAGGGGCGTAGATGTATTGTTCCTCAAAAGCTGACATGTAAAGTCCTGCCAGACTCGGGGCAAAAACGCTACCCATGGACGTGCCATGTGACTGAAGATAGTAAGTACCCTTGAACTCAAAGAAATTTTTCGTAAGGGCAATTTCAGCCAAATTCAAAATGAAAGGTCTCGGTGTATTGTGTATCCAATCCTCTGAATAGATGATTTCTTCCACCACCCGTAGAGTTTCCATCTGGGGGATGTTAGTGTACAGGACTCCACATCCAAGCCCACCAAAAAGTCCTTACCAGGGTCGAAGGGTAAATCCTTCAATAAGACCAGAACTTCCTTGGTGTCTTTAAGATAGGCTCGTCTGGACTGTACAATGGGTTTGAAAAAGAAATCACAAAACTGTGATAGCGGTTCCAATAACGATCCCATACCCGACACTATAGGTCTCCCTGGTGGTGGTCGTGTAGGTTTATGCACTTTGGGGAGTATGTAAAAATAGGGGGTCACAGGGTCAGATTGGCAAAGGAAAACCCCTTCCTTTTCGGTGATCCACTCATTATGTACTGCTTCCTCCACAGTAGACGTGATTTCTCTCCTGATCTCCTCGGTAGGATCCTCTCTGAGGACGGTGTAGTTCCTTCTGTCGGCCAGAAGTCTTAAACATTCTGTCTCATAGGCAGTCTTCTTAAGTACCATGATTGCTCCCCCCTTATCCGCTGGTTTAATCACCAAATCCTGGTTGTTCCTCAGTTCCTCCAGAGCCTTCATTTCAATGTTGGAAAGGTTTTTGTAGGGTGAGCGATGTTGACCTACCCACGTTTTCACCTCCTTGACAACTGCCTGTTCAAACGCCTCCACCTCCACTGGGAGACTGCCCAGAGCAGGGGTAAACTTAGATTTAGGTCGAAAAACCGTATCCCCTTCGGACATAGGACGTTCCTCCTGGTCCCCAAAGAAGACCCTGAGTCTGATATTTCGGAAGAAAGAAGCCAATTCCTGGCGAATCTTAAAAATATCTGGTAAATAGGTGGGGACAAACCCAAGACCTTTATTCAGGAGTGTCAGTTGGGTGTCAGTGAGTACAGTATCAGATAGGTTCAGCACTAGAGAGGTCATTCCCTGCTCGTACCCGGGGACTGATCCCTCCCCATGCTCCTGGTGACCCTCTGTTCCAGATCTTCCCACTGTACTCCCCCCATCGCTCCCTTCTGTTTGCCCCTGCCTCGGCCCCGACCTCTCCCCAAAAAAGGATTAGATGCTTGGGGAAAGAGTTGAGCGGGGCCGCCCTGCATACCTTGAAAATGTTGTTGGTACATAGGGGGCCAGCCGAAGTTGTTATTCGGAAAGTTGGGGAAAATCGGATTGAATTGAGGGCGGTGTGGGGCCCCCGAAAAAGGAACCCCTACCTCTGCCTCTCCTTCTTGGTCTCCTGACATAGTCACTGTCCTCGCTCCCAGAGCTAGAACCCGATCTATCAGACGACCTGTAGTCCCTGCTCTGGCCCTTTTTCATATCGTCCATTTTTTTCTGAGCATAATCGTCAGAAATGTAGGGGTACACTTTCTCCCTTGTGAACTTTTTAAGGTCTTTCTGCAGCTTGTCTACTTTTGATCTTAACAAGTAGTCTTTATACTCCCCTATCTCTGTATTGGTTTCCTCCAGTTTCTTTTTAAAAGTAGCCAGAAGAATACTGGTCTTGATTCCCTGTTCATTAGCCTGGATCTTGATGTACAGGGCATCAGCTGACCTTTTAGCCGTGTTAATGATCAGGATCAGCCAATCCCTAGTACACTTCCAGGCTATCAGTGACCAGTCTCTCCGGAAGATGGGGTCATCCAAAAATATAAGCGGTTCATTTGAGACCAAAAGGCCTCTAGGTGCCGCATTGCCTCTCAAATATTCAGTTAAAATAGCCCCATGGAGGATGGTCTTGGCATGGGACCTTTTTAATTCTAAAAGAGTATCCCAACCCTCCCCTTGAGTCAGGACTTGGTTGATGGATGTGTCTCCTAAAAGTGAAGGACCTGCAAGGATGTCTGCCGCTGCATCGTCCCCATAAGCTAAACCCTGTTCAGTTGCCATAGTTCCACTCTGAAGGTGCGCAAGGATGGTAGCCTAAATAAGTGTCGCACACACAGGGATTAACATAAAAACGTCCTCTGCGGCTCAGCGGCCGCTCTAAATACAAAACCACAGGGAAAGAGGTAAGAGGAAAGCAGTCCCAAATCGCCCTCCTACAAAGCATTAATTCACACAACGAAGAAAAGGGACTGTATTAAAAAACTCACAGAATGGATAAAGGGAAGAGAGAAATAAAACAGGGCACACACTGTGTATGTAAAACTTCCCTCACACACAGCGAACTGTGTCATGCTTCATCAGAGGGCCTGCTAACACACCTCCGCGCTAGCCAACGCTGGAGGTGGAGCAATAGGGAGGGGGAAGACAAACAACATTAAAAAATTAAAGAAATTGTGTGGGATCAAAAAAAGTGAAAAAATATAGTGGCAGAATAAATTGGTAAAACTGGTAACAGTGTAACCCTGCTATACCTTTAATAATGGGTACACTGTCCAGATACAAGAAATGGTCCTAACCAGACCCGTGGATGGTGGTAATGGCTACTCATTATCAAAGCCTTACCCCTCCACTCTGCTAAGATGTCGACATGTTTCAGCCGGCAAGTGCTAATACCCCGGCTTTCTTCAGGACTTCCACCTGATCAATCCCAAAAGAGGCTGCTGTCCCTACCTCCTTAGAATCCAGGGGTAAGAAAACAAAGCACCATGTTCAGTGCAAGCTCTGGAATAGAGCATGGAAGAGCCCTTTGCTCTCCATGAGGAACCTGCAGAGAAATAAAATCAAAAGAAAACGAGAAAGTGAAGTGCAGGGTGAAATAGTGTGGTGCCCTGTCTCAAAACCCAGCAACAAAACTGTGTGCCAATTAACCCCTTCTGAAGAATCACACACACATTCAAGATCCATGAGTTATATGAACCCACACACACACTCTCCACAGCTCATTACACTACTAACAATATAACAATGTCATAAGTGTGATACACTACCCCTAGAACACTAGGTTGATGTGATTTTGTGAACTGAGAGTGAAAACAGCACATAACGCTATTATGCTTTCGTGATGTAAAATTTAGCACGCGTCTATGCACAAATCGGTATATTACTTATATACACATGGATGCATTAAATCTGCATAGGAGACAAACATCCATCCAGCCACGTTTCTGGTCTCTTACCGAGTTTACTAATTAGTCAAACTTGAACTGGCGGAGGGGTGCGAATAGCTCCCTGTAGTCACACACTATGGTACAACAGGGTAAATTAAAAGAAAAACAAACAAAGAATGTAAGAGAAGTGGGAAAAGTAGCGAAAAGGAACTGCAAAAAAACAAAAATGAATATACGCGGTCCAACCGCTCTGTTTTTTGCCAGGACCTATGACCCTCTCTGTCTGTAAAAGTGAAAATACATAAGTCAAATAATCTTAGGTAGAACTGGAAGGAATATCAGGAATAAGTTAATCGATATGTCCAAACCTACGAGACACATGGTCAAAATTCCCCGTGTATTCAGCAAGGCTAAGAAATGAAAGAAGTGAAAGAAGGAGAAACCTGCCGTCATCCACGGATCTCGACCACAGCAGAATAAGTATGGAAGAGTGATAGAGAAACAGACATCCGATGGCTACAGAGGACCCCATACTGGGTAAACTTACTGCGTCAAGGTGAGCTAAAGTGCAATTCACTCCGCACTCCCAACACCGCGAAGATGCACGTTTCCCGTTCCCCTGTGCCTTATCACAGGAAATACGAAAGGTCCCACCCTGTGCGCGTCATCACGTAACGTCAAAGCGCAGGGTGGACCGGGGACAAAAAGAGACTAGACCGCCAACAGTAATATGTCGGCGGTCGAGAGATCGTACCCAGGAGTCTGCGCAGATGTCGCCCCTGTGTTCTCCTAAGGATAGCCTCAAGAAGGACTCCTAATGAAAAGAAAAAGGAAAGAAGAAACAAGAAGAGAGAAAGAAAGAAAGGGCCAAGGCTAATGTGGAAGTTCCTAAAGAATAAAGCCTAAAATAGTTGGGGGAAAAAAAGGAAGGCAATAAAAAAAGTACGTTACCGGAGGACACTGAAAAATAAAACCTCAGGACACGAACTAAAATAAATAAAGCCAAATAAATTACTTTAATGTCCCCATCTGTTGATGGATTCAGGGGGAAAAAACACAATGGAAATATATATATATAAATATATATACACATATATATGTTCTGATAAGAAACCAGAGGAAAAGTCAAAATCAAAACAGAGACCACAGTACAAAGAGTGATACTGCAAGAGGGATTCAACGGGGAAGGGGGGGAGGGTTTCTTAAATGGAGTAAATCAACTGTCCAAAAACCACCCACAATGACTCCTCAAATACAAGGACTAGATGACAACTTGCTGCATATTACCCCCATGAGAACTAGGACAAGAAAACAGATGGTAAACAGCTCCACCCGTTCTAAAGTGGGTGCCTGTCCAAAAAGCACTGAAGGGCTAAGGTGTTATGATATATCGGGGGGTTTTTTGGGGAGAAAAAGGAAAAACAAAAAGGAAAAACAGTACTCATTAGTTCAGGCTGTTCCAAGGAATCTCGTCATTCAGCCCCCTGATGTGACTGCGTAACCTATACACCCACTTCTGTTCCCTGATAAAAAGTGCCCTTTCAGGTCTAATATGCGTCATGTCAATGTAGGGTTTATCAATCACCGTCCAAAAGAAATCCTCAGCCGAGTGATTTCTCTCTTTAAAGTGGGTGGTAAGGCGACTGACGGATCTCTGGCATCTGAAAGTGTACCTGTGCTCCATGATCCTGACCTTAACCTTCCTCGTTGTCATGCCTATATAGATAAGTTCACAAGAACATTTGATTAGATAGATAACATACGTAGAATTACAATTCGTATGTTTCCTTTGTTCCCACGGGCGGGGTAAACCAATATCTATAGTTTTGGTATTGGCGGTTAGGTGGCAGACATCACAGGACCCACATTTAGTGTGACCCGTGACAGGGGGTAGGATCCCTGGAAGAATGCTATGGGCCGTGCTATTGGCTCCAGATATAACGGGCCTAGGTCTTGTATGCACCAGAAGGTCCTTAATGTTTTGACTCCTCTTATAAGAGAAAAGCGGTTTGTTCAAACTCAGCCCATTGGAGTTAAGAATTCTCCAATGACGAGTGACAATCTTTTGGATGTGATTAGAGGCTGTGTTAAAAGTAGTCACACAAATGGGCCTATCAGTCGGTTGCTTAATGACTGTCTCTAGTAGGACTTCTCGTTGGCAATTAACCGCCCTCTTACTGGCTCTCTTCACAATCCTCTGAGGATAGTTCCTTTGTATGAGTTTGTTATGTAGAGTCCGGGCCTCTGATCTAAATTCGACAGTGTCTGAACAGTTCCGGCGGAGACGTAGGAACTGCCCCACTGGAAGGTTCTCCCTAAGGGATCTCGGGTGGAAACTCTTGAATGACAACAAACTGTTCCTATCCGTAGGTTTATGGAACATTTTAGTTTCTAAACCACCCCCTTTAGGGACAATAGTAAGGTCAAGAAAGGGCAAACATTCTTTAGAAATGGTTGAGGTAAAAAGGAGTAGGGGATTCCGGCTGTTGAGCCACAACAGGAAATCATCTATGGATTGCCTATCACCCTCCCAGATGAGGAAAACGTCGTCAATGTAGCGACGCCAGGTTTTGACATTGTTCGTCCAGATGTTATTAGGGGCGTAGATGTATTGTTCCTCAAAAGCTGACATGTAAAGTCCTGCCAGACTCGGGGCAAAACGCTACCCATGGACGTGCCATGTGACTGAAGATAGTAAGTACCCTTGAACTCAAAGAAATTTTTCGTAAGGGCAATTTCAGCCAAATTCAAAATGAAAGGTCTCGGTGTATTGTGTATCCAATCCTCTGAATAGATGATTTCTTCCACCACCCGTAGAGTTTCCATCTGGGGGATGTTAGTGTACAAGGACTCCACATCCAAGCCCACCAAAAAGTCCTTACCAGGGTCGAAGGGTAAATCCTTCAATAAGACCAGAACTTCCGTGGTGTCTTTAAGATAGGCTCGTCTGGACTGTACAATGGGTTTGAAAAAGAAATCACAAAACTGTGATAGCGGTTCCAATAACGATCCCATACCCGACACTATAGGTCTCCCTGGTGGTGGTCGTGTAGGTTTATGCACTTTGGGGAGTATGTAAAAATAGGGGGTCACAGGGTCAGATTGGCAAAGGAAAACCCCTTCCTTTTCGGTGATCCACTCATTATGTACTGCTTCCTCCACAGTAGACGTGATTTCTCTCCTGATCTCCTCGGTAGGATCCTCTCTGAGGACGGTGTAGTTCCTTCTGTCGGCCAGAAGTCTTAAACATTCTGTCTCATAGGCAGTCTTCTTAAGTACCACGATTGCTCCCCCTTATCCGCTGGTTTAATCACCAAATCCTGGTTGTTCCTCAGTTCCTCCAGAGCCTTCATTTCAATGTTGGAAAGGTTTTTGTAGGGTGAGCGATGTTGACCTACCCACGTTTCCACCTCCTTGACAACTGCCTGTTCAAACGCCTCCACCTCCACTGGGAGACTGCCCAGAGCAGCGGTAAACTTAGATTTAGGTCGAAAAACCGTATCCCCTTCGGACATAGGACGTTCCTCCTGGTCCCCAAAGAAGACCCTGAGTCTGATATTTCGGAAGAAAGAAGCCAATTCCTGGCGAATCTTAAAAATATCTGGTAAATAGGTGGGGACAAACCCAAGACCTTTATTCAGGAGTGTCAGTTGGGTGTCAGTGAGTACAGTATCAGATAGGTTCAGCACTAGAGAGGTCATTCCCTGCTCGTACCCGGGGACTGATCCCTCCCCATGCTCCTGGTGACCCTCTGTTCCAGATCTTCCCACTGTACTCCCCCATCGCTCCCTTCTGTTTGCCCCTGCCTCGGCCCCGACCTCTCCCCAAAAAGGATTAGATGCTTGGGGAAAGAGTTGAGCGGGGCCGCCCTGCATACCTTGAAAATGTTGTTGGTACATAGGGGGCCAGCCGAAGTTGTTATTCGGAAAGTTGGGGAAAATCGGATTGAATTGAGGGCGGTGTGGGGGCCCCCCGAAAAAGGAACCCCTACCTCTGCCTCTCCTTCTTGGTCTCCTGACATAGTCACTGTCCTCGCTCCCAGAGCTAGAACCCGATCTATCAGACGACCTGTAGTCCCTGCTCTGGCCCTTTTTCATATCGTCCATTTTTTTCTGAGCATAATCGTCAGAAATGTAGGGGTACACTTTCTCCCTTGTGAACTTTTTAAGGTCTTGCTGCAGCTTGTCTACTTTTGATCTTAACAAGTAGTCTTTATACTCCCCTAAGTCTGTATTGGTTTCCTCCAGTTTCTTTTTAAAAGTAGCCAGAAGAATAGTGGTCTTGATTCCCTGTTCATTAGCCTGGATCTTGATGTACAGGGCATCAGCTGACCTTTTAGCCGTGTTAATGATCAGGATCAGCCAATCCCTAGTACACTTCCAGGCTATCAGTGACCAGTCTCTCCGGAAGATGGGGTCATCCAAAAATATAAGCGGTTCATTTGAGACCAAAAGGCCTCTAGGTGCCGCATTGCCTCTCAAATATTCAGTTAAAATAGCCCCATGGAGGATGGTCTTGACATGGGACCTTTTTAATTCTAAAAGAGTATCCCAACCCTCCCCTTGAGTCAGGACTTGGTTGATGGATGTGTCTCCTAAAAGTGAAGGACCTGCAAGGATGTCTGCCGCTGCATCGTCCCCGGGGTATTAGCACTTGCCGGCTGAAACATGTCGACATCTTAGCAGAGTGGAGGGGTAAGGCTTTGATAATGAGTAGCCATTACCACCATCCACGGGTCTGGTTAGGACCATTTCTTTTATCTGGACAGTGTACCCATTATTAAAGGTATAGCAGGGTTACACTGTTACCAGTTTTACCAATTTATTCTGCCACTATATTTTTTCACTTTTTTTGATCCCACACAATTTCTTTAATTTTTTTATGTTGTTTGTCTTCCCCCTCCCTATTGCTCCACCTCCAGCGTTGGCTAGCGCGGAGGTGTGTTAGCAGGCCCTATGATGAAGCATGACACAGTTCGCTGTGTGTGAGGGCAGTTTTACATACACAGTGTGTGCCCTGTTTTATTTCTCTCTTCCCTTTATCCATTCTGTGAGTTTTTTAATACAGTCCCTTTTCTTCGTTGTGTGAATTAATGCTTTGTAGGAGGGCGATTTGGGACTGCTTTCCTCTTACCTCTTTCCCTGTGGTTTTGTATTTAGAGCGGCCGCTGAGCCGCAGAGGACGTTTTTATGTTAATCCCTGTGTGTGCGACACTTATTTAGGCTACCATCCTTGCGCACCTTCAGAGTGGAACTATGGCAACTGAACAGGGTTTAGCTTATGGGGACGATGCAGCGGCAGACATCCTTGCAGGTCCTTCACTTTTAGGAGACACATCCATCAACCAAGTCCTGACTCAAGGGGAGGGTTGGGATACTCTTTTAGAATTAAAAGGTCCCATGTCAAGACCATCCTCCATGGGGCTATTTTAACTGAATATTTGAGAGGCAATGCGGCACCTAGAGGCCTTTTGGTCTCAAATGAACCGCTTATATTTTTGGATGACCCCATCTTCCGGAGAGACTGGTCACTGATAGCCTGGAAGTGTACTAGGGATTGGCTGATCCTGATCATTAACACGGCTAAAAGGTCAGCTGATGCCCTGTACATCAAGATCCAGGCTAATGAACAGGGAATCAAGACCACTATTCTTCTGGCTACTTTTAAAAAGAAACTGGAGGAAACCAATACAGAGATAGGGGAGTATAAAGACTACTTGTTAAGATCAAAAGTAGACAAGCTGCAGAAAGACCTTAAAAAGTTCACAAGGGAGAAAGTGTACCCCTACATTTCTGACGATTATGCTCAGAAACAAATGGACGATATGAAAAAGGGCCAGAGCAGGGACTACAGGTCGTCTGATAGATCGGGTTCTAGCTCTGGGAGCGAGGACAGTGACTATGTCAGGAGACCAAGAAGGAGAGGCAGAGGTAGGGGTTCCTTTTCGGGGGCCCCACACCGCCCTCAATTCAATCCGATTTTCCCCAACTTTCCGAATAACAACTTCGGCTGGCCCCCTATGTACCAACAACATTTTCAAGGTATGCAGGGCGGCCCCGCTCAACTCTTTCCCCAAGCATCTAATCCTTTTTGGGGAGAGGTCGGGGCCGAGGCAGGGGCAAACAGAAGGGAGCGATGGGGGAGTACAGTGGGAAGATCTGGAACAGAGGGTCACCAGGAGCATGGGGAGGGATCAGTCCCCGGGTACGAGCAGGGAATGACCTCTCTAGTGCTGAACCTATCTGATACTGTACTCACTGACACCCAACTGACACTCCTGAATAAAGGTCTTGGGTTTGTCCCCACCTATTTACCAGATATTTTTAAGATTCGCCAGGAATTGGCTTCTTTCTTCCGAAATATCAGACCCAGGGTCTTCTTTGGGGACCAGGAGGAACGTCCTATGTCCGAAGGGGATACGGTTTTTCGACCTAAATCTAAGTTTACCCCTGCTCTGGGCAGTCTCCCAGTGGAGGTGGAGGCGTTTGAACAGGCAGTTGTCAAGGAGGTGGAAACGTGGGTAGGTCAACATCGCTCACCCTACAAAAACCTTTCCAACATTGAAATGAAGGCTCTGGAGGAACTGAGGAACAACCAGGATTTGGTGATTAAACCAGCGGATAAGGGGGGAGCAATCGTGGTACTTAAGAAGACTGCCTATGAGACAGAATGTTTAAGACTTCTGGCCGACAGAAGGAACTACACCGTCCTCAGAGAGGATCCTACCGAGGAGATCAGGAGAGAAATCACGTCTACTGTGGAGGAAGCAGTACATAATGAGTGGATCACCGAAAAGGAAGGGGTTTTCCTTTGCCAATCTGACCCTGTGACCCCCTATTTTTACATACTCCCCAAAGTGCATAAACCTACACGACCACCACCAGGGAGACCTATAGTGTCGGGTATGGGATCGTTATTGGAACCGCTATCACAGTTTTGTGATTTCTTTTTCAAACCCATTGTACAGTCCAGACGAGCCTATCTTAAAGACACCACGGAAGTTCTGGTCTTATTGAAGCATTTACCCTTCGACCCTGGTAAGGACTTTTTGGTGGGCTTGGATGTGGAGTCCTTGTACACTAACATCCCCCAGATGGAAACTCTACGGTGGTGGAAGAAATCATCTATTCAGAGGATTGGATACACAATACACCGAGACCTTTCATTTTGAATTTGGCTGAAATTGCCCTTACGAAAAATTTCTTTGAGTTCAAGGGTACTTACTATCTTCAGTCACATGGCACGTCCATGGGTAGCGTTTTTGCCCCGAGTCTGGCAGGACTTTACATGTCAGCTTTTGAGGAACAATACATCTACGCCCCTAATAACATCTGGACGAACAATGTCAAAACCTGGCGTCGCTACATTGACGACGTTTTCCTCATCTGGGAGGGTGATAGGCAATCCATAGATGATTTCCTGTTGTGGCTCAACAGCCGGAATCCCCTACTCCTTTTTACCTCAACCATTTCTAAAGAATGTTTGCCCTTTCTTGACCTTACTATTGTCCCTAAAGGGGGTGGTTTAGAAACTAAAATGTTCCATAAACCTACGGATAGGAACAGTTTGTTGTCATTCAAGAGTTTCCACCCGAGATCCCTTAGGGAGAACCTTCCAGCGGGGCAGTTCCTACGTCTCCGCCGGAACTGTTCAGACTCTGTCGAATTTAGATCAGAGGCCCGGACTCTACATAACAAACTCATACAAAGGAACTATCCTCAGAGGATTGTGAAGAGAGCCAGTAAGAGGGCGGTTAATTGCCAACGAGAAGTCCTACTAGAGACAGTCATTAAGCAACCGACTGATAGGCCCATTTGTGTGACTACTTTTAACACAGCCTCTAATCACATCCAAAAGATTGTCACTCGTCATTGGAGAATTCTTAACTCCAATGGGCTGAGTTTGAACAAACCGCTTTTCTCTTATAAGAGGAGTCAAAACATTAAGGACCTTCTGGTGCATACAAGACCTAGGCCCGTTATATCTGGAGCCAATAGCACGGCCCATAGCATTCTTCTAGGGATCCTACCCCTGTCACGGGTCACACTAAATGTGGGTCCTGTGATGTCTGCCACCTAACCGCCAATACCAAAACTATAGATATTGGTTTACCCCGCCCGTGGGAACAAAGGAAACATACGAATTGTAATTCTACGTATGTTATCTATCTAATCAAATGTTCTTGTGAACTTATCTATATAGGCATGACAACGAGGAAGGTTAAGGTCAGGATCATGGAGCACAGGTCCACTTTCAGATGCCAGAGATCCGTCAGTCGCCTTACCACCCACTTTAAAGAGAGAAATCACTCGGCTGAGGATTTCTTTTGGACGGTGATTGATAAACCCTACATTGACATGACGCATATTAGACCTGAAAGGGCACTTTTTATCAGGGAACAGAAGTGGGTGTATAGGTTACGCAGTCACATCAGGGGGCTGAATGACGAGATTCCTTGGAACAGCCTGAACTAATGAGTACTGTTTTTCCTTTTTGTTTTTTCCTTTTTCTCCCCAAAAAAAACCCCCGATATATCATAACACCTTAGCCCTTCAGTGCTTTTTGGACAGGCACCCACTTTAGAACGGGTGGAGCTGTTTACCATCTGTTTTCTTGTCCTAGTTCTCATGGGGGTAATATGCAGCAAGTTGTCATCTAGTCCTTGTATTTGAGGAGTCATTGTGGGTGGTTTTTGGACAGTTGATTTACTCCATTTAAGAAACCCTCCCCCCTTCCCCGTTGAATCCCTCTTGCAGTATCACTCTTTGTACTGTGGTCTCTGTTTTGATTTTGACTTTTCCTCTGGTTTCTTATCAGAACATATATATGTGTATATATATTTATATATATATATTTCCATTGTGTTTTTTCCCCCTGAATCCATCAACAGATGGGGACATTAAAGTAATTTATTTGGCTTTATTTATTTTAGTTCGTGTCCTGAGGTTTTATTTTTCAGTGTCCTCCGGTAACGTACTTTTTATTGCCTTCCTTTTTTTCCCCCAACTATTTTAGGCTTTATTCTTTAGGAACTTCCACATTAGCCTTGACCCTTTCTTTCTTTCTCTCTTCTTGTTTCTTCTTTCCTTTTTCTTTTCATTAGGAGTCCTTCTTGAGGCTATCCTTAGGAGAACACAGGGGCGACATCTGCGCAGACTCCTGGGTACGATCTCTCGACCGCCGACATATTACTGTTGGCGGTCTAGTCTCTTTTTTGTCCCCGGTCCACCCTGCGCTTTGACGTTACGTGATGACGCGCACAGGGTGGGACCTTTCGTATTTCCTGTGATAAGGCACAGGGGAACGGGAAACGTGCATCTTCGCGGTGTTGGGAGTGCGGAGTGAATTGCACTTTAGCTCACCTTGACGCAGTAAGTTTACCCAGTATGGGGTCCTCTGTAGCCATCGGATGTCTGTTTCTCTATCACTCTTCCATACTTATTCTGCTGTGGTCGAGATCCGTGGATGACGGCAGGTTTCTCCTTCTTTCACTTCTTTCATTTCTTAGCCTTGCTGAATACACGGGGAATTTTGACCGTGTGTCTCGTAGGTTTGGACATATCGATTAACTTATTCCTGATATTCCTTCCAGTTCTACCTAAGATTATTTGACTTATGTATTTTCACTTTTACAGACAGAGAGGGTCATAGGTCCTGGCAAAAAACAGAGCAGTTGGACCGCGTATATTCATTTTTGTTTTTTGCAGTTCCTTTTCGCTACTTTTCCCACTTCTCTTACATTCTTTGTTTGTTTTTCTTTTAATTTACCCTGTTGTACCATAGTGTGTGACTACAGGGAGCTATTCGCACCCTTCCGCCAGTTCAAGTTTGACTAATTAGTAAACTCGGTAAGAGACCAGAAACGTGGCTGGATGGATGTTTGTCTCCTATGCAGATTTAATGCATCCATGTGTATATAAGTAATATACCGATTTGTGCATAGACGCGTGCTAAATTTTACATCACGAAAGCATAATAGCGTTATGTGCTGTTTTCACTCTCAGTTCACAAAATCACATCAACCTAGTGTTCTAGGGGTAGTGTATCACACTTATGACATTGTTATATTGTTAGTAGTGTAATGAGCTGTGGAGAGTGTGTGTGTGGGTTCATATAACTCATGGATCTTGAATGTGTGTGTGATTCTTCAGAAGGGGTTAATTGGCACACAGTTTTGTTGCTGGGTTTTGAGACAGGGCACCACACTATTTCACCCTGCACTTCACTTTCTCGTTTTCTTTTGATTTTATTTCTCTGCAGGTTCCTCATGGAGAGCAAAGGGCTCTTCCATGCTCTATTCCAGAGCTTGCACTGAACATGGTGCTTTGTTTTCTTACCCCTGGATTCTAAGGAGGTAGGGACAGCAGCCTCTTTTGGGATTGATCAGGTGGAAGTCCTGAAGAAAGCCGGGGTATTAGCACTTGCCGGCTGAAACATGTCGACATCTTAGCAGAGTGGAGGGGTAAGGCTTTGATAATGAGTAGCCATTACCACCATCCACGGGTCTGGTTAGGACCATTTCTTGTATCTGGACAGTGTACCCATTATTAAAGGTATAGCAGGGTTACACTGTTACCAGTTTTACCAATTTATTCTGCCACTATATTTTTTCACTTGTTTTGATCCCACACAATTTCTTTAATTTTTTTATGTTGTTTGTCTTCCCCCTCCCTATTGCTCCACCTCCAGCGTTGGCTAGCGCGGAGGTGTGTTAGCAGGCCCTATGATGAAGCATGACACAGTTCGCTGTGTGTGAGGGCAGTTTTACATACACAGTGTGTGCCCTGTTTTATTCCTCTCTTCCCTTTATCCATTCTGTGAGTTTTTTAATACAGTCCCTTTTCTTCGTTGTGTGAATTAACTAAAATGGCTGCCATAACCAAAATGGCTTCAGCTCATGCTAACAGCGATTTCTGCTAGTTTCCACAGGAGCAGCAGGGGCAGTGTTCTTGGGGCCAGGGCTCTTGCGGGTACTGTGCTCTTGGCTTATCAGACCCACTGATGCCAGGTGGTGAAGAGAAGTCAAACCCTCTGCGCAGGAGTCAGGAAAATAGCACCAATTCAAGTTATAATATGCCAGGTGACAGTACTGAGGGTGTAAGAGTGAAGATTGGGCCAGGAATGTGGGGAAGAGCCCTATGTCTGGAGATCAGAGAGGGTCTGGGGGCCAGGTCAGAGGCATCTGAGGCTCCTCTGCTGCTTGCATGAAAACTATTCTATTCACACACAAAACAATTCCAAAGAATCTCATTCATGTTTTTCTTGGGTTAGGGTTGCCACCTGCCCACTACTTTACAGCAGTGGTTCCCAAACTTATTTGGCCTACCGAAAAAAAATTCTTAAATTCTTCTCTTCTCCACTTTCTTTATTCTTCCACCGCCCCCTTGTTATTCAATGCCCCCCAATTCCACCCGAGGCCACTACCCTCCCCCCCGATCGTTCAAGTACCCCCCCACGAAAAATAATTCTTAAATTCTTATCTTCTCTTTCTTTATGCTTCTACCGCCCCCCTTATTTGTTAATCAACGCCCCCCAATTGCACCCGAGGCTACTACCGCCCCCCTGGATCGTTCCAGCACCCCCCGAGGGGTGGGGGGGCAGTACCGCCCACTTAGGGAACCACTGATACAGGCATGGCTGTATTTTCATGTCCAGACTAGTTAACAAAATCGAGAAAAGTGATAAAACCAAGTATTACCCCCCTCCCCCAGTATTTCACAGTATGGTTTCACTTGAAGCTAACATCTGTACACTATTGATGAGCGTCAGTTCTGTTGTGAGTGCAGCCACATGGAGGTCATTTTGCATATAATGATTCCTAGGCCAGTGGCTCGCAGCAGATGGGGATGACCCTTGCAGTAAAATGATGTTTGTTGTACAGTCAATAAGTCATTTGTTTTTTAATATTATTCTGCAAACAAGTTTGCCACTCAATACCAGCTGTGCTACACTGAAGAGTATTTTGTTTGTCTGGAGCAAGGAAAACGAAATATTTAAATTAAATAATATTAACAGTTATCAAGCTTTGCTCCACTGGAAGAACTGCAACTCTTCAAAGCTGTACCATATTGACCAGAATGCACTGGAAGGGCTTCTGTAGGAAATCTGCCTTTTTTACGTGGTCACTCCGGATTTCCGATCTTTTGTTAGATCTTATATTTATGCTGACTTTAAAACTCTATACATGTTAGCCTTGCTAATCAGTAATAAAAGGCTAGTGTTCCCTCTTTAAACATGGTTGAATTGGGATATTCCTATTTGGTGTATTTAACTTGCCTTAAGGCCCTAGTATGGGGTACAAAATGTACCCACGGCCTGGAAGTTAAATGCCACTAGTGGACTGCTGCACCTATTATGCCACCCACTACAGAAGTGGTGCAAACAAGCCTTCAGGCCTACTACTGTCACCTGGCTGCTGAAGTTTTAAAACTGCAACTTGACTTGTCAACATAAACCCTTTTAATAGGTAAAAAGCTATCTAGGGCTGGCAGGGTATGCCCAGACGTGGGTCCCTTGCTCACTTTGCCACTGGATTCAAGCTGATGAGGGCTGTTAGCCCGAAACCGGTCCCAGGATGCTTGTTTCCGGACCAGGGAAGACATGGCTTCGCAGTTCGGTCTGGACTGTTCCCATGAGGCACAGGGTCAAGACTGATTTGCATATAGCTGTGTCTGAACTGGGGTGGCGAAGTGAGCTAAAGAATGATGATGGATTCAACCCAGATCTGTGACTGGGGGTGAGTGTCTGAAAAGTTTCAGCGCTCCGTCCATCATCTCCTTGTGTTTGCTTTGTTCGCCCTAAGTTGGCAGGGTATGCCCAGACGTGGGTCCCTTGCTCACTTTGCCACTGGATTCAAGCTAGCCTGGCTGATGAGGGGTGTTAGCCCGAAACCGGTCCCAGGATGCTTGTTTCCGGTCCAGGGAAGACGTGGCTTGGCAGTTCGGTCTGGACTGTTCCCATGAGGCACAGGGTCAAGACTGATTTGCATATAACTGTGTCTGAACTGGGGTGGCAAAGTGAGCTAAAAGAATGATGATGGATTCAACCCAGATCTGAGACTGGGGGTGAGTGTCTGAAAAGTTTCAGCGCTCCGTCCATCATCTCCTTGTGTTTAGCTTGTAGCCCACAAGCCAGGGTGCATAGTATTTCAAAGCAGGACATGTAGAAATGTTAATGTGTCTATACTGTGACTACCATCCAAAATCTATTTTGACTGTGGCAGGATTAGCTGTCCTATGTAGAAAACCAGAATTCAGGTTAAAATACTAATACTGTGTCTCGGGAAAGGGTCCAGCTAGAAAAATAATTTAAAACAACTTATAATTTAATTTATTAATTATTAAAAATCTAATTTAATGGTAAAGTTGAACTTTTAATGAATGTTAAGGAGAACTTTTAGAAAGTTACATTTTGCCTGCATGAAGTTCCTGGAGGCTAGTTTGGATTGGTTCTCCAGCCTCTCACAGCCAGTAATTAGCCTTGAATAGGTGTTAATATGTGTAACATGCCTCCCAGGAGCAAACAAGAGATTTGAATGGGCAGAGATGACTCCTCTGAACTCAAAAGAATATGCAGGTTAGAGGTAGTGTCAATTCCTGCTTGGCATGTCCGCTGAGTTCACACATAACACTTGGGGACACACTTTAAATGGGAGAGGCAAGGACACCAAGGCATTTTTTGTGGATCCCCTATCTGTTTGCGGAACTTGGTACCCACTTCAGAACAGTTCCTGGACCTGTGGAATATCAGAAGAGGACTGGACCTGCTGTTAATGATCTGAAAAGAGTGCTGAAGGACTGGACCTTCTCCCTCTGGTACCCAGGACAAAGATGTGGACTCCAAGCATTATAAAGCTGACCTTCTGTTCACGTACAGGGATACAACAAGCTACAAGAGACCTTTTTCCTGGGAATATCCAGATGACCAGAGGCAACTGTACCTAGACTGGACCCTGCTGTTGGACTCTGCCTGATACCCTGTGGGCCTGTAAGTGCCTCCCCTGAGGTACTAGGGTCCTGGGAGCTTTAGAAGTGTACTCCTGTGATGGACTGGAACTTAAGAGACTAAGTAAGAAGTTAAAATCTTTGATCAGAACGAACTTGGTTAGTGCATCCGACCTGTGCGCCAATGGCTTGCACCAGAATAGAGTGACAATTGCAATAACATGTTGTTGATTGCACAGTTAACAAGACACTGGTCTTAATAATCCCGGGGCATGAATAATAGCCCTGACAAAAGCCTAGGACCCCGAGTGGCCAATCAAAAAGGCTGCTACACGTTAACACTATAAATCCTGTGTAGGGGACTAATTCCCATATTCGCCCTATGACTCTTTTTATTCATACCACAGACTCCCATCATTATAGGAATACCTGGGAATTCCAAAGGTATTTTTATTGTATAGAAGGCATCGGGAGGAAACTCTCTAAAGTGCTCTCTGGAACATGGGCGTGCTCATCCTGGTTTACAGGTTTCAGGATGAAACCAGATGATGAAGCATGCCACTAACAGAGTGGGTGAAGATCTTAAGAAAGAACCATCAAGGGTTTCCTGTGGGTTCTATTTCATGTGTTTGCTTATGGTTTCGGTGTAAATGTTAATGGCTGGCCACGATGGTGAAGTCTGGATCCAAGAGACCTTGGTCTGGAAGCAAGGGTGATCCTTCCTGAAGCCACCCTGCCAACAATGAGAGACCCCAAATCAGCAGATGCCCTGGAAAAGGAACCACTTCAAGTGGAGAAAAAGCGAGTGGCACAAAAATCTCCAAAAATGTGGCAATCCAGAAGGGCTGAAGTCGAGGGAATACCAACCTAAGAAAAGACACAAAAAAGGGATAAACTAGTTAGGGACACAAATGAACTAATTAGAAGTGTGTACACATACCAGAAATGTGTGTGATACACTCAGTGAAGGCTAAGGTTGTCTTATATACTGCTAAAAAACCTGGAACAGGAAGCATTCCTGAAGAAAAGGGTAATCACCATCTTGGATTGGACTAACCAGATTGGAAAAACACAGTCAGATACATCACCTTGGATTTGCAATACATTAATCCAAGATGGTGCCTCCCACCGGAGAACGCCAAGGGAGAATCCCAGCCAGACCACGGTGCAAGCTGCACCCCCTGCGCAGCCACCAGCCTAGGCTTGTTTGCCCGCATCGCCCGCGGGAAAAACCACAGAGGCAGGCCCGGCCTCGGACCCCGCGACCCACCAAGTCACCGGAGCAAAACATGGGAAGTGCTGCATCCGAGGATTGGGTATCCCGACAGTATAAGCCCATTGATATAGTGTATAGGATGCTTTTTGTGTGTATTGTACTGTTTTGAGTGTGGCCATATGGATGTATATGATACACATATATATATAATATATATGTATGGCTGAAATCCATAAAGATGAATCAGCTTAAGATCCAGAGGATATACAGGTCCCTACCTATGAATATGCTGACATTGGCTGTGTAGGTATCCAAGGGGTACTGTATGTGTTGCCCACTCACTTGCAGCAAAGCATCCATCATTCAGCAGGGTCTTTTGCTGAAGGCTGACTAAGGAATGCCATGCACCAATCCTACTGTTTGCTATGTGGTGCCTGGTGCAAAGAGTTCTAGCACTGCTAACATTTTCAGGAAGAGGGGATGGAATGGATCCCTATGTTGGACTCCAGGGAAACTATAATGATGAAAATATATTTTGTATGTTGACCAAATCGGGCCTGTATGTCCTCTGTATCTCAGGCTGACTCATGTTTATGGGTTCCACCTTACTCTATCAATCCTGGCTCTCATCATGCAATGCTGCGTCACATTAGGTCCTTGATTGGTGGCCCAGTTTCCATCCTCATGCTGCATGGTTTATTGTAGTAAAACATGGATCTGGCATAGCATGATATAGTGGCCTAGCAGAGCTGCATCCACAGTTGTGTACTGCTGAGTGGAAGTGTGAGCTGCTGCAGTCAACCTGTGAGAGCTTCACCTGTCTGTGTCAGTTTATGTAGGTCTGACACCGTGGGCAGGTGTGTGTGATTTTAATTTTTCAGCTCAAGCAGTGAATGTACTGTTTTTATGCACTATTGTGTTTGTCTTAGTTCTTATTGTATTGTTTTATAGATTTTCTTTTCTTCCCAACACTTCCAGGACTTTTTACCACCTGCTTTTGCCTGGAGATAGTTTAAGGTGACAAAATGGCGGCCCCTACTGCACCACCGCCAGGCTCTGAACAGCCCGGACTGAATGTCCGATCACCCGCAGCGCTACCAGGTAAGGAGAAATAAGTAAGGAGGAGTAAGATTTTACCCACCTCCAGGAGGCCTGTGATTCCAACTAACGCCTCAATCTGCCTCCAATCCTCTTAGGGTATGGGGCACTAATACTCCGCAAGATCGCGTGACCACGCAGTGCCGCATTGAGGGAAGCAGGCAAGCTCGCTTGTGTTCCCACATGCCACTGGTACCATCACTAACGCCGCTCTAAAGCACAATATAGAACTAAGCGGCTAAAGTGCTATGCCCCATCTCAACACAATAAAGAGGACTTGCATAGCCATACACAGAGGCCCACGCAGTAGCACAACCTGGACAATATGGTGGCGCCCTACCGTGTTAGCATGAAGATTTGATTTGCTCTTTCTGAATGCCTGACTTGCTCAGTAATGGTCTACGTGAGCATGTGATCGCTTAAATACACATCGTGGGGGACAGGCAAAGTGGTCTTGACAGCCAAGGATAAATTGGGTGTATACTCTCTTGCAACCTGCTGCATTTGCAAAATCCCTATCCAAGATATTTTCTACCCATGGGGTTCACAACCTCACAAGCCCAGGGACCCTTGGAGACACAGTGAACTCTGCCCAGTAGAGACATCAAGCCTTGGTGCCCGGCTTCCAACAACACTATGCAGGCACACGCCCAGCATACTGCGACAAACGCAAGTGGTGCACATTAGAATCCTTCAACATCGCTATGTCAGTAACCACAAGATGACGGCACCTGACATAACTGACTTGTGACCGCTGACCTGTTAGCAGGAGTTTTTGGGTCCACCACCCCTACACCCTCCGGCACCAAGATTAGTGTCCAAGATTAGCATTGTCTAACATTCCATCAAGCAATCATTTCCTGGTGTCTCTCAAAGGGCTACTAATCAACATCAGGAAAGGCAACTGTGTGCTGTTAAAACAGTAGACCTGCCCTGGCGAACGGAGTAGAGGGAAGAAGTCCTTAAGCCCCTTCATCTCCAATCTATGTGCATTACACAATAACCAAGTAGTACACAAAATCATAATCACAACACGATCTTCGTGGCGATTCACACGATGGCGGACCACAGATCCAAAGACAGCAAAGACCGCAGGACCCCAAAGATAATAAATAGTCCCTAAAACATGCCAAAGCAGAGCCCCCGCTCCAAGACTCGCCAATCAAACCGAAAACAGATCAGGGGGCCAGCCTAGAAATGATCTTGCAACGCCTGGGTGCCCACAATGACCTAGCGCGAGAAACATAAACAAAAAATGATGCATTACACTACGACATCCAAGCTCTAAGGGTCGACTTTCAGAACATGGCTGGGAGGCTAACGGAGGTAAAGACAAGAGTCGGCGCACTAGAAGACACATCCACAAGCAAGAAGAAAAGACCAGGCACTGTAACCAACAAAATAAAAGCACTCTCCAAAGAAATATCAGAACTGGAAGACCACAATCGAAGAGGAAATCTGTGCCTCTTTGGGCTCCCAGAAAATGCAGAAGAAGACACAAATTCCTGTGTCTAATTTTTGGAAGCTTGAATCCTCCGCACCCTGGGCATAAAATTTGATAAAGACTTTGCAGATAGAAAGAGCACATAGGGTGCCAATGGGCAAACCACGCAATGGCCTTCCAGGTACACCCTCGAGACCCAGGGTGATGATCTTCAGACCACTGCGATTCCGCCACTTTAAGGCAATAATAACACACACAAGGAAAGCCCAAACCATAACCTGGAAAGGCGCTAAGATTAACATCACACAGGACTACTCGAAAGAAACAGTGGCCATAAGGAAGGGCTTTCTGGCCCTATGTCATACTCTTAAATCCCACAACATCTTGTTCAACTTCACTGGTGCCACCAAATTTCGAATTATCTTCCAAGGCAAACCTCTTCTCTTCTCTGACCCATTTGATCTGCAAATCTTCCACACCTGCTCCTATGACCACATAATAATCTCGAAACAGGCCAAAGTCAATGGAGCTAGGTCTGTCGTAATATTCCTTGAACTATACAGAAGATGCCTACCAATAGATGAGCTGATCTGCCTTTACGGTTTGGTATTGTTATGGTTTACCATGATGTGTCCAGTTGAGCCAAATTTAGCCTGTTGCTGCTGTGTTTACATGTACTCTTGCATTCCGTATCCCACTATCTCCCTACTATTATGCTCAACATACCCGGTCACTAATCAGACCTCACTTACTTGAACAATGTACCTAATCAAGTCTAAGGAATGCTCTTAATTGATGTTTTCCTTCGGAGATGTGAACCACAGCGTAATTCTTACCTGCAGCAACAAGCGTTCCCAAATTAGGGTCCCCTCATGCATTATTACAGTTACTCCCCTGGTCATGAGAGACCCAATGAAGGATGGCCCTTGCTGACCACATACCCTGTCTCTGGAATCGGTTCCACTCCCCACCTTACTGGTTCTTTAGCCCCCAAGGCACATAGGGTCCACTCAGCATCATCCTAAATATCTATTGACCACATATTAAAATCAGTCTGCACTGCGGTTCGCACATGTAAGATCCCCTTGATTCATGTTTTTGTTACTTAACTCAAAATTGTTGAATATGACTCCACACTGCAAGACTGGGTTGCTATCCAGTCGGTTCGGGATAGTTCTGCTCGTGGCTTAGAGATTCCCAACTACATGGTGGGTGAGGAAATGCGTCCTCGTGCATTTCAAAAGTTGGGTGGTGAGTGGGTTTGGGTCTGGGTTGGGTTTTATGGGATTCTGTTGATCGATTTGCTACACCGGCTTGGCTCATTCTCTCCTCTTTTCTCCCCCCTTTTCTCCATCTCCAATGAACGTATCCTCTGCCCCCTCTTCCTCTTCTCCTCTGGCTGCCTTGGCCGACCTCCCTGGCTACCTGGATGGCTCCTCAGAATATCTTGCACTTGGCTCTACAAACACCCACTCACTCCAAAGGCCTGCACACACACACCCCACATATTAGGCCTTTAACTCGGTTCCTACCCTCACAAATACAACGCCATATTGCCCAAAGAGCTTATAACACCTCACGATGACCATCCCCTTGAATGTGCTATCCCTAAATACAAAAGGGCTTAACCAGACTGTAAAGCTTAGAGTG
Organism: Calotriton arnoldi; assembly: GCA_963921515.1. NCBI lineage: Eukaryota > Metazoa > Chordata > Amphibia > Caudata > Salamandridae > Calotriton > Calotriton arnoldi. Next base: position 2,468,639 of record CAWUFW010001270.1, read on the forward strand.
ATGAGAAATTGATGTACCAAAGCACTCATCACATAGTAAATAAATGGTGTTGTCACCATATACAATGTTGTACAATAAACACAATAAGAGAACATGAGTCAAAAAAATTTCAATGAAGCTTGTATTACAATCCAGAAAAAACAGCCGATTCGTGTTTCGTCACACAAGTGACTTCTTCAAGGCTGTAATTACATATGTATAAAAAGAATATATTAGCAAAACACACTTATGGAAATGCATTCTTTATATCCTATGTACAACCATTATGCTCCATATAGTATATCGTGAATGCACTCCAGGAAGAAAGTGGACAACCAAGGAAATACCACATGCAAAAATAAAATAAACGAAGAGTGTCTCCGACATGTGCATGTAAACTGGAAAAGCCACCCAGAACAAGTAAATTGAGGGTGATAGTGGAAGAAAAAAACTGAGAAATGAGTGTGATAAATTTGAAAAGTTAATCCATGAGCATTTACCTCGAAGATTAATAAAAAGTGAAACAAATAGTTACCAAAAAGAGTAGTATGACAAATCGCCAGTCACCAAGAAAAAGGAGGAAGAAATTGTCTTTGGTAAATGAGACTGACCTAAGTAGATTGGTAATGTAGTCACTTTCCTGTAGATCAACAAGCGTAAGTAGAGACAATATCTATGACTGGTAAGCAATTCGAGAACCTTCTGCATATAGGGTGATGTCCAAAAATTCAATACGTCTGGAATGTACATTATGCGTGAATGAAAGGTTGTACGTGTTGTTATTTAAGTGTTCAAAAAAACACTGCAAATGTTTAAGGTCTCCTGTCCAGATTAAAAAGACGTCATCTATATAGCTACCCCAATATAATATATGTTCTAGAAAGATAGAGGGGCAGTCGGTCCAAATGTATACTTTTTCAAAATGTCCCATATAAAGGTTGGCATATGAGGGGGAAAATTTCGACCCCATAGCCACTCCTTGTGCTTGTCTATACCAATCAGAGTCATGCAGAAATACATTGTTTTCCAGCACCAGTCTAGTTAGATCCAGAATCATCTCGGTGTGCTCGTACAATGTTGCGTCTCTTGCCGAGAGGGTAGAGGCAAGTGCCATTAGGCCCTTCTCTAATGGGATACTTGTATATAAAGAGTTAACATCAAGTGTCACAAAATGGAAGGCATCCAACCACTAAATATCTTCCAATTTGCTTAGATCTCCAGTGTCTCGTATGTAAGAAGGAAGTTTGTGTACAAAGGGTTGTAAAACGTTGTCTATGTACTCGGAGATTCTCTCTGTAGGTGACCCAATGCCTGATATTATTGGTCTACCCGGCGGAAAGATTCCACTCTTGTGGATTTTGGGCAAAATGTACTTGCACAGTGCACGTGGATATGTGCTATAAATGTATTTATACTCTAAGTCATTGATAAGACACGGATCCCGCCAATGAATGAGTCTGGACTCAATCTTGTCCATCACTTTCCTCAAAGGGTTGTGAGGTAATTTAACATACGCTTCTGTGTCTGACAATTGTCTGTTAATCTCTGTCATATAGTCCGTCTTGTTCATCACCACTACATTGCCCCCCTTATCCGCTTCCCTAATGACAATAGTGGGTACTTTTCGGAGTGTTTCTAATGCCTCATGTTCCTGCCTATTTAGATTCTCCTTATAGAAACAGGGTTTCATGTATGTCCTATCTTCTATTTTGTAAATATCATTAGTGACTGCTTTATGGAAACTATCTATTAGATTGTCAGATTGTAGATTTGACATGAACGTCGATTTTAGTTTCAACCCACTATCTACATTGTAAGCTTAGAGTGATAGCGGACTATTGCAATAAACTCACGGGCGACATCATTTTTCTAAAGGAAACCTGCATACAATCCCTACATGATGGTAAATTCTACAGCACTTGGCTTGTAGACACATGCTTCTTCTCCTGCTCCGCATAAAAAGAATGGAGTTATTACCCTGATCTAAAAAAAAAGTGGACATTTCAGTTATATCACACACACATGATGAAGAGTGAAGATGGCTCATCTCTAAAGTTAAAAAAGGGATTTAGGATTCTTCATAGTCAATATGTACACTCCTAATGACAATGGCGTCAAATACTGGAAAGATCTGGACAAACATCTCTCAGAATTGCCAGACAATCTGGGCGTGATTCTGGGTGGAGATTTCAATCTCCCAATGGATGGGAACATTGACAGAATCTCCGCTCACAAATTTATAGGCAATAACTCACACAAACAGATGAAACTCTGCTGCAACAACAACAACCTAATAGACATATGACGCCTATTCTATCCAACTGGAGCCAATTACACATTTTACTCAACCCTGCACTACACTTTCTCGAGGAAAGACCACATTCTAGTGAGCAAACCCCTTCTCCAACATGCTCACGGACCAAAAATAGAACCGATTGTGGTTTCCAACCATGCGTGCATCTCAGTGCAACTGACCCTCAACGACCCAACCCAGCCCCCCAGACAATGGCGATTGAATGATGATCTACTAGAAGATCCTAACACCAACACAGAAATTGCCTCCGCCATTGATTACTTCCTCTGCGAAACCACCCTGACAATACTTCCCTCATCATAAGATGGGACGCTCTCAAAGCTACACTGAGAGGTACATTAAAACAACTCATGTCTGCCAAAAACAAAGATATATCTAACCACCTCAAGGTATTGGAGTCGGAGATTCGCTCGATAAATATACAACTATGACTCACCAAAGGCTCGACAGCCCTTAACAAACTCCACTCCCTGCAGTATAAATACAATCAAATTCTGAGTCAGAGGGCGCGTAAATGGATTGACATCGTGAATGCGGGTAGACGTTGTAATAGAAACAGAGTGGAAAAAACTTTGGCCAGCTACCTAAAATACTCTAAAAACAAAAGCCTCATAGCCACAATAAAAAACCATAATGGGGTGATTACATTTTCAACCTAGGGTATCCTTGACTGTTTCAAGCTCTTCTATGCCAACCTTTACAACTCTAATACCCCCACGTCGCCCACAGCAATTAAAGAATACCTGAAATCCTGCCACCTCCCCAGACTGTCAGAATAAGACTGCCACGACATTAACAAACCTATCTCTGAAGAGGAGATCCGTGCTGCTATCCGAACGCTTAAAACCAGGAAAGCACCAGGCCCGGACTGCTACTCTGCAAACTTTTTAAAGACGTTTGGCGGTAAGATCTCGGGCCCTATCCACACGCTCTTTCACCACTACACATCCACAGGGCACATCTCTGGCTCTGCCATGGAAGCCACAATCATGGTAATCTCCAAGAAAGGGAAGGACCCACTAAATGTAAACAATTTCAGACCGATCTCACTCATAAACATCGATTGCAAAATTTATGCGAAGATCATAGCACACAGAGTGGAATTGGTCATTCAAAACCTAATTGCTAATTTGCAAACAGGCTTTCTCAAAGGAAGATTAGCAGCTGATAACAAAAGAACATTCTGCCATATCCTAGAGAAGGCCAAACTGTCTCTCTCAACAACTGTGGTTCTCACACTAGACGCAGAGAAGGTCTTTGACAAACTATCCTGGCCCTTACTGCAAGCTGTTCTCCATAACTTCAACCTTGGAGATGATCTTATCCGCATGATTATGGCCCTTTACTCCAACCTAAACGCTAGAGTCACAGTCAATGGCCACCTCTCTCAACCCTTCAATCTCTCTCAAGGCACATGCCAGGGCTGTCCATTATCTCCCCTACTTTTCCTACTTGCTATCGCCTAGTCTCTAGGTTTAGGGATAACCCAGGGATTCCAGGCATCAACTTCCCCTCCGGTAGACACGTGGTGGCAGCATATTCGGACGATGTTCTCCTGTTAACCAAAGACACCCCACATGCCCTCCCTATAATCATGCAAGAAATTGAGAGATATTCATCAGTGGCAGGGTATTCTCTCAACAAGGATAAAACCGAGGTCTTCCTGCTTAACATTCATTGCACCGCAACAGTAATTGGCGATCTAGGCCTACAGTGGCAACCAAAGGCTATCATATACCTTGGAGCTTGGTTTGGATCTGATCTGAAACACTCTGTCGACATCAACGAGCAGAAAATACTCACCAAAGTCAAAGAACTCCTGAATACATGGTCCCCAAAGAACATAATTTGGTGGGGTCGGGCCAACACCATTAAGATGATGATCGCCCCTCAAATCAATTTCATTTCAAGTTTGCTCTCCGTCACACTCTCCCCCACATTCTTCCAATCTATAGATAGAGCCATCTCTAACTTTCTTTGGAAAGAGAAGAAACCAAGAATTGTCATGAAAACACTGAAGAAGAACAAGATCTCGTACGACATAAACCTCCCGGACTATACCCGTTACCAAAAGGCAATTCTGATCTCACATGGTGCTTGTGGGCTCGGCTCCTGTATGGGCTGCTCTCCCCTATGGTTCGCTATTGAATCTGAATTGTTATAACCTATACCTCTCTTATCCTCGCTCACAATACACAACCTATCTAGCCTCCCTCTAGAACACTACAAACGCATCATTACTGACACGGTCGCCTATCTCCTATTGCTGGACAAATGTTTAGCGCACCGCACAGCTGGCTTCATTATAGCCTCCCTCTGGTACAACCACACAATCAAAATAGACAACAAATCGATATACTGGGAAACATGGGCTAAGAAAGGTATTAATTCAATAAATGACCTGGGCTCATACATAAACCTCATTCCTTTCTCACCTTTGCAGCAGAGTTTCGATCTCCCAAATTTTGACTTATACAGATTCCTGAAATTGAAGGGAGCATTGAGAAGGTTGAAGCCTCATCACCCAGATCTACCAGAAATACTTGGGAAGCTTAAGATAGAAGGCCACAAATTCTCACGAGTTTACAAACTCCTGGAGACTCCCAATACCTCATCATTGAAACTCTTTACTCATAAATGGGGACTTCACATTAACTCATCACACAAAGAAGATTTCACAGATAAGAGATGGAGTAATATCTGGCAATCCCCTTTCTCTGCAAAAGTCACCCCAGCCCTTGCACAATCAAGGTTCTGGTCAATTCATAAAACATATAGGATCCCCTCCAGACTGCTTTAAAAGGGGCCTTGGAGATTTGGGCCTTTGCTGGAGATGTTAGGAAAGTACAGGCAACCTACCACACATGTTTTTAACTCCAAAATGTCTCTCCCGGTATGGTCTAGAATACAATCACTGATACAAAAAATATCAGGGTCAGCAATAGAAACTGACTTCTTGACGTCAACACTAGGGCTCTACGCTAATCCTGTTTCCTCTGAAATATCAGGCAACACTGCCCTACTCGTGGACCTATTCATTTGTCTGGGGACTAAAACTATTCTCGCAGACTGGAAAACGACAGTCCGAGTTACTTTGATAAATGGTGGAACCTACTATGCTCATTCCGAGGTGCTGACAACGTACTGCACTCCAGATTTCATTCTTCCAACTGACCCTAGACTGCTATGGGATGCCTTAGACAAATACCTACAAGAAGACAAACCACCCTGAACTTATGCTAGGACTCATTCTCACTCTAAGGACCACCAAGGTTTCCACACCCCATGGTGCCAAGTGTGCCTCCAACCCAGGGCACCCCACACTTCCCCACCGCATCCCCCACTTTACCTACCTCTTTTTCCTACTCTTCTTGTGCGCCTTTCCTATATTCTATCTCTCTTTCTCCATGAGCCAACGTATTTGCCAAGTTACACTCCGACTGATCCAGGTTTAAAATGCACAATATTATTACTCCTTATATCTCACACTGTTTATGGTCCTGGCTATGTCTTAGGAGGCCTTCCAACATAATCAGCAAACCTGGTGCTCCATGACATTTTGTGCTCCAACTGTACTGTAACAGGAGTGTACCACATTCTGTTGTCACTTATTGTGTTCATTTTTATGTGAAAATAAAAATTATGTGAAATTAAAAAAACACTCACTCCAGCAGAGGCCAGTAGCAGGGTCCACAACAGGTCCAGTTGGTACTGGTCAGCTGAGCAGTTACAGGGTAAGGACCTTTGGAAGCTTGTTCTGAACATGTAGCTCAAATAGGAGGTCAGCCAGCTGACCCTTGGAGTCACTTCTGGGGTCTGGTTTCAAGGCAAGTGGTCCAGTCTTGCTTCAGGTTTTTCAGATAGCAGGCTAATCCTTTTGATTCTTCACATGTCCAGTACTGTTCTCAGGAGAGTGTGTGGGGTCCAGGTGAGGTTTGTGGGGCCCAGTGCCAGCCTGTGGGTAGAGTGCAGGCATTTGTCCACCCACTAAACCAGTTTTGGTCAGTTCCTCCACTTCCAGGGAACAGTCCCCTTCCCCACACCCAGTGCCTTTTCTCCACTGTCTGGGAGCAGTACACAGTTCACTACAGGGGAGCCATCAAGGGTCAGGTAACAGCTGGACGCTGGCAAGAAAGCATTTTGGTTTTAAGCAGGAAATTAACAACTTTCCAAAAGTGTAATTTCCAAAATAGTAATATAATATCTGATGACCATTAAATTGGATTTTAAATGGCCATTAAAATTAGCCCTTGAACCATTTTTAGCTGTTCCCAAACACTGACTTTAGCACTTATTAAATGCAATAGTCTAAACCAATGTTAATCTATGTGAGAGCCAAGCCTTGCCACAGTGAAAAACGACTTTGGAGGTTTTTCACTGTGGGGACATGTAAAAATTAAATATTCATGTCCTACTTTTTAAATATTATACACCCTGCCATATGGGCTTTTAAGGTCTAACGTATGAGTTATAAGTATTAAAAGAGAGGTTTAGGCCTGGCAAAAGGTTTATTTTGCCCGAAAAAATGGCAGTTTAAAATTGCACACCAAGGCTACAGTGAGAGGCCTGGAGACACGTTCTACAGAGCTACTTTAGTGGGTGGCACAATGAGGGCTGCAGCTCACTAGCAGCATTTAATCTACAGGTAGGCCTGGGTACAAGTGGTACCATATACAAGGGACTTATAAGTAAATTAAATGACAGAGAGGAGAGTGCAAGCACTTTACCAATAGTTAGCAGGAATAAAGTGTGGAGTTTGCTGTGACTAGCAAAAACTGGTACAGTGAAAGAAGGGAACATTCTGGGGGAATATGATGCAAAGATGGCCATTTCCAACATTGTAGTACACAGCAGAAGGAAGCAGTTACTGTAGGGGAGACTTCTGCGGCCTTTGGGGCAGGGATGTGCCAGCTCATGTGTGCGGTACTGTGCCCCTATCACTTGCAGGTTGAGGTATTTAGTCCTCTTTTTTCCTGGGGGGTGGCCTGTTCTTGGCCTTTCCCTTTGCTCATGGCTTAACTACTTGGGTCTAGTGGGTGGGTGCCCTGTCTTCACGTTTTCCCTCTCTAGTTTCTCTGCTGGGCAGTGTTGGGATTGTTTGGATCTACTTCTATTGTGTTTCCTGGGTCACTGCTGTGCTTGAAGTTGATTACATTCCTATCTGTGGTGCATGCTTGGCTTATTTTTTCCCTTTGCTCCGTTGTGAGTGTGGGGCTTGTTCGCTGCATTGTGTAGCTTTGTTACTAGCTAGTTCCTTGTGCTTGCTGGCCTTTAACCTTCTCTGCCGTCAGAGTGCTTGGAGTGTGATGTTGGTTTCCTGCTGCCCTCTGTGGCCTTTCCTGCTCCTTTAATCTATTTGGTCTGGGTGTGTTGCTCAGCTTATCAGTGCCCCCCTCCCCCCCACCCCTTCTGTTTGGGCGTGATTCAGGCCTGCTCTTGGTCCTCTGCCCTGTACCAAGAGTACTCCCTTTCTCTGTGTGTTTACGTTCTTCCAAGTCAGCCTTTCTGCCCGCCATCCTGCTTTTTGGGTATTTTTTTGTCCCTGACCACGTTCCCTGGTGGACTAGTGGGCCATGTGCTTCCCTAGGTGGATCTTTATTGTGGGAGGTTCTCTGGAGCTTCGTTGGGGAGTTTGGGCTTTGGCATATGTCTCTGTTGTGGGTTACTTCTGGTTCTTCTTTTGTTATGTGCCTCTTGTTGTTCCTCGGGGTTGTTGGTCTTCTCCTTGGCTGGTTCTCAGTTTCCTCCCCAGCGCTTCATGTCCTGGGATTAGTGTGTGGGTGCCTGTGGTGATCTTGTCTCTTTATGATCTGAGGTCTTTGCTTGGATTTTGCTATGGGTGGTGGATTCCTCTCCTAAACCTCTTTTGGGTTTTCGTCTTGGGCATCTGCTGGCTCGTATGGAGTTCAGTGGTGCTGACTGTTGGTAGGCCTTGAGGCTCAGTGGGCCCATGTTGTGGCCCCTTCCTCTGGCTTTTGGTGACCTTGGTGTCTCTGAGTTGTCTTTCCCGTTCAAGCTGAAAGATATATAGGGGTAACTTTTGATCACCGACTATGCTGTTGTCCGCAAGTAGAACGAAAATGTGTCAGGGAAACTATGGGTACATCAGGGATTAAATGGCTTGGTAATGTGCTTGGATAGCTCCTGAGTCCAACAATTGAAGTATTTCATCTCAAAGTGGTTACTCCCGTGATTGTGTGGGACTTTGGTATGGACATGGAGACTGGCAACTTCCTGGGATAAAAGGTAAACTATGGAAAGTTACTGCGGGTTTAGGAGCCCAGGCTGCTCAGCAAATGCAGCTGGACTTTAAATTGAGATCCTTAGAATGAGTGTGTTATAAATGTTGTTCATATTCTGCCTGTGGTGGATTACTTGTGTTGCAATGCATGAGGGAAAATTTTACATTCCAAAAATACACCGGATCATCGGATATTACATTCTTTATGTTATAGTTACATCGTGTACATTTAACAATCACTTTTATTTTATATATGCACTGCATCAGACGTTTTAATATTGTAATTTTGCCTGGTCCAGCGCTCCATATACTTTGATTATGCACAGGCAAAGTCAATAGGTCCGGCTTTAATATCCCAACACAGACACTCACAAGTGCTATTTGAATTATTTTGCACATTAGGACCATGCCTAATGGCTTTCCCAATGCTTGTTACTGAAATGGTCTAATGGAAAATTCATTACAGCCATAGTAACTTTTTGGAAAGTGTTTCAAATGAATTGATTTCCGTTTTTTTTTTACTGTGACAATCAAATTATACCGTCACTTTTACTTACTAAACTTTGCTGGCCATTGAGAAACTTTTCAAACACTCACCCCCAGTCACAGATCTGGGTTGAATCCATCATCGTTCTTTAGCTCACTTCACCACCCCAGTTCAGACCCAGCCATATGCAAATCAGTCTTGACCCTGTTCCTCATGGGAACAGTCCAGCCCGAACTGCCAAGCCAGGTCTTCCCTGGACCGGAAACAAGCATCCTGGGACCAGTTTTGGGGTAACACCCCTCATCAGCCAGGCGAGCTTGAATCCCATGGCAAAGAGAGCAAGGGACCCACAGTCTGGGCATACCCTGCCAACTTAGGGCGAACAAAGCAAACACAAGGAGAGGATGGACGGAGCGCTGAAACTTTTCAGACACTCGCCCCCAGTCACGGATCTGGGTTGAATCCATCATCGTTCTTTAGCTCACTTTGCCACCCAAGTTCAGACCCAGCCATATGCAAATCAATCTTGACCCTGTTCCTCATGGGAACAGTCCAGCCCGAACTGCCAAGCCAGGTCTTCCCTGGACTGGAAACAGGCATCCTGGGACCTGGTTCCGGGTAACACCCCTCATCAGCCAGGCTAGCTTGAATCCGGTGTTTCTGGTCCAGGGAGGACATGGCCTGGCAGTTCGGGCTGGACAGTTCCCATGGGGAACAGGGTCAAGACTGATTTGCATATGGCTGGGTCTGAACTGGAATGGCGTGGCGTGCAAAAATAACAATAGATTTAACACAGATCTGTGACTGGGGGTGAATGTTTGATCAATTCAGCATCCTGACAGTCACACCAAATGCATGTAAAGGTGAATGGCCTTTACCGTACGAATGTGTCCTCAGTTTGCCATTTAATGTTTTATTTTTAAAATAAAAATGGAATTTTGAATTATAAACACAGCTTTCAGTCGTGTTTTGTTAAACGATGGTCGAGTGAATAGTGTAGTGTTCGGTGAACACCGGGGTAATAGGTGGGCCGGTACCTGGGCATGCGGTTGGGGGCTATAACCGACTGCTAAGGGTACGCACGGGGTAGGCCTAACTTTAGCGGCGGAACAGAAATAATGGGACGTCTACTCTCAGTGCCAGTTCACGCCGTCAGCCACGTGCGCTGATGTCGTCCTTTATTATATACCCCCTGGCCCGAGCCCGGCCCAGGGGGATGCAAGTGCAACATTGTTGTGCAGTGGCCGGGTGGCTCACTACATCCCATCTAACCCACGGAACTTGTGCGGGTACCAAAACAGTTCAACATTAAATTAACACGCATATATATATCTAGGATTTCCAACAGTCAGTGTCCATTGAAGAGCACAACCTCATCCAGGCCTCTTCAACATAGGAAGTCTCGCAACCTGGAACTGGGCTCCGGATTCCTTCTCAAACGGCCCGATGGACTTCCCTGGAAATCCCCCGGCCCCCTCGGGCACCGTGGGGGTTGTCACCTCTCCCTCGGGCGGTCGCACCGCACTTGCTTCCAGGCCCTCGTCTCGCCAGTCTTCGGGTAGGGGCTCGTCCACTGGTGCTTCTTCACTTCCACGGCCTGGGGCGTGTTCAGCCTCCGTCTCGGGACCCCGGGCCTTTTTGAACCACGACATATTGCGGGCTATCTGCTGGCTGCCCTTCCTGGCTGTGACCATGGTCCCTTTGATCTGTACCACTCTCCACAGCTCTCGCTCAAACGGGGTGCGAAACTTGGACCCCGGATGGCGGTCTTTCACCACCACGTAGTCTCCCACCTCCAAGGCTGGGGGCCGGGCCCTTCTGTTCCGACTGGCCCTGTCGTTGTTGTGTTGGCGTCGCCCCTGGGTTTGTCGGGCATCCAGTACAGCCGGCGCCCACTGGTCACTGGTGGGAATGCTGTCCCGCACCGCCCGCTTCATTAGCAGCTCACTGGGTGCGCACCGGGTGGTGCAGTGGGGTGTATGTCGGTACGCTCGCAGGAATTGGTGTAAGCAATTCTCCAAGTTGCCGCCTTGATCCACCCCAATCCTCAGAGCCTTGTTTAGTGTCCTCATAAATCTTTCGACATCCCCGTTCGCCTGCGGCCACTGGGGGGTTACTCGGCGGTGATGGACCCCATTCTGACTCAGATAGTCTTTGAAATCCTGACCCTGGAATGGCGGCCCGTTGTCTGTTCTTATTTCTTCCGGCATTCCCAGGAGTGCGAACACCTTCTCCAGCACCGGTCGGAGGCAGTCAAACGCTGTGGATGTCACCACCTCTACCACCGGAAACTTGGAGTGACTGTCTACCAGTACCACCGTGTGTCTTCCGTCCGGGAAGCTGCCAAAATCCAAGCTCACATGCGCCCATGGTGTTAGGCTCGGTCCTTCCGTAATGACGGGCACCCCCGGGGGGTCAGCACCTGTTATCAAACAGGCATGGCATCCTCGCACCTTCTCTTCCACCAGCCGGTCCACCCCCGGGAACCACACCTTGGACCTCAAACGTGCTTTGGTCTTCTCGACCCCTTGATGGCCCTGGTGTGCCAGGTCTACTGTTCTGCTCCGCAGGGCAGCCGGTACCACGATCCTAGTGCCTCTGAGAATGATTCCATTTCCCGCCTCACTTAGGTCCTCTCGGCACCGCCACAGACCATCCCAATACTCCTTTTCCTCCTCCGTCCGTCGGTCCATCCCTTGCAGGAACCATTTCCACTGATGGTCATGGAGTGTTCGCCTCACTGCCTGTAAGCATTCATCCTGTCCAGTGACCTCTCGGATTTCCTCCACCGACAGAGCTTTGGGGCACGCGTCGTCCACAATCTGCCTCAGGAACGATTCTGTCCCCTCATCCACAGCCCCCTGGCTCCCCGCCGGGAGCGTCCTCGGATGTCGTGACAGATAGTCTGCCGGTTTGTTGACTCCAGGGCGGTACACCACTTCAAACCGATAATGCTGTATCTGGACCGCCCATCTCTCAATCCAAGGAGGACCATTCCGCGCCGTGCCATTGAATAGTGGAACCAAAGGCTTGTGGTCTGTGACCACCGTGAAGGTATGCCCACACAGATAAATGTCAAAGTGTTGGCACGCCCACCGAATGGCCAGCGCCTCCCGCTCGATTTGAGCATACCGGGTCTCAACAGCCGTGAGCGCCCTGCTTGCATACGCGATCGGCACCCATTCTGCATGGCTCGCTCTCTGTAGTAGCACCGCGCCCAGACCCACTGGACTGGCATCCACAATGAGTTCAGTATCTGCTCCTGGTTTGAATTATGCCACCGTCGCTCCCTTCACCAATGCACTCTTGATATCAAGGAATGATTGCGCCTCACTGTCAGTCCATTGCCATGGCACCTCTTTCTTCGTGAGTTTCCGGAGTGGTTCCGATAACGTAGCCAGATGGGGAATGAAACGGCCGCAGTAATTGGCCATGCCTAGAAAGCTCCGAACTTCATGCTGCGTCTGAGGGATGGCCGCTGCTCTGAGTGCCTCCACCTTTGCTGGGTCAACTTGTAGGCCTTTTGCCGAGAACCGATAACCGAAAAACTCTACCTCATTGGCGTAAAAGTCACACTTGGCGCGGTGTAATGTCAGACCCTGTTCGACCAGCCTCCGGAGAGTTGCTCGCAGTCTGGCATGGTGCTCCTCCAATGAGTTCGAGAATATGAGTATGTCATCACTAACATTAAGTACGCCTACGAGTCCCGATAGGGCTTCTCTCACCGCCTCCTGGAACACTTCCGCTGCTGAGGATACCCCAAAGCTCAGCCGTTTGAACCGGCGCAGCCCCACATGTGTCGAGAAAGTAGTGATGTATCGACTTTTCTCCGCCAACACCAACTGATGGTACCCGAGTTTAGATCTACTTTGGAGAACCATTGTGCCCCGTTTATGTCCGCCACAATTTCGTCGATAGTGGGGGTAATGTGTCTTTCTCTGCGTATTGCTTTGTTTGGCAACCTCATGTCGACGCAGAGTCTAATAGCGCCTGGCTGTTTGGGTTTCGGCGCTATGACCAACGGTGACACCCATGGAGTCGGCCCGGACACCTTCTCGATCACCCCTTCCTTCTCGAGTCGCTCGAGTTCAGCTTCCACCAGTGGCCTGAGATGGAACGGTACTCTCCGATGTCGGAGTGCAATAGGCTTGATGGCATCGTCAATGTGTAGTTGAACTTCCACTCCTTTGAGGCATCCTAGTCCCCTAAAAAGCTCCGGAAATTCCTCCAGCACCTGGTCCGCTTGCGACTGGTGTATATGCCTGGCGAACGTAACTAGTCCCAGATCCTCGGCCGTGTGGCAGCTTAACAGCGAACCTGCTCTGTCACAGGTGACGTAAAATCTTGTGGCTGCGACTCTGTCTTTGTGTCCAACCTCCACATCAATCACCCCCTGTAGAGGGATCGGCGTGCGACCTCCATAGGTGAGGATCTTCGTGGCGGTGGGCATTAACTTCGGTTGCGGTCGAAGCTCACAGTATTGTCCAGCATCCAAGATATTCACTGACGCCCCTGTGTCAATAAGCGTTTGGATACAGTTACCCCCGATCCATATCTGGCATAGTGGCGGGGGCCTCCAGGTTGCGTTGACCCCTCTGATGCTGGACACCACAAATACATCCTCGTCTTCGTCCTCCTCCGCGACGTCCAATTTCTGGCACCTGCTGTCCAGATCGTCAATGTCTTGTAACGCCATGGCCTTTCTCTGGAACGGAGGTCGTCGGGACTTATTGGCACTAGACCGGGCTGCATTCTGGCACACTTTCGCGAAGTGTCCATACTTATTGCACTTCAGGCATTGCCGTCCTTGCGCTGGGCAACCCCTCTGGGAGTGTGTCGTCAGCCCACAATTCCTACACCCTTGCCTGGTGTGCCGTTCCTCCGCGTCATTTTTCTGTGTAGCTCCTCCGCCGTATGACTTCCGAATTACATCCACCCGCTCCTCTTTGATGGGTGCCGGATATAAAGGTCGTGTCGCCGCAGATTTCGTGGCCAACGCCACCTCCATCTCGCCAGCTCTGACATCTGCCAGCTCGTGCGACCTTCTCAGGACCAATATATCATCTAGCGAGATGCCGGGCTGTCGTAATATCAGTTTACGCAACTCCAGAGACTTGCAACCTAGGATGAGCTGCGCCCGTGTCTCGAACGTCCGATCCACTCCAACACAGGTGCTCGCCAGCTTTCGCAGACGTGCGAAGAACATGTCCACCGACTCGTCTTCCCTCTGCTTGGCCTGGCGGAGTTTGAAATGCTCGAAATCCGGGTTGACCTGCGGGTCAAAGTGGCGGTTCAAGGCCCTGACTGCCTTTTCGTAGTCATTTCCATCCCCCGTATCCGGTAAGTCTTGGAATAGGTCGTACAGCTCATCGCCTCCCATCAAAAGCATGGTGGACCTCTTCACCGCGTTGTCCGTCTCCCTGGTGGCCACAAAGTAATTTTCGAGCTGGCCTATCCACTTTCGCCACCGCGGGGCAGCTGTCGCCGGGTCCGCCAACTGGCTGAATTCCGGCAGTGCCTTCACTGCCATGCGGCCTGGCCTCACTCCCGCCGCTCCAGCATCCGCAGGCGCCGCCGCCTGTGGCGTAGTCATGATTGCGCCGCTCTGCCTTCAACCCACTGGGGTGCTTGGGTCTCCTGCACGCGTCGCCTGGGCCTCTTGCTCTTGTCGCGGGGCCACACTCCCTGCCTCGTGATGGGTGTGCTGTTCCCCCTAGCCTCCTCTCCTCTGCCGGGATCCTTTATGACGCCGACTGATCCCTCTGCCACCTCTCTACACTTGCGGGTGAAGGCCAGGACTCACTGCTCCCCCCACACTCCTTGTGTGGCCTCCGATGGTACAGGGAGTCAAACCCTCGCTCGCTGGAGGCCGCGCGTGTACGGCAGGACCCTCACTGGGCCGCGCGCCCGCCCCGGGTGCACCGCACGCTCCTTCCTCGCTCCAGTGCACTCTTCCGCCAGCCGCTCCCGCGCGCTGACACACAGGCCGCCGCTGTCCCCACAGACCGTGCTTCAGCGCGACTACGCGCCCGGTCCTCCAATGCTTGCACGTCGTGCACTTGTTCCCCCCCCACGCGGCCACCTTACCGCGCTCTTCAGCCTCTCTCAGGCACCGGGGGTCTCCGCCTCCTCGCGCTCGCAGCGGCAGACGCGACCCGTCCTGCCTCGCTCCACCAGCGGCCGCCGGCAGATCTGCCGCGCTGTCCACCCGAGCTGCGTGTGAGCACACGTAGGCTCTTCCACTCCCTCGTCGCCAGTGTAGTGTTCGGTGAACACCGGGGTAATAGGTGGGCCGGTACCTGGGCATGCGGTTGGGGGCTATAACCGACTGCTAAGGGTACGCACGGGGTAGGCCTAACTTTAGCGGCGGAACAGAAATAATGGGACGTCTACTCTCAGTGCCAGTTCACGCCGTCAGCCACGTGCGCTGACGTCGTCCTTTATTATATACCCCCTGGCCCGAGCCCGGCCCAGGGGGATGCAAGTGCAACATTGTTGTGCAGTGGCCGGGTGGCTCACTACAAATAGGGCCTTCGCAACTTATCCAACTGCTCTGGCTGACAGGAAATGGTTGATCGGCTGCTTCCGATAGTTCTCTCCGTCGTGGCATGATAGAATATCTTGTAGTCTTTTCGTATAGAGCCTGTCTGTGGAGAACTTAATGACGATAACAAAAGTGCTAATATACTGAAAGAACGCAGGGCCGTTCCAGCTCTAAACTGCAAGGGGGGGCAGGCTGTTTGTCCGCGGCAGCCCAGCAGAGGGCGCTCTCTTCGCTGTTATTGCCTCTCTCTCACCGTCTGCGTGCTGACTGCTAGAAAAGGGAAGGTGCCGGAGAGGGTTTCAAAGCCAACACAACAAGTGCACACCTCCCGTCGAGAACACCTCACCCACAACCCTGTCCTCGTGAGGCACTGGCAGTGTGTGGCGGAGAGGGAAGGGCAGAGCCAGCTGTACAGAGCCCGCCGCTGTCAGGCACCAGTGGACCAGAAGTAGAGCCTGCACAAACCCACAGAAAGGCAAAGCAAAGCACCACAGTTACAACCAGCAGCAGCTCAAGGAAGAACCTCAGCAGCAACTGATCAGGGACCGGCAGCCAGTGTGGCAGCAGCCCAGTAAGGAAGCAAAGCCAGCGGGTGCCCAGACAAGGGACGAGGCACCAGCAGCACAGCCAGGGGCAGAGCCTGCATACCCCCCGAGCCCACCAGCAGAAACTCTGCTGTGGGCAAGGCGACCCAGCAGACGGGCAGAACCAACAGCTGCCCGGGGCTGAGCCGGCAGAAGGCCAGCAGAGAGCCCAGTCCGCCGAACCGAGGGCAGGCGCCGAGCCCAGAGAGGCGCCCGCAGGAGCCGAGCCCGGGGCGGGAGCCGAGCCCAGGGAGAGACGCTCGCGGGAGCCGAGCCCAGAGAGGGACGCCCGCAGCACTTTACTTGGTCCGCCCGTGATTTCTTGGCGGCCAGGCCGGCGTCGCACCTCCTCCCAGTCTTTACGCGCAGCCGGGATTGTGTTTTTTGGAGGATTTTGAAACCGGAGCCCGATGGACGTGTGAGAGGGAAGGCGGCAGAGGAGGGATGAGTTGTGCCCGGTGAGGCTGCAGCATGGGCGCCCCCCCGGCCGGTCTCATTATGCTGCTGCTCCTGGAGGCGGCCGGTAAGTCTCAGCCGGCGCG
Source organism: Calotriton arnoldi (assembly GCA_963921515.1). Lineage (NCBI taxonomy): Eukaryota > Metazoa > Chordata > Amphibia > Caudata > Salamandridae > Calotriton > Calotriton arnoldi. The sequence continues at coordinate 2,485,330 of CAWUFW010001270.1, forward strand.
TCCGGGGAAAGTTGCTGGGTCACTTCTAGTGTTGTCCGTCTCCAGGAAACCCTTCCCCTGTCCCCGGGGCTGCATGCACTTCCCTCAGAGCACAGAGGCGGGCGGGCGGGCGGGCAGTTGTAGAGCCCCCTCACCTCACGCAGCACGGAAGGCCACTTCACAGCAGGCACTGAGACAGGCAGCGCCACCTCCTAGCAGTATAAGCACCTCTCCCACCCCAGGCTTGGAGGCAGCTTCACACACAGCATCCCCACCACAGAGCAGGCGGGAAGGCCGGTTCCAGCAACACGATGAAGCTCTTCTCTAGAGGAGGCATGATGCATACAAGGCCCAACTGCCTCACACACACGTCCCCAGAGCAGGCATAGACGCCGGGTACAGTAGCAGTCCCATCCCCGGAGCAGGTATGCAGACGGGGCGCCCCAGCATCACACACGCCCTCAGATCAAGCATGCAAACAGGGCCCAACAGCATCACACACATTCACAGAGCAGGCACGGAGGCCGGGTGCAGCAGTAGCCTTAGTCCAGAGCAGGCATGGAAATAGGGCACAGCAGCATCACACACATCCACAGGGCAGGTATGGAGGCCGGGTAAAGCAGCAGCATTAGCCCAATCCCAGAGCAGGCATGCAGATTATGGCCCCCAGCATCACATATGCCATCAGAGCAGAGGTGACAGGGTACAGCAGCATCACACATGCCCTCAGAGCAGGCATGGAGGTAGGCTACAACATCATTAGCTCATTCCAAGAGCAGGCATGCAGACACGGCACCACAGCATACCATATCCTCAAAGTAGGTATGAAGACAGGGTACAACAAGGTCATCCTGAGCAGGCATGGTCCTGGAGTCAGGCCTCAGCAGCAAATCACGCATCCCTCTGGGCAGGCATGGAATGGAATGGAAAGGCATTTCTAAAGCGCATGGCTACTCGAGAGCATCCCAGCGCTAATAGCGTTGCGGTTCCCACTACAAGCAGTCCTAAGGCAACAGATACGTTTTAAGTTGCTTTCGAAAAATCGAATGGTTGGATTGCAAGCGGATAACGGTAGGTAGATAGTTCCACAACTTTGCGGCATTGAATGAAAAACGACGTCCTCCGCTTCGAGTTCTTTTTATTTTTGGAACTACTGCCAGTTGTTTATTGTCAGATCTTAAAGATCTCTTGGGGTGGTAAGGTTGGATAATACCTCTGATAGTGGGAGGGCCTTTGCCTGAAAATGCTTTATGCATAATACATAGAGCCTTAAACTGGACTCTTTCCTGTATGGGCAACCAATGGAGTGATGCCAGTGCCGGCTTGGCAGATAGGCGTTTGGGAGTGTTCGAAAGCAAACGTGCAGCGCAGTTTTGGACTATCTGTAATTTTTTTATTGTAGTGAGTGGTGCTCCCAAATAAAGGGCATTAGCATAGTCCAGACGAGACAAAATCAAAGCTTGAACCAGTAGCTTTCTAGCCAAGGGGGGTAGCAGAGGGAGGATCTTTCTTAGCATTCTAAGAATCCCAAAGCAGCAAGCTGCCACCTTACCAGCTTGTTCTTTAAAGTCCAGTTTTCGGTCTAACCATACACCTAGACTCTTGATCAGGGGCTTTGGGGAGGGGGGTGTCCCCAGACAGCTAGGCCAGAAGGCATCTATACTCAACAAGGTGGAATTGCCCAACAACATGAGCTCCGTTTTAGCTCCATTCAGCTTTAAATAGGATTCGTCCATCCAGCTAGACACCTTTTCAAGGCATAAGGCTAATTTAGAGCCTGTGTTTTCCTGTTGATTGAGAGCAACAACCAACTGGGTGTCATCTGCGTAGGTGACAATTTGAATGTCGAACGGTGTAACTATGTCTGCTAACGAACTCATATATATATTAAATAGAGTCGGGCTCAGGGAGGAGCCCTGAGGAACTCCACATCTAAGGGGCATTTGTTTAGAGGTAATTCCTTCTTCAAAAACAACGAACGATCTATCCTCTAAGAAGGACTGCAGCCATTTTAATGCTATTCCTGTTACTCCTATTCTCCTCAGTCTTTGAATCAACAGCTGATGGTTTACCGTGTCGAAGGCTGCGCTAAGGTCCAACAGAATGAGCGCAGCGCAGCCTCCTCCATCTAAGATTTTCCGTAGTTCTTCCACTGCTATCAATAGTGCAGTTTCTGTACCATGCTGTGGTCTGAATCCATTCTGTGAAGGATGGAGACGGGAGTTGTCTTCAAGGAAGGAGGAGAGAGTGCAATTAACATGCTTCTCAGCCAATTTCCCAATCCCTGGTAATAAAGAGATAGGGCGGTAGTTAGAGAGTACTTCAGGGTCAGAGTTAGTTTTTTTTAGAAGTGCTCTAACCATGGCCTGTTTCCATTGAGAAGGCACTATTCCAGTTACTAAGGAAGCATTTATTACGTTTAGAGCCACCGGGGATACTGTTTCAGAGATCAAATTTAGAATTTGGGTGGAGCGACGTCTGACGGTGCTCCAGACGGATGTATGACGATACCACGCATGCATTACATCGCATGCCATCAGATCGCGGTTTTAACAACGCAAGTCGTTACAACGACTTGCGTTGGAGGGCGCTGGACTTAGGAGTAGTTTAATTTACTATTCCAACTCCAGCCTACGTACAGTAGGGAAGGTGTTGGATAGTAATTTAAACTACTCCTTGTCCTATAGCGCCCTCCAGTGCAAGTCGTTGTAACGACTTTCGTTGTAAAAACCGCAATCTAATGGCATGCGATGTAACGCATGCGTTCTAAAGGTTGTTTCCCGCTCCAGACTTAAGCTGACTGAGGAGTCCTTGAAAAGAGGGCAGGTCCAAGGGGGGAATGACCTCCAGTAAGTGGTCTCCCTCTTTGGCTGTCTCATCAGGTGACAATGAGATATATGGGGACATCACTTGGGGAAAAGAGTTATAAATGGCTTGTATTTTATTGGAGAAGAATTCTGCCATTTCGTTACACCGGTTGGGGATATCTGTGAAAGTAGTAAGAGGCACAGGAGGGGTAAGAAGAGATTTGGCAATTCGGAAAATTTCCCGTGGACAATTCGCCGCCAGGGTAATTTTTTCCTCATAATAGAGAGCTTTAGCTGCCTTTATTTCTGTTTTATAAGTCTTTATGGCCTCTCGATAATTACTTTTATTCATTGCAGAGGGGAATCTTCTCCATAATCTTTCCAATTTTTTGCTGGATTGTCTGAGTTCCCTGAGATTAGGTGTATACCAGGTGTTTTGTTTAGGTCCAGTTTTATTATTGATCAGTTTTTTGGTAAAATATTATCAAGTGATGCTTCTAACCAGTTAATTAAATTTTCATTCGCAGTAATGGGGTTGGTTTCAAAATTGGGAACTGTGTCTTCCAAATTAGTCACCCAAGATTTTGTGGACAATTTCGACCAGACCCGCACCAATTTTTTAGTTTTCTCGGTCGTGACAATTACATTCTGTACTGTCCAGGAAAATGGAATTAAAAAATGGTCGGTCCAAGGAACTGGAATAGGATCCTTAACCAAAAGATCAGAGATATTTGAAAAAATCGGGTCCAGTAAATGGCCTTTACAATGAGTAGGTCCTTTAACTAATTGATTCAGTTGGAGTGATTCCAGACCTTCTACAAGTTCCACTCTAGGTGGGGACAAGATATCATCAAAATGTAGATTAAAGTCCCCTAGCAAGGTCAGATTCGGAAGAGAAGTGGCTAAATTAGCCACAATATCAGGGAGCTCTTTACAAAAATTACCTAAGGCACCTGGGGGTCGATAAATTAAAATCCCTGAGAAGGTCCTAACATGCGAAATGCTTAGGGTAAAATATATACTTTCACAGTGTGGTAGGGGATTATTAGTGGAACGACAGTTAAATTTATTCTTATATATGATAGCTAGTCCACCCCCTCTACCTATATCACGGTCTAACCTCAGAATTCCATAACCTGGGGGGAGTGCTTGGACAATCATAGGGTCAGCCTCATTATTTAACCATGTCTCTGTTAAAAAGAGAACATCCGTGCTTTCCTCTTCTAATAAGAGGTAAATTTCTATTGAATGTTTGACTAATGAGCGACAGTTCAATAAAAACATTTTAATAGTTTCAGTGTTACTGTGAACTGTCGGTATTTCCAGCGTGTGACCAAATTTGAAACCACAAGTTTGACAACATCTAATAAGACTATTTGGGGACATCGTATGTAGGCACTTACTTCTTGGTGCTTCTCTAAAGGAGAGAAGTTGATCCCTGGTGTAAAAGATGTTTTTTCCCGTAAAACGGGCAGTGGTTCTGTCCCCTGGACCCGTTCGAGCGCGGACGGGCGCAGACGGGCTTGCCTTAGGCGCGCCTTCGGCGCGCCAGCGGCGCACCCGCCTCGCGGTCGCGTCATCGGCTCATTTTAAGGCCAGGGGAGCGTGTCAGCGTTAGGAATCTAGAGCGCTGACCTAAGGCTCTCCCGATCGTTAGTCCCAGGCCCACCGGAGCTTTAACACAGCTCCTTACAGTGCGAGGGGCTAAAATTACACATTAAATTCTGCCTTTAAAAACACATAAAATACCAAGTCACACTTCATATAAATGTTAATTAAAATTTAACATCCCCTTGGAGCATTGAGCACAGCTTCTGAAAAACTAACAGTGCAAATACGCAATAGCAGCAAGTCTGTCAAGTGTAACTGATTGCAGTTGAAAGCGCCGCTGCGCGGTCGCGTCATCGGCTCTTTTTAAGGCCAGGGGAGCGTGTCAGCGTTAGGAATCTAGAGCGCTGACCTAAGGCTCTCCCGATCGTTAGTCCCAGGCCCACCGGAGCTTTAACACAGCTCCTTACAGTGCGAGGGGCTAAAATTACACATTAAATTCTGCCTTTAAAAACACATAAAATACCAAGTCACACTTCATATAAATGTTAATTAAAATGTAACATCCCCTTGGAGCATTGAGCACAGCTCCTGAAAAACTAACAGTGCAAATACGCAATAGCAGCAAGTCTGTCAAGTGTAACTGATTGCAGTTGAAAGCGCTGGCCGAGCAGCATCACACCTGCTCAGCTGCAGAGTGACAACATGTCATGTATGGCACTTTCAGCCGGGCCTGTTCACGTGGCCCACAAAGCACTGCATTATCACACTGTACATATGGGCTGAGCCATGTGGGCACGCAAACAGCTGCTGGGCTAATGGGCAGGCCTGCACCACAGCTCTCACGTTTCTCAGAAAACACCAGTGGTGGTATTTTCTTTCAATTTTGGCAAGTGTTTTCTTGGGTTTATAATGGGATGGCGAGGACTACAGATCCAAGCATCTGATGATAAAAACCCGGACTGGAGGCGCTGGTCATGCATGGAACTGGGAAACCTGAGAGCTCTGAGCTTCACATGGCATGGACCACTTGGAACCCGAAGCTATGCACACCTGATAGAGCTTATGGAGAAGCAGCAGGGCTCAGCAAAGCAAAAAACTACATGCGCACACACCCTCTCTCACTCACTCACACACCTCACAGCAGACATGGAGGCAGGGAACAACATCCCCAAACATAGCTCCCTAACCAGCTAAATATAAGTCCCATGTGCATCGACCACAGCTCATCAGCATGCATGACGCATGCTAAACCTGCATCAAACACACTCTGCTAAGGACACAAGACGGCAGGTTTTGGAAGAAGCTGAAAAGTTGGCTTTTTTCCAGCCCATAGCTCCTTCTTTCCCCTGCTGACACTCTTCGGCAATCAGCGCCAGGACACTCCTTGGAGTAGCAGTTGCGCTTTATAAATATCACTACATAGACATAGGTCACATATTGGAGATCAAACACACTCCGCTGAGGACACAAGAAGGCTGGTCACATATTGGAGATCAAACACACTCCGCTGAGGACACAAGAAGGCTGGTCACATATTGGAGATCAAACACACTCCGCTGAGGACACAAGAAGGCTGGTCACATATTGGAGATCAAACACACTCCCTAGGGCAGGCACGCCATCATCAAAAACCTACCTCAAAAGCAAGCATGAAGACAGGCCGCTGCAGCATCAGGTACGTCATCCTGTGCAAGCTTGCAGGCCGGCAGATCAAAGCACCACCTGACTTCTGCGCCCTCTGCTTAGCCCTCTGTGGAAAGCTTTATTTTGGGTACCAGTTCTCAGGAAATGTGCTGCTCGGCTGCCGAGCCGAGGGTCATCCAAGCAGCATGGCTGCTAAGCGGCTCCGTAGGATGTCCTCAGTCAGACATGCCTTTCTGATCAACAGCACTGTGCATCTTGTGAATTTTAAGCCATATGTACAATGTCAACTAGCATTGGCAAAGCTACTAGGTTGCGCCTTTGGGACCTATTGGTTTTGGCAACACCTTTTAGTCATTCTTTACAGCATTCCTGACGCTGTGCAGCATGGAGAAAAAAGGCTGTTGCCTCATTTTGTAGTTGCACATGTATACAATTCTGTGACTGCTTTGTTTTTGTGTAAAACAGCCTTGGGAAGCAATACACACGAGTGTTGCAGAAGCAACACAGACCGGGATGTGGAAACAGCACAGGGTAGCCAGAAGCAACAAGAGGGTGCAGGTGGGGGGAAAGCAACATGGTGGGCGCAAATGGGCAAGAGCAACATCGAGGGCAGGGGAGCAAAGCAAGCGGCAGAGCAGCGTGGAGCTGGGGAGGAGAAGCACATGGATGAGAGAGCAGCACGGGTGGGAGAAGCACTCAAGGGTGAGCACATTACGGAGGGGGGGCAGGGGAGACCTGCACAGGCGACAGAGCAGTGTGGAGAGGAGAAGAGAAGCACATGAGGGAGACATCTGAAAAACACATACACTTTCGTATCCGAGTGAAAAAAGTAGCATCTGATAAAACAATCAGTATAAGGACACAGTCCGCGTCCATACACCAGGGAAGGGACAAAGACAAGAAGAGGAAGGAAATCCCACACACACTAACGAATAGGAAGCGAGCAAATAAGAGTGTCAATGAAGCCAACCAATGTTAAGCAATGGGTGGATTCTAAGGCCACTCTTAAGCTAGCAATACATCACACAACAGACAGCCTATGTGCTGTCTAGTAGGCCTGACCTAAAAATGAAAGTATAAATCCCAGAATGCCGCTTGCTGTATGCTAAAAATTCAGGACTCTCTGAAGGCATGACGGAATACAAGCCCTTTGAATTTCATGTGCCTTTATGATGCCCCTTGCCAAAAACCCTATGGCCAATTTCTTGAGCTTGGCCATTGCCCTCCCAACAAGTCACCTTTTCTTCCTTCCCTTAAACCTGCCTGTTCAAATTTCATGTTTGCTGTTCATTCAAAAGATCATGTTTTCTGTACAACATATGTATCCCAAGATCTGATGAAAAAAAGTGTAGCAATACCACTGTGATATATTTTTAATACAGGTGTTCACTCTGTTTCAGTGCATTCTGTGCTATCTTAAGCTGTTCATGATGATGCCTGGACAGGAATGGGTTACAGGCAGCACGTCGTTACAAACAATTATTTCTTAAACATTTAGCATTAGGTACACATAACAAACTAAGCTGCTTTTAAATGCACATGTCTGATTATTCACGTAGGTTTGTTAGCTGCTGAAAAATGATTCAGGGTAGGAAGGAGTTAATGACCACCATATTACTCAGATTCCTAAAAAAAATCTTTCGGAGCGTGTGCATCCTTAAAGCTGATTTTTTTTTTTTTTACATTTTCTTTTCACGTCTAGGGTTCGAACAACACTCTGACGTTTGTTTTATTTCATTACCAATTACATATTAAGCGCACTCGTCACCAGGAGATGTTGCAGGGCGTCAATCAATTTCTAAAAACAAACAGAAACATTACAAAGAATAAAAAAAAATGCAACTTCATATATGAGTAAGTGAATGACCATAATCCCCACAAAAATGAAACTAAAAGGGATATGCAAGACCGAAGTGTAAAGGGAATGTCTTGCGAGTATTAGTTCACATACAGAGAAATCGTGTAGGATGTGCATTCTTTGTGAATCTTTTGTGTTTCCAGCCTGCCCACGGGGTGGTCGAAGGCCTTGAGTCAGGAAGCAAGGTAGCTGTGTTTACTCGAGTGCAGTGCGTTGTAGATCACGCCACAGACTTTGAAGTGGATTCAGGCGGGGCGAGTGAGCAGTGCTGTTCTTTTAGGGTAGGGGTGATGCGCTCAAACTTTCTTTGGTTGGTGATTAGTCGGGCTGCTGTGTGAAGAAAGGCCTTGATTTGTGTCAATGAGGGCACTAGGACACCAATGCCTCGATCAATGCACAATATAGTAAGGGCCTGGCTATGGACCGGAAGGTCTTTGAGGAGAGGAACGCTTGATTCTGCCCAGTAGTGCAAACTGGAACCATGTGGTTTATACCTTTTTAGGTCTCGCGCCTAGCGTTGCACTGCATAGCAGTGCTCGCGCAGCACGAGACATTTAGTAGGTGAAAAACGGGGATTCAGCACTGACCTAGGAATCGCACACGCTCGTGCGTGTGCGATAGTCCCAATACCGGCAACATCCCCCCACTTTCCCATAGGTGAACATGCATAATAAACCACAAGACACTTTGTTTATGGGAAAAACTGTCGCAGGTTTATTCCATACAAGAGTATGCAATAAGGTGGGTTATCTTACGGGCGATCCATGGGCAGGCAGCCGTCCAACCTATGCTGCCCCTGCCCGCCTGATGAGCCAGCACTGTGGGATGTATGCCCGGTCAGCGCTACCTTTGTTGATCCACCACTGGATCACGTGTCCCTTGTTACCATCTACTCACGCCCCTTTCAGGGCGGAGCGTATCAGGGCAAACCCCCGGTTGGTCAGGCCCCCAACCGCCCGAAGGACTAACGGGGCGCCGTGGCGGTTCTCCATGACCCTGCCCTGAGGATCCTGGTCTTTGGCTCTGGCACCCCTATTGTGCCGCGCAGAGGTACCCTTACTGTACCCGTCTGCCGCAGTGGTACCCTTACTGTACCGGACTGCTTCCAGATCGCCCTGTAACTCCGCCACAGCACTTGGGGCGGCCACCGTCGCAGCCAGGGCCCCCCACCACTGCACCTCCTATTACCTGCAACCTGCCCTTTCCAAACATTCCTGTAAATCCAGGAGAAACAGGTCCATCCCCACCGGGGACAAGTGGACCCCGTCCTCCTCAAAGTACCCTTTAACGTTTGCCTGGATGAGTTCATGCCTGATAAAGCCCAACCCCTCTGCCCCAGGAACTTGCGCATAGCACTGTTGACCCGCTTGCGCGAATGTTCTGCTGCCTCCCTTGACCTGGCGCCGCGCCAATGCAAGCGGGGGGTTATTTCAGACCAAAACAGTTCGCAGTGACCCAAACGCCTGCTTAGTTCGCCAAAGTCCGTTTTAATGGCCCTGAGTAATCCCCTCCTCCCCATGGTCATGAGATCATTGCCCCCAAATGGATCACAAGACATTGGGCGGGGCTCCCAGGGCCAAGCGTTGCTCGAGCCGGTTAATGATGCTGTTCCATCTCATACCTGGGAAACCCATCCAAATAAATTGAGTGTCGTGAAACCCCCGGATCCAGTTCCTGCTCTTGGCCCACTTTTCCAACCTGGCCACGTACGAATGGCCGATCACCCATACGCGAACACCTAAAGAAACGAACGCCATTCTTTATCAACTGTTTATTGCTCAGATAATCATATTTGAACACAACACGGCACACCAAAATTATTTACATATTGTGCAGTCAAGGGCGAATATACCGTTCAAAACAGCGCGACTGCCACCGCCCCACTTTTTTAATGCCTGCCGGTTCCATGCCTGCTTTGAATGCAGCCGTGGCTGCCCCAATCCTGAAGGAGTGGCTTGAATACTTTTTGTCAGGGCTGGCCAGGCCGGCGCGCGCCAAACATGCACCCATAACCCGCTCCACTTGAAATTTAGTCAGGGGGTCAGGTCTGCATGTACCAGGAAATAACCCTGTGTTGCGGGCGCACCGCTACGTAGTCCCCTACTCTAGCGACCGGGCAGTACCTGGGATCCCCTAGCGGGTTAAGAATCACCTCAACCCCACGCCCTGCCTGGTCAGTCTTCGACCTTCTTATGCGGAGCACCAGCTGGGCGGCCAGCTTCACGTCTTGCATGCCAAGTGCATCCCCAGACCTATCCGCCTTAGATCTGGCCACCAATTCGCTCATCCTGAATGCCCCAAAGAATGCTAAACAAAAGGCGGCTGCTAGTAGGCTGGCCTCGTAAGGAGAGTGCGCAACCTGCTGCAGGACATCAAGCATACCCTGGAGCCTGGGGAAATCGATGACCCCCTGTTGTCCGGCACCCTCACTTCCTCCCTGGCCCAGCCCTTAAGAGCCGCCCGTAACCGAAAAGACCTGGCCGGATCAGTCCCACCCTTTAGCTTCTCATCGTGGCACACTGCCGCCAGGTGGCTGGACACCCAAGAGTGGCTCCTCCCTTGGTCCTTAGCCCATACCACAAAAGCCTCCACCTTCTGTTCCAAAGGAAGGGGGCTGGTGCCCAGAATATCAGAGACGCCCCAGAATGTTGCACAGTGGGCCTTGTACTTCTTCCTGGTTCCCGGAGCCAGGGACCGTTCCCCAATCTCCCTCAGCCGTTGCTCCACTGCAAGATGAGCCACAGATGCGCTGGAAAGGGGGTCATCTCCGCTCTCGCTCGCGGCCAGGCCTCCCGGAATCGGAGCCACTGAAAACGAGAGAGAGCGTCAGCTGCAACATTCTTGACCCCCTCAATGTGCCTAGCCCTGATGTGCCAACTCAATGTTGTGGCGCAGGCCGGCCCTGACGAGCTCTCTCAGTAGGCAGAGCACTAGTGGGCACCTAGCTGACTGACCATTTATCGCTTGTACAACCGCCATGTTGTCCGACCAGAAGACCACCCTCCTGTTCGCTAGCGCAGAGGGCCATAAATGCAGGGCGATGACGATGGGGAAGAGCTCTAGTACAGTGATCTTGGCTGTGATCCTGCGCCGGTGCCAAGCGTTGGGCCATTTCTGTGCGCACCACTCCTCCCCCATGATGGCTCCAAAACCCTCCCTCCCGGAGGCGTCAGTGAAAAGGCACAGCTCAGTGCTGCCTGCCCATGGCGCCCTCCAGATCACAATTCCGTTGAATTGTACCATGAATTCCGCCCAGGTCGCCAGGTCTGCCTTAATGTCATTTCCCAACCTGACCAAATGATGTTTCCTGCGGACACCTGACGTGGCCCTAGCCAGTCTCCTTGAGAACACCCTCCCAGCCGGGATGACTCTAGCTGCAAAATTGAGCTTGCCCATGAGACTCTGGATCTCGCCCAAGGGTGCCTTGTCTCTGCCCAGTAAGCTTTGGATGTCGTTGCGCAACTCCTGCACCTTCCCGGCAGGGAGCCTGGACTCACCCTTGACGGTGTCCAGCTCAATGCCTAGGAACGTGAGAACCTGCGCCGGACCCTCAGTCTTACCCTGCGCGAGGGGGACCCGTAGGCGAGCCACCAAGTCCTGGAAGCACCGCAATCCCTCACTGCACTCCCGAGACCCTAATCTCCCGATGAACAAAAAATCATCCAAGTAGTGGGTCACTCCCTCCTGGCCGTGTTCCCAGTGAAGTGCCCACTGCAAGAAGGAGCTAAAGGCCTCGAAATACGCGCAAGACACCGCACAGCCCATGGGCATGCAACAATCAAAGTAAAGTTGACCCTGCCACTTGAAACCCAACAGGTGCTGGCTGGACGGGTGGACTGGCAGTAGGCGAAAAGCAGATTCTATATCCGCCTTGGCCAACCATGCCCCTTTGCCAGCCCTCCGCACCATGTCAATGGCCATGTCCAGCGAGGAATAAGAAACTGAACAAGTGCCCTCCTCCAACCAGTGATTCACTGAATCGCCCTCGGGGTATGACAAGTGGTGAATCAGCCTAAAGGCCCCAGGTTCTTTCTTGGGCACTACACCCAGCGGGGATACTATAAAGTTCTCCAGTGGGGGTGAGTTGAAGGGGCCAGCTACCCTGCCTAGTGCCACCTCCTTTTGAATTTTTTCCCCTACAACTCTTGGCAGTTCTTTGGCGGACCTCAAATTATCAGCATCGCGGCTACAGTGCGGCCCCTGGAACGGAATCGTAAAACCTTCGAGGAACCCCTGCGCTAGAAGCAGCCTGTCTTTGGTGTTGTGGTACTGCCGCAGGAGCGGGAGGAGGTTCTGCAATATGATGGGGAAGGCCCTTTGTTGGGAAAGTTTGGTTGAGCGGAGACCAGGGCTGGTTGGCAACAGGGGCGGGCGGCGCCGGGCGGTGTTCCTGACTGGGTTATTAACTGTTCTGTTTACCAGGGGGGGTGGGACTATCCCGTTTTGAGTTGCATGACACGGCCGGGTGTGCTGCCCCACACTTGCTGCAGTTGTGGGCGAATTTGCATCCTTTGCCCCAGGTGCAAGATCCTGCATTGTATAACCGGCAGGTGCCGGATGAGAACCTCTTATTCCCTTGTTGCTGCCCCCCCCCTTGCTGGGTTCGAAAAGGCTGTTTGAAGGTGCGCTTGCCAGATTTTTTGGAGGCCCCTTGATTATCACCATCTTTCTGCGCTTTCGCCCCCTTTTCCCTGCACTCTGTAGTTGGTCTACCCATGTGTTGGATCCAGAGTTGGATCTCCTTTTGGTCCCACCCTAGTTCCGGACATAATGACATCCTCTTACGGAATTCCTGATCATAGTAAAACCATCCTAACCCGCCCGACAATTTTGCCTCCTGTTGGATGGTGTGGGAATACTGCATCAGGGCAGGGCCCTGCTCTGGGTGTCTTTCCATTACTACTGCTGAGAGAATCGTGAAGGCCTCCACCCAATTCTCTATTGTCTTGTCTGGCCAGCGTTGGTACAGCACTTTCTTGTCCTCCTCTTTCCCCCCCCATCTTCCTGGTGTCTAAACCTGCCTTGCTGTGCATAAGTAAGGTCAAGATGTCCACACATTCCCTTCTCCAAATGCCTTCCTTGGCGGCCTGAGGCACCTCCCACGCCAGAGAACAACGCCCTGACGCTAGTGGAGCTATTGTTACCATTGGAGTCGTCGGGGGGCCAAACTTGCGGTGGACGAACTTGTGGGCAGGTGGGGGGGGGAGATGGTCTGCACCAGCGGTGAAGCAGGGGCGGGAGGGGGAGCGGGAGGAGCCGTCTTCCGCTGTCCCTCCCCGCTGGAGGGATCCATATCTTGCCCTGCACTACGCCTGGGTGCCGTCACACTCACTCCTGCCTCTGGGGCGGCTACCATACTGCCTGCCCCGCTTGCAGGCAATGCCCCACCGGCCTGGCCCGCCCAAACCTGAGTAATTGAAGGTGGCACCCTGGGCACCAGCGCTGCATCCACAACTAAAGGGGGCGCCTCCAATCTATCCAAGCGTGTCTGAAATGTATTCATCAAAGCCAACATGTTGTCCATTGCCTTACCGATTTTTACAATGTTCGCGTCGCCCGTTGTGGCAGGGGGCGGAGGGGTAGCAGGAGCAGCCGCCGGCGCTGGAGGCTGTTGCGCAGCCACCACCCTGGCCTTGGCCGGGGGGGGGTCCGCAGGGAAGTCTTTGTTGGTGGGCCTTCGTGACCGCTTTGATCTGAGAGGCGCCAGCTCGGGTGGTCCCGCCTGGCTTCCTGACGGTTGGTCTAGTGACACCCCGGAATCCTCCTGCCCACAGGCGTCAAGCATCCCTTGTGCTCATTCCACTCCCTTGGCTTTTGCCATTGCCATAAAGGTCCCCCACACTAAATCCTGGGACGTGCTCGGTTGCGACTCATCAACACAGCTGACTTGCGAGAATAAGAGGGCGGGGGTTCCTTGGCTGTTCATGCTGTACTTTGTCTGGCCGACTGCCCAGCCGCGCCCTAAAACAAAAGACAAAGGTGAGTCCCAGCACTGAGTCAGCAGCGCAACCTCCCAGCCGCAGAGCAGCCGTTCCCATGGGCCCCCCGACCCCGACGCGTTTCCCGCCCAGTGCCTCCCCGGTACTTACTTCAACAAAAGCTCCTGCCCTAGCGACCTGATCGAATGTACTAGTTTGTTGCCTTCACCCTTGTCCTGCGATCACGTCCCAATGGTCCCCGGATGGCTGCGAGTACCGTGGATGTCCGGATGAGCTGCGATGGGGAAATAAATTCGTTTAGATTGGGCCAACGCAAGGCCATGCGACCACCGTGATGTGTCGCCCTTGCATTCCTGCCGCGCACTCGGCTGGAAATTGGCATGGTGACTGCGGGATGGGGAAAACTAACGGTGGGGTGGGTGGGGGGGGCGAGGGGGTGGTTCGCGGATGGCTCCCATTACCTGCACAGCGCCCTTGCCCGGGCCACGACCCAGCGAAGCTGCCCCTCGACGTCCGTGCCCACTCTACCTGCGAGGTGCCTCTGCACCAAGACTCAATTCGACGGAAGCAGCGGTCCCGACCTGCTTAGAAACAAAACAAGCGTAAGTGAGTGGTACACATCCCGCTGACCAGTGAATTCCCATATCATTTCCCCAGACACCATAGTTACGATGAACACAGCAAAGTCACTAAATGTAGCCTCCCTGCTCCATGATTTAATGACACATTGATGGCAGCACTCCCAGTCTGGAAATTGTTTTCCAAACACAGGAGCAGTATGCATTGCCGATCAAGTTGCCGCAAGAGAAGTGTCGAACTAGTTCGCCATCTGGCGGCAGTAGTTGATATTTACCTTAACTAGAGCACAACGAAAGCACTTGCTTGCTTTGTGCAATAACAGGTATAACGTAGGTTACCGCTACCTCGCATTGCGAATCACAGCTTAAACCGCGCTCGCATGTAATTAAGGGCATGGCTTAAGGCATGTAAGCTAAAATTCTGTGTTTAGCTTAGTGCGCCGCCCGACTTGTATATGGCCGTTTCTGTCATTGCATCCAGATATATGATACAAGTAACATCATACCTACAAGCAGTCACAACTATTGGCTTTGTCAATGGTTGTTAGTTGCATAACATAAATAAGCAGCAACTATCCGGATTACATCGTCGGCACCTTGTGTGTGCACTTCTGCCTGTGCCTTGTCCCTTAGTCCCCTTGGTCTATATATTGCTCACTGCGCGGAAGGGTGGCGCGCCTTCTCCGGCGGCCACCCGTGAACTACCTCGGGGCGGAGCATGACCCAAGCCGGCATGCGCGGGTCCCCGGAGGGAGAGTGCGCCTGCGTGCCTAGCCTCGCACCTCCAAGCAGGTTCCAGAGAGACCACCCGTGTCAGGGCCCCATCCACATTTGGTGGCGCATACGTGCGTGTCCTGGGGCCTGCTCGGTGCCGAAGGTAGGTGCGCCTGCACCAGCAATCGCCTGCGTGCTGCTCGATGCCTTAATCCCGCCCCACTGCCGCGGACCTGGGTGTATGCCCCCTTCCACGCCCCGCATAGCGAGTGCGCGCCCTCGACATCCGCCCGTTCTGAGTGCGGCGCTTGCCTCTGTACCTCCAATTCCTCTAACACCACCGCCCTAAACACTAGGCCCGGTAGCCAGGTCCCGGCCCCTTGCCACAGGAGGGCCGGACCTCACCCTCTATCCGTCGCTTTAGTTAGGGCCCCAACACTACTTCGAGCTGACGGGCTAGCACCCTGCCGATGCCAGTTCCCAGTCGCACTCCGCACCTCAACCCGACCCAAAGGGGGGGCCCAGACTCACCGCAGCTAGCCACTGCCTCCCGAACCGGAGAAAGCGACGCAGAGCAAGGGGCTACTGTGCACCGTGTGCCGTCTCCGCCACAGCCTAGTAATTAACTGAATAAAATAAAGAGACCGGGGCAAGACCCCCTACCCCCGGCACCCAACCAGTCCCTACACCGTCCCCCCTTGCTGCATATATCAGAAACCAGCGGCCCTCCAGCGGGGCCGAGCAGCGCACCCCACGAGGGTGAAGAGGGGAGGACGGATCACTGCGGGCTGGTGGCCTGAGGGGCCGACTCACCTCGCTACCGAAGCGGTCCCTCACCGACCGCAGCCACCAACGGCAACAGTCACCAGAATTACAGGATGTTGAGCCACCCTTTAGATGTTTCGGAGCCCCCACGGGGCATCGGGCAAGCTAAGCCTGACTGCACAGCCACTGGAGGTGTGCCCAAGCGTTCTGCCCGTGACTTGGCCATTGTGTTTTTTGTGGCGTTCGTGGGTATGGAGACAGACCCATGCTGCTCACTCGAAGAGGGTAGAGAAGCAGGAGAACACACTCTGGCACACCGTGCTAGAAGAGGGGCGGGGGGGGCTTGAGCACCGCCGTAGCACGACCGCTGCACGGTACAGCAGCCTGCACCCTACCGACACTGCCGCAGCGGCCCTGAGCCCTCGAGGAGCTATCCTCCCCCCCCCCCTATGACTGGGGCTGAGGGGGAGGATGTAGACTCACCACAATGTACGTGGGTGCAACACGACGACACGGAGACCCGGACGACCTCCTCGACGGCGAGGCTGGCGGCAAAGAGGCCGCTGGGAGGGTCAGAGGGGTATACATACCCTCCCTCCCCCCCCTGGGCGTACCGGAAGTGACGCCCACACCCCCACCGAACCGCGGGCTCCAGGCGGAAGCCCTCTGCAGCTAGGGCGAGGGGTAGGCTTGTGCCGCAATGGCACTAAAGGGCCGCCCTTTTAGGGGGGCCCCCTTTGGGGGCGGCGGGCAGCCACATTCCTTTTGTGCTACCCCATTGGCCTTTTCGTGCGTCTTTGTATAAAGGACTGCACGCAATTGGCCAAAGGCGGGCGCGTTGCTCCGCCCATGGCCTACTGGTGTCTATTACGCGCTTGGTGCGCGTAATAGACACCAATAGGCCATGGGAGGAGCAATGCTCCTCCCATGGCCTTTTGGTGTCTATTACGCGCTTGTTGGGATTGACTGCGGCCGCAGCGTAGGGAATGGAAAACGTAGTGCCGTGGAGCGGCGTGCAGGGTTGCTGGTGCCCAGCAGAGCAGTGAGGAATGTAGTCGGCTCCCAGGGCAGCCAAGAGAACTGCAGTGATCCAGGGACCTCCGGGAGGTCCGCAGCACTGTAAGTACGTAGTGAGAGATGTCCAACCCCTGGTTTTATTAGCTGGCTTTAGAAGGAATGATGCAGCGGGTCACGGGGAAACCCGACCATGCATGCTACTTTCTCACTGCCAATAATACTAATAACTGGTCATTCAGTGTTGCTGGTTCCTACTGCGGTGAATACCGTGCTACTGCCTTGCAACTCAATGCACGCCGAAGTGAGTAGTTTACCTCACAAAAGTAGTTAACTGCTCGCACCCTGGACTGAACTCATTCAAGGTTGCCTATTTCTCTGCTGCGAAGAAATTGTGGCGTTCGTTAGCAGAGCAGGTATGAGTAGTGAAAACGTTTTGTCTCTAGTAACCTTCTGTGTGTAGTTTACTGAGCCCTTCTAGTTAGCAAAATTCACGTACGTTCAGAGGATCCGCTATGGCTATTAAACTTATTCTTATAGGCTTAAACAGCTATTCCTATGGAAAACTGAAGGGTGTGATAGACAGGTGGCGGTCACGTGCATTGGTTTCTTTGTAGGCTCCAGCCGTTCAAACAGCTAGGGCACTTTTCTCTCGTTTCTGTGCACGCAAGTCTGGCTGCTGAAGACATAATGGCCCAACACTCACTATATGCGTTACCACAAAAATGGAGCGTTTCCCATCCCAGTCACTGTTAAAAGATGTTGCTCCGTTTCCGCAGTTTTAACATTATTTTCTACTTCTTTTTCACATTTTGTTATTCATAGATTTAGACTGAAGGGCATGTGGGTAATGTTTTCACGGAAGTAGCTCGTTGGGGTATTACCAAAGTTATGCTTTTTTTTTTTGAAAAACGGCAGGCAAGTGCTACAAAGGGACATGTTTATTGTCATTGTGCACGCGTCGGTCCTATTTGCACCGATACTGTAACACGAAACACTTGCCGCAGAACTCGCGGCCGCCAGCCAGGAGACGTACGTAATTGTATACAATTCAGAAAGGAGGTCGGATTTTTGCCTAATGACTCTTCGTGCCATTCTGCATTCCTGACCATTAGTCTTAAAAGATTGCTTTGACTAGAGTGGAGCAAGTGTTTACTCTTTCTCAGAGGTAGGTACACACATTTTCCCATTCTGGTCGAAAGACAAAACAGTTCATTGCCCTTGTCACTAAATTACCTTTCGCCAGCAGAGCAACAATCGCCCATCGAATACTTGTCTCTCTGGTTTTCCGCACCCTGGAGGTACGTTCAGAAGAAACTTCCGCCAAATGTCTTTTTCAGTTGGTAGGTTGATTCTACTTTGACTGACATCTTTAAATCTGTCGTCATCTGTGTTAAATCTGTCGTTCTTCTTTGATTCTGCAGTGTTGGTATGCAAGGTATTCTTTGTAGGAGGTTGTACTTCTGGTACAGATTTTTACATAGGTGCACCACCTCCGCAAAAAAGGAGTTTCCACCTTTGTGACATTTGAGGCAGCACAGAGATGCTTTGAAGCAAGTTCTACTTTGGTTTTCGCCATAAATCTATATGACCTGTGCTGCTCAAGGCAGGGCTCAGTCGTTTTTAGGTCTTGCCTAGGCAGCGCTTGCCCTGTCTCCTCGAGACATGCTGTATCTAGGATATGGGCTTTAGAAATGCTGGCTTTTCATTGGTGAATACACTTGGTACTACCTCCTTTTTGGAATTTTGTATCCCCTCATGAGAACTGCCCCTCTTACATGTGTGCTTGCCGTTCAGGTTATTTATACTTAGAACTCTGTTTTTAGTTGGCCTACCTCTTTGCTCGTTAACTGTTTTGTTAACTTGTGCAGTGAAACTTCTGTCACATCATTTGCTTGCCCTCCCTTTATCTCCCATGCCTCCCCCAACACTGCTTCGGTTGCTTCATATGCCTTAATCTCTCCATGCCTTCCCCTCACCCCTCCCACAACGCTGCTCGCAGGCCCCCACCACCCCTCGAGCCCACTGCTGTTTTGCTCGTTTTTTGTTACTTTACAAGCGCTTTTATTTATATAGTGCACCAAGCCATGGGCTTGGGGAAATTAAATAATCAGCCCATTATCACAGGATGTTGAGCCTGACAGCCGACGCGAACTGTGGTCCCTGCTCACCAGTCGGCAGCTCTCATTGCTGTGCCATATCCTTTGCCTAGTCATGTTGCAGGGTGTAGTACCATATGTGCCCAAAAGAGGTCCGAAGGGACTGCTAGTGACAGCCTGTGGTACTGCACCCTCACAACACAGCTTGTTTTAACGTGGAGTCGGAGCTGCCATTTTCCCTCCCAGCGCCACAGCACCATTGCAGGTTTACTACATTAAAAGAAAATCACATAGTTCATTTTATTAAGGTGGGGAGGGCATATCTATTGCATAGGTAAAAAAACATTGGTATTTATAATGTCAATAGCTCCAACTTCAATAAATGCGAGACCTATTGCATTTCCAATGCTTGTTTATTGATGTGTTTATTGCTGGACAGAGAAGGGTTACTGAGTGATCCTAAGGATTTAGCAGATGACCCAAGGGTGGAGCATCCCTTGCTTTTTTTTTTTTTTTTTGCACCATTGCTGGATGGTGGTCTTGAGGATTCCTCTCTTTTGGACTGAGTCTTTAATGGGTTGAGTTGAGAGGATTCTGTGGACATCTTGGTTTGAATGATGTCCAGACAGGATCTGAGTTTGAGGATTTTGTTAGCTTCTGACACATTAGGAGATAGTTGAGTACCATCTGTGTTCTGGTGGATAGCAATGTCTTCTTGGCTGCGTAGTGCGCTCAGTGCTCCGTGTACAGGCTGAACATCGCAAGAATGAATTATAGAGGCCTGTGAAGATCTGGGTAAAGCAATTCTGAAGGCAGAGGGCTGCCAAGGAAAGAACCCAGTTGAAGGCTTTGGCACTTAGAAAGGTCTGGCTGTAGTAATGAGATATATATATATATATATATCAATAAAAGATTGACTATGTACATAGCCAGTACACTCCATAAACCCCCTACTGAAACCGCCATATTTTGTGTAGTGGTGACTTCTCTGCCACCAGGGGTTTGATGAGCAGATACACGCATATCTGAATTCCCCATTTATGTAGAGACGGTCCTACATATCACTTCTATTAAGTCATCACCAACTCCCCCCATCTGGGATTTCAGTAGCCTTATTACACTAGTGCAGAGCAGTGACATTCATTTGTCCCATTTAAGGTGCGTGTGGTTATTCCAGTTCTGTCATTTTACTTGTATTTTTTGTATGTATTAGGAATGCAAAACTACAAGTACCAGAAGGCACAGCAAAATCTGTGATGTTGCCAGTGGCTTAATCAAAGTCACATGCACTTTCTAGACACTGGAGCGTAGCTTGGTCAGAAAGATTGGGGGGATGAAGGGGGGTGAGCTTCAGATTTTTCAACAATCACGCTGGCATATAATGTTAAATACTTTATAGGACAAGCAGGATGCAAATGAGGGGCTTAAAGGGCAGTGGAAAGGCAGAGGAATACGGACTGGTAGTGGTACTAAGTGAGAGAAAACACAATATTTTGTAAAATAACCAACATTTTTTTAAGACTCTGAAAACAGAGAGAAGGAGAGAGCGTGTGTGCTTCTTAGGTCTCGCTGAGCCAGCGCGCATGCGCTGTCCTGCGAGACATTTAGTAAGGGGCTTTTGAAAGTGCTCCGAAAGCGGCCACCAGCGTGCGGTTACGCGCACAAGCGCGCGCGCCACGCTCCGCCTCTCTAATCACTGCTGCGCGCGCGAATGCTTTCCATTTAGCTCTCACTTACTCCCATCTGGTTCTCACTCACCCGGCGACATTTGTCAACCGCTCACTCTCTTCTAGTAGTCCAGCATCGCTACTTTCTCGTTACGTCGCTGTTTCGTTGTAAGCTTGCACTCCTCTCTCCCTCACTTCCCCGGCACTCCCTTCGCTTTCCCCTGGTTCCCACGTGGTCCTGGCGTCTCTCACACTCCTCTGGCTCTCTCGCGCTCTTCTTTCGTCATCACACTTTTCAGTATTACCTCGAGCCTCCCTGGCATCCTAGCGCCACCATTTCATTTTACATTAACGTTTTTCAGTTTAGCTGTGCAAATCCAGCATACAGTTAAATAATTTCAAGCATGTGTTATAAACCCCATCCTTTAATTCACAACTGGGTCGTGTCCGTTGTTCTTGTGCTGTACCTGTGCTCGATGGTAAAGCTCATGTAACCTGCTTACACGCTCACTCACGGCCCACAGTTTTATGTGCTCCTCGGAGTCCCGTGGTGATCGCAAATTGTGACAATCGAGACCGTGTTTGCCATAATATGACAACCCTTTGGACCCACAACAATGTTATTAACGAGTCTCGGGAGCCCTGTAAATAAATGTTGAAACGACGCAGGTTGAAAATGCAAGAGCTGAATGCGCTTAAAGGAGGGGCTAGTACCTTACAGGGTGGGAGTGGCATAGCCAATAGGTCTTGCCTTTGGGACCTTATAAGTGTTTAGTTATGCAGCACAATATCCTTGGTGCAACAACATCAACTGTTGCATGGCTAAACACTTATAAGGTCCCAAAGGCGAGACCTATTGGCTATGCCAATGCTTGTTTTGTATGTGTGTGTGTAAAACTTCCTGGTGAAATCCGACAGACATCTAAGGATACCCAACTGAAACCACCTGTACCCAACTATTTAACAGAAAAGGCAATTATTAGGGGAGGGGGGTGTAACACCCCAAACACCCCCCTGAAACTACGCCACTATCTAGGCATGCCCATTTTATGCCTCCCATTACAATTGCAATGTTAAATTGTGGCACCCGTACAAATCCTTGTTTGCATGGGTGACATAATTTTGAGAGGGTTGCAGTTTTCTGACCCTGTGGAGTTTTCCACAAGTAAATATTGGAAGGCCAAACCAGCCGATGTTTACCTGGAGAAAAAGGCCCAGAAAATACCACCGGGCATGCAGATTTTGGTGTGCCAAGTACTAATATCCATTGGTTATACCCAATTATTAGTGGAAAACGTGTATTTAGCATTATTTATTGCATCCAATAAATAGCCAACCAACCCCAGGATAGCATTATTTATCGGTGCGATAAATAACTCGGCAATAACCGGGCACTCGTAAGTGAGCCCTTAGCCTAGTGAACAGGACATGCTATTGCTTGAAGCGCTAAATCTGTCTTCAGCCAGACTTACAAATTACATGTGAAAACTTGGTTTGTCACCTTTCCCAGGGAAACATATAGGCCATTTGTTCATCTTATACGAATCTGCAATGACCTGGCTTGATGCTTCTATAGAGATTTGGAGAACATTGGTAGTATTCATTTTTAACATGGCCTTTCTGTCTTTGTTTACTTTAAGTATCAGTCTGACATACATGCCAATAGACCCCATTCTGGTGGGAGGCTTCCAATTTTTTAAAGCCAAAAATGACTTAATTTTGGCTGTCTCACGCCTGAAATGGGCCCTGCTTCAGTAGAAGTCAATGGAGGAAATACATTTTCCAGATTATGTTTTTTTTAAATCTCCCTCTTTCATCTTCTAAAATGTTGGCATGTGTGGTTTCGGATCGCTAAGGCAGTTCTAGAACACATTTTAAAGTGATTTCATCTTATGTTTACTGTTTAAAGTATGTACTCATAAGGGGAAAAATACCGGCTTTCGATGACTTTCCTAATTTTTGTTCTGGTTGGAACATAAAAATACTGGTCATGCCGGTAAACAAAGAAAACAGCTAGGTGGCAGGCCTTACTTGAGATGCGTACAGGAGTTTCATATTCCACGACAGTCGCACGACCTTAGATGTGGGCGTGATCTGGTTGGGCGTCCCATTGATACCTGATGTCAGTTGGTCCCAGAAGGCTAACGGGCAGATGATTTGAAGGATCTGGTTGTAGGAGCCTTTGTAGAAGAGATGCGCTCCCTCTCTCTTGTTCAAGCAAAAGTTTCCTTCCGGTCCTTGATGCAAAGAAAGTTCATCAAAATGGTTATTTTTTTAGGGAGTTTTATTAAGCGCAAACTCGACCCGAAGGTATCAGAGCGCTTTACATGAGCACCGGTTGTGTTACACACAGACAGATTTGTTTTGTTAGTCACGGGGAGATTACATGATTTGCCCAGAATCACAGGATGTTGAGCGTCCCTGCTGAGACTCGAACCCTGTTCCCCAGCTTCGAGGTCCACTGCTCTAGCCCTTATGCCACATCCTCTTGAAACTTGACTCTTGAAACTGCCCTCAGACTCTGGGTGTTTGCTTCGGTTCACTGCCGTTCTGCTGAGTATCACTGCATCCTAGCTGGGTCTGCTTGCTACCTTGCTATGAGAAGAAACCAGGACCGGCTTTAGGGCAGTGCGACCGGTGCAGCCGCACCTGGCACTGACTTCAGTGATAGTGCTTTGTTTAAAATTAACTTATGGGTGTATAAGCACGTGCTGCAGAGTTCCTTGTGCTCCAGCAGTTTTCAGTCACTAATGAAAATGACACGGTAACTCTGGTGATTAATGTTCCTGCTGGAGAGAGATCAGTTTGTCTAGTTGCAGTTCTGACTCATAAAGTAGCGCAGAGAGTTTATGTGCCTGCCGCAAAGAGGTGTGCCATGCAGAGCACAGAACTGAGTGTGAGTAAACTATGAGCAGCGCTATAAAAAATCATAGAGAGGCTATGGAGGGATGAGGGGCAGTGTTGAGGGTGGTAGCGAGGAAATTCGTAGAGAAGGAAGTTATTAGAGGGGTGAGACGTCAACAAAGATTGTTGCACTGGGCGCCACATGCGCTAAAAGTGGCCCTGGATGAAAGACTGTGTGTTGTAAATTACACTAAATGTCATTATGTTCAGCAGGTGACGACCCATTTTTAGGTTGAGCCTAGAGTCAGTGCGCAAGCGCAGCTCTGCGAGACTTGTTGTAGTAGAGTATGCAATAGAAGCCCCGCCCACTCTCAGCCCTTATTTGTCATTGGCTTGTGTCATTGTGCTTAGTAAATGCTAACTTCTGATTCGTACATAGGCTTGTTAGTCCCTCCTTAGTACCTCTTTGTCTTCATTAGTAACCTTCCATGGTGACTGGCCCTTTTACTTCGGTTGTTACACGGTACGTGTTCTTAAGTCTATAAGCACTATTTTCTGTATTGAGTTTCTCCTACTGCAGACACAATGAGCTTTGCTTACATTCAGCGCGCCAAGCGCGCAGCACCATGGCGGCCGCTTCTTTGAAATGCAATAGGTCTCGCATTTAAATGCGAGACATATTGCATTGCAAATATTTTCTTAAAGGTTAAAACCAGGGCCACTGCAATTTCATTTATACATTTTACGTCAAGATCTACTTTTCTTGTTTTGCCGAATGGTGGGAAACTTGCCCGAAAATAGATAAAATTAATTTGTCAAAGCTGAGAGAGGACGTGGTCATGTGGCATGGAGGGTGGAGAGACCTGATTAGTTTCGGTTTCGTTTTTTCATTCTTAACTTTTCTACGGGCGTTGGCAGGCGAACAAGGGCGTGGTCTGTCGTACAACTTACTTTTCAAAGTAGAGAAAATATATGTATTTTACGCCTGTGTCACGGTGAACGCATACGATGGATTTCAGATGACCGGTATTTTGTTCTTCATATTAAGCCTCCAGTTTTTTTTTACATCTAGAACTTCCGCATGCTCGATGCCTGATCCCTAAAGCTACCTGTTTTCCAAGTTCTTTCTGTTGCCCCGTTCAGTTGTGGGTTTATCTGCTTTATTCATAGAATCACTGACATCGGAAATTGCGTCTTCTGTTTTGCATCCAGATCTCTCCAGAAAGAGATTTAAACACTGAGGTGACTCTGGGGGTTTATATGGACTCAAGGGACACCTTCTCCAAACAGAAGGAAGTGGCCGGGGCAAAGGCTCTGTCAATCGAGGCAGCACTAACGAAGCTTGCGAGACAGTTATCTGGCCCAAGTCTGTCCCCTCTTCTAACCGTCATGAAAGCCAAAATCTCCAATTATTTATCTTCTGGCCAGGAGATTATGCTGGGGAAAGACTCCTGTCTGGTGAACAAGATAATAACGAGAATCTTCAAGCGAGTATGGAGTCTACCGAAATCCTCATCCCCAGCTCAGATAAGACTTGAGTTCGGCCTTTTAGACCATCGAGGGGTAGGGGCTGTCGCTTTTATCAAGCTGTGCAACAAACTGCGCACTTCAAGCGAAGGAAGTCTGGAGGCTATGCTGTGGCAAGAAATATCCACCAGTCAAGTGGGACTAAAACACAGCTGCCATCTAGAACACCCATTGCAAATGCTGGACGCAATTGAAATCTGGGAAATTAACCCATCCCAGCAGGCCCTCAAAATTTACTTGAAAAAAAGAGTCAGTTCCTGGTCTTTTCACTCTGACAGGGCACAACTCACAAAACGCAAACATGCCGGGACGGTTTTATCGCGGTTCAAGCCGGGGACCGAAGTGCCACATCTATAATGCATCTACGCAGTAGCATGGAGAGAAAAAAAAAGTTTTGCCCCTCGGGATGGGTGAATGGCCTTTCTTGCACCATCTACCAGATTGGCATTGCTCAAGTGTCAATACAATGTGCAGGTGGTGTGGGTGTACTTCGGAGTCGATTTGAGTACGTGGCGTGTGTTTGCCCTACCTTACTCAACGATCGAAGGATGCTGCTACGGGGCGAATGGAATAAACTTGGTGTTCGCTCTTGCCGCCAAGCCATCTTAGCAGCCATGAACCCAGAGAACCCGATGCTCAATATCCAGTTCACCAAGTTCGTCACAAGAACGGCAAAAAGGTTAATGCAGTGGGAGCCCCATTAACCAAAATTCCATCTTATTGCACTGGGTACCCACTCAAAAATGTAGTCAGTCAGTTGTACTGAAACAGCGGGACCTGCGGTCCCTGGCGGAAGGAGAGGCCCGAGCATATGCGCTGGCCACTCAGCATTGCCTATACGACGTCGGGGATAAGGCCCTAAAGCTCCCAGCGTGGCTGGAAAAGAGAGACAGCGATAGGTCCTGGGTAGTGGGGATCCGCGATGCGGAGGGAGTGCTGCAGACCACCAACCCGGCCATTGCAGAGGCCTTCGCGGCCTACTTCGAACGCGTATACGCCCCGGTGAGTACAAGGTCGGCTGCAGAATGCGAGGAATTCCTTAGGGATTTTGACATGCCGACGGTACCCCCGGAAGCCTGCGACGCCCTGGAAGCAGACCTCACGGTAGAGGAGCTGGGCAAAGCGTTGAATTCGCTCAAGCCGGGGAAGGCGCCCGGGCCCAACGGGCTACCGGTAGAAATCTTCAAAAAACAGGCAACGATCATACTTCCCCCACTTCTAGAGATGCTACGAGAGGTGGGTCAACTCCCGGCAGACCAAATGGCAGCTACGGTGGTGGTGATATACAAAGAGGGTAAGCCGGCCGTTCAATGCAGTTCCTATAGACCTATCTACCTCATCAACGTGGAGGCCAAGGTCCTGGCAAAGGCGCTGGCGGATAGGGTGCTATTGGTAATTAAAGATCTGGTGCATGTGGACCAGTCGGGGTTCATGCCGGGTAGAAGCACCAGACACAACTTGCGACGGCTGTATGGGGTGTTGCACATGACTGAGGGCGTTGCGTCCCAACAGACGGCCCTAATGTCTCTGGACGCTTCTATGGCCTTCGATAGCATCGAATGGCCATACCTGTTTGTGGTCCTTCAGCGGCTGGGCTTTGGCCCTTCCTTCTGCAGCTGGGTCAAACTCCTATACGAGGGGCCAACGGCACGCGTGAGGGTCAACGGCGCCATGTCTAGGTTCTTTCGGCTCCGGAGAGGCACGCGGCAGGGCTGCCCACTATCCCCACTCCTGTTTGCCCTGGCGCTGGAGCCCCTAGCTCATTGGGTCAGGAGAGATCCTGGGATCTGGGGGCTGCGAACGCAGGATGATTGGGAAGAGCGTATCTCCTTGTACGCGGACGACATCGTGCTCTATTTGGCGCGGCCGTACTACTCCATAGCGAGGGTCCTACACATTTTCGTGTTGTTCGGTAGCTATTCAGGATATACCATTAACTGGTCGAAGTCCGTGATCTTCCCCCTCTCGGGTCCTCCCCCTAGGGTCCCGTGGTGTTGTGCAGCCCCAGTGGCGGTGGATGGTTTTAAGTATCTGGGGATCTATATCACCAGAGACCAGAAAGACTTTCTGGCAAGAAACCTGGGGCCGCAGATGAGTCGTCTGGCTGCGGATGTGAGCCACTGGCGATCGCTTCCACTCTCGCTGATGGGACGGGCGGCCCTATATAAGATGCTGATGGTACCTCGGCTCCTATACGTACTGCAGAACACTCCCTTCTGAATTCCGCAGACCTTCTTCAAGCGAATAACACAGGAGGTGCGGTCTTTGTTGTGGGCGGGGGGGACGCCGAGGATTGCGCTACAGAAACTACATAGGGGCGTCTATGACGGAGGGATTGCAGTCCCGGACATCAGGCTATACTACTGGGCTTCCCAAATGCTGGTGATCAACGACTGGGTCTATGTGGGGATGGAAGAGCCGGCCTACAGAGTAGATAGGGCATCTATGCCGCAGGGCAACTGTGAATCCCTCTTGTATTCCCGTCGACTGGGCGTGGACTGGCCGGAACATACTAGGGTAGTGGTTCAATGTTGGAAGGATGCAAACAGGTCCCTCGGCTGGGCTGGGCGGCTGACTGGCAGAACCCCGTTGTGGGCGGGTGATCCTCTTAGGGAGGTGACAGCGCTGATGGGATTCAGGGGCTGGCGACTAATCGGCGTTGAGTACTTGGGAGATGTATGGAAGGGCGAATCACCCCGATCGTTCGAATACTTGCAGACGGAATATGATATGCATGACTCGCAGCGGTACACACACTTGCGGCTCCTACATGCGCTGCGCACCCATATCCAACAGGGGGTTTCCATTCCTGACTACTCCGCGCTTGAGGATCGGCTATTGCTGGACCCCATACAGGGGAAACCCACTTCCACGATATATCGCAAACTAGTTAACAACCTCCCGGATCCCTTGATCTCCCTGAGGGCGGCATGGGTGAGAGACCTGGGTGATCTTGATGATGAAGACTGGCAGGAGGCACTCCAGAGTCCTAGGGAAGTAGCTATGCGCGTCAGATTCAGGCTAGTGCAGCTCAAGATCCTACATCGTGTATACTACCCTCGCACTCACCTCTATTCCTGGGGTCGGGCCACGTCTGCGCAGTGCGTTCGGGTGTGCGGAGAAGAAGGTACCTTCATACACACGCTATGGGGTTGTCCCGAGATAGCCGCATTCTGGCGGAAGGTTACTGAAGTCATGTCAGCGGTGGTGGGTGAGCTGATTCCGCTGGACCCAAAGTGGCTTCTTCTCATGATTAGAAGGGAGGCAGAATGGTCCAGATATGTGGGCATATGGCTGGCACTGGCGGCGGGGGTGGCGAAGCGCAACATTGCCAGAAACTGGGGGGCGCAGGCTCCCCCCCTGCTTGACGAATGGAAACGGGACCTTGATTGGTGCCAGAGAGCGGAGGAAACAGTGTACAAGAGCAGGGGGTGTGCCAAAAAGTGGGAACAGGTGTGGCTGCCGTGGCGGAGGTACCGAGGGCTGGGGGTATTGGATTCATGAAGTGGGGTGAAGTACTGGGGGGGCCCACCCCATCTGAGAATGCACTATCTGTGGTTCATTGTATATGGAAACAGCGTCCTCATGCTATCATCTCTGTATGCTGTGGTTTCTCGAGTCTTTGTTAATAAAAAGAATGTTTTTTAAAAAAAAGAAAAAATGTAGTCAGTCGCCACCTCATTTCTGGACCAACTTGTCAGCGGGCCGGTGTGGTTTACTGGCTGCTCATTTCACTTCATGGCCTGAGCTCTGACAAGACACCAGAGTCCCTTTCCTTCTTTATGCAGGGACCATTCTCCTTTTAGATAGAGCCTTTAAGTGAGCGGATCGGACAGTTGGACTTCTCTGGACTTGTGCCTTGTCCGTTCTTTTACTGCGGTTTAACTGAATGGCTCCTTTTTAGTAACAAAGTCATTCAGCGCCTCTTAGCACATATTTTTTACAGAAAAGGCATGCCGTTAGGAAAATTATGAAAAATGAAATTCAGCACCCTTTTGGCTTTATGTAATTATGTACTGTCATACATTTTAACTTTTGTATCACTGAACCTCTTTTTTTATAACATTTTATTATCAGTGTTTTTCTATTGTAAAGATTTTAATTAATCGAACAATAAAGTTTTCTTCTTCACTGAGGTGACTTACAGGTGCGAAAGCACTGGGTTCCATACTTTTATGATAACTAGAGTTCTCATAAATCCAAAGACAACGTGGTGAATATTTTGTATTCTTTCGGGAAGAGCAGTGATTGTACTCTTTCGGAGGGTGGGGGGATATGTGGCTAAAATGTCTCTAAAGCGTCATACTCAAGATGGGGGTGGTGTTCGATCCTTTGTTGGGAGTTGTTACAAGGGCCTTTTATATTCTTGTGTACATTTTGTTGTGTACATATGCTCGCGTTGGACACTTTCAGAGACAGAAAAGCCAAACAAACAAGCATTTGCAATGCAATAGGTCTCGCATTTTTTGAAACTTTGACCTATTGGTATTGTAGATGATAATGCCTTTTATTATTGCAGGTTTTTTTAAACCCATAAATAAAAGGCATTGTCATTTACAATGCCAATAGCTCAAAATCTCGCAATTGCGAGGCCTGTTGCATTGCAAATGCTTGTTAATGGTTTGCTAGTGGGGAAGTTTACTATGTAGAAAGACGCTGGTTTCTGCAAAATACTCTCTCCCAAATAAAATAATTTCCAGCAGCCTGATGAATAAAATAAACATGTTTTTGGGGGGCAGACATTGATTTTGTGGATTGACAGGCTGATTGCCAATTTGTAGCATGGATCTTTCAGAGAGACGTTTGGAGTGAAATCACTGCAACTTTGCTTTATGTGATTATTGTGAGAAGTTGGCCTGGTATATGCTGTCCACTAATTAAAGTGGGCACCTTGCACCAGTCCAAACGACCCTTATTGATGATTAGGTTAAAGACAACCTTTAAAGAAAGCTATCCTAGTGGTAGCTGTGGAGAGCAGCCTTCAGGCTAAGTCTTGAAGGAATGTAAAGCAGCTTGTTTTACCAGTATATAACCTCTTGAATGACCAAATGAAAGGAGAACCACACCAGGTGTATATATAAAATATATGTATTTATTACTAAACACTCTACTAACCTCTTTATGAGATTAGAGAATAAGGCACACAATATTACAGTACTAGAACGACAGTAAATAGCACAATACACAGTGGGCTCCAGGGGGAGACCAAACCATATATTAAGAAAGTGGTATAACAACCACGACTTGAATAGACACAGTGCCTAGAGCACGTAGAATCGCTGGGACCCCAAGGAACCACCCAAGGTAGTGACACAGGGGACCCACGGAGGACGGGTGCAGTGTGGGAACACAGACGCGAGCTCCGTACAACTCTATGGGAAAGTCGCGGTTGGAATTTTAAAGTTTAAGGACACTTCGGAGAGGACTTCAAGCAAACCCAGCTAAACATAGAAGGTTTTAAGGCCAGCACCCTTGAGAGTACCCGTGTTACCTATCCCAGAGGAGCCGGGTGCATAGGGGTCAAGTGGTGTCGGAAACCCTCGTCGTTTTCAATGGCGTGATGCGAGAAAGTACTGCTGCCGTGGAGAAGAAAAGTGTCCGGTGTGATCCAAGCCTGGATCGGAGATGTGAAGAACCTGAAAGCAGAGGGGACAAAGTCTGGGTCACTTCTCGTGACCAGGAGCGGAGCAATCTAATGCCCACCGATGTCGGGTGCTTCAGGTGCGAAGAGGTGAAGCTTGACTCTGCAGCCCCGGGGACCAGGAGACGACGACGACTAGATTCCGCAGGCGAGCTGTCCCATGAAGGATGTCGAGTGCTGGGGGGTCAGTTTCCGGATTGGAGACCAACAAGCCTTGGCAACTGCCACCCACGCGGTCAGAGAAAAGATGCTTCTGTGAGGACCAGCAAGGTCCTGAGGACTCCCCAAGCGATGGAGAGTCAGGACACGTCTGGAGCAACCAGGGAAGCCCACTGAAAGTTAAAGTTGCCTTCTCAGGGACCCACAGGTCAACGGACCAGGGATCGCGAAGGGACCTCGAGAGGAATCACACAATACCAGCCCACGGAACACTCGTGGAGTGTAGGCCAATAATCTTCGGTGGAAACACTGCTCGGGGCTTGGACTACAAGTAGCCCAAAGCACAGCCTCGGGGATCGCCTAAAAGCATATGCTGCTGCAAATGTGCACGGTGTCCAGGGGTTCGGGTTGCACGAGGGCTGCGGGTCTCAGGTTTGCTGAGAGCACTAGTCGGCCTCGGGGAAGCTTGGGCACCCACCTCCTGTGTTGCAAAATCTTCGGAGTCCGTCGGGAGCTGCGTAGATGCAAACCGGTCAGATGCGTTGAGGTGCTTGCATTGCAGGGGAGTAACTCCTTTACTCCAAGGGAGATTCTTCAGTCGTCCAGCAAAGCGTAGATCGTCAAAGGTTACTTGGTTTCTGTAGCAGAGTTTAGTCCAGGTAATATCTAAAGTCCTGTAGTCGGGGTTCCTACTTTATACCCAAGGAAGGGGTGGGACAAACTCTGGGCACCCACCTATGGGAGGGTCAGGACAGAGGGGTGGCTACACCCATGTCCTTTGTCCAGTTTCGCGACAGAGCAGGGACTGGTAGCCCCTGCAACCGGTTTGAGCTGGACTATGCACAGGGACACCAAATGTGCCCCCAGTGCAGACATCAAAGCACTCTGAGAGTGCACCCACCCAGCCCCAATACACTAAAGCCTGTCTGGGAGGTGGTCACACCTCCCTGTGACAGGAAACCTATTGTCAAGCCTTCCCCTGCCGGAGTTTCGTCCAGCAGCAGGAGGGCAGACTCGTGTCTGTGGCTGGCAGCATCCATTTTGTGATGCCAGGGCTCTGTGAAGCTGGTACCGGGTGTACCAGTGCTGTCATATTTCTCCCTCTAGGAGGGAGGAATCATACCTCCCACACCAGTTACTGGTGTGGAGGTATGATTCCAAGGTGTTTGACACCAAACACAACATAATTCCTTGCAGCCATTTTAAAGTTAGCATTTACCGCGAGGTTATAATGCACTTAAGAGTATATGGTTGGCTGCATCACAGACCATCCCGGAATAGTGGTTCCGAAGGCTGCAGAGGGGCTCTGCTCATGCATGGGCACCCTCTCACATAAAACCCAGCACCCTGCCTTCAGGATTGATAAGGCCTGCCATAGGGGTGACTGATAGGCTTATATGTGCAGTGATTTGGATAGATATAGTGAACCTATATCTAAGGAAGGGGTGCATGCACCACCTTACACAGGCTGCAGTAGGCTTTGCTAGTGCTTGTTTACTGAGATTCTTTTCACACTAGTGCAGCATTACACATAAATGAATGCAGAAAAAGTGTATTATCTTGCCTGTGTTTTCACTGTTTGCAGGACCATAAACATTAATTCAAAGCAAGAGGTTCCCCCGGCATGGAATATGTGGCGACAGTCTGCTCAATGTTAGACGTGTTGCGGGCATGGTATACATGGGTAGTATAGAGTAGGTGTGCTACGAAAGGGGTCGGCAAGAGTTTGAGAGCAGCTGCGGTTCCTTCCTCCATAGTAGCACCCCCCTCCCCCACACACTGCTGCGCAGAAATCTGGAAAAATAAAATGAAAATAAAAGGATTTTATAACCATGTTATTTTTCCAGCTTTCTGCCAAATGGAGAGAGCAGGGCGGGGCCAGCGCGTCATTGCTGCTGATTGGCAGCAATGACGAGTGGCCCCTTCAGTATGAATTGCGCATGTCATTTTTGTGTCACCAACCGCCACTGTTGAGAGTACGGACCTGGAGGCTTCACCTGGAGGGCTCTAACGAAAGGAGCAGGAAAGAGACGTTTTATTTGAAAGGGCCACCGTGTGTGGTGCACAAGCGACCTCCTGCGACTCCCCCCCTCCCCCCCTCCTATCATGATTTGGATAAACAGAGAGGTCACAGACGAAGAATGAGAAAGCCCGCTCCAGTAGAGAGGGGTGTAACATAATGTGTATTTGTAAAGGGCACGCTGACACCTTGGATAGGGTGACCAGGCGTCCCGGATATGCCGGGACAGTCACGGGTTTTCACCAGCTGTCCCGACAGATTTTGGCAATTTCGGCTCATGTCCGGGGTTTTTAGAGGGGCGACTGAAACCAGTGAGAAGCACATATTGGGTGTTCTAAATTTGCGCCAGTTAGCAGCTGTTAAAAGTAAGCAATTTAATTAACGGAATGATGCTGGTTTTAAAAATTACATTGTATTTATTTTCATAGTGCTCCTACTGTGTTCCTATGTTGATAAGAGTTGTCATTCTGCGCAGCACCGTTGATGTAAAATTATAGTCCTTCTTCTATTTATGCAAAATGTCCCGGTTTTTGGTTCTCAAGATCTGGTCACCCTACCCTTGGAGCAGCTTAGCTCTGAATAACAGGTGTTTATTGTTACCCAGCTCAATGGTGCCCATGTTTTCGACCGTCGAAGGATGAAGGGCTTAGTGCAACTATCAGGATTTCTACCTGAGACCATAAGGTCAAACGCCGATCCCCTCGGTGGATATATTAGTCACTGGGCCAATAGCCCCGGACCTGGGTGCACACGCACACCACGCATGCAGGCTAGAAGTGATCTGTGTTCTACATTTCTTACTGTAGACTAACAGTATGTTAAGATGTTTGGGGCTTGCAAGTTTAGGTTGCTCCCTCTATTAACGTAAAGTACATTATGGGTAAACGTTCGCTAGATGTCTGCACTCCTCAGTTTCGAGACAACCTGACTGCTGCGCCTGTAACCTGTATCTCAAATTGATTAGCACGAAAATCGATGTGTTTGTTAAAAAAAGGTTTTTGCTTCTGTATGTAACAGGTTTGGCGGGCGCTTGAGCGACGCCTGCAGTCAGCGCCCCGTGCGTCGGGATCTGAGGCTGCCCGCGGCCCCCGCAGGGGGCCACCCTAAAAGGGCGGCCCCTTTAGTGGCATTTGGGCACGTCCCCACCCCCTACGTTGTGGTTTGCGGGACTCCTAGCGGAGTCCCCTTACATGACGGCCCAAGCACGTCACTTCCGGCTAGGATTGGGGAGGGGAGGGTATTTAGGCCTCCCCACTCCATTTTGTGCCCTCTTTACGCCTGGCACGCCGTTGCTGGACGTGTCCCGAGCTGTGTGACGATATCGTCGGGTGTCCGGAGCAGATTGCGCGGTGAGTTTGCGCCTCCCCCACCCCCATGTTTGGTCGTCCCCAGGCGGAGGGCCTTACCCAGCCATCGCTGAGTTCCTGGCCCGCCTGGGACGCAGTGGGGTTGCGTTGCTCCCGGCCCGCACGGTCCAGTCCCTAGCCGGGGCGGTCTCCCGCACAGGACGGGCTGTCCGGCCATGTCTCGTGGCCCTGTACCAGCAGGCCCCGGTGGCGGCGGGCAGGCTCCGGTGGCGGCGGGCTCCGCAGTGTGTGGGCAGCCCTTGCCCGAGGGGGCTCACGGGTTGCTTGGTATCCCCCCCACCCCTGCGTGGGGTGTGCTAGCAGCGGTGCTCGGCCATGCGGGCCGTTCGTCGTTCATGCGGTCTCATGGGCGGTCCGTGGGACCTGGGGCCCCCGCCTCCCCCACGCGCCCCCTGGCCTTAGCTGGCTTTGCGTGGGCGGCGGAAGTCCTTGCAGGTTTTCGGGGTTTGCCTGCTTGCCCAGGGAGCGGCGCCTCGGACGGCCTGCTTACGGCTTGGCTTCTCTGTCGGAGGGTGGTGTGCCTGCATCCCCCCTCCTCCCTTCCGGCCTTTGGCTGTGCCCCCTACCGCACCTCGAGGTGAGCTCATCCGATAGGGCAGCCGACCCTGAGGCGAGAGCTAGGTTTGAGTCCTCATACATCGTCCGAGTCTATGCAATATTAATTATATGTGTCCCTGTAATGAAACTGGTGCTTGGGTAAGCGCTCTGCCACCTCTCGGTGGAGTTTGCGCTACACTGAAAGGAAAACATCCGCGGGTGGTGCATGGCTGTGTAGGGCCCTCGGCTTTCCGCCCCCGGGCTGTCCTCGCGCCAGGGGCCCCGGCTGGGGCCCGCCGGCGGCCTCCTGCTTGCCCTCCATTGCGCTCTCCCTGGGGTGCGCTGGGTCCCCTGGCTGCCTGTGGGCCAGGGGTGTATCTGCTGTGCGGGCGGCGCGACAGTGGGCTGGTGCCCTACACCCGACGGAACATGGCGCGGCGGCGTTTCTTTCGCTGCGGCGGGCACGCATGAGCTCAGTAAGGGGGGTCATCGCGGCCGGTGCCCACTGGGTGGTTTCCTGGCCCCGGTACTCCCGGCAGTTTTGCCGTTCACTTGGTTGTGTGCCGGGTGGCTTCCCCGCCGGAGCCCGTTCCCGGCGTCGGCGGTGCTTCGGTCTTTCCCCTTGGGGGCTTTAAGCTTGCTGGTTCGGGCCGGGGCCGTGTGGCGCGCCAGGACCGGTCGGAGCACGTAGCCGGGAGGGAGGGGTTGCCCTGTACGTTCCCCCTCCCCCACCCCCCTCTTTTCAGCAGCCTTGTTACCCTCGGTTAGGCACTGGCCTCCTATGCCTGGGGGGGGCCACGGGTTCGAGTCTGTTTGGGGGGGGGGATTCTGAGCTGTTATACGCCCAGGGGGAGGGAGTTTTCTCCATTAGCGCGCTTGTATAGGGGCAGCAGGCGGCATCTTGCCCCCCGCCCCCCACTGCCAATTCAGCCCCGTACCCACGGGGGTACGCGCCTACGCCCTCGTGCTGGCACTGTGGGCAATCCCTGCGGCACGGCCGCCTGCTTGCGGGGTCTCCCGCGGTCTGGGGGTCATGGGCCGGAGGATGGAGACCAGCCAGGGATGGAGTGCGCACGCTTCGCATGCCCGGCACCCCCACCCTCGCGTCGCCAGCGGCGCAGCAGCTCAGGCTGGTGAGTGTGTTTCCAGTTCGGGCCATCCCGCCTGCGCTGCGAATGGATCGACGGCTTGTGGCACCTTGGGGGTTGGCGGCTCCCTCGCCCGGGCGGTGCTCATGGCTGCAGCGGGTTGTAGTGCAGTGGTGAGCACATGCGTTGCATGCTTGACGCCCGGGTGCTACCGCCGACACCTCCTGGAGTCTCGGTGTCCCCCTCTGCTCTCGAGCCAGTCCTGTGACGCTCCCCCCCTCCTCGGTGTGCTGCCAGCTCCGGTTTCCTACACGTTGGGTGGGGAGTGGGGAGGAGGCTTTCCCCGGGCGCACAGGGCAGGAGGCGGGAGGCAGTCTCTCGGGGGCTAGCCGAGCACTGAGTCTTGCCGCCCGCCGCGGTATAACGCCCGGCCCGGGGGACTGTGTCAGCGTGGTAAGTCAGTGCACGAGTCTATCATCACAATGACAAGCATCACAATGGAGTGCCTGACGGTAGTGCCATATCGGCCGATCACGCTATGGCCACCTCCAAGCAGGGATGTGATCGACTGGGGGGCAATACCTATGTTTTAGCGTCACTTTTTTACTGGTCCGCCATGCATTTAACGTCCACTGTCTTTACCCCCCCCAGAGAGAATAAGAAAGCCCGACGCGTGAGACGACAGGTTCAGGCGCCCGAGGGCTAAGCCATAGCAGGATTGCGCGGCTGCTGCACAGAGGTAGGCGTGGGGGAGCAAGTTGGGTTGGGGGGCCCGTTGGAGAGGGGGTCCCCAAGGGAGCATCACCCCGGACTGAGTTAAGGTAGGAGCACGCAGCGGCGGGTGGTGGCCTATTGGAACTATGCTGCCCCGCTAAGCCGGTGCTCGTCCGCATGCTCTCTGGTTCATTGCCCCTGTGGGTCCACTCAGCCTCTCCTTCCATCTTAGGTCAATATCTGTACAGTTGACTTGGGTAACAACAAGCATCTGTTATCCTGCGCCAAGACACCTGCGGGTATTCTTGCATTTTGCTAACACACCTGTTACGTCAGGTCATGCAGGGTTAACCTCTGAAGGGACATAACCATTGTTATTTATATCACCAAGGTTTCGAACATTCCCCCACGCACCGAGCAAGAGGACCAAGGGAGGCCACCGAGGCGCACATTCGTCAGACTCAGTGAGTTTCCAGGTGGACCCTCCCCACCCTGTGATGGGGGGAGAGAGGTGGCAGGCGGGAGGGTGCCAGCCGCTAATTATTGCCCCGTGCTAACTGCTCTTCTTTCAGGATGTGGAGCTGGCGCCCCGCTGACAGTCGTTCCACGCACGAGCAAGTCCCCGGCGGACTCAGCGTAGGTAAACTTGAGCTACACCCACCCTCCCATCACCCGACCCCCTCCGCTGCGAGGGCCTACGCTCCGCAACTCAGTCTAACCGTAGTTTTTCTCCACAGCAAAGTGAGACACCCACCCCCTGCTGGCCGGCTTTCTCGGATACCCGCCCCCCGCTGGGTTCCCTCTCGAAGCGTGCGAACAGCAGACCCACTCCAGGGGATAGGGGAGACGAGAAGCTAAGAAGGAAGTAAGTACAGCAGACGCAAGGGGAGGGACTCCGGCCTAGCTGAACGAGGGAGGGAGCCGTTCTTCACCCTTGCCTTCTTGTGTAGATACTCACGTGCTTTTATCCCTGCAGGACCTGCGTAGAGGTTGCTGCACGACAAGCCAGAGGCATGGATAGCCAAGGATCCCCTTCCCTACTCTTCTCCCAAATCACCACAGTGGAAGAGTCTCAGGCCGGCACCTCGCAGGAGGACATCTGGGCCGACTTCATGGAAATGGCGAAGGCCAGAGGGGTGTCCTGGGCCAAAGGGATGCTAGACGCCCGAGACCAAGCAGACTCTGGCGTAGTTGAGGACGTGCCCACTGGGCCTACAGCAAGGCCAGAAGAGGCAACTCTCGGACGGGCGAAAAGGGCCCGCCGCGCGACAAACAAGGAGTTCCCTCCTGAGCCCACAGTGCAGAGAGTCAGGGTGACCTCCCCTCCTCGGACAGCGGTGCCCGCAGTCCCGGCCGTCCCGTCCCTCCCTACCGCAGGGAGCGACACGAACACTGACAAAATGGGTAAGATGATGGACTCTATGTTGGGCATCTTGGAGGACTTTAAATCTCGCCTTGGCAGCACTGTAATATCACCCATGCCCGTGGCTGCTGCACCTAGCGTTGGGGGCCACCATCCATTGCTCAAGTTTGGGGGAAGCGGCCAGCAGCGCGAGTGCTCTGAGGG
Organism: Calotriton arnoldi; assembly: GCA_963921515.1. Classification (NCBI taxonomy): domain Eukaryota; kingdom Metazoa; phylum Chordata; class Amphibia; order Caudata; family Salamandridae; genus Calotriton; species Calotriton arnoldi. The sequence goes on from CAWUFW010001270.1 coordinate 2,523,409, forward strand.
CACCGGGTCCTGCAGTGGCCGGTGCTCCGGCTGGGGCACAGCAGGATTGCTTAGCGAAAAGGTAACAGAGCGCGACTCCAGGGACCCCTCTGGCGGAGGCGGCCTTACAGTTAGTGCGCAGTTGCTGGCGTCTCCCATCCCACAGTTATCGGCTGGGGCCTCCCCAACAGTCCCGGCGTAGCAGACAAGGTGGCCCTCCCAGCGGGCGGGGCCACAGGGACTCCCAATCCCGCCACAGCAGCAAAGGCAGGCCTGTCGGACCCAGCAACACCTCCGGCGCTCGTCACAGTAGCACCACTAGCATCCGGGCGCTGCTCACTGGCTTGGGAAGTACCTCTGGCTGCGAAAGAAGGGATCTGGAGAAGGGAATTTGTAGACATCTTTACTTTACTAATGCATGGGGCAGACGGTCTTGACACCAGGAAGATGGGGTTAAAAGATGACGAGAAAAAGGTAAAATTCCAGACCTGGCCAGAAAAGACCATTAAGAACTGGGGGATGCTTTCGCAATACTGGCAGCAGTAGTGACGGAGAAATACCCAGAACAAGGTCCAGCCATGTGGCAATACTCCCGTCTTATCCATAATGAGGCTGAAAAAACTGGGGGCATCGGTTGGTACAATTACGATCGTGACTTCCGCAAAAGAATGGCAATGTGTCCAGACTTAAGTTGGGACCAGAAGGAAATTCAGCTCTGGGTAGAACACATGGGTAAGTTCACTGTAGATATCAAGGGGACCACGAAAAGTCAGAAGGGGCAGGACAACCAGAAGGGACAGAAGCAGTCAGGGAAACGTCAGTTCAAGCAGTCCTTTCGGAAAGGCCAGGGAGGCGGCAACCAGGGGAAAGGGGGCAAGCGATTCAACTCTGGCACGTGTAGATTGTACAACGCAGGGTCTTGTTCTTGGGGGAAGGCCTGCAAGTTTGGGCACATTTGCAGCAAGTGCGGCGCCAGCCACCCGGCAGTGTCATGCAACACCAAGCCAGCCGCCACCAAGCAAGACAAATAACATGCCTATAGCGACAGACCTTTTCCGCCTGCCTGCCTGCCTCCAGCCTCACCCAGGAGCATCCCCCCCTTCAGCCTCCACCGATTTCAAGGTTTCTGCCTCTAAGGGCCCCTCACCCATTATTATTGGTAACCTCCTCCCTCTGCTCAGGATCTACCCCAACACAAAGGACAGCATGACGCTGGCGGCGGGTTTTCTGGAGGGTTTCAAGATCCCATACCAAGGCCCACTAGTTTGCAGGGATGCAGACAACCTGCGGTCAGCCAGAGAGCTCCCACGCGTGGTGCAGGATAAACTCCTGAAGGAGACGGTTCTGGGGAGGATAGCAGGGCCTTTTGACCACCCCCCCCTGGACAATTTCCTGGTATCTCCCCTTGGATTAGTTCCAAAGAAACAACCTGGGTCTTTCCGCCTGATACATCACTTGTCTTACCCGGAGGGCGACTCTGTCAACCACTGGTTGGAGGACGGAACGTGTTCCGTCTCCTACGGTTCCTATGACTTGGCAGTGGACTTGGTCCGGAGAGCAGGGAGGGAGGCCTGGTTGGCCAAGGCTGACATTGAGTCAGCCTTCCGCCTGCTCCCGGTCCACCCAGATAGTCACCACCTACTAGGCTTCAAGTGGGAGGGCAAACTTTACTTTGACAAGTGTATGCCGATGGGTTGCGCGGTGTCCTGCGCTTACTTTGAGGCGTTCAGCAGCTTCTTGCAGTGGGCGCTCATTTGGTCTTACAACACAAGTGGAGTCACGCATTACCTGGATGATTTCCTCTTCATAGGGGAGGCAGGGACTCAGGACTGCAGCAGGGCACTGGGTCACTTTCAGGAACTGACAGGTCACTTGGGGGTCCCTTTGGCACCAGGGAAGACCGAGGGCCCGGCGCAGGTCCTCACTTTTCTGGGCATCGAGATGGACACCATCAAAGGTGTGTCCAGGCTCCCTGCGGAGAAGGTGCAGGCACTGCAGCGGGATATCCAGGCACTCCTGGGCAAGGACAAGGCCCCTTTGGCTGTGGTTCAGAGCCTCTTAGGGAAGTTGAACTTTGCCGCCAGGGTTATACCAGCGGGCAGAGTCTTTGCAAGAAGACTAGCTAGGGCCACAGCCAACGTGCAAAGGAAACATCACATGGTCAGACTAGCGAAGGGTTTGAAAGAGGACCTCCTCATGTGGCACGAGTTTCTGCTGAGTTTTAATGGCACAGTCTTTTGGAGATCCCCTGGGCTGGGAGCCCCGACATCTGCCTATTCACAGACGCGTCAGGCAGGGAGGGCTTTGGGGCCATTATGGACTGCTATTGGTGCGCGCAAAAATGGCCTAATGCTTGGCGTAAAAAGAAAATTACAGCGAACATAACTGTACTGGAGCTGTTCCCCATCGTAGTTGCCCTTCATCTGTGGCCGGACACGTTGTCAGCCAGAAGGGTGGTTTTCTGGTCTGACAACATGGCAGTGGTGCAAGCCATAAACGGGCAGACAGCCAAATGCCCCCTGGTGCTGTGTCTGCTGAGGGAACTTATCAGGGTGTGCATGCGCTGCAATGTCGAGTTTAGGGCTAGACACGTCGAGGGGTAAAGAATGTAGCTGCTGACGCTCTCTCTCGTTTTCAGTGGCTCCGGTTCCGGGAGGCCTGGCCACGGGCGAGAGCGGCAATGACCCCTTTCCCAGCGCAGCTTTGGAGACTTCTGCAATGGAACAGCAGCTGAGAGCGATGGGTGAACGGGCACTGGCGCCAGGGACCAGGAAAAGATACAGGACTCAGCTCACCACTTTCCAGAACGTCTCCACGGCACTGGGCCTAGCATCCCACCCCTAGAACAACAGGTGCAGGGTTTTGTACTCTGGGCAAAAAGACAGGAGAGAAGCCTTTCCTGGGTGCGCGGCCACTTGGCGGCGTGTAGCCACGACGCCAAACTGAGAGGAGAACAGGACCCGACAAAATCGTTCTTAATCAGGGCAGCGCTAAAAGGGTGGGCCAGGGAAGAAGTCAGAGTTCCTGATAACAGGGCGCCTATTGATTTCCACACGCTGCAGGGCATGCTAGATGTGGTAGGTCAGGTTACCCTCTCACAGTTTGAGGCTCGTCTCTTTGCAGCTGCCTTTTGCCTGGCATTTTTGGGGCTCTACGCATTAGCGAACTAGTGGCCAGGTCTAAAACCGACCAGTCAGGAGATGCCTTATGCAGCCCGGATGTAAGAGTGTCGGATAGATTGCTAATCCATCTCAGGAGGTCCAAAACTGACCAAGCAGGGCGAGGGCTGACATAGTACTGATGCCTCTGGGGGATCAGAGGTACTGCCCAGTGGGTAGAGTCAAAGAGTACTTAGCGGTTCGCCCCTTGGTCCCTGGGTACTTCCTTATTCATGCAGACCAGGTGCCTCTCTCGAAGTTCCAAATAGATAAGGTCATGGGTGCGTGCCTTGAGCGGGCGGGTCTCACCCAGGCTGGCAAGAGGTATTCTAGCCACTCATTTCGGATCGGAGCGGCCACTGCAGCGTTTAAGGCAGGCATGGGGCAAGAAAGCATAAAGAAGGTGGGACGCTGGGAGTCCCGTTGCTTTGCGCGCTACATTCGACCTTGAGTGGGACAGGTAGCGGCGTGCTGTGCCGGCGTTCCCTGGGGACAACGCATTTATGGGGAGTGCAGTGTAGTTTGGCAACAGAATCAAGCATTTGTCCTATATTACGTGTGCAGTGAAGTGCGTTTCCGGATCCTAGTATCCGTTTTGTATATTGTGTGCAGTGAATACCAGTAGCATAACATGTAGTGCATTGTGTAAAACCAAGTTTATTAAAACAAGTGAGTAAAACGGCATCCGTTTATTTTGCCAGGTTTTCAAGTATGGGTGATCGGCCATTCGCTCGTCGCCAGACTGGCTCAGTGGGCTGCACGCAGGAGGTGGATGCAAGGGTTCACAAACACTAAGCTTGTCTGGTGGGGTTTTCCTGGCATGACCTGGAACAGTCTCCTGAACAGGCTAGAGCAGGGCCTGGCTGGGCAGATAGGTTTCCCCAACATCTTGATAATTCACTTAGGGGGCAACGATCTCACTACCAGGGGCAGGGGTGCCCTACTACAGGCAATGAAGGCTGACCTAGGGAGATCAGCAAGTACTTGGGGCAATGTGAGCTCTTCTGGTCGGAAATGGTGCCGCGCCTGGCCTGGCACGGGGCCAAGTCTATTCAAGCAGTAGAACATTCGCGCAAAAGGGTGAATAGCGCAATGCGCAAGTTTACAGTCCAGCGAGGCTTTGGGTTTATCAGACATGAGCTGATCCAAATGAAGGTGAGAGGCTATTTTGAGGCTGATGGAGTGCACTTGTCCCAAGTTGGTATGGACCTGTTTCTCTTGGACATACAAGAGGTACTGGAAACAGCAGGTTGCAAATGAATGAGAGGGCTGTGTGGTGGGGGGCTCTTTAGGCGACGGGGCCGCCTCCTGAGCTGTGGCGGAGTTACAGGGCGATCTGGACGCAGGACGGGTACAGAAGGGTACCTCTGCAAGAGCACAATAGGGGTGCCAGAGCCAAACCCCAGGAACCTCATGGGAGGGGCCTGGAACAATTACGTCGGCGCCCCGTTAGTCCTCCGGGCGGTTGTGGGCCTGAACAACCGGGGGTTTGCCTTGCTACGCTCCGCCCCGAAAGGGGCGTGAGTAATCGGACCAATGTGTCACGTGATCCAGTAAGGGGATCACCCCCATAAGGGTAGCGCCGATTGGATTCTCCACGGTGCTTGGCTCAGCAGGCGGGCGGGCAGCATAGGTTGGTTTTAGCTGCCTGCCCTTGGATCGCCCGTAAGATAACCCACCATGTTTTGCATACTTTGTATGGAATAAACCTGCAGCATTATTTTCTCCAAACAAAAGGTGTGTGGCGTATTTATTTATGCATGCCTACTCTATTGTGGGGGTGGGGGTTTTGTGCCAATAATGGAACTATGAGGCTGCCCGCGGCCCCCGCAGGGGGCCACCCTAAAAGGGCGGCCCCTTTAGTGGCATTTGGGCACGTCCCCACCCCCTACGTTGTGGTTTGCGGGACTCCTAGCGGAGTCCCCTTACATGACGGCCCAAGCACGTCACTTCCGGCTAGGATTGGGGAGGGAGGGTATTTAGGCCTCCCCACTCCATTTTGTGCCCTCTTTTACGCCTGGCACGCCGTTTCCCACCCTACCTCTTACCCGGCGTGGTGGCTGTCAGGCTAATTACAGAGGACGTGGTAATGTTTTCTTTGTCGTTGCAGGCGGAGTTACAGGGCGATCTGGACGCAGGACGGGTACAGAAGGGTACCTCTGCAAGAGCACAATAGGGGTGCCAGAGCCAAACCCCAGGAACCTCATGGGAGGGGCCTGGAACAATTACGTCGGCGCCCCGTTAGTCCTCCCGGGCGGTTGTGGGCCTGAACAACCGGGGGTTTGCCTTGCTACGCTCCGCCCCGAAAGGGGCGTGAGTAATCGGACCAATGTGTCACGTGATCCAGTAAGGGGATCACCCCCATAAGGGTAGCGCCGATTGGATTCTCCACGGTGCTTGGCTCAGCAGGCGGGCGGGCAGCATAGGTTGGTTTTAGCTGCCTGCCCTTGGATCGCCCGTAAGATAACCCACCATGTTTTGCATACTTTGTATGGAATAAACCTGCAGCATTATTTTCTCCAAACAAAAGGTGTGTGGCGTATTTATTTATGCATGCCTACTCTATTGTGGGGGTGGGGGTTTTGTGCCAATAATGGAACTATGGCCGTTCTGCCAGGATTCCACCATCTGTAGGTTTCCTCCTCCTCACTTCCGCTCAGCAGTTCAGTTCATCTTCTCTCCTCCCCCCCCCCCCCCCACACTATGTGCACTAACTTTATTCCCTGACATTCCAATGAATTTGGGCCTCGTCTCTCTCACTACGGTCTCTGCGCGCGAGCCTGCGCATTTAGCTGATTTTAACACCGCGTAAAACGGGCACGTGCTCGGTTTTGCCCCCGCGGCCCCTGCAGGTACTTGTGGTGGGACCTGAAAATCCGCTACCCCAGAACCAGTGGACTTTTGCTTTCATAAACTGGAATGCGCTAGCCTGCCGCTGGCGAGAGACGGTTGCCAAGTGGCTTGCCTTAGTTACTTGAACAAAAACGTGGTCGTTAATTCTAGTATTTCTTGGAAGCCACGCAAGTTCTTTGTCGAAAAAAATGACAGTTTAACCGACTTCAGTAAAAGACGTTCTCGCTTGCCTTCCCTGCTAAAAATATTTTTCACCCACACAATCCTTTATTAATCCAAAAGGGTCAAATACTTTAATATTTTGCAGGGAAGGTCTTGTACCCATGGCTACGGGGGCATGACCCCTGCAAAGAGAAACATCACACCTTTGCTGGTGAAAATTTTAGGCTTTGTAAAGATCACAAAGAGAGTGTTCAGAAATGAACCACTGCGTTCAGGATGGTGAGAAGCTCTGCTAGGTGGAATATTCCTTTAATTGCCCTATTTTAATTTTTGAGATAGAAACACAGTTGACTGTGTTATCTTCTTTACATTGGAGTGGTAATGTAAACACAACAGTTCTATTTCTGTTGCTAGAAGAGTGCCAGGGACCAACGGCATACCAGTTCATACAAATACACAAAAGGTGACCGGAGGAATGCTTGCAATCACTCACGGTAGCATTCCAATCCATCATTCTTGTGCCCACCATGCCACCTAAGATTAGACACCACCGTAGGCAAATCAGTCTTGGTTCTGCTGCAGTAGGAACAGTCCAGCCAGAATTTCCTAGGCACATCATCTCTGAATCGGAACACCGGCAACCCAAGACTGGTTTCGGCCTGATTGGGCCGGTTTCTTCTGCTATCACTAGTTCTTCTTGCCTTAATTGGCACTGCCATGAATTGCAGTCCGATTGGCACGGACATGAACTGCAGTTCAATTGGTACCCGATTGTCACTGACATGAACTGCAGTACCTAATGAATGTCACAGTGCCAGGGCATGCACTGTTGTGCAAACGTTTATTAATATTTTTTCTTCCAAAATGTTGGGCTCATGGCATGCAGCTATCTTGTGTTGTGCATATCCTTGATGTCTGCAGGATAATCGGGAGGGTGCTGGTCATGATTGCTTTGTAAATTATGCAGCTGGTTTCGAAGCTGACGTGGGCCTGCAAGGGGAGCTAATGGAGGTCAATCATGATGGGGGGGGTGTGATCATATTTCGTCAGTCCCTGGATGAGATGTGCTGTGGAGTGAAGGATGCCCTTGAGGGTTGCCAGTGTGACATCTGGAAGGTCATTGGGTAGGGTGTTAACACCATCCAGATGCAAGAGTATGAGGGCTTGAACAGCAGTTCTGAAGTTACTTTCTGGAAGAAACTGTTTCACTTTCTTTAGAAGAGAGATCTGGTAGTAGAAGTCTTAGTTTTTTGGGCAATGTATTCCTTGAAAGTGAGGTTGGTGTCCAGGGTGAATCCAAGTGATTTTGCATTTGGTGAGAGTTTGGGTTCAAAGCTGTCTCTCTTGACCTTGTTAATGCCAGGGCTCTGCATAGTGCTCTTTACTTTTTACTCGACAGGCCATTCCCAGCTTGACATGACCCTTGTCTGGGTTTGAGCAGAGATATTCTCATTCCAAGATGGCCGTCATAATTTACAATCTCTACATTGGTTCTACACTAAGGCTTTCTGGAAATGTCTAAACTCTGCTGTTTAGATCTGGAACTCAGCTGCTGACTTTCATAACACTACTTACCTGTCCTTCAGATCACCAAGGTGTGTTGTCCCTCTGGAAGGGCATGGGTGCTGTCACGCCCGCTCTCCTCTCCGTGCCACATCCTCGCAACATCACTACCAGACTTCTTACTGTACCTGTGAAATATACAGCGCTTCTATTTGTGACATCCCACTGTCTACTGCACTGTTTCCTCACCCACTTTGGTGCACTTTCACCACCCCCATAATGGGAGGCAATCCTCCATGTTGACTAGTAAGGAAGCTGCTTTCTTGATTGTTCTACTAAGGCAATAGTGGTTGGCCTCAATGTATTTCTTCCCTGTGAGCTCTCGGTGTGACACCTTGAAATAGATTCTATGTGTATCGCTGTTTCCTTCTGCCCAGGGCCTCATAATGTGAAGGGGCACAAGAGCTGTTGCAGGTGACTAACATGCAGACAACTTGCACTTTAAATATAAGTGAAGACTATTCGCATTAGGTTTGACCAAGCAGATGCAGTGCACTGGTACTTGGTTTCACTGAAAGACATCAATCTTCTCTTTGAGTGCATCCATCTTTTAACGGTAGAAATCCCAAACCTATGGAGGCAACCTCATTAGACCTCATGGTCTCATTGAGTTATACAGGGAGGGTAGTTGATTGGGCGTGGCAATTGGTGGGGTCTAGCGGGTTTAGGGCGATCAGAAAACAAAATCATATTATGCCGTGGTCTTTCTTGTCATCAAACCACATCTCCTGTTCAAACCTAATGCATTAATAGAACATGTATTGTATTTTAATTACAACATTTATTGAGTTGGCATCATTCTACAGAATATTACTTGCATTATGATTATGCTTATTTTAGGTTTACAAATCAAACTATATAATCAGTTTCGTTAATAAGATTTAGTATATCAGCCTCCAGGCACAGTGCATTGACAGATCATCAGTCTCCGGTGCTGGAATAGTGCTGAGTGCAGCACCCCAGAATGTAGGTTCACTGGTAGCTTATATGGAGTGCTGGGTAATGATATTCCTTAGTATGGCACTGCCTTCCTAAAAACGTTGAGGTAAAGAATTCATATTCTTTAAATAACCCTCACACACTCTAGTAGTGTCATGCTTCATCATCGGGTTCACCCTGACTCCTAAAGGTCAGGGTGGGCTCAACATCTTCCAGGGAGCACATGAAAGAAAAGACCAGGGGGCGTAAAGATTAAAAATCCGTCACTCACATTTCGTTTCCACCCACCCACCAAAGCATATGGCATAGGACATCAGGTCACCCCTTTCATCTGTTTCCTCTCTTGCATGGAATTACAGCATTTTTTCCTCATTACATGTGCACAGCTAGCTATCAAGATGTTCATGTCCATGCCAAGGCTGATCGGCTAATACTTTATTTTGCTTTTGTTTTGGGTTCTTTTTCTCCATTTTTTAATCTTTTTTTTATTCTATTTTTATGGTCGCCCTTGTGTGCTTAAGCTATATATTTAGGTTAATTCAAAGATGATAGTACCTTTTCTATGTGCTAATAAGAACCATATTTTCCTTTAATCTGCATTAAAATTAAAACAGCCAAGACAATACCCTTTCAGGCATAGAGTGCTGCATAAATTATGGAAAAAGGGAAGTGGGGAACTCTAGGTAGTTCCTAAGTATAGCTGGAGAGCAGCTCCTTTATAGGGAGCACCCTGCAACACCATGGACACTCTGAGTCTGCTGGCCTCAAATGTCTGTTTCTCTAACAGAGTTTTTAAGCATAGGATTAGCAAACTGCCATCCTCATCGAGCTAGAGTGTGACTAAGCCTTTTGCCATTTTTACAGCAAAGTTTTTATGCATAGGATTTGAAAGTGGCAGCCACACCGAGCTGAAAAACGAGCCTTTTACCACCCCAGGCACAGTATTACAGTTTTGGATTGGTAAAATACCACCCAAGCCAACCTGGAATGAATGAAAGCAACCCCTGACACATATTCCGCTCTAGTTAGAGCCCTTCAATCAATCAATCAGGGGTTTATAGAGCGCGCTACTCACCCGTGAGGGTCTCAAGGCCCTTCAGTTTCTACATCTATAGTACAGTACACCCACCTGCTAGGAAGCACCCATATACTGTTAATTAAAAACAATCGCAAATGGCAATTTTTTCCATTAATTTTTTTCTTGTTGCACGCATATTTTATTTATTTATTTATGCAATTTATATAGCGCGCAACTACCCTGGGTTGTCTCGGCCGCCATATTTAGGGGGCAGCATTTGTTTTATTTTTATGACCTGTTTGTAATTTGTCACCATTTATGGAATGGCTCTTTTCTGACTTGGCGCTCTCCCTGTGTTTTTGGAAGGTACATTTCCTCAGAATGAACCCAAGTTCTGTAGCTTTCACGTCCCCCTTAGTCTTAAGACCATGCACACTCTGTCATGCAGGGTGGCTAGTAGTCTGCAGAATTGTGATCATTCAGTTCTTTTTCTCCTGTAATTTACTGTTTTGTTGACTGTGGTTTCTTGGGTGCATGTTTTTTTTCTAAAATGTTCCGCATTCTAGCACTGAAATTTGGTGTTGAGGTTTAGGGCATCATTTGGCCATTTTTTGTTTTGTAAACGGAGGTGAATATCTAGTTCCTCTATGCTCACAGGGTGAGTTGTGAGCCTGGTTTTGGTCTAAAACTTCGAGGGTTAAATGCTTCTATCTGCTACTAACCAGGTAACATACTGTAGACTTTTTTTTTTAAATTACTGTATTTATTCAAGTTTCCATGAATACAGAACCGATGAAGCCATCAGTGCAGCAAAACAGCATATGACATGGGAATATAAAAATGATCACGTTATGAGCAATCACATAGTACAGGCTGAAGTCATGGAAATGATGACAGTAGTGCAAGGTTCCTCAGAGGCGCAGTACTGCTTAGCAGAACAGCCCAACATACAGTGATAATATGAAGGTACAAAGTATACGTAATCAGTGTAATATAACACATCTGATGGAATGCCCTTTAAAAATAAGGCGTAGGGAAACATAGCCATCAACCAGGATCTAACTTGGACAAATAATAGCGCAGGGGATCCCAAAATAGCGAGAGCGAGCAGTCGGCGTCCACATTGTTGCATAAGTTCTGAACCAATCCTCACACAATGACATGTCCCGCAGCCAATCATGAAATGCCAGCGCCGCCCCAATGCATTGCTACCCTGCGCCTTCCCAACAACAAACCCATGGCTGTAAACTTCCAAAATGTTTTTGGTACCTCTTTTACGCAACCCAACAGAGCCATCATGGGATCAAGAGGGAAGGTATTTTCAGTCATAGTAGTCACGTCCGCAATGACCTGAGTCCAAAACAATGCCATCACCGGGCAGGACTTCGCCAGGTGAAAGAAGTCTGCCCCCAAGCTCCAAAGCGCCTACACTTGGTATCTTCAGTGTGAGAGTAACGAGCGATATCTGTAGGTGAGAGGCCGGTACCAGAAATTTAGAATGTATAAGGCAGTGCCTACCATTAGGGGACACATCCCTAGTTTATTGACACCAATATTGCCTCTGGTAACATACTCTAGACTTGTGGTGTCCAGCGTCGGTCCAGGAGAGCATGAACCATGCCACAGTTTAGGATAATCTGTGTCCATCTAAATGATTTCCATTCAGGTCCTTTGTTTGTAAAGTTATCTTTAGTGAATATCCTGAAAATATGGCTCGGATTCATGCTTCCACCCCCAGACCTGTACACCAGAATATCCAGTTCTGCAGGGACTGTTCTCCTGCTTTTGTGTAAACCGGGGCGTAGCTATCAAGAGTGCAGCACAGGCAGTGGAGCCCAGGAGTGTGACCCCCCCCCAGTTCTGGTTCCCATTCACAACCTAACCAGAGAGCCCCTTTTTCCAGTGTTTAACTTGTAAACAAGTAAGTGCCGGGGCTCTCGTCAGGAGGCAGCTTGCACTAGCTCATTTCTCCTGTTAGCACCGCCTAACACAGAACCAACTACTAACCATGTGGGGAAAGGATGTGGTGTAATGGCCAGAGCTGCCTACTTTGGTGCTGGGGAACCAGGTTCGCGTCTCGGCGTTGGCTCAACATCCTGTGATTCTGGGCAAATCACGTAATCTCCCTGTGCCTGCCATATATTAATGTGTTCTTAACTGGTGCTCATGAAAAGCGCCGGGGCTGAAGATTTAGAGCCTGTGCTGAGCACCGGAAACCACAGGCTCAAATTAAGCACTGCCTTTTCCTCTCTTACGTTAAGGACCATGACTGCATAACTACATCATTTCATATGAAGCAACTGTGGGTAATGTACCTCAAAACCCAGGACTTTTTCTTGCCATACTCCTTAAATGGGCGGAAGCTGTATATTTGCAGAAGGAAAACCTTCAGAAATATGCATACTATTCACCATCACAATAATGCACTTTCCACGTTGTGGCAGGGGTGCCACAGGGTCAGCCAAGGCCACTGTACAAAAGTTCATAAACTGTGAACATTTCCTCCGACGGTTAAATTATTGTGTTGTGCCAGCGTGGCTTTGCTCCAATGGTTGCTCAAGAGATAAAATGATAATGTGGAGATTGCTACAAATTAGGGGTGTAGTCCTGAGCTACGCCTCGCGCGCACCCAGTATTGCACCCAGCATGGGAGCAGTGGAAGCCAAGCTGTCTAGTGGTGACAGGTCAGCCCTATCCACCTACCCCACCCAGTAACTTTGTTTACATCTGGATAGAAGTGGTTGTGTGCTTCCTGGGAACAGTGGCATTTCTAGAAGTACATATTAGGGGAGAGACATTGGGCCACCAATCAGAACCGGTGGGGCCACATACAAACGATAAATAATATTTTAATATGTATAAATCTGACTTTTTATGTATGTGTGCATATACATGTATATTGAAATAGATATATAGACACATATTTACGATCAGGTTTAAACATCTTAAGGAAACAACCCTGCTTTGCAATGAAAGGTGGGTGAACACAATGTGTGAGGCAGGGTGTGTCTGTTTTATTTCTACAGTTGGTCCCTGAGTTTCTGAAGAAAAGGTTTCAGCCACATTCTGCTAACTGGAGTTTTCCCCGAAAGCTGGAAGGAATCTTATTATCCCGCTCCCAAAAAAAAACAACATGTACCCGGAAAAGTTGAAGAACTATTGTCCCATCTTGTTACTCCCTAACCCTGCGTAAATTCTTGAGAAACATCTGAACAAAGAATTAGTGAAATTAATTATCGACCAAGACCTTCAGGACCCCTCTCAAAACAGTTTCAAAAGCGGCTACAGCACAGTCGGCACTCATTGCTGCCACAGACTCTAAGAGAATGAAGGTGGATCAGGGCGGGACTGCTGTCCTGGGCCCATTGGACTTGGCGGAGGCCTTTGACACTGTCTCGCCCACACGCATGGTCACACGGCTGCAGCAGGTAGGGGTGGGTGCCAAGGCTCTGGAACTGCTGCACTCCTTTCTTGTGGGGAGATGTCAGATTGTGAGTTGTGGTCAGTTTAGAACCAAGGCCTTCAGTCTACCATGTGGGGTACCACAGGGCCCCTCCTTCAGCCCCACTCTCTTTAACTTGTACGTCTCTCCCTCAGCAGCATTAGTGAGATCCTTTGGATTCCAGGTAATATCATATGGCGATGACGCACAAATTGTGTTTCTCAAGGACAACCTACTTGAAATGACTGTATGACTGGGGTGAATAGCTGGCTGAAGGACAACTCCCTTAAGCTTAATGCTGATAAGACCGTCGTCATGGTCTTCGGAGCCCAGCACCCTATCTGGTCAGAGCTTGGGTGTCCAGAATCATATGGGCCCCTCCCTACTCCTGCTGAGTCAGTAAAGAACTTAAGAGGTTCTGCTTGACACCTCCCTCCACCTCAATCTGCTGGTAAACCAAACCACAAGCACCTGTGTTTTCATTATTCGTTCCCTCAGAAAGATCTTTCCTTTTATTCCTGAGGAACTTTGCAAATCAGTGGCTATCCTGTTAATCACCTCGCAATTAGACTAAAGTAATGCACTGTACCACAACATAAACAGCTACTACCTGATCAAACTTCGGCTGGTGCAAAATGCGGCATCGCCTCTTTCTCAATAAATATCTGTCGAAGAGGGAAGGCTTTAGAAATCTACACTGGCTTCCAGGCAAGAAGTGTGTGATCTATAAGGCGTTTAGTATAGTCCACCTTGTTTTGCACGGCAAGGGCTCACTGGCAGTTAGGTCATCCTTTTGTCTGTACAGGCCTACTAGGCACTTAGGTCAGCTTTTAGCCGGAAAGTAACGGTGCCAAAATTCCAAAAGGAAAGATGGGGTTCACGCTCCATTTTCGTTGCAGCAGCCAAATTATGGAATACCCTGCCAAGCTAAATCGCAGAAACTGAGTCCTTCGCCTCTTTCCGAAAACACCTAAAAACATGGCTCTTCTCTAAGTTAGACTTCCCGGGCCCTGACTAAATCCTGGCTCAGCTGTCTCCCGAAGACGCAGCACCTTGATGTCTGCGGGTTTAGAGCGCTATATAAGTCTCCTTTCATTTCATTTCTGTGTCACCTCACCTCCTGGTAGGTTCAGCAGCTCTGGTGGTGTGACACAGAGGAGGAGTGGTGGTTTGCAGGACAAATAAGAACTGGGGCACATAACCCATCTGAACGCTCCTCCCTCCCCCCCCCCCCCCTTAGACACAACACTGGTTGACTGGTTGTGCCTCTGCCTTTTCAAATTGCGGTGTTGTGGTGAACAGCTTCACGCTGTGTCGGGTGCAGTTGGCTGAATTCTTTTTCAGGTCTTTGAGCTACTAAATGTTTTGCACATCAGCTCTCCTTCCTTCCACCAAAAAAAACCATATGGCTGAAATTAGCATAATGAATAAAATAGAATGATGGGGGACGATTGTTAACTTAAGTGCTCTAAAATATTTCCAAGAACTGATACTTCTGTATACGTTTTTTCTTAGCAATTCTGTTTGTGGGGTAAACTAAGCATCTAGTTCCTATGTGAAGTTTCTAGCCGCTTCAAACTGTGGGCACCTCTATGTGCAGCAGGCAACGGAGAGATGCAAAGGTACTTTATCAGTGAAAGTAGAATGGCCCACTTGGCCAAGGCCCTCAACTCGTGGGTGTGTACCTAGGATCAGTGTTACACCCTGTGGAGGCTCTGGCCTGGCGTGAGAACGGGTAAGGTAATGTTTTGATACTCCATGTGGTATCCGTCCATTGGGTTCGCTTCTGGATGAAGGGTGTGTCGGTCTCAAAGTACTAGTAATGTTGCAAGGTAAACACCCACATTCATCGAAACGCAACTTGTTTTATAGGCGTGTTTATGGTACCTAAGTACAAGTCTTTTCAAGTTGGCTCATGGTAATGTTGAACGCCTGTTCCCGAGATGTCCAAATATTGGCAGTATTGCGTCCTATTCTTGTTTAACTGTGGTGTAATGATGAGGTGACCCAACAGTCCAGTAAAGTGCTACGGTTTACTGTCCCTTATTGTAATTGCATTTATATAGTGCCTACTACCCCTGTTGAGGCACTAAAGTGCTTTTTGGTGAGTAGCGCGCTACTCCGGAACCCAAAAAGGATTAGTGGTGGGTTAATATAGGAAAATATGACATTTATTTGAACTGTGGACATGTGAGTCTGTTATTTGTGTTGAAAAGGATAGTGGAGGGATAGAAGAGGAAGGATTTGCATTTATATAGCGCTTGGTACTCCTGATAAGGCATGAAAGTGCTTTATAAGGAGTAGCACGCTACTCCGGAACCCAAATAGGATTAGTGGTAAACGGCAGATGATGCTTGCATAGAGTGGGTGCAATAATCCATCATATGTTGTTCGTCTAAAATAGGAGGCCTTGGTGGCATGGCATTTCAGCAGATTTGCCTCACACTGAAGGGCTTGGCCTTGGTTGAACTTCCCATTTTCCTCAGTTTCTCCTCCATGATAATTCTATCTTCACATTGTGTCTTTCCGGGAGGAGTGGGTGAATACATGTCATTTTTTCAATCAATCATGTGAATTTGTCGGTCCTGCTTGAAAATGACACTCTGGGCTGTCCTTGCAGGATACATGCTCACTGTATTTTCAGTACAGTTTCTGAAATCGGGCAGGTAAGGGAAAAGCCTGTGGCACTTGTCCATTTTCGTAGATTCCTGATGGACATTTTCCACTTGTACGAGAACCTGTAAAGTGTAAGCGGTCAAAAAAATGACTAAAAACAGTCATACCCCAGTAATCTGGAACTACGCAAGATTACCCTTGCATTACAAAAATGTGGCACCGCCTACATTCAGAAAGGCTGGAGGTAACCTCTCCATGAAGCCTCTCTGCTCTTGGGCAGTCTCTGCCTTCCTCCCTTTCAGCTATTTTTGTCTTCCACTTGTCACTTAGGCCATTACTTTTTCAATGTCTCCTCTTTCTACCTGTTCCTTCCTGTTTCTTCTTCGTCACTTACCCCTTTACCTTTTCGCTCCACTCCACTGTGCCTTTTTTAGGTCTGTGTTAGCCAAGACCTTATGATTTTATTAAGTTGCACATATAACATCCTTTCAGGGGCTTTCACCCAAACCTCTTTGTTCATTGGTCTGGTGTTGTGCCATTCACAATTTTTTCCGCCAACTACAACATGGGCCAGTGGGTCAGCCCACTTCATCCATTGGCTAACTTCATTGTGAGTGACAGCATTCTGCTCTTTCACAAGGAGCACTGTTGCACACAAAGTAGTTCCTCTTCAGTGCCAGGGACTACTATAGTTATGTGTGCTTTCTGAGACCAAATAAAAATTTTGCTTTTCAACATTTTGTTTTTTAGTATATATTGGTGAGAGTCGACTGATCCCCAACAATAAAGATATCTAAAAAATGGCAAAACAAAACTAGTGTTGACATTGCCAAAAGCTGGCAGCTAGTGCCAAACCTATTGGCTTCCTTAATGTTTATTTTCCTCACCTGTTCACCACCTTCAACCCGCAGAGCCTTTGCTTCGCTCTGGCCCCACACAGCTTGGCTTTTTGCCCCTACCAGAGCCCTTCTAACTCCAGCCAGAATCTGCCTTCTGTAATGTTCCGCCTGACTCATTCTGTTGACATTTTAGGTCCTCTGAGTAGGCACTGACGGGCTTTCTATTTTAGGATTTAGCTCTGTGCACAGTCGAGCATTGCCACAAACTGCTTGGGATGCCTCCAACTTGTGACCCCGAATCCTATGAAAAAACGTTCAATCTACAAATGTATACTTCAGAAATATCAAGGCAAGAAAAAGTAAGGCAAAAACATGTTTTTAGGTTTTCTGTCGCTTTCAATGGGTTTTAGGTTTGCCCTTCTTTTGTTATTTGTTGGTATACCAGCCCCGTGGTTGGTGCTGACTCAAAGAGTGAATGAGGGACGTCTCACTTACTGAACCTTGTTGGGAAACCTGGATCTGCCTGTCTGTTGCATTCTCTGATTCTTTTATAGTGGGTTAGAATGATGATGTACCTGTGGCCTTGGACAGGGGCAGACCAGAGGAGGAAGCAGCTTGGACAAGAGCGCGCGTGATGTTTGAGCCGCAGCAACCAATGTTCCAGTCTAGAGGTCTCTTCTTCTCCCCTCTTGAAAGCAGGCACCACAGCCACCCTGGGGTGGAAAGAATGTCGGGGACCGGTGTGCAGTACCGAGATATCACACAGTGAGCTCAGGAGAATGTCCGGATGGTCCTGGCCAATCTGTTCTGCTCGTCTCTGTGCCCAAACGATATCCAAAAATCCTCTGGCAGGGGCAAGGTCATAAAAAAGTAATATGAGGCATATAACCAAGAAACCCGTTGCTTCTGGGTACTTGCAGAAGGATGCGCAGGTAATTTTGAGGCACTAAAGAAGGGGGGCTGAAGAACCCCAACAATGCCGGATCCCATTCTAGATGCCTCGGACAAGCTCTGCTTGTTGATTATATATCCAGAGCTTATTTCCAGCCATGTAGCATTCCCTTAACATTCCTCCCAATCTGCATTCCTCTCCCTTTCCACTGCTCCTTAAGCCCCTCTCATGCGCTCTCCTTGTTGTATAATGCATTTTAACACTAAATGCCAGCATGACTGTTGGGAAATCTGAAGCTCACCCCACCGTTTCACTCACCAAGCTACTCCCCTTAGTAAAGTAAGCCTTTACCTGGGACTTCCCCCTCATTTATCCAATGCATTTTTAATCTGGTAATCCAGAAGGAACTAACAGGAACACTTAAGTGGCAAAATCAGTATTACCTGTCACTATTTTACTGTTCTACCAATTAAGGGGGTTTTGTTGATCTATAAAGAAAATGGTAGCTTAATATAGATAAGCATGAATTAAAGGAGACATCAGCGGAAGAGGCAAATGAGATGCATATTAGTCAACACTACTTTAGAATTGGATAAATTAAAACAAAATTGTTGATTCGATTTTTGTATACCACTGGTGCACTTAATTTTTTTTCTTATCTACCCTTTTTGTAAATCTACAACAACAACATGGTCCTTGCCATTGCTCTAAATGGAACAGTAGAAGTGTAGGTACTTCCTCATTAGAGTCTGTTTGGCCATGAGAAGTGCCAGTACTCTCACATTAAGTGTATTGCAGGAGTGCTGAGAAGTGCAGGTACTCTCCTATTCAAATGAAAGAAGAACAGGTACTCCGTACCAGACAGCACACACCCATTTAATGCACCAGTCACTGGAGCGATTTAGTGGCATTAGTTCCAGTAGTGTGGTTCTGTATTTCATGTTAGATGGTGTCTTTTGTTGCACACCCTCAACAGTGCACCCAACTAATCCTATTCCATATCTTTGCCTTTTTATACAAAGTTTCTAAAGCAGTGGCGGCTCGCAGAGGGAGTGGGGTGGGGGAGGGGCTGGGTGGGGGGTAGTGGAGTCGGACATACGACGGGCAGGAGTAAGGTAAGTATATAAATAAATAAATAAAACTATTTACCTTGCGCTTGCTGCATCGCCAACTCGACATACTCCTGCCCGTCGTATGTCCTCCCCCGCCTCACCGCCCCGCAGCAATCCCTCTGCGAGCCGCCACTGTTCTAAAGCACTTTAGACCAGACAACCCTCCACATGGTTGGGAAGTTCATTCGATATGAAACAACAATTAATTAGTAAAATCAGCATGGAAAGTAAAACATGTCAAGTTAAAGGCAACTGCTTGCTAAAAAGAGCTGTTCTAAACTCCGAGCCTGGGTGGACATACACCTGGTGGTCCTGGTCCGCGTGGATGTATATAGCAGTAAGTAACTTTTCCTTGTAACCCGAGCACACCCGAATATAATTGAAACGCTCTACTGCCCGAACATAATGTGGATCATTTACCTTCTTGCAAACAGTGTCTTTTGTGGCTTATCGGTGGTGTTTTATTGGTGGCTGCAGTGCTCGTCTTATTCTCCCTCCTGTGGAGCCACCTGGCCATCACTTACAGTGGGTGAAGCCAAGCACATGCGGCAGCAGGAAATTAATGGGCCAGTTACTTTCATAGTTCTGCCTGGTGAATCCCCATATTTTAGTGTGCCAAGTAAAAATCATATATTTTATCTTTCTCTGATTATTCAGGTTGCAAAATTGTCCAGTTTTACTCAGCTGAGTGTTTGGCACAACTATTTAAAAAAAAAAACACCTTATTTATAACTTTTCACTCACTGATGCAGGAAAAACAGCATGATAAATTACTTTACATTTTGCTTCTTTAAGCATACTTTTATCCCCTAAGGTCACAGGAAACACATTTCGTACCAATGCAAACAGCCTTCTCTTAGTTATGGACGTCCATCCAAGGGGCATCGGGATTCTATATCGGTGAATGTCTGCATCCGAAGTACTGTCAGATGAGGGCATCTGATCTCGCACAATCGCGATTTACTTTATAAATCCGACATAGATGCTGGCCGCCTCCAACAACCCGAGCCCATCCCATATACATTTTTAATGGCAGCTGTACAGAATCAGACTTATAAACTTGATCATGCAGGCTAGCCGACAAATTTTCCATCACATATATGTTCCAGATTTTACTCTGGCACTTTTTTAAAAATAATATTTTGCTACCCGCACAATTTATCAAGACAATTCGAAAACAAACTGAGATGAAGTGAAAAAATGCAGTTGCCAACCTGAAGTTAATTGAAAATACTTTTAATTGTGGTTTTGTGGCTCTTCGCAGTCAGTTAACTGGGACACAAAGTGGTCTGTAAATTCCATGCTCCGGCCAAGAGCTGGCCTGTACACAGAGTGGTCTGGATGCCCCACATTACCTCTATACGTCACAGGCTAGAATACATCCAATCTATTTCAGCCGTCAGCTGCCCTCTGCCACAGAGTGGCCCGAATCTACATCATCTGTGTGGGGCACAGAGCGGCCTGTATCATCTCTGCTCCTGCCACAGCAGCCTATGCCACAGAGGGATGGGAAGCCACATATTCCTGCAGGAGTTGTCCTCTGGTGCCTCATCCATCCTGTGGTCCGGGAGGAGGGAGGGGGCGGAGAGTGTTCTGGATCCACTCAACTCCTGACACCAGTAGCCCTTTGGATCTAATGTTCAGCAATTTTTTGGCATTCACCTTATTGTTTCTGCATTTTACTATTGGCAGGACAGTGTACAGCAGTCATTACCCAACCACTGTGTCAGAACACAGAGCAGTCCTGAACCAGTGTCCTGTGGCCATCCGCTGGAGTACTCTAAAGTCCATGCGTAAATGCCATCAGCACGACTACCACCAGTGCTCTTATGGCTGGGAAACAATGCGCAAATGCCATCAGTGCTCTAATGACTGGGAAACAATGCGCAAATGCCATCAGCCACCAGTGCTAATGCCGCCAGTGCTGTTATGAAATTTGTACTTGTAAAGCGCACTTATACCCCCAAAGGGGTGTCCTGGCGCTGTACGCATACCGCTGTGGAACCCTTCCTGGCTTTTCCCTGTGAAATGTCCACTCCTGGGCACCCCCAGGGTGAAGCCAGGCATCCCAGCGCTGTTGGGGCCGTTGTGGAGATTAAGCAAGCTATTGCCCAGAGTTGCAGAGTGGGACCCATGATTAGAATAGGCACCGAGGCGAGAATTATCAGGTCCGAGGAAATTGAGCCCAAGACCCGCCGAGGCGGGAATTGAACCCTGGTCCCGGGCCAGATCTCTGCATCAGGGTCTGCCGCTCTAACCATTGAGCCACACTTCTCCACTGCCAGTTATGGCTGGGAAACAAAGCATAAATGGCATCAGCCACCAGTGCTACTGCCGTCAGTGCTCTTATGACTGGGAAACAATGCGTAAATGGCATCAGCCACCAGTGCTACTGCCGCCAGTGCTCGTATGGCTGGGATACCATGGGTAATTGGCATCAGCCACTAGTGATACTGCCGCCAGTGCTCTTATGGCTGGGAAACAGTGCGTAAATGGCATCAGCCACCAGTGCTACTGCCGCCAGTGCTCTTATGGCTAGGAAACAATGCACAAATGCCATCAGCTACCAGTACAACTGCCACCCGTGGTCTTATGGCTAGACAACAATGTAGTGAAGGCCATCAGCCACCACTGCTACTGCCGCCAGTGCTCTTATGGCTGGGAAACAATGCGTAAATAGCATCAGCCACCAGTGCTACTGCCACCAGTGGTCTTATGGCTGGGAAACAATGTGTAAATGCCATCAGCCACCAGTACTACTGCCACCAGCTCTACTGCTGCCAGTGGTCTTATGGCTGGAGAACAATGCAGTGGAGGCCATGGCTTGAGAGGCTTAACTCTCAGACTTACTACACTAGACTTACTATAACACACAAAGGCCACAAATTATATTGAGTTCAACAAACTTACATACTCCAGTGTTTGCGAGCGTAAAACAAAATACATCTAGAAAGTTGGCAAGGGCTTGACCATCCCTTGGCGGTCTCAACTGTCGCAGCTACTGTATACACACCAAGGCCGCAAGTTAGGCTGGGTTTAAAATCAAACATAGTCCACCGTTTGCAAACATCAAATTAAACACTTCGTCAAAACAAACAAAGCGAACTTTGAGTAAAAAAATATCACAAGAGTGAGTGTTGGCTTCTAAAAAATGTACCCCTGAGTGTTATGTTTGCAAATATCACACTTATGCAGATGTTTGAGTGCATAATGTAGCAGTATGTATTTTCCATAAGTCATAAAAAATGAAAATGATGCTCATCCTTAGCATAATATGAGCTATATATCCATATAGAACAATGAAATTCACTGGACTGTGGCTTCAGTGAAGTTAAGAGTTGACGGGTGTCATTAGTGGCTACAATACAAATCATCAGAAGGCTTGAATTTCATGAGTAAAGGTACTTCTTCAACGCTACTACCTGCTCCCTCTCTCCTAACTTGACCATAACCAATAACCGGTCACCTCTTGTGCAGTGTGGAAATAATAACTGGATGAGAGAAGGAGGGTGTGTTCATTGTCTAAGAGTTTATTCTGTTTTTAAAACGTTGTTGTCGGAGTGACACTGAATTGTAAAGGAATTATGCAGATTTTCACTTCTGTCGCAAGTTATTCATATTTTGAGAAAGTATGTGACACTGAAGAAATAGTTGATCAGTCTATTATTGTGGTCCTGTGGTATTATCCTAATAACACACTCCTTATATGCCAGAATAGTCCTGTACTTTATGTATTGTATGGTGGTGTTAGAATTTTTTGTTCTCGAAAATGTGGATTCCACCTGTGCGCTCATTTTGCACGTAATTCATGATATTATAGATTATTTGATTTCATAATGTATTAGGAAAACTTACTTGATGTTGATAAGAGCGATTTTTACACCCCTGCCAACTTCAAAAGAATGTTAAAGTCTACAACTCACTTCTCCAATAAATCTGCAGTAAAGGAATTATCTTTACTGAATCTACATGTCAATAGAGATTACTAAATCCTGTTTAGTAAATGAGAGGACCAGGCATGTCTAAACAGTGCTTGTGTGAAATGTCGAGGTACATTTCTCAAAATTCACAAAATCCCCATGTCTGCAAGTATGCTGAGAATACAGTATTTCTTCCAATTATGCTTTTATTAAACTCCCGATAGATGAACGGTAACGTACGCTCTTACGAATACAGTCACAGTGTCTCTTGCTCACCCCTCATTTACAACTTACACAAATCGATGGTCGGTGTAGGAGTTCAGGGTAAGTTGGGACAGTGGGTGTGACTGAGAAGATTAAGAAAGTACCATAACTTGTGAATTTCATGTCTTAGGGGTCTCGGCTGTTGCTTCTAATGACATCCTAGTCAACATTGACGTATCTTTATTTTTTCAGTGAATGTGTGCTGTCGGCGCTTCATCTTTGGGAGGCCTTCCTGGGTAGCCATGCGCTCTAGAAATCCTTAAGAATAGAATACATAGAAGGAAAATTGATTCAGGACTATAATTCAGAAAACTCCTAAAAGCAAGCTCTTTTTTTAGCCATTATGATCAGCACTGAGATCATCTGCCTTAGTGCTGGGAGGACCTGGGACCTGGGGGGACCTCCTGGGTAGCCATGCGCTCTAGAAATCCTCACGAATAGAATAGAATTTTTTAATTATAAAAGCGAGAGGAAAAACTCTACAAGCGCACACACTACAAGCTTTTAGTGTTCTCCTTTAATCGAAATGATATCCACCTTCTTAAGAAAAATGTCTCCGTTTACATGTTGAAAACCTCCCGGTGATCTTTGCTCTCTTTCTACATTTCGATTTTTCTACTCTGTTTTCTCAGAGATCCTCAGGGCAGGGGTCTCCGGGGTGAGCGGGGGGCTAGAAGGAAGCAGCATCTAGATCCTCAGTAATTGGGCAGCGCGCGCCCCGGTCCTAGCACAGCAGGGAGCCACAGGGGTGGGTGGGCTGCTGTTGCTGTGGCAGATAAAAGACAGCTCTTTCACTTGTCAGCCATTGCTGTTTCTGGCCCTCTTCTCGCTCTACCCTAATTGGGCGCAAGCTTCCATCAGAAGACGCGTCTTCTGGAGCTTGTTAGCGGCGTTAGGGCAGCGGGCCAGGGAACTGACGTGATGGAGGCTGCAGCTTTGGTCCTGTGTTGTACTGGTTTGGACGGGAGCTTACGCATCATCAGCTTTGGTGTTTTTTACTGTGTGCCTTTTGTCAATCTGTTTTTCTTCCCTTTGGTGTATCTTGCCCATGTTCAGAGTGAATCACTGCATCGCGTCAACTTCTTGACGCGAATCAGCACTTTAAAATTGATTTTTCTGGACTGCCGCAGAGTCTCTTAGTTTTGTGTGCACTGGACACAAAAGGAGATGGCATGTTTTACAGGTTAAAACCAATAATCAAAATAAAATGAGCGGTTTTTGTGTTGATGAGCTTTGCTTTGTAGAAGAAATTACTAACATGATCATTTCCACAAGAGGATCGACCTGTCAGGCCAGAGCAGATGAGACCTTTCTCAAATCTAGGTTCACTTTAACTCAAAATGGGTCTCTCTTCTCCCTGGGAATGACTCTACAGCTGACCAGACAACCTGGGGTTTTCCTATAGACCAGGTGGGAGTGACACCATGCATAATCAACTTTTTATTTAAGCCCAGCAGCAAGAAACAACATTTAACACACAAACGGTTTCCATTAACAAAAGATCCTACCGGCATGGATGGCGATTCATCAAAATGCCAGGGGAACTAACATCAGTTTGTGTTTTACTTAATGGGGACCATACAGAATGTAAGTAATGTTGTCAAGGATAATATACTGAGCAGGATCCTACGTGCACTAGAAAATGTATTTTAATGTGAGTGTTGGAGCAGCGGTGGCACTTCATTAAGGCGGTAGAGCAACGCCCCACTGCTCTCTCAGCAGTGAAAACATGAAAATA
The DNA here is from genome assembly GCA_963921515.1 of Calotriton arnoldi. Taxonomy (NCBI): domain Eukaryota; kingdom Metazoa; phylum Chordata; class Amphibia; order Caudata; family Salamandridae; genus Calotriton; species Calotriton arnoldi. The sequence goes on from CAWUFW010001270.1 coordinate 2,547,904, forward strand.
AAATGATAAAAACACAGGTTATTATAATTTTTTGATAATAACAGAGGCTATCATTTTATTTTTCCACACTGAGCCGAGTTAAGGGAAGGGCGGGCCAGGATATGCTGATAGACAGCATCTGCAACAGGCGGAAGGAGTGGTGGGCACTTCTGCAAGTACGCATGACGGTTTTGCCGGCCGTCTTAGGATGGCCAAACCGTCATGCGTACTTGGATCTCTCCAACCCGAGCTGTGCTACACAGCCAGGTGGAGAACAAGATGAGGCTCCCAGGCCCTGAGCATTATACCAGCCTGCTCAGGCCAATCATGGCGCTGCTCTCATGCATTACCAGCACGGGAGCAGTGCCGTGATTGGCATAGGGGACTGGAAGCCTTGCATGGACTGCTGCGAGTTGAGAGGTGAGGTGCCGAAGAGCACTGAGGCAGCGACCGGCAGTTAAGTGCCTTTTTATTTATTTATTTCCTCCCTCCCCATGCTGCCCCCCACTTTTATGTCACAGCAGCCGACACGTCATAGGAGTGATAGGCATAGGCAAAAGAGTTTTATTGTTGTAATTAAATATATTTTTGAATATTTAGAGTTTGAAAATAAGATACATCACAAAAGAAGAGGGACCAAGAGCGCTTATAGGCCCAGCATACGTGCTCCGAAGAATCCAGTCTATCACCAAAGGTATGCAGTTCCTTAGTGAAGGAAAAGGGAATATGTGGACGGCTAGTTACCAAGGTGACGGATAGGGGGGTCCGTTCCTTTAGGTACTGGAGGCCTCACACACCCAAATGGGTGTCCTGCTTTATCATAAGGCATGCTCCCCGTGGGTCCGGTGCTGCAAAGCCCGATGGGCACCCGCAAAGGGGCTCTTTATCGGAGATCTTTTGTTCCAATGCCGTATGTGAAGTGTGGGTGTAGGGCTGTTGGTGTAGATAGATACAATGAAGTGTGCATAGATGGGGTAGTGTATTAAAATAGGCTAAGCAATGCTCTAAATCAAGTTTTAATCAGTGAGTATAATTGTCTAATTTAAAAATGGTGGCTAACAGTAGAGGCAATGGCCTCTGGTAGCTCAGTAAAGTTAAGGGGTCTGAAAATAAGAACCTTTGAAGAATAATTACATATACTTGGAAACAAGTTGTGTTGCCATCTGGAGGGAACCTGGCCTGGCAGTTAAGCTAGACTGTTCTTATTGGAGCAGCATCAAGACTGATTTGCATAAGACAGGTCTCTGTCTAGAATGGCAAAGCGGGCAAAAGAATGATGGTCTGGAATTAGGTCCAAAGCAATTGCCAGTGGCTGAGATTAATTCAAGCATTCCTTCCATCACCTTGTTGTTTTGCAGTAGAAAAGGACGCAGGCGCTTTTTTTTCTTTTTGTTTACCAATCAGAATTGGGAAGTAAATAAAAAAAAAAAAAAATTTAAAGTAATGCAAAAGAGGTTTTTTTTTCAATTTCCAAGGTGCGGGTGGGCACAGGTGGAGGAAGCAATACAGAGGGCATGGTGGAAGCAATACAGAGGGCATGGGGGAAGCAGTTCAGAGGGCATGGTGGAAGCAATACAGAGGGAAGCCATACTCATTTATGGGGGAAGCATGGGGGAAGCGAGAGGCAGGAGAGAGAGGAACATGGAGGTGTGGGGAAAAAAAGCATGCAGGCTAGAGAGAGATGTGGAGTTGTTGGGGGACACATAAGTGAGAAAGCAACGAGGTGGGGAGCACAGAACAGCGAGCACAACACTGAGGTGTGCGGGTAAAAGCACAAGAGCAAGAGACCGCAACACTGAGTGCAACTGAGGGAGGATGAATAGTGTATGTGTGAGACTGCTGGAAAACACATGTTTTCATGAGAGGTGCTCAACCAAAAAGAAAAAACGTGCTTCAAAAGTGAGCAGTGGAAAGACCCAAATAATGCGTTCATGCTCCAGGGGATGGATGAACACAGGAAGAGGAAGTAAAGCCCACACAAGCTGATGAATACACAGCAAGCAAAAGAAAGTGACAGTATAGCCAACCAATGGTAAGTAATGGCCTGCCTCTAAGCCCAGTGTAAGCTGATAATAGGTCTTTTCATCAACTTGTGCTGTGTTGTAGGCAAAACCTAAAAAAGCATGGATGAAGCTTTTTAGAGCTTTTCCAGGGATTCGCTGGTCATAAGAACTTAGGTCATTTAAACCCTTGGGTGTAAGAGGGTGCTGTCTTCAGGATATCGTCGGAGCAGGGAAAGAGGGTGAAAAACAGTGCTGTAAGTGGGCAATACGAGCAAGCAGTGCCAGGTCCCACAAATGGGGGCCAGTTAATGCTTGAGGGCGTGGGGGGGCGGGGGGGGTTGGAGTGGATATTGTATAAAGAAGGAAAGGAGTAAAACTCAGATAAAGCCATTTTAAGGTTTAGTATTGGCCCTTCATGGCATTAGTTAAATGGCCTTAGGTCCTGCAGCCCTCAGGGGCTCGGAGGGGATTGTGGGGGCATGGAGGGGGTGGGGTATGCAAGAGTTGCGGAAGGCGGAGGTAGGTGAAGCGAGGGTGAGCAGCTCTTAGAATGGAACCATGACCATGCCAGATTAAGTGGTGGGTGGAGTAAATATGGTGTGTCCAAGGGGGGGTGGCAATGGACAGCAGTGAAAAGTCTTGGTCAAGTGACCTTAAGACCCACTAGGTTACCCTCGATGGGATTTTGGGGCGAGGACGGGTGATTAGATCTCTCTTGTGTGTTATCAATGTGGGTCTGGGTTTGTTCCTGGTTGCTTCTGTTACGTGGAAAAGGAGCACTCAGCATAACAAGCGCCTCTGGGTTTCAAATAAAATCTGCTATTTGCAAGCCTGGCCTGGAAAGTGAGAGAATGTTCTTGTCGCAGAGGGTGTTTGCCATCTGTTCTTGTGATGCCTGACTATGGGGACGTTGTCAGTCGGGGATGCGCTTTGAGCCAGCCGTACGTGCTTGCTTCCAGATCTTATTCTGTTCACAGACGTGGACATAGATCGATGCATGTCCTGTCTGAAAAGCTGGCAATAATAGGTACATAATAGAATATTTTAAGGAAATAATTATTCCTTGCATGAGTCTTTTAAAGAAACATCTAAGACAGGTGTCTTTTGCCAAGTCCTTAATACAAGGAGGATTATGCTAATACCGTTCGAAACGAAAATGCTAATTCAGCACAGGATGTAACCTGTGTTCTTTCTTTTACTTGAAAGCTCTGCTAAATTGCTTATTCTGCTGCACCAGTTGGAAGCGACAAGAGCAGACCATGCTGGGCACATGAAAAATGCATCCTAACGTCACGCGCCGCCCCCCCAGCCTCGGTGTGTCATTCTCCTCCCACGCGCACTGACGGCAGCCTACGGAAGCCTGTCAGGTGGCTGGGGCTGTAGCCCCGGATACAGACGGAAGGAGACGCTGAAGGGATTGATCTTTCACGTGCCCCGCTTTCTACAGCATGGGGGTGGGGGGAGGGAGAATCTTTCATCCTCTCGTGAAAGGGGGGCTCCTCCTGTCAGTTGGGCATCATTAGCCAGTCTTGCCTCTTCCTGGAACCCTTGGATAGTGTTATAGGGGGTGTTTAATGGCTTCAGTGCCCTCACCCCTCCTTCTCCTATCCACCTCACCCCTCCTTCGTATTTCGGAGTGGTCTGAACTGATCCCGTTGAAGGCAAGGAGGCCCCCGAACATTCACACGCGCACCTTTGAAATCCTAGTTAATAATTGTTTGGCAACGTCATCTTTTTCTGTTGAGACCCATGCACCTGCCCCCTAAACTACTGAAATAATTGGGTGCATGTTTTAATCTTTTTGTCTTTATATAGCAATCCTGCGTGATATTTGGTGCAGATATGCGAATATTCTAAATCTTAGTTCTCTGTATGAAATTGTACTGGGGTCATGGAGCCCGAGGCCCTTAGCAAGCACAGGAGCCTGTACTCCCTGGCGTAATACAGGCCCCTGCGAGATACCCTTCGATGCCTTTGCTTGGAAGGGGCCCAATGTCTGCTTTGATTGTTAGAGGAAACCCTGCACACCAAGCATCTTCTGTTTTGAGAAGACCCACCTATGCCTGTGTCAATTGTACCACTCTGACCGCAGTATTATGTGAGAACCTGTCCGCCATAACCAGCAGATGTCTTCCCTCAGTCGTGCTACAGAATTCTGTACCACTCTCTCCCACTGTTTTTTGCTGCTTTCCTCTGTGATTATCACTCCCTGTCTCCCTGGGGGACAAGATACCTGACAATGTTCCAGCAGGACATCTACGACCAGAACCACACTTTCTCTGGCGTTCTCATTTTAGTTTTGACCATCCCTTGGAGACAACATCTGGTAAGTGCATGGTCCACTAGGTTAGCAATCTCCATGTTGCACTGTGACCGCTGCAACAGCTTTTGAGCAGGCACGCTTCTCCAGACACCAGCGGCTGCTGTCGGACATTTATTAAGACCTGCATTTCCCAGCCATGCGGAGGTGATTGTCTAAGCTGTGTTTTCACAGCTTAACTCGGTGAGAGGCCATCCCTAGGTAAGACAACTCATCAAGAGTGCATGGATGTCAATTCACCGAAATGCCCGGGGTTTAGCAGAAGTGACATCACACGCCCTTTGACATCCACTTTCGCTCACCCACACATATATACACATGCACACAAATTCACACACATACACTCTCTCACATAAACACACTCTCACCCAGCATACATTTAAAGGCATTTTTTACTTACCTCAGATGCCATGGAACGGCATATTCCATCTTATTGAACTCCATTTTTATTACCCTATTAGCAAATAATATATTTTATTTATTCACTATTAGTGTAATCAAAAATTAACTAAAAATGAAGAGTGGAGCCCCAGCTGCCACTGTATTCCTGGCACTTATTTTATCCCCTCTGAGGCCAGGGGTTGCAAAGGCAGTGCTAGGGGTAGCAAAGGGCAAGCCAGGGGTCACAGCTGCGACCCCTAAATGACGTCCATGCCTGGGTGGTGCCTGAATCACCTTATCCATCTGGATTGCTTTGGGTATGGCACCATCAATGATCGAATTCACTGCCACTTCATTCTCTTTGCTTCAGCACATTCTGCTGTGGCTAATGGCTTGCAGTGACAAGACAGATTGTCTTCAGTGTTGTCTGCTCCTAGCCACTATTCCATCGAAATTTGATCCTACTGTGAGTAGAAAATCCACTACGGTTTCTGTGGTGGTGAGCGAGTGATTTATTCTTTGGAACCGCATTTCCAGGGTGCCAGAAAGGTCTTGTTTGATGGAGACCACTTGCAAATTCAGCCTCCACGTGGGCTGCTGTAGCAAGTAAAATTTCTTAAGACCTCCTCAACTCTGCTCTTAGCGATATCCCGCTTTCCTTTAAAGCGGCCATACAGTGAATGATGTCTCAGTACATCTCAAAATGTAAGCAGACGACATTGAACAGAGAACATTCTAGTGAATATTTAAAATGTAGCGCTGGGTGAGGAGAATTTTTTTTTTTTGTTCTTCTGTGAATAGCCCCTTTAACCGCTTCGATGCGATCGGAATTCCGCTCAGGTGCTGGACATTCCGATCGCGGGCGTGCTCGTGACGAGCTCAGCTCGTCATGCGCACACGCCCACCGCGCAGTATGACGAGCTGAGCTCGTCATGAGCATCGAAGAGGTTAAGATGAGATTCCTAGGTTTGGCAAATTGTCGCTCCGATTATTTGGCATCCACTTACCCAGCCAATGCCCAAGGTGAAACCCCTCCATCATGCCTGGAAAATCCATGCGCTCCGCTTCTGTCTGCTTCACTTGGGTTAAACACATATGGTTTCATGGTTTGTGTTTTCTGGGCACAAAGAGGGTGTTGCCGATCACTACTGCTGCTCAGCATAGTCATTGTGCATTAGGGAGAGGTGTGGTGCAGCGGCCAGAGTGGCTGACTCGAGCGCGGGGCTCACGGTTCGATCGCCGGCGGCAGCTCAGCTCAGCACCATGTGACTCTGGGCAATAGCTCACTTAATTTCCCCAACGGCCCCCAGCGCCTGGATACCCTTAAGGGTGATAAGTTCGCTCTTAACAAATGTGGACTTATTAATTATTATACCGAGGTGTGCTACCATCAGATACACATTTTGTGCACATCTCTACCAGCAAAATGTATAAGTTGGAAATGTGCTGCTGTTGTTTAATTAATCTTTTTCACCACAAAGTTATCCAGCAGCTGGGTCATCAGTAGCGTCAACATTAGCATCAGTGAAAAAGGTGCCGCATGTCGATTTTGGGCGGGAACTAGGGTGATGGACACCACGTATAGAAGCATAGCTGATGCCTATGCTGATACATCTTATGAGTAGTCACTGTGCAGGGGTCGCCTCAAGACCAACTCTGTCAGATCCATGCCTGGTATAAGGCACACCATCTCCATATGCAGGATGCCTGTAATTAGCCTGCTCACCTGTTTCTGTGCCATGGTGTGTGACTGTGATGGTACAGCTTCAATAGGCCAGCAGTGTGTGCATAATGTTTAAACAGACAATAAATAAGGAAATTGATTGAATAACTGAATCCTGCTGCTGTTCTGTCGTCGTTGCATGCATAGCGCCTTGGAGTGCCTTGAGATGCCATTAGCAGGCATCATGGCGCTGTAGGAAATCCCTAATAAAAAAGACCCACTATAAAATGATCCTATAAGAAAGCAGCGGCTTGAGCATTTCATGCACCCCCCTCCTGGCACTGCAGTGTGGCAAGTGAAGCTAGAAAATACATCTGTAGATTAATGTCGAGGGAGTTGGGAATCCGTTCAAGGCCATTAGTCCCTCGTCATTGTTTAGTCAAAGGGCCCCTGTGTAGAGACCTACTTATCTGAATGCACAGCCCTCGCGCAGCACCTGTAATTTAGACAAGGGTATTAGTTTATCCGCCATGCTCTTGAGTCACATTGTTATGCCAAGCTAAGCTCTCAGTGAATGTCATTTGTCCTACTTACTGCCGAAGAAAACCAGGCTGTACTTTCCTAATCACATACTACCATATTTTATATAAATTTGATTTTTGTACCATTTTACTACATATCTGAATTTTTCCCCCACAGACACCGAGCAGCCTTTACAGTTGCGGCATGTGTGAAACAGCCCCAAGCAGGAAATCCTTCTTTTGCAAACCGTGGAGTTTTTATTCAGCAATTGTCTGTTCTGAATTGGGTTTATGAGGTTTTTTGTGTGTTTTTTTTAAAGTTATTTTTTAATGGCCTAAAGTGCTGTTACTCCCAACCACATACACTAACCCAGTGGTTCTTAAACTGTGGTGCGGGTACCCCTTGGGGTCTCCGAGACCTCTTCAGGAGGTTTTCCACAGTTTTACAGAATTAAATAATATTGAAATTAATACATTAAAATTAATAAAAGTATATACAAATAAAGTAGCACATTTTGAAAGCTTTTCCAAATTGTATTGTGAATTTAAACAAAATATTCAAATATTTGGGCATTTGTTTAGTGTACACGTTTTTGTATTTGTATGTATTTTCTTGAGGCTGAAATCATAGAAATTGTTTAGACTGTGGGTCCACAGCTTCCAATATTGAATCAGTGGTGGTCCCTGGATTCTAGTAATGATTCACTGGGGGTCCCTGGATTCTAGTAATGACTCAGTGGGGGTCCCTGGATTCTAGTAATGACTCAGTGGGGGTCCCTGGATTCTAGTAATGATTCAGTGGGGGTCCCTGGATTCTAGTAATGACTCAGTGGGGGTCCCTGGATTCTAGTAATGACTCAGTGGGGGTCCACTGGATTCTAGTAATGATTCAGTGGGGGTCCACTGCAGTCAAAATGTTAAGAACCCCTGCACTAACCAACAACAGCAAATCAGTAGCCACAACCAATTAAGAAACATACTTTTGGTTTAACTGAAATCAGATACATTCATTAGGCCCACTGCACACACCCAAACCATTCTTCTAAAGAAGAGTAGTTCTGATTTTCCACATCTAGAATGAGGCCTTTATTATTTGTAGCCTTCTCCTTTGGCCCTCTTAAACGCTTTGTAGAGGAGATACGGAAGCACCCCTTCTTTATGACCCACAATCTAACTTTGTCAGCTAGTTTAATATTTAAAATGTAAAACTTTCTTCAAATCCAGGGAACAGAGAATGATGAGCGTCTCCTTCCTTCCCCTGGGAGGACCCACCTCCATGTTGCTCATTGCCTGCCTTCAGTGGCCGTTTCTCAGGCCATCCTGCTAATCAGTGGATGGAGACTGGTTTGGGTTGGAAGGTGTCTTCTATGTGACACCCAAGGTATTGCCTCGTTCGAGAGATCCCCTGGGCATCCAGCACAGAAGTTGTTGCAAAATGCCCAACGAGCAAAGGGCGACTCCTGTAGTGACTTCCTGTTTGGTTTAATGGAACCGGAAAGGACTTTGGAGTAGAGTCCCTGCACCACACAGGTAAGCCAGCACGTGCCTTAAAACTCACTTCACCCTTCCTGCCTCCATGAAAGGAGTTGCCCTCAGAGACAACCATCAAATGCACACTGAAACTCAACCCCTTGTCACCCGTTACGCTGCTAAAGACTCACTCTGCACCCAAACTTACACCTGATGCCTGTGATCTTGCACAACTACCTTGATGACCTCTTAATAACCAAAACATGGCTTGCCCCCAAATCCTGCGACCTCTTTGAGGTTCTCATCCCAGGTGGCTACATCATCCACCAATCTTCGCTACTCAGATATATGGTGATCTCGTCATGATTCCCAAAGCCGCTCTGTCGTCACTCTTCCTTTTCCTTTCACACCCACATTTGAATGCCTTTTAGAACATTTTTCATCCTCTCCTGTCGTACTGCACAATATTCAATTTCACGTAACTGTACCGTTGCTGTGTTGAAAACGTACTGGAGAACTTGTTGGGAAAGGAAAGGAATGCACCCTATAATGTTAAATACAGCACATGCCTGCCCTTTCCCTATCACGCAGCAAGGTAGCTTGCTGATCTGCATGATTTTTTGATAAATGTGCCCCTAAATTACCAGAACTCGCAGTGAGAATCTGTTGAATGGTCTGAATCACAGTTCAGGGGGGTGGGATTAGGAAGACCATTGCTAGGGGGCTCGTGGCTTCAACAGGCTCGAACTACGTAGCCCGATATTCTTGAATGTGCTTAGAAAAACCACAGCCAGCGACCTCCTTTCCCAGTCTTTAGATGTTTCCAGGGTTGTAGTGCTGAAGAACAAAGCAGTGACACATTTAACTCTTCTTTTAGCTCCTTTTCCTCTGTGCAAAACATGTAGTAAAAAACTAACTTCATATCGTCATAAGATCAGATTTTGCACTAGCATCGCTAGTGCTCAGAAGCCAGCCAAAGAGCATTAGCGCCGATTCCATTCTTTGGAATTGCTTTCGCAGTGGTAAATCTGAACTCCATGCCTGGGCAATGAGATTCTGGTGTGTATCCACTCCTTGTCTCTGCCGATGAGGTTTCCTTTTGTTTTTTTGTCTGAGAAGCATGAACGATGGATGTCTAACAATGAGTCTGTTGTGCAGACTCCCAACTCCCCGCTTTCCTTTCTTCCATTGTCCAAGCCACATCATGTTTACCAAGAGTTATGAGCGTTTTGTGACTAAATAGATGACTTTTCTTAAACCATTTTTTGAAACTTGAGACTGCATGAGGAAGAGTATTGGTTGAAAAGAGCGCGCATGTACGTTAGCGGTGTAGCGACACTACCCTAAGAGTGTGGCCTAGTTATGTTTTGTCCTTTGAAGTGTCAGGTTGGTGGAGGAACCAGATAAAGAATGGCAATGAAGACAAGGGCGACTAGGAGAGTAAAGGAGAGTAAAGGGGCGGTGAGGCAGACCCAGAGAAGCAATGGAATTCAAGAGGGGGGGGGCAGCTGGGGAGTTAAGGGCATGGGACGAGAGAGTTGGGGGGTGGTGGTTATCAAAGGACTTTGACATGGGGATAATGAGAGAGACGAGGGGAGGAGAAGACGGTGGCCACTGTCGCTGTGCAATGGATCTCAAGATGAGAGGTTAGGAGAATTTAGGGGAATAGAGGATGGAGATTCGGACTAAGCCTTGTGAGACAAGAGGGAAGCAGGAGATTAACTGTGAAGTTGGGGAGTAAGGGATGGAGTCAAGATGGTAAGAGTGAGAATAAAGGGGAAGTGAGGAGGATGAGCAGGTAAGCAATAGAAGTCGAGATGGGCAGAGGGGGCGTTTGTTGGCGAAAGAGGTTGACTGTCATCAGCCAGGAGCAATGGAAGTCCATACAGGGGAATATGTCTCTTTGCTATGAATGCGCTTTTCACGCATTCCATTACAACACGGTTGTTACAACGACCGCATTGTTTCAACGCAAACCATTACATCGCAAGTCGTTACAACGACTTGATGTAGGGGGGCGCTGGACTTAGGAATAGTATTATTTACTATTACTACTCCAGTTTGTGCAACAGTAGGGAAGGTGTTGGATTGTAAATCCAACACCAGCGCGCCCCCTACAGCAAGTCATTGAAACGACTTGCGATGTAATGGTTTGCGTTGAAACAACGCGGTTGTTGTAACAACCGCGTTGTAATGGAATGTGTTGTAGCGCATTCGTAGTAAACGATGTCTCCCATACAGGGCAAGCTGTAGAGTTGAGGGGATGGGTGCTGGTCGTAAGGAACGGAAGTCAAGCAGGAGGGTAGAAGACAAGAGGGGGACAGCCTGAGTAAGCAATGTAAGTTAAGATGTGGTGAGTGGGTGATCAGAGTTTGAGAGGATTGAACTGAACATTTGGACTTTTGAAGGTGAGGGAATGCGACATACCTGAAACATGATAAATGCTGGTGGTCATGAGAATCTGCATCGAAGGAAAGATGGAGAGGACGGAAGGAGGCAGCAGAGGAAAGGAGATGAAAAGATAGATTTTATTTTACTGTTGTACATAGTGCTAATATGTCTCCTTCTGGCTGCTACAGATCACTTCGATACATTACAAGTATGCATGGATGCAAAGGCAGAGTTAGTACAATGACAGCAGATGCAGACATGAGTTGTGAATCATGTGTGATGTGGGTAGTAAATTAAGTGCGTCCATGGCACCCGGAATTCTAATAGTCTCTCCGGATCTACTTAGATGCCCAGCTGGAATTCCTGTTGTAGCACCTAAAAACCTTTTTCATCTAAAGCGCCATCTTGATTTCTGCCCTAACTTCTCTTGCTGTCATGCATAGTGTTTTTTAATTACCCCTTGCTAGCCAACCCTTGCTACCTCAAGCACATTCTTGCATTTGTCATCCTGATAGTGCTTTCTCTTACTTGCTTCAGTGAGAAATCTTGAGAAATCCATTTGCTCATAGCCCTTTCCTTTGTCTCAGCTCTCACTGGGATAGCCCACTGTGGGTACCCGACCCATGCCTCTTCTTGTGTGGCACTCTTCCTGCAATGGGGCACGGCATGCCACGTTACAATTGTGAATAAGAATTGATGTACATTGCCTGCGAGGATGTGTGCCCTGGCAATCCTGCCTCTCATTGCTTTAGAATAGCTCTGGTTTACACTGCTCTGAAGTACAGTTGGGGTGTTTTCTACTTGTATTTACAGCTAAAATGCTGGTTTCACAGTGATTTTCTTGATTCTTTCTCAAGATTCACATAAAAAGTTACTTAGTTTAAATACCATCGAGCTGGTGGCCCTTCTGGAGCAGAAGCCGACAGGGTTTGCTGTTGAGCAACCCAAGAGCTCACATCCTTTCCATTCACTCTGTGAGTTTGTGAGTGAATGAGGCTGTTCTCCAGAGTCCGCTACCTCTTGATTCTGATTGGCTGTTCTTGGATGAGCTTCTGATGACGCCTGGCTTTAGGACAGCAGGGTCTTGATAAGTTGAAAGGTGGAGCTTGAATTTAGGAGACTGGCTTATGGTGTCAGGGTGTTCTAGAGTCCGAGTCCCTAAACTCTACAGGTGCACCCACAGCCTGTGCTCCCAGACACCCTAACAGGGTTTCTTATAGAAATAAAATAGCACCACTGAACTTTCTGTCCCCCCCCACCCCACACTACTCGCAAGCATAGTCCCAGACCTGGTCTTCCTTTCTGCCAGACTAGCCCATCAGTTTCAGAGCTGGTCAAAGGCTCATTGTGTTGTCGAATTCCGTCTTTGGACTACAATATCTTTTTGGTTCTAGTGGTCCAGGTCAGCTGATTATGGTTACTATGAGCCTGTCTGGCCATCGAGTAACCTGATGACATTTAATCAACATGGCGAAATAAGTATCTGTTGTATGGGTATCATGCTGGCATGGCAACATTGGCACCATTGAGCACCATAGAGGTAAAGCAATGTGACATTTTTAGGTCTCGCCTGGCGTTAGCAGCACGCATGCGGTGCTCTCGCCATGCGAGGGCTTCTTGTAATCGATACAGTTTTGGAAGTGGAGTGTAGGCTCCGCCCCCTGTTTCCATTCGCTAGCGTCATCGCGCATGCTAAACCCTGGCTTCCCATTGTTAGTGAGGCTTTTTAGCCCCTCCTGGTTACCACCCTGTCCAGTTTTAGGCCAGCCCACCTGGACTGGATGCTTTACTGGCGGCGTGACACTCTCTCCTTCATTACTCGGTACGCACTTTTTTCTTCTCATTCTGCTTTGGTAAAGTCAGTTGCGTGTTTATTTTGCAAATATAAACAAGCGGCTGCCTTTGCGGTACCACGCTTGTTCTTTTTGATGCTCTGCTTCGTTGCAGTATGTATTTTAAATGTGCACACTTTTGTTGCGGTATCTAAAGCGCGATCACACTCCGTTGTCCATGCATTTTCGCACCCCCCTCCCCCCGCCCGCACTCCGTTGTCCGTGGTTTTTTGCACCCCCCCGCCTGCAATCCGCTGTCCGTGCATTGAGAGAGATGCTGTTAGCAGGAGTTAGGGCTAAAGGTTACGATAAGTAGAAAATGGATGAAATACATTATTGTTGTAGAGGAATTGCATGTAACAGTTTCATTTTAAATGACAACAGCCTGATTTTGTTTCCTTTCACTGTCAAGACGAGCAATACTCCTCCTATCAAGAAACAGACTCGGCGCACGCGGTGCATTGTGGGTGTTTCCGCTGCACAAGTGGTGAAATTTGAATTTTGCTGCGACAACTCTGAGAATGTCAGTTCGCCTTTCGGGCCTGGTGTTGAGATTTCCACAGATCGCATCTGATCAGAAATTGCCCATCGGCCGGCGGTTTAGGCGACGCACCTGGCTCGGACTCCATCATCTCCCCCAGTTGTAGCCGCGGCCCGGCTCTCGTTAACCCTCGACGCCTCCCGCACCTGGGGAGCCGCTCACTCGGAGTTAAAAATTTATTGTAACTTGTCAGAGGAATGAATAAACGAGCGCATTAGTTTTTCATTTTGCAGCCCGGCATCTGTTTGTCTAATCAGAAGAGAGATCCGCAAAAGTCAACCAGGGCTGACGCGCATTTTATTTAACTTTTCCTCTGTCAGAGGAGTTTAAATACCTAATAAACAGGCAGCGGTGATTTCAAATATAATCCCATTACACTGATGAGATTACCGAGACTGCGAGAGTTCACAAATCATGCTTAGGGTTCTCATGGCGAACACCCTGTCGAGACTTTGCGTTTAAGCAGAGGTGTGTTGCAGGAATAAAACATGACAGGTCATACTTGAGGAGTTTAACTCTTTCGCCCCCCACCTCCCCCCGCCCGCACTCCGTTGTCCGTGGTTTTTTACACCCCCCGACCGCAATCCACTGTCCGTGAATTTTCGCACACCCCTCCCCCACCCGCACTCAGTGTATTTTCGCACCCCTCTCCCCCCGCCCGCACTCCGCTGTCCGTGCATTGAGAGAGATGCTGTTAGCAGGAGTTAGGGAGTGTCTCTTCTTTTTTCGTTTTTCTTTTTTTTCTGCTTTGTTTTGGTTTCCATGATGCTGCTGGGAGAGCCGCAAGTCTCTGAACTTGGCCCGTCAAAGGCACGAGTTGTGAGGAACCAAAGTCAGGACTCGGCGGCAGCAACAGCAGCACATTCCCCTTTTTACAGCAGTGGAAAAGCTAATGCAGCTGTTCAAGGCAACAAAGGGCCCAGGGAGGAGCCATGGCTTGGGGGAGACAGGCTCAGGCGCTCACAGCGAGCCTGCGGCCTACTAATGTGATCTGCTGGGACGAGGCAGTAGCGCCAGGGTGTGGACGTGTGTAGTTTCAGGTAACACATGTGCTCCACTCCAGCAAGGAGCCCAGGGAGGAACGCATGCCGAGCTCTGTGTGGGGAGGAGGGCACATGGGAACGGTGTTTTATAAAGGAGCGCATGCCACAGTGTTGATATGTTATCAGCATTTATGTAGCGCCTTCAGCCAATAGCAAGGCATAGAAACGCTTCCTTGAACAAAGTGGGCTTATTGTACAGTTCTGGAGTTTCTATTGGCTACTTTTGTGGGAGAACTCTGAATGTTAGGGAATTGTCGAAGAAAATAGTGTGGGTGGTGTAAGGTGTTAACATTTTGAGAAGGAGGTAGGTAGCATTACCAGGGCTTTAAGTGGGCTGAAATAACTGGGGGTGGTCTCCCATAGGGGCGTGGCCAATGTAATCAAGGGCGTGGCTTAAAACACAAGCTAAAAATTTGGGTCATCACTGGACCGCGCAACACGTCGTATCAAGGACGCGATAATCTTCAACAATATGCTCTGACTGTGGGCTCTTGATTACTCTTTGAAAATATCTTTAATGAAAACATATGGGTCACAATCCTGAAGAAGATTGGCTGTGTGCCCCATTAGACAATGGAAATGTTATTCTGACTTTGGTTGCACATTTGACAACAACGATTTTGTATTCGTTTAAGCCCTGATGAAGTTCCATTCTGGAACGAAACGCGTTGGCTGATTGCCATTTTAAATAATTTTGATATTGAATAAAGAAGACTAGTTTGGACTCGTTTGGATCCTTGTGGACTTCTATGCTGGTGCACCTTCATTTTGCAAAGAATCTTGGTATTTCTGGAACTCAGAGGAGCCCGGTTGTGGCAGGCTCCAGAAGCGTTTGCACAGAACTATTATTTTTCCTAAGATTGGGTTTGAGGTGCTGCACCGTGGTCAGCCGCTTTTTGTCTTATGCTATTCTACAAGCTAAAAATCGGTACTTAGCTTAGTGTGCTGCCCCACTTGTATTTTGCTGCTTCTGTCCATTCATCCAGATAGATAGCACAACAAGTAACATTACACCTACAACAAGCCAGGGCTACTGGCTTTGTCAATGTTTGTAAATTGCATAAGATAAATAAGCAGCAACTATGACTTCGTTATATATAATATTGAAAATGCTTCCGTTCTTGAGAGCAACGTTGTGGCCTAAGGCTATAGCTGCCGATCCTTCGAGCTGAAAAAGCAGGTTCGAGCCTCACTCGGCTCAACAACCTGTGTTTGAAAACATAAATTTGGCCTTGTGTAATGTAACTGGTGGTCATGTTTGCGCTATATATAAACTGAAAAATGAGTCGTTTTGAAGTTCTGCAGCCTTAAATTCCTGGCTCAGCCTTTCATTCTTCCAAGCTGGATACATTGCATATTACATTATGTAAATGACAAAAAACGATGTTGTTGATATATGAAAGATCTTTACATATTAAAAAAAAACCTTCCTGCACATTAGGTGAATGCTTTAACATGTCGTGTCCCAGTGCTCCATACACGTCGAGACCAACTGGATTTTTTGACTAACAACAAATGTAACAAGCTCTGGCAAAGCTAATGGGTTTCACATTTGTAACCTCTGTGTTCTAGTTGTTTCCCTGTTTGTGTCTCTCTCCTCTCCCAGTGTCCTGTGTTTCCCTGTCCAGTATATCCCAGCCCCTGTGTGTCCACCTTGTTGTGTTCCAGTAGCAGCCTGTTCCATTGTCTCCCTGACCCAGTGTTTGTGTTTCTGTTTCAGTGAATCTCTTTACCAGAGTCTGTTTTCCTTATTTTACTGATTACTTCTGCCAGTGACGCATTTCCCTGTTACAGTTATTGTATCTGTGGCCGATTGTGTGTGTGTGCAGGGATACATTACCTGCTTTCAGAGCTAAAAGGGCACATCGACTTTTTTTCTTTTTTTTTACGAATTTGCTAATGCACATTTTCCTTGTCTTTTTCGTGCACTTACCTTTAATAGGCACATAAATCCCCTTACAATCCAGGTTTACTGTGCAGCATACATATTGGAATCTGAAGCTACTTCTGTAGATTGTCAGGGTATACCTCACGACATTTCAGAAACTACTAGTTGAATTTAATATAAAGGAGAACAACGGACGTGTTTTCTTTGTCGCTTAAAAAAACTAGCATTAAAAATGCAATAGGTCTCGCCTTTCATTAAGTTAAAGCCATTTGCTTTGCTATACAATACCATTAGCAAAGCAAATGGCTTTAACTTAATCAAAGGCGAGACCTATTGCATTTTCAATGCTTGTTTATATTGAGTTGGCATGGCAAGGAAGGCATTACAAGGTAGTGCGCCTTTGCTGCAGGGTATTTCAGGTGTGTCCCCGCGGCCCACAGCGGGTATGCCAGACATGTGGTTTGGGCATGGACGGCTGCTTCGGAAGAGTTTGTGTTCAGTTTTGCCCTGCATTACATGAGGCTGTGGCGTTGCGGAGAGCGATGGGAAGCAATCGATGCCATGCTTGTATCTCACCCTGCTTTGATGCTTGGTCCTGGGCACCAGTGACAGGCTTGTTTTTGCAGAGGGCATGGAGTGAAGCAGTTTGCCCTGCTTCCGGCTGGTTGGTAGGTGAGTCTGAGAATTTTATAGTAGAGGGTCCTCCACATGCCATGTTTTCATTGCTCATGGGCGAACATCTTTTTGCTCATTATCTCAGTGGCTGAGATGTGGGAGAGTCCATTATGCTGAGATATTACAATTTGTTGTCTTTAATTGAAACAAATGTACAGTCCATAGCCTTTGTCCCTTGATCTGGCCATATCTGGGATAATGCAATATAAAGTAGTTGCTTGTGGCACCAACAGCAGGAGACACCATGCGTTATGTTACGGTAATGCCATTTTTAGGTCTTGCCTGAGCCAGCGCGCATGTGCTGCGCTGCAAGACATTTAGTAAGGGCTTTAAACTTTGGAACACACGCTCGTGCGTGTGCTTTTGTTTTCTTCACCCGCTATTGGCCTTTGCATGCGTCTTTCTAAGAAAGACAGCACGCAATTGGCCAAAGGCGGGTGCATGTCCCACCTTCTTTCTCTTGTGGTCTAGGGTGCTCGGGAGCGAGCAGCAGCACGGCCGTCAGCAGCGACATCTGTTTCCAATTATCGCGCCCGCGTCTCACGGTCGCGTTAATTGGAAACAGATGCACTTATTCTTGTTTTATTTCTGTCGCGCGGACCTCGCAAGAGCGGACTCTCGGCGGCAAAGAGCTTTTATTTCTCTTAAAGCGGAGCTGACAAGTGTGCATCAAGGTGGCCAACTGAAGAGGAATTTTACCCGTGCTTTCTGCTAAGCAGGCTGTTGACGTAAGTATGCTAGTGAGGCAAGCTTTTTTTCTTAATAAGCACTTTGCAATTTCTCTCCATTTACATTAGCTTCGCTCTGCATGGTTAAGATGACATTTTCGCACCACGATGTTTTTGTTTTACAAGGTGTTGCACTTGCTGATGGCTGCTTTAGTCTCTGCACCACCACGTATAATGGGCACGCCCTCTCACTTTATGTTGTAGAGATTCGTATAGCACTGTTTGCATTACTATGACTTCACAGCGCTGTCGG
This sequence comes from Calotriton arnoldi, assembly GCA_963921515.1. Lineage (NCBI taxonomy): Eukaryota > Metazoa > Chordata > Amphibia > Caudata > Salamandridae > Calotriton > Calotriton arnoldi. The sequence goes on from CAWUFW010001270.1 coordinate 2,565,592, forward strand.
AGTTCAAGTACAGTCGCACCCTGGTTTTTAAGCATTCCATCACAGATGGAAGTAGTCTTTATGGTCTGGCATGATAGTGCAGCTGTCGCCAGACAAATATGCAAGCAGCACTAAAGAGGGTTTTTGGCTCCGCCCACATGTCTTAGAGAAAAACAACATACATTATCTAGTTATCTATCGGCAGCACAATATTATTCTATAAGTCTTCTGAACAAACTCATATCTATTCCCTTGTTGTTTACTTGTAAAGCTTCACATGATCATTGGACAGTCCTTTAATGCCAGACCTATTGGCATTGCCAGTGCTTGTTTCTGGTTCTTAAAGGGCTTCATAAAGACTTTGTTCTCCTGCAACCTTTTAAAGCTCTTATGTGTAGGAGAGTAGGATCTGCTTCACATGGGTACCCCCACTTTTTGCTGATGCTTCACTGTTTTTCGACCTTAGTCTGGCTGGGGCCCTGCTAATCAGAACCCCAGCCTAGCTGCTTCCTCTTTAAAATGGTTTCCATGTGCCTTAGGCACATCTCTGATTGGAATCTGGAGTGCCCTTATAAGTCCCTAGTATATGGTATACTATGTACCCAGGGCATAGGTACCTCAGAGGCCTGCCAGGGGCTGCAGCATGTATTGTGCCACCCCTGGAAGGCCATCCAAACTTACACCACAGGTCTACTACTGCAGCCTGGGTAAGGTGGTGCATGCACCACTTACTGTGATATAGGCTACCTATATCACTACATACCTACACACATATAAACCTATAAGTCACTCCTATGGCAGGCCTTGTCAATCCTGAAGGCAGAGTGCATGGTTCCTATGTGAGAGGGTGCCCCTGCATGAGCAGGGCCCCTCTGCAGCGGTCGGAGACCCTTCTCTGATGCTGTTTGTAGTGCAGCCTGACCATATACTCTTAAGCGCATTATAACCTCGCGTTAAATGCCAACTTTGGGATGGCTGCACGGAAACATGTCGTGTTTGGTGTCAAACATCTTGGAATACTACCCCCCCGCCAATTCTGGCGGCGGGGGTAGCATTCCACCCTTCTAGAGGGAGAGACATGTATACACTGCCTTGCCCGGTAACTTCTTTCTAAAGCCATGGCATCACAAAATGGATGCTGCTGCCACAGACACAAGTCTGGCCTCCTGCTGCTGACCGATACTCCGGCAGGGGAGGCCTGGACAATAGGTTTCCTGTCGCAGGGAGGTGTGACCACCTCCCCAGACAGGATAGTGTGTATTGGGGCTGGGCGGGAGCACTCTCGGGTGCTTTGAAGTCCTGCACTGGGGGCACATTTGGTGTCCCTGTGCATACCCCAGTTCAAACCGGATCAGGGGCTTCCAGCCCCTGCTTTGGCGCGAACTGGACAAAGGGAAAGGGGTGTAGCCACCCCTCTGCCCTGACCCACCCATAGGTGGGACCACAGAGTAAGTCCAACCCCTAAACTTAGTATAAGTATGGGACCCCAGTCCTTAGGACTTTAGATTATCCCTGGACGAAACTCTGACACAGAATCCTGGACCTTCGACGCTCTACTTGAAGATTAGAGGACAGAAGAATCTCCCTTGGGGTCAAGGAGTGACTCCCCTGCTTGGCAGGCACCAAAGAAGCAATTGTCCGGTCTGCATCGCTGAAGCTCCCGTCGGACGCCGAAGTCTTTGCATCACCAGAGGTGGATTTCCAGACTTCCCCGAGGCTGCCCTGAGTCCCCAGCAAAGCTGAGGCCTGTAGCTGTCGTGGGTAACGTGGAACCGTGACCCCTGGACCCCGCACGCATTTGCACGTGCATCATTTTCTGGGTCTCCCACGAAGTCGTGCTTTGGGCTCCGAGTAGCCCCAGCCTCCAGCACCAACTGCACCGAAGATCATTGGCCTCCACTCCACGAGTGTCCTGTGAGCCAGCTCCACGTGCACCGTCTCGAGGCTCCTTCGCGGTCGCTAGTCTGTTGGCTAGTAGTCCTTCACGAAGGCCAATCCTTTTCTACTTGGGCTCCCTGGTTGCTCCAGGCTTGCCCTCACTTACCCTTGCTGGGTGAGTTCCTCAGACCTTGCTGGTCTGCACCATCGTCAATCTTCATCTTCATCGAGACTTGCCGTTGCCAAGGCCTGTTGGGTCCAATCCGGTCGCCGACACCTCAGCACTCGACAGACATCGTGTACCAGCCTGAATCCTGCTCCTGGTCACCGACAACGCCTCCTGGACCTCGTGGCTGAAGAGTCAAGACGACCGTCAACCTACCTGAAGCACCCGACATCGGTGGGCATCGGCTCATCGCCTTCCTGGTCACTGGCTAGTGACCCAGACTCTGTCCCCTCTGCTTTCAGGTTCTTCAGATCTCCGATCCACCCTTGGATCCACCCGGACACTTTTCACTTGGTCGCCAGCAGCACTTTGCAGCAGATCGCCATTCAAATCGACGACGAAACCCGACCCCGAAAGGCACCTATGCACCCGGCTTCCCTGGGTGAGGTAACACGAGTACTCCGGTGCTCCCGTGGGTAGAGACTCTAGAACGACCTAGTTCTCAAGGGGTTTGCTCCAAGTCCTTCTTTAAGTGTCCCTTTTCTTTAAATTCCAAACCGCGACTTTGTCCATAGAAGTTAACGACGATTCGCGGCTGTGTTACTACACTGCACGCGTCCCCCGTGGGTCCCCTGTGTCACTACCTTGGGTGGTTCCTTGTGGTCCAAGCACTTCTACAGGCTCTAGGCCTAGTGTCTAGCTCAGTCGTGGTTCTTATACCACTTTATTGGTATATGGTTTGGTACGCCCCTAGGGCCCAAACGTGTATTTGTGCTATTACTGTGTTTAAATAACTTATAACTTATGTACTTCGAACTCTAGCCTCATAAAGAGACTAGAGGGGTGTGTTTAGTAATAAATACATATATTTTGAATATATACCTAGTGTGGTGCTCTTTCATTTGGTCACTCAAGAGATTATAGACTGGTAAAACAAGCTGCTTTACATTCCTTCAAGACTTAGCCTGAAGGCTGCTCTCCATAGCTACCACTAGGATAGCTTTCAATAAAGGTTGTCTTTAACCTATCTCCAATAAGGGGTTGTTTGGACTGGTGCAAGGTGCCCACTATAATTAGTGGACAGCATATACCAGGCCAACTTCTCACATTGGTGTGCAGCGTGTGGGATTCCAGCTTGCTATTGTTTTACCAGATAATCTCAATTGAATTGATCAACTGAAAACCACTAAAGGTACCTAAGGTACATATAAATTAAGCTTAGTATACAGTAAGTTCTACTGAACTTAGAGTTGTGTGTCAAGGGATAGCACACCCTTTCTACAACTCAAGAGAGTTTAGTAGGCCACACTAGAGTAGGTAGTGCATACACCACACCTCACTAGTGATGTCTTCAAAGCCAGGACCCAGAGAGTCCTTGCCAGAAGCCACTGGGCTTCTTACCTCCAAGTATGATACACTCCCATTCTTGGAATTGAGAGCAATATGCAATGTGAGGAAACTGAAGACAGGCCAAAGTCCCACCACCCAACATCTGAGAGAGATGGTAATGGCTGATGATCTCAACAGGCCCTTAGGGACTGAAGGGGTAGGTGCAGAGGGTGGGGCAGAAGATGAGGATGGGGCCAGGGGTAGCAACACCCCCAACCCCCCTCTGGAACTGACCAGGAGGGTGACAATGACCCTGACCTGGAAAACCCAATCCCTCCTGTGGAAGAGGAAGAGGAGGATCAGAATGACCTCCACTTTGTCCCCCAGGAAGGATTATGAGTGTGCCTAGAAGGTCTAGATCTCCTTCTCAGGAGTCTAACCACTCTGACACCTCAATAGGGACCTCTGTCTCCTCTCATAGGAGGGAATCCTCTCATGAGAGGAGAAAGAGGCTGATTCAGTATGAGCAAGCCCAGCTTGAACTCAGAAAGCAGCAATTGGCTCTAGACAGGGAGTCCCTAGATCTCTACAGAGAGAGAAAAAGTTGGGACTAGAGTCCCATGGTGGCAGCAATATCCCTAAAGATAGGGAAAGGTCTTATGACCATAGAAACCTGAGCAAGATTGTCCCTCCCTACCAGAGTGGGGATGACATCCACAAATGGATAACTGCTCTAGAGAGGGCCTGTAAAGTACAGAAGGTCCCTCAGGAGCAGTGGGCAGCAATCTTGTGGCTCTCCTTTGCAGACAAAGGTAGAGACAAGCTCCTCACTGTAAGAGAAGAGGATGCTGATAATTACAAGGTCTTGAAGAGTGCTCTTATTGATGGGTTTGGCCTAACAACTGAACAATACAGGTTAAAGTTCAGAGATGCCCAAAAGCACAGACTCAAGACTGGGTAGACTATGTGGATTGTTCTGCTAAGGCTCTGGAAGGCTGGTTGATGGGCAGTAAGGTGTGTGACTTCACAGGATTGTACAATCTGATAATGAGGGAGCAGATTCTTAATAACTGTCAAAATCAGCTGTTGCATCAGTACCTGGTGGACTCTGATCTGACCTCTCCCCAAGAATTGGGAAAGAAGGCAGACAAATGGGTCAGAACCAGGGTGAGGCAGAAGGTACAGAACCAAGGTGGTGACCCTAAGAAGCAAGATTCTAAGAACTCTGATAAGGGTGGGGAGAAGGGTAAAGACCAGAAGTCTTCACAAGGCCCCCAAAAATCTTCTTCAGGTGGGGATTCACAGTCTAACAAAGGGAAAGGCCAAAAGAAACCATGGTGCAAGGTCTGTAAGCAAAAGACCCACTGGACCAGTGATTGCACCAAGTCCAAAGACTCTACTCCAGCCCCCACCAACGCCCCTAAGGCACCTGTTCCCCCTAGTACAGTTACAGTTGGTGGTGGGAGTACTACAGCCAAGGGTTTAGTAGGGTTGACCCTGGGTACTGAGATGGGCTCTGACCTAGTCAGAGAACTCACTCAGGCTGTCCTAGTCTGTGATGGAGGCATGGATATGACCTCCTCTATGAGTCCCAGTAATCTGGGCAAGTACAGACAACAGCCTTTAATCAATGGACGAGAGGCTTTGGCATTTAGGGACACAGGGGCAAGTGTCACCATGGTGACACAAGACCTTGTGAATCCTGGGCAAGTTATACTTGGTGAGATGTACCAAGTGACCAATGCTAGCAATGTCAGAACAGACCATACTCTGGCAGTTGTTAACTTCTCCTGGGGAGGGGTAACTGGCCTTAAGAAGGTTGTGGTAAGTGCAGACCTACCAGTTGAATGCTTGCTTGGCAATGACTTAGAAACTTCAGCTTGGGCAGAAGTGGAGCTCAGGACCCATGCAGAAATGCTGGGCATCCCTGCAGATGTGTTTGCTGTGACCAGGTCACAAGCCAAAATGTCTAGCACTGAACAGGCCTTGGATTCTGGAATAATGGACCAAGTGCCTTCCAAGAGGAGGAGTAGTAGGGTAAAGGCAGTGCCTTCCCCCTTGGCTCAGAAGGAAGATCAGTCTCTTGAGGGAGATGATCTCAGTCCTGAGGAAGGAACTGTCCCAGAGGAGCTTGAACCTGACCAGGTTGAGTTCTTGGGGACAGGGGGACCTTCCAGGGCAGATCTGAGCCAGGAGCAGCAGAGCTGCCCCTCTCTTGAACCCCTCAGACAGCAAGCTGCTGCTGAGGCTGCTGGGAAAGCTAGTGGTCCCCATACTGTGTATTGGGATGATGGACTCCTATACTCAGAGTGTAGAGACCCCAAGCCTGGTGCCACCAGGAGGTTGGTTATACCTCTGAAGTTCAGGGGCTTCCTATTGACCCTAGCCCATGATATTCCCTTAGCAGGTCACCTGGGCCAGAACAAGACTTGGGACAGAATTGTCCCTCACTTTCACTGGCCCCACATGTCTGAAGACACCAAGGAGTTTTGTCGCTCCTGTGTAACCTGCCAGGCCAGTGGCAAGGCAGGTGGCACTACAAAGGCCCCCTGATACCACTACCTGTGGTGGGGGTTCCCTTTGAAAGGGTGGGGATTGACATTGTTGGTCCCATGGATCCCCAAACAGCATCTGGGCACAGGTTTATCCTGGTGGTAGTGGATCATGCCACCAGGTACCCAGAGGCTATTCCCCTTAGGACCACTACAGCACCTGTGGTGGCAAGGGCCCTCCTGGGAGTTTTCTCAAGAGTGGGCTTTCCTAAGGAGGTTGTATCAGACAGGGGTGCAAACTTTGTCTGGTTACTTAAAAGCAATGTGGAAGGAGTGTGGAGTGACTTACAAGTTCACCACACCCTATCACCCACAATGCAATGGTTTAGTTGAGAGATTCAACAAAACCTTGAAGGGCATGATTAAAGGGCTCCCAGAAAAGCTTAGGCGAAGATGGGACATACTCTTGCCCTGCCTTTTATTTGCATACAGGGAGGTGCCTCAAAAGGGGGTTGGCTACAGCCCTTTTGAACTTTTGTTTGGTCACCCTGTCAGGGGTCCATTGTGCTTGGTGAAGGAAGGATGGGAGTTACCTCTCAAGCCCCCAAAGCAAGACATAGTGGACTACGTACTTGGTCTCCGCTCCCGGATGGCTGAGTATATGAAAAAGGCAACTAAAAACCTTGAGGCTAGCCAGGAACTTCAGAAAGCTTGGCATGACCAAAAGGCTGTACTGACTGTTTACCAGCCAGGGCAGAAGGTATGGGTGTTGGAGCCAGTGGCCCCGGCAGCTCTCCAAGACAAATGGAGTGGACCCCATACCATTGTTGAACAGAAGGGTGAGGTTACCTACTTAGTAGACCTAGGAACACCCAGGAGTCCCCACAGGGTTCTCCATGTCAACAGGTTGAAACCATATGTGGACAGGGCATACATGGGCTTGCTCATGGCTACTGATGAGGGACAGGAGGAAGAGAGTGACCCACTCCCTGACCTGCTCTCACAGAACCCTGATGATGGGTCAGTGGATGGTGTAGCCTTGGCAGGCAGCCTCACTACCCAGCAGCAAACTGATTGTAGACAGGTGCTCAATCAGTTCAGACACATGTTCTCACTGACTCCAAGTCAGACCACCTGGTGCACTCATGAAGTGGACACTGGGGACAGTCTGCCTATTAAAAATAAGATTTATAGGCAACCTGACCATGTCAGGGACTGTATCAGGACAGAAGTCCAGAAAATGTTGGAATTGGGAGTTATTGAACCCTCAGATAGCCCTTGGGCTAGTCCAGTGGTCCTTGTGCCAAAACCTCACACCAGTGGTGGGAAAAGAGAGATGAGGTTTTGTGTGGACTACAGGGGTCTCAATGCAGTCACTAGGACTGATGCCCATCCAATACCTAGGGCAGATGAGCTAATAGACACTTTGGCCTCAGCCAAGTATCTAAGCACATTTGACCTGACAGCTGGCTACTGGCAGATCAGACTAGCTGATGATGCAAAGCCAAAGACAGCATTCTCAACCCCTAGTGGGCATTATCAATTTGTGGTGATGCCCTTTGGTCTGAAGAATGCACCTGCCACTTTTCAAAGGTTGGTGAATACAGTCCTTACAGGCCTGGAAGCCTATAGTGCAGCATATCTAGATGATATTGCTGTCTTTAGCTCCACCTGGGAGGATCACCTGGTCCACCTCAGAAATGTTTTACAGGCCCTGCAAAAGGCAGGCCTGACTATCAAGGCCACCAAGTGCCAGATAGGGCAGAGTCCGGTTGTGTACCTGGGCCACCTTGTGGGTGGAGGCCAGGTTCAACCCTTGCAGAGCAAGATCCAGACCATCATGGACTGGACTGCTCCAACTACCCAGACTCAGGTGAGAGCCTTCTTAGGCCTGACTGGGTAATATAGGAGATTTGTCAAGGGGTATGGATCAATAGTGACACCCCTGAATGACTTAACTTCCAAGAAAATGCCCAAAAGGTTCAGTGGACAGTTAGCTGTCAAAAGGCATTTGATGACCTGAAGCAGGCCATGTGCACTGCTCCCATTCTACAGAGTCCTGATTACTCCAAGAAGTTCATTGTTCAAACTGATGCATCTGAATTGGGGGTAGGGGCTGTACTGTCACAATTGAATGAAGAAGGTCAGGATCAGCCAGTAGCTTTCATTAGCAGAAGGCTGACCCCTAGAGAGAATCGTTGGTCAGCCATTGAGAGGGAGGCCTTTGCTGTGGTCTGGGCTCTGAAGAAGTTGAGGCCATACTTGTTTGGTACTCACTTCCTTGTTCAAACAGACCATATGCCCCTCTTATGGCTAAAACAAATGAAGGGTGAAAACCCCAAACTGCTTAGGTGGTCGATTTCCCTACAGGGGATGGACTTCACAGTGGAACATAGACCTGGGAGTAACCATGCCAATGCAGATGGACTCTCTAGGTACTTCCACTTAGAACATGAAGACTTAACTGGGCAAGGTTAGTTTAATGTCCCTACGTTTGGGGGGGGGTTGTGTAGGAGAGTAGGATCTGCTTCACATGGGTACCCCCACTTTTTGCTGATGCTTCACTGTTTTTCGACCTTAGTCTGGCTGTGGCCCTGCTAATCAGAACCCCAGCCTAGCTGCTTCCTCTTTAAAATGGTTTCCAAGTGCCTTAGGCACATCTCTGATTGGAATCTGGAGTGCCCTTATAAGTCCCTAGTATATGGTATACTATGTACCCAGGGCATAGGTACCTCAGAGGCCTGCCAGGGGCTGCAGCATGTATTGTGCCACCCCTGGAAGGCCATCCAAACTGACACCACAGGTCTGCTACTGCAGCCTGGGTAAGGTGGTGCATGCACCTCTTACTGTGATATAGGCTACCTATATCACTACATACCTACACACATATAAACCTATAAGTCACTCCTATGGCAGGCCTTGTCAATCCTGAAGGCAGAGTGCATGGTTCCTATGTGAGAGGGTGCCCCTGCATGAGCAGGGCTCCTCTGCAGCGGTCGGAGACCCTTCTCTGATGCTGTTTGTAGTGCAGCCTGACCATATACTCTTAAGCGCATTATAACCCCGCGTTAAATGCCAACTTTGGGATGGCTGCACGGAAACATGTCGTGTTTGGTGTCAAACATCTTGGAATACTACCCCCCCGCCAATTCTGGCGGCGGGGGTAGCATTCCACCCTTCTAGAGGGAGAGACATGTACACACTGGCTTGCCCGGTAACTTCTTTCTAAAGCCCTGGCATCACAAAATGGATGCTGCTGCCACAGACACAAGTCTGGCCTCCTGCTGCTGACCGAAACTCTGGCAGGGGAGGCCTGGACAATAGGTTTCCTGTCGCAGGGAGGTGTGACCACCTCCCCAGACAGGATAGTGTGTATTGGGGCTGGGCGGGAGCTCTCTCGGGTGCTTTGAAGTCCTGCACTGGGGGCACATTTGGTGTCCCTGTGCATACCCCAGTTCAAACCGGATCAGGGGCTTCCAGCCCCTGCTTTGGCGCGAACTGGACAAAGGGAAAGGGGTGTAGCCACCCCTCTGCCCTGACCCACCCATAGGTGGGACCACAGAGTAAGTCCAACCCCTAAACTTAGTATAAATATGGGACCCCAGTCCTTAGGACTTTAGATTATCCCTGGACGAAACTCTGACACAGAATCCTGGACCTTCGACGCTCTACTTGAAGATTAGAGGACAGAAGAATCTCCCTTGGGGTCAAGGAGTGACTCCCCTGCTTGGCAGGCACCAAAGAAGCAATTGTCCGGTCTGCATCGCTGAAGCTCCCGTCAGACGCCGAAGTCTTTGCATCACCAGAGGTGGATTTCCAGACTTCCCCGAGGCTGCCCTGAGTCCCCAGCAAAGCTGAGGCCCGTAGCTGTCGTGGGTAACGTGGGTAACGTGGAACCGTGACCCCTGAACACCGCACGCATTTGCAAGTGCATCCTCTTCTGGGTCTCCCCCGAAGTCGTGCTTTGGGCTCCGAGTAGCCCCAGCCTCCACCACCAACTGCACCGAAGATCATTGGCCTCCGCTCCACGAGTGTCCTGTGAGCCAGCTCCACGTGCACCGTCTCGAGGCTCCTTCGCGGTCGCTAGTCCGTTGGCTAGTAGTCCTTCACGAAGGCCAATCCTTTTCTACTTGGGCTCCCTGGTTGTTCCAGGCTTGCCCTCACTTACCCTTGCTGGGTGAGTTCCTCAGACCTTGCTGGTCTGCACCATCGTCAATCTTCATCTTCATCGAGACTTGCCGTTGCCAAGGCCTGTTGGGTCCAATCCGGTCGCCGACACCTCAGCACTCGACAGACATCGTGTACCAGCCCGAATCCTGCTCCTGGTCGCCGACAACGCCTCCTGGACCTCATGGCTGAAGAGTCAAGACGACCGTCAACCTACCTGAAGCACCCGACATCGGTGGGCATCTGCTCATCGCCTTCCTGGTCACTGGCTAGTGACCCAGACTCTGTCCCCTCTGCTTTCAGGTTCTTCAGATCTCCGATCCACCCTTGGATCCACCCGGACACTTTTCACTTGGTCGCCAGCAGCACTTTGCAGCAGATCGCCATTCAAATCGACGACGAAACCCGACCCCGAAAGGCACCTATGCACCCGGCTTCCCTGGGTGAGGTAACACGAGTACTCCGGTGCTCCCGTGGGTAGAGACTCTAGAACGACCTAGTTCTCAAGGGGTTTGCTCCAAGTCCTTCTTTAAGTGTCCCTTTTCTTTAAATTCCAAACCGCGACTTTGTCCATAGAAGTTAACGGCGATTCGCAGCTGTGTTACTACACTGCACGCGTCCCCCGTGGGTCCCCTGTGTCACTACCTTGGGTGGTTCCTTGTGGTCCAAGCACTTCTACAGGCTCTAGGCCTAGTGTCTAGCTCAGTCGTGGTTTTTATACCACTTTATTGGTATATGGTTTGGTACGCCCCTAGGGCCCAAACGTGTATTTGTGCTATTACTGTGTTTAAATAACTTATAACTTATGTACTTCGAACTCTAGCCTCATAAAGAGACTAGAGGGGTGTGTTTAGTAATAAATACATATATTTTGAATATATACCTGGTGTGGTGCTCTTTCATTTGGTCACTCAAGAGATTATAGACTGGTAAAACAAGCTGCTTTACATTCCTTCAAGACTTAGCCTGAAGGCTGCTCTCCATAGCTACCACTAGGATAGCTTTCAATAAAGGTTGTCTTTAACCTATCTCCAATAAGGGGTTGTTTGGACTGGTGCAAGGTGCCCACTATAATTAGTGGACAGCATATACCAGGCCAACTTCTCACATTATGTCCTTCTTTGAGCAAGGTTTCTCTCTGCTCCTTTCTCCAGTGTACTTTGAACAAGACCTCGGTTTCAATATGGAGACATGGTAGTAGGGCCTGCTCTTTGGAACTAGTTGTAGAGTGGACATAGTGCCTCTCGCAAAACTTTCGAACTTTCTGCGGATCCAGCTTCCTCTCTGCGCGTCCCCGCTTCTGCTGTTGTGTTTTGGCTACATAATGAAACACTCCTCCGTTATATATATATTTTTTTAAATTGCAGCGGATTTGGTGCTCATAGGACGGTGGGTATACGATATGTGAAGGACTAATTGAAAAGCCAACAGTGCCAGCAGTGGAGTGTTTTTGTAAGTAGGGGGAGAGCCGACGCTAAGACTCGAACACAGTTCCGAAGTCGACAGCTGTATATGTTACTCCACATACTAATTATTTACAGCCCTGCCTCTTCTCTCTCACTTCCACTGCCCTCCCTCCCCCTTTTCCCCCTGCCCTCCCCAGTCTCTCTGCAGTCTCCTCTGGACCCGCCCGCCCTCGGTATACGCAGCACCCTCTCTCCCCAGTCCCTCCTCCTGTTGCCCTCTCTGCCTCTCTCCCTCCTCCCAGCTTCTCTTCATTAAGTCTTGCGAGTTTGGGTTTCAAACACTTTTTGTCAATGCCCGGGGGTAGCCTAATATGCAGACACCCACAATGCATGCCTCCTTCCGTGAGAGCTTTGAGTGAAAGCTCAGTTACATTTATGCTAATTGTTTTGCAGTTTTACGTTATTTAACAATACAAACAGAAAAATAGGGAGTGCAATTCTGTTAATCTCCGTGCGTGTTTTTGTTCAGTTTTCGTTCGTGTAAGAGTAGTAGTACAGCAATTTCTCTTGGGGGTTCGTTGTTTTCAGAGCATGTCACTTAATAACAAACGTGTCCGGACTCGGAAACACTGAATGGAAATTTGAGACCCTGACTAGAAGCCAGCCGTAAGAAATGGTTTGAAGTAAAGTGTCTTAATTGTAGATGGCTTGAGTGAAAGGTTGATAAATTCAAACAGGGATATCTCCTTATATTTTAATATAGCGTCCAGATAGCATAGTGTACTATAAAATGCAAGCAGCCCTCCTTCAGTTTCTAGCTGTTTATACTGCTATAATGCCTCTCTGTATGCAAACGACATGGTGGGGATCACTCAGCGCACCACAGCATCCACTCAGCGCAACCACAGCATCACTCAGCGTAACCACAGCATCACTCAGCGTAACCACAGCATCACTCAGCGCAACCACAGCATCACTCACCGAAACCACAGCATCACTCAGCTCACCACAGCATCACTCAGCGTACCACACCATCACTCAGCGCCACCACAGCATCACTCAGCGCACAACAGCATCACTCAGCGCACTACAGCATCACTCAGCAGCACCACACCATCACTCAGCGCACCACAGCATCACTCAGCGCACCACAGCATCACTCTGCGCCACCAAACCATCACTGAGCACTAACACAGCATCACTCTGCGCCACCACAATGCCAGAAAGCATCACTCAGGGCCACCACAGCATCACCCAGCACCACAACAGCATCACCCAGCATCACCCAGCAGCACCACAGCATCACCCAGCATCACCCAGCAGCACCACAGCATCACCCAGCAGCACCACAGCATCACCCAGCAGCACCACAGCATCACTCAGCAGCACCACAGCATCACTCAGCAGTACCACAGCATCACTCAGCAGCGCAACAGCATCACTCAGCGCACCACAGCATCACTCAGCGCACCACAGCATCACTCAGCGGAACCACAGCATCACTCAGCGCAACCACAGCCTCACTCAGCGCAACCACAGCCTCGCTCAGCGCAACCACAGCCTCACTCAGCGCAACCACAGCCTCACTCAGCGCAACCACAGCCTCACTCAGCGCAACCACAGCCTCACTCAGCGCAACCACAGCCTCACTCAGCGCAACCACAGCCTCACTCAGCGCAACCACAGCCTCACTCAGCGCAACCACAGCCTCACTCAGCGCAACCACAGCCTCACTCAGCGCAACCACAGCATCACTCAGCGCAACCACAGCATCACTCAGCGCAACCACAGCATCACTCAGCGCAACCACAGCATCACTCAGCGCAACCACAGCATCACTCAGCGCAACCACAGCATCACTCAGCGAACCACAGCATCACTCAGCGTAACAACAGCATCACTCAGCATAACCACAGCATCACTCAGCGCACAACAGCATCACTCAGCGCACCACAGCATCACTCAGCGCACCACAGCATCACTCAGCGCAACCACAGCATCACTCAGCGCAACCACAGCATCACTCAGCGCAACCACAGCATCACTCAGCGCAACCACAGCATCACTCAGCGCAACCACAGCATCACTCATCATGACCACTGCATCTCAGTGCCACATAATTACACACCACATAATTGCACTCTATTCAATGCAACATAAATACACTCCACATAATACCACTCAGTGTGACATAGTTACACGCCACATAATTACTATCTACTCAATGTAACATAAATACACCCCACATACCACTAAGTACCACATAATTACAAGCCACATAATTACACTCTATTCAATGCAACATAAATACACTCCACATAATACCACTCAGTGCCACATAATTACACGCCACATAATTACACTCTACTCAATGCAACACAAATACACTCCATATAATACCACTCAGTGCCACATAATTACACGCCACATATTTACACTCTACTCAATTCAACATAAATACAATTAACATAATACCACTCAGTACCACATAATTACACGTCACATAATTACTCTATTCAATGCAACATAAATACACTCCACATAATACCACTGTGCCACATAATTACACGCCACATAATTACACTCTACTCAATACAACATAAATACACTCCACAAAATACCACTCAGTGCGACATAGTTACACACCACATAATTACACTCTACTCAATGCAACATGAATACACTCCACATACCACTCAGTACCACATAATTACACACCACATAATTACACTCTACTCAATGTAACATAAATACACTCCACATAATACCACTCAGTGCCACATAATTACACGCCACATAATTACACTCTACTGAATGTAACATACATTCCACTTAATACCACTCAGTGCCACATAATTACACGCCACATAATCACACTCTACTCAATAGAACATAAATACACTCCACAAAATACCACTCAGTGCGACATAGTTACACACCACATAATTACACTCTACTCAATGCAACATGAATACACTCCATATACCACTCAGTACCACATAATTACACACCACATAATTACACTCTACTCAATGTAACATAAATACACTCCACATAATACCACTCAGTGCCACATATTTACACGCCACATAATTACACTCTACTGAATGCAACATACACTCCACTTAATACCACTCAGTGCAGCGTAATAACACGCCACATAATCACACTCTACTCAATGCAATATAAATACACTCCACATAATACCACTTAGTACCACATAATTACACACCACGTAATTACACTCTACTCAATGCAATATAAATACACTCCACATAATACCACTTAGTACCACATAATTACCCACCACGTAATTACACTCAACTCAATGCAACATAAATACACTCCACATAATACCACTCAGTACCACATAATCACACGTCCCAATTACTATATTCAATGCAACATAAATACACTCCACATATTACCACTTAGTGCCACATAATTACACACACCTAAGCATCACCTAAGCATCACGCCAGTCTGCCCTCGGAATCTGGCATCTGTTGATTCTCCCCTAGTGTCCGTCCACTGCTCGTGTTCTAATTAAATTGTTTTCCAACCTCCACTCCCCCGTTATTTATGTCCCGCTCCCCCATAACAATTTTTTTATAACAAACCAGCATGAGAACAGGCAGGAAGAAGTTGCCAGCAGTGTAACTACAAAAAACTATAAGACATTTTTTATGTTAAAATCTTTTTTAATCAGGTTGTTCAGTTGTATATAATGTCGTCTTGGTTTGTATAAAAGTAACAAAAATGCTTAACACTTTTTATTATAACTTTAAAGCATGATGCACAGCAGCCACAATGCTCTACAACATAGCCAAAAGTTCTGGCTAAACACATAAGGTCCCAAAGGCGAGACCTATTGGCTATGCCAATGCTTGTTAAGAGCTATTAGTGACCGAGGACATCATTGAGGATTAAGCCAGGAATGGAGGAAAATGCAATAATCCTGAACATTTAAATGTACATTTTCATACCAGGACGATACTTTCGCACCTGATGGAATGGGGTCACTTTCACACCTGGTGGATAGGGGACAGAGTTCCAAAGCTTTACCTCCGGAGTGCAGAAGGCTCTTCTGTCGAGCTTGGCAAGTTTGAACTTATTTATGGCAAAAGTTAGGTCAGAGGCTCGCACATGCCGCACTTGGGTTAATATCTGGTGGACCTCTGATTAGCAAAGGAGGGCCCAGTGTGATAAATGTCCTATGGCCTGGCCACTTTAAACTTGCCTTCAGTTATGTCTGTGCACAGAAATATTATGATGCTGCAGAACTGTAATCCCTACTGCTTGGGTTTTCTACTAAATGATCTTCAGCAGTACTGTATGTGGTGTTAAGATATCTTGTGTTTCTAGATTATCGGCCAAAGTAATGACTTTGTGGTAGAAATATGATTGAATCCCCTGCACAGAGCAGATGAGCTATGGTACATTGACTCTGGAATAGTGAAATGGACTGGACCTGCAGACCCAAATACCCGTATGTAAGTTGAGTGGCCTGGCCTCTGTGACGGAAAGATAGATCTCCTTAGGGTTCTCATTTGATACATAATGCCGCACTCGAGTGATTTTCTACTGCTAAACCAATGTCTACCAGAGGCCCCAATTTGCATGGAGCAAGACCCCCAAATGTCTGGGCTTAATCTGAAAATCAAGAGAAGAGAATATGTGTTGGTAAGTAGGATCTGTGATTTAGTGGGGTTCCATTTTAGACGCTGCGTAACATCTACCACCGGTTAAAGCTGAGGACAAAGCTTTTGCAAACCTAAGGTACTCCACGTCCTCTTTTAATCTAAGAAGAATTTGGGTGCCATCAGCATAGATGAAAAAAATGTGGCGTTGACTGTGGCAATAATTGAATGGAAGCGGTGTCATGAGCGAGCCCTATCCCTCTGGCACTCCGCACTCCACCTTTTTATACGCTGATTCAAAAGGCAGCAATGTAACCACTTCATTGTGGCTTCACAAAATGCAGCATATACAATGTGCGCTTTTACTGTGTGTTATTTAATTACAAAGAAACATTGTTTCCATGTTCTTGGAAATGTATGCAGCACCAGACGTAGAGTGCAAGGATTTACTTTCTTCTACATACGTCACATATACTGGGTATATGGTTCCAGTCAAAAGAATCCACACAGTCACCTACATCTGTACTTAAACCGTTCACTGGAAACTTTGATGTTGTGCGAGCCCTGGTCATCGTAAAGACCCATTACTCTGCTATAATGAACCTCAAGGTAGTTTTTGATTGAAATGTGGGGCGGAACCATACATAAACTGAACAAACTCGCCTTCATTAATGTGAGTTGGAGAAGCAGGTTTTCAGCCCTCAAGACCCAACAAGTGTCATCTTTCAGCATCCTATAATGAGTAGGGACCCACAGCAGTTAGTGGTGCAGGGATCACCTCCCCTCCGGGACCTCAACATTTGGAAGGATTTACAGACAGCAAGACAGGCAGCATCCAGAAGCGGGGAATATCTGAAGAGCTGGCCTTAGTAGCTCATTCGGTACAACCGCTGCGTGCATCCAATGGGTGGATTTGTAGCCGCCTGCATAATAACTTTCCTTCTGGTCACGTGACTGCTGGGCATAGACATGAGACAAAATCCCACCACTGTGGGTCAGTGCTATAGAAAGAGGGCTTTGGACTGCCATAAGTGAAACTGGGGAACGTGGGGGGGCAGGTTTAAAGGACGTGGAGGTGCTGAAGGATAATACAAACTGCCAACCACGTCTTTCCCTTGCAAGCCGCAAATAAATCTCTGTTGCCATGGCAGGGGGTAAGAAATACTTTGCACTTGACAACCAGGTCAGCCCTCTGACCCCTGCCCTACATACGTGCCCATCCACAACTCCCCTCCCAAATGTTCCATGCCCTCCCTTAAAGTTAAACCGATTTGTTCTCTCTTTTAATAGTTATTCTGGGACTTCCTTGGGGATGGCTTCCCTTTGGGAGACTTTCGGGTCCTGGTTAGGGCAGATTTCTGAGTCTACCGTGTGCCCTCCTGATACAGGAAGTGTAACTGTGTTTCTAACTTATGTATCTCTTTGCAACTTTGTAAAGCAACGAACATTTGTCTAGTCCAACGTTAGTTTCACACCACCTTGAATCATTTGTTTATGCGTCGGTGTACCCTAAAAGTTCCTTTAGTCTGGCCCCGTACTTGCACCCGACAGATGCTATACTCCCGCTTTACCTTGCCCACCCCCTGAACTTGTTTCACAATAACTACATGGCTCTAGGTTATATTAATTCCAAAATATTTAGGCTAGCGGCCAGAATTCATTCAGCCCAGACTACATAAATCCTTGTATTGGTTAGTGCTCATTCTTGGTCATATGAGAAGCATCAACAAAAGGGATTTGTTTAAAACTGAACTAGTGGCTGGTTACTTTTGTGCAGTTGCGTCACAAGGATGCCTTGGGCCTTAATGCACGTGTGGAAAATGGGCCCATCTGTTGGATTGTTAAAAAAAAAATTTTTTTTAAAGTATAACAATAAGCCATAACTGATGTGAAGTGGGCCCCTTACACTCCTGCATCCTGGTCTCATCGCACCTACTGAACTAATGATAGTTGTACTCTTGACTTGGGATTTAAAAAAACGCAACCCGTTGATTGGCTGGCCACACAACTTGTTACTGTTGTGATAAATTTTTAGGTCGAGCCTGGGCAGCGCATGCGCTGCTCTGCGAGGCATGCTGTATTCGAGTATAGACTTGAAGCCCCGCCTACTCTCCACCCATATTTGTCATTGGCTTGTGTCAATGTCTTTCCTAAATGCTGGTTTCTGATTCGTTAATAGGCTTGTTAGTCCCTCCTTGGTACCGCCTTGTCTTCATTCGTAACCTCCCATGAGGACTGGCCCTTTACTTCCGTATGTCTTATTTGGTCTGTAAGCACTATTTTCTTCAATGAGTTTCTCCTACTGCAGGCACGACATGCTTTCCTGCAACATTCAGCGCGCCATGTGCGCTTTCACTTTCCAAGCAGCCCGGGACAATGGTGGACGCTTCTTTGAAATGGAATAGGTCTCGCATTTACAAGAGTTTGAGCTATTGGCATTGTAAATCACAATGCCTTTTATTTATGTGTTAATTATCTAACAGATAAATAAAAGACATCATCATTTACAATCACAATAGCTTAAACTCTCGCAAATGCGAGACCTGTTGCATTGCAAATGCTTGTTTGTTTTACTTTAAAGCCAGTCTGTTTTCTAGAAACTATGAGGTTGTCTCGTACTTGAAGCCTCTGTGGTGATTTCCTGTCCTGTGATATAATTATCCGCTGACTCCTCTGCCGCTTGCGGACACTGTTTCTGTATATGAACTGAGGGCAGCGGCGCTACTTGTCCAACCAGTTCTGGTGGGATCGCACACTGTGTCGCTGACCCCTCCTGTTTGCCCTAAAGCAGGTTTAGCAACCTGTCCTTTTTTTTTTTTTTTTTGCAGTTGCTAAGAGGTTTCAGCTAATTTGAGAATGGGCTGTTACCCAAAATTATGTCCCTATAATGTGTGGTATTAGTGAACCTTATTTAAGGCATAGGTGCTGCAACATTATATGGTAGCAAAACACATGTCTGTTTCTTTTGGGTACGTACACTCCAGGTTATTGAAATACCAGGTCCCCAGTCGCAGCTCTCATAACTCGCAGGTGGAGGGGGTGCGGGTTTGCGGGGGGGGGGGGGATTTAAAAAAAAAAATGTACCTTACCGGGTCCCGCGCCGCCTCCGCTCCTGGCTGAGTCCCGCGTTTTCCTGCGGCTTTCCAGGAACAGGAAGAAAGCAGCCTCCCTCCCCTCCCCTAAGCCAATCACAACGCTGCAATGGCAGCGTTGTGATTGGTGAGGACGACGCCCAGTCGGGCGCCAATAGAGAGGCCATTTTCACTATGTAGGATGCATGCAGCCTACATAGAGAAAATCCAGAGTGCGCATGACTGGTTTGGTCGGCCCCAGAGGGCCGACCAAACAGTCAGGGCACTCCGAGTGGGCAAGCCACTCCTCCCCGACCCGCCCGCCCCCAACCAGGCATAACCTTCTGCTTTCTTGCAGCGCGAGAAGCAGAAACATAAAATGGTATTTAAAATACCATTTTATGTTTCTGCTTCTCGCACTGTGAGAAATCAGTGGGGCGACGCTCCTCCGCCCTAATGCGGGAGTCACCCCTGTAGGTCCCAGGCACCTTTTTACGCCGGACTATGATTTCTGTTCACGGTGTCGAGTATCCAGAACTCTAAGGCCCAATTCACAAAGCTGTTAGCAAACCTACATGTAATTTATGTGTGTAAATAACAGCATGCGTGTGAGCCAACCCCCTGGTGCATTTCACCCACCTAAATGGATTTACTCACAGTACAAATTGAGTGTGTAAGAATTTTAGGAGTGTGTAAATCTGTCGACAAGTTCAAATTGAGTGTGGAAGAATTTTAAAAGTGAGTGGGTAAATCCGCCTACAAGTGGGGGTTGTGGGCGCCCAAGGCTGAAAAATCCTGTCTGCAAAATGCGGTGAACACCAGAAAACTTCCAGATTTGTGTTTATTCACCAGCCTTTTTGCAGGTAGTTTTTCCACCCTGAGAATGGATGGGTATTTACTTAAATCAAGGTCAGGCGTTTTTTTTTTGTTTGTTTTTTACGTGAAAAAGGATAACGCCTACTTAATTGTTGGGGTTTTAGGAGGAGGGGTTTCTCCATGAAATAAACCAAAAAAAAGAGAGTTAATCTGAACAATGAAATAATTTGGGAAAACAATGCAAACCGTGCGCCAGTGTGTGGTTTCTTGTGGACATTTCCATACTGCGGAAAGCTTGTCGGGCCTACAGCACACACGCTGAGCTCTGCTTTCTTCTAGTGGCTGGCCCCAGATTTCCCAGTTCCGGTCTCCAAGTTCCCCATAGATGGAAGGAAGAGGAGGACATTGGCAAAGGAGTTTTCTTGGTTCCCACTTGACTGCCTCTGAACGAACAGGCCATGAACACGTCTGCTGTAACATTACAAGGTGTGTTACAGTAAACCCCAGTTGTGGTGTTTATTACATGCCCTGGCCCCAGATAGGCCGGTGTCTCTATACATTTGAGAATCTAGGACTGCTGCAGATTTTAAAAGCATATTCCTGGCAGGGTCCAAGAACTCCAAGTTAGTCCTACCTTTGCTGCTCTCCTAGGCGTGGCCCTCCGAGAGAAAACAATGTGCAACACCCCCTTTGTGAGTGGGACTCTGGGAGACGGATAGAAGGTGAGCTCTGTCACACCCATCCTTCCTGGGGACTCGCCCCAGGCGTGTGTGCGGCTGGGCCCTTCCTATTGCATGAGATTGGACCCTTGAGTTGCTCCGGTGTCTTTCTAATGTATTTATCTTTAATTCTCGGCTGCTTTCCTAGGCGTGAGGCCCCGCCCCAGAGGTTTTACTTATAGGGACAGATTTCACCACTATAATTCTGCGTCCCCCTTCCTCCTCCTTAAACCCCTTTGTGATTTAACCAGGCTAACGGCTGATTACAATTGTTTTTGAGTTTGTGTGCCTACTGTGTTTGCATGCCTTTGTAGCTGCTCTTTTTGTGTCTGCAATGATGTGGTTTTTTTTTATTTATATAAACATGTTGCTCTTGTTCGATCCTTATATGAAGATTGTTTGTAAAAACAAGCCTGCCATGGTCTTTGATTTGGGTTAAATTGTGGGTCAAAGGTCGGGCTGTATGATTTCCTGTGAGGTCATCTGCCTCGAAGAGCATTAGCGCTCGCTTGAGCTGCCTGTCTGATTTGGTCCAGTGACGTCAGTGGGCACTCTTCCATGTATTTCCTGGTGTGTTCATGAAGCTCCCTTCCCCCCTACTTTTAACAGTAGTGAGAAACACTTCTAGTGTCACAGAATGCAATCTCAATAGGAGTTTTGTGTCCGGAAATGGATACAGTATTTAATTCAGTGTATACTGTAAATATATAACCGCTATGTTTTATTTATAAACAGTTACAGTATAATAACATTTACCCGTAAGCTTCTTGTCATTGTTCAGGAAATCTTGCCTGTTTCTAAACTGGTTGCCAGAAAGAGCTCCGCTTTCGGCTACAATGTTTGTCGTTTACATAGTGGTTGCTGCCAGGTCGATCCGCTTCTAGCCGCTGTCAATAATGGGTGTTTCTGTTATTCGAGCCATGGGTTCTCATTGTATCCACCTGGGACGGATGAAAGGTATTCGAACGTGTAAGTCTACTGGGAGACGTACATAATGCATGCATGAACAAACTAGGTCACCTGCGCCTCTAGGCGCTTTCTTACTGAAGAAAGACAAGGCAGGCTTGTTGAAGGAATTGTGTTTTCATTCGTGAAATTGCATTCTAAATATGAAACTTGCTGGTTGCATCGACAACTGCGGTGACATAAAAACCACCAGAACCGTGACCTTTTTATTTGCACACTAATTTCTGTAGCAGGTGCATTAACGCACTCAGCTGCCTCGTTGGCTTCTCGCGATATGCACACGTTTTGTCCACAACACCTTTTGCCTGGACTCAGCCACTAGTCCATGTTCTCAGGAGCCCCCAAATTTCTTTTGATGTGTCATTGGCCTGCCTTTCTGTTTGTGTCACGCTACCATACCTGTCCTTGCAGGGTCTGGAAATGTATAACAAAAGGGTTTCGTCTTCTCCCTGTAGCTATGCAAAACGGAAATGATGTAAACCTCCACAGCATATTCGAAAGCGTCGTGTAGCCCACCTTGCTCGTTTACCAGCCCCCCACTCCCCCCCGAAACACCCCTGGGTGAAATTCACTCAAAGGACCTCCTGCACTGAATTGGGCAGATCTGATAAGAAAGGAAAGATTCCGCTTGTGATTTGCGACAAGTACCATGCCCCCCCCCCTGCCCAAGGAAACTGCAAGTTCTGGGAGCCTCCAGAACAGGGGCGCGTGTTGCCCCCCCCTCCCCCCCCCCCCCTTAATAAATGAAGGTACTGGAAGCAGTCCAAGGTCTTCTTCACATGCTTTACATTTTAGGTCTGGCCTAGGGACTACTTTATGTGTCCCTAGGCCAGACCTAAAATGGAAAAAGAGAGAGGGAGAGAGAGAGATTTTTGTTTGTTTTGCTTCTGCTTACCACAGCACAATGTGGGACAATGGATCAGTCCACTTTCGCCATTTTGGTATCTTGCACATCCGCCTAAAAAGAAGGGCATTTTCTTTTCACTTATTTGCCATTTGCAAACATACGCCTACAAACCTTTTAACAGAGGCAATTTTACTTGTATTGCTTTTAAACTTTTCATTTCTATTGAATATGCTTGCAGAAATTTAAAAAAAAAAAAAAACATGCTTCCAAAGACCACACCTGGCGGCTTTGCCAGTGTTCGTTAACAATTGTTTTTTTCTTCATTTGAGCAAAAAGAATTAAAAACGTACAGCCTGCGACTAAACAGTATAGGGTAGGGAAATATGCAAGCAGGTTCTGCATCTGCACGATGTGTGATCCTGGGCAAATTGCCTTCATTTTTTTCCCCAAAACTGCAGCTGCTTAGGGAGTTATGACCTTCCTTTTTTAAACAGAATGCAAAAAGTGTGGTTTTGCATTTACTTATTAGCCGCAGATACTTTGCTTAAAACCTGTTTTTATGGGGAGGCTCACGTAGATTGAGGTGTAACAACAAACGCTTGCTTTGAATCCCACTTTTCAGGAAAAAGCGCACACTTGACAGATGATTCTCAGGAAATGAGTAGAGTTTGGACTCTCTCTCCCTGTATCAGAAGCGTGGCCACCTTTCTCCTCTTTAAGGAACATGTTTCTTAGAAACACATTCACGTTCCAAGTTGAAATGGATTCCAAACCCCTCTTTGTTATTTTGTGTATGTGAACTGCCTCTCTGCTTAAGCTTTCTCAGCTCGAATGTCGTCTTTTGTCCACATATTCATTAGAATGCACCTGATGCACCACTGCAATGCTTCTCAAACACGCCAAGCCCTACTCACAGAGGCATCTTCGGCCATAAACATAGATTTACAGCCCAAAATGTATTCATTTCCGCCTGTCAGGAATTCACAGAAGGATTCATGACCAGTATAATTGTAAATGGTTTTTCTACATTGGAATGCTGCATTCCAAGTGCACAGAGTTACACAGTAGTAAACCCCATGCAAGGGCTGGGGAGTGGGGGGAACAAGATGTGGTTTGCTTTATGAGGTAGTTGTCTGTCATAATCTCCGATCTGACCTTCCCCCACCCTGGAGATGGTGATAGTTTTACTCCAGCCCTTTGACGGAGTAAAACTATCACCCTTTCAAGGGAGGAGGGGGGGGGGGGGCGGATTACCCCCAAACGTGGATGATGTAGGGTTTGTCCAAGGGAAGAAAACACAAAAAATTAAAAAATATACATTTGCAAATGAGGCTGCATATTTCCAGTGTGTAGTTTTGCGCTATATACAATTAAGCATTGCGGAAATAGTAGCCCAGAGAACAATGACATTCCCACTAGTTCGCCTGGTGGAGCATTCCGGGATTACTTCAAGAGCACTCCAGGATTACTTCAAGAGCACTCCAGGATGACTTCTCGAGCACTCCAGGATGACTTCTCGAGCACTCCAGGATGACTTCTCGAGCACTCCAGGATGACTTCTGGAGCACTCCAGGATGACTTCTGGAGCACTCCAGGATGACTTCTGGAGCACTCTAGGATGACTTCTGGAGCACTCCAGGATTACTTCAGGAGCACTCCAGGATTACTTCAGGAGCATTCCAGGACGACTTCTGGAGCACTCCAGGATTACTTCAGGAGCACTCCAGGATTACTTCAGGAGCATTCCAGGACGACTTCTGGAGCACTCCAGGATTACTTCAGGAGCACTCCAGGATTACTTCAGGAGCACTCCAGGATTACTTCAGGAGCACTCCAGGATTACTTCAGGAGCACTCCCGGATTACTTCAGGAGCACTCCCGGATTACTTCAGGAGCACTCCAGGATTACTTCAGGAGCACTCCAGGATTACTTCAGGAGCACTCCAGGATTACTTCAGGAGCATTCCAGGACGACTTCTGGAGCACTCCAGGATTACTTCAGGAGCACTCCAGGATTAACACTTACAAATTGAATGGCAGTGGTAAAGAACACATCCGCCGGCACCTCCGTCCTGTTTACCCAAATAGTCCAAAATGGTTCAAACTAAGTTTTAAGGTGTGCTCAATGTATAACATTGTGCCACTCACCCAGTGTTCTCCAGTATTAGGAAGAACTCCTCCCCATACAAATAACATTAACTTAATTACAGAGCACAACCATTGATAAGTTTTCAAAAATCTGACTTTGTTGTCAGTTATTTAATAATAATAGGCAGAAAAATCATTCATAGCCAAGCTAACGATCCTATTGATACATAACAAGTCAAAGAAACTGTTCAATAAGGGCAAGAAGAATTCTTGAAATAGTTGACACGCAGTAGATGTTTGTGTATGTTGACAGCCGACACGTGTTTCGTCGTAAGACGACTTCTTCAAGGCTCAAAAGTTTATGATGCTAAAGACGTTTTTTAAATTCTTAATATTCCTTCAATTGATTACAATATGTCACCGAACTTCACTAGTTCACGGAATTTATCGTTCTTTGTTGGACACAGTAAGCTTTAATTTGTGCGAAGTCAGTGATGTGTACTCGCAGTTGACTGGGCCGAGTGGAGACACGTTTCTAGATACTGGGAGTTGTACAGCAGGGATTCTGCTGCTGGACTACTGCACCTTTGAACTTTATGGCTCGTGATACTTGGCTACGAGCGAGTACACATCACTGACTTCGCACAAATTAAAGCTTACTGTGTCCAACAAAGAACGATGAATTCCGTGGACTAGTGAAGTTCGGTGACATATTGTAATCAATTGAAGGAATATTAAGAATTTAAAAAACGTCTTTAGCATCATAAACTTTTGAGCCTTGAAGAAGTCGTCTTACGACGAAACACGTGTCGGCTGTCAACATATACAAACATCTACTGCGTGTCAACTATTTCAAGAATTCTTCTTGCCCTTATTGAACAGTTTCTTTGACTTGTTATGTATCAATAGGATCGTTAGCTTGGCTATGAATGATTTTTCTGCCTATTATTATTAAATAACTGACAACAAAGTCAGATTTTTGAAAACTTATCAATGGTTGTGCTCTGTAATTAAGTTAATGGCACTCCAGGATTACTTCAGGAGCATTCCAGGATTACTTGAGGGGCACTCCAGGATGACTTCTGGAGCACTCCAGGACGACTTCTGGAGCACTCCAGGACGACTTCTGGAGCACTCCAGGACGACTTCTGGAGCACTCCAGGACGACTTCAGGAGCACTCCAATACGACTTCAGGAGCACTCCAGGACGACTTCAGGAGCACTCCAGGATGACTTCAGGAGCACTCCAGGAATACTTCAAGAGCATTCCAGGAATACTTCAAGAGCATTCCAGGATTATTTCAGGAGCATTCCAGGATTACTTGAGGGGCACTCCAGGATGACTTCAGGAGCACTCCAGGATGACTTCAGGATTACTTCAGGAGCACTCCAGGATTACTTCAGGAGCACTCCAGGATTACTTCAGGAGCACTCCAGGATTACTTCAGGAGCACTCCAGGATTACTTCAGGAGCATTCCAGGAATACTTCAGGAGCATTCCAGGAATACTTCAGGAGCTTTCCAGGATTACTTCAGGGGCACTCCAGGATGACTTCAGGGGCACTCCAGGATGACTTCAGGGGCACTCCAGGATTACTTCAGGGGCACTCCAGGATTACTTCAGGAGCACTCCAGGATTACTTCAGGAGCACTCCAGGATTACTTCAGGAGCACTCCAGGATTACTTCAGGAGCACTCCAGGATTACTTCAGGAGCACTCCAGGATTACTTCAGGAGCACTCCAGGATTACTTCAGGAGCACTCCAGGAATACTTCAGGAGCATTCCAGGATTACTTGAGGGGCACTCCAGGATGACTTCAGGGGCACTCCAGGATGACTTCTGGAGCACTCCAGGATTACTTCTGGAACTCTTCTGTGCATGGGAAAAAAAAGTTTTAAAGTACGTTCAGGTGGAGGTGTAAATCTCATCAGGTACTCTTTCGCTTCTTGTGGCTCACGCCCTGTGTATTGCATTAGATCCTTCTTCTCGATGCATCACTCTTCCCGTTCAACGGATTCGTTAAAAGTATTGAGCCCCACAATGAGTCGTTAACCCTCGAATCCAGGGCTACTCCTGACATGTAATCCACTGTTTCTTGGATATTCCTCCATGTCCTCTGGGTTTGGATAGCAGGTGTCAAGACCCACCCACAATTGCTGGGAGAACCGCCCCCTCCAATCCACACCGCAGGGCACATACACGCCACGGTCAGGGCTAGTTCTCAGCCGCGTGGCCAGCGTGTCATGGGCCCTAGTACAATTAAGGAAATGAGTCCTCTGGCCGCTGTTTGAATTATAAAATACAGCAATAATCAGGGCTCAGCGGGCCTTTTAGGGCCTCCTGTGCCCGGTGCCACTGCACCTGCTGCACCAATGGAAGCTACACCTCTGCTCGTTCTTCAAAGACCAGAGGCCCTGCTTCAGCAATAAGAAGCGGTAAAAGGCCAGATAATAGTGCGCATGTGCTATAGAAAAAATGTGTAACCTGCGGGGCTTGAGTTCGAGGTTATAAAGGGCGGCATAACACATGTGCGTCCCTTATCTGATACATGCAAGTTAATACTCATAGTAAACCTTGTCGTATATACTTCCTGTGATGTCATCAGTGACGAAGGCTGGTGCATGGTACCACCGATAATGATAATTTGGGAGGGTCAACGGGGATGTAATGTCATTCCTGATGATCCGGTTACTTTGACGAAATGACAATATCTCATCCGAAAAGGCATCAAACGCTGCTGTTTTGTCACCCAACTGCACGGGATGAAAAAATGGGCAGGCCCTGGACTGGAACGCTTAAGTATACCATAGATAAAATAAAAACAAGCATTAGCAAAGCTAAAATGCCTTGCTTTGGCAAGCTAGTGTAATGGTGATTTTTTTTTTTTTTGTGCAAGCTACGGACATGAAAATTAAAAAAGAAAGCAAGAAAAATGTTGACCCTTAAACATGACTACCATATGCTTGCCATACTAATTTGCCATTTTTCTACTGCCTGTTTTGCTAGTGATATATATATGTATATTTTTTTAACTTTCTGTTGTGACTTACATTTTATATTACTAACATTACAAACAACTACAATGTTTACAGTGACACACACACTTTATAATACCAACTTTTAAATGGGGACGTAAAATAAATCGCCATCTAACTGGGTACCTGAACTGCAAGTAAAATGAACAGCATTTAATTGAAGATAGAAAAATAAATACATCAGTGCATTCTGAAACAGACTTGTCACTGAACAAAGAACTATTTTAGGCACATGTGAACAACGCAAACAGGCTTTGTACAGTCACTTAAAGTCAAAGGAGACAATGGGTAAACTGGGGTGACCCATTGCCCTTGCTGTACGCTGTGGTGGGCGGAAGCAAAATGTTAATGACAGTCTAAAAGACCAATAGATGAACTCTGGTGACTAAAACCCTTTCTGTGTATGTATATTATGTATGATTTATATATATTAAAAAAAAAAAAATAGCTTGGCCCTGGTGAGACAGCTATAGCTGTCTCAAAGGCCAGACCTAAAAAGATAACCCTTTGAGCCTGCTTTTTCCTGAATATATCAGCAGCATTCTGAGCATGGCCAGATGTGGGCCGCAGTAAAGACATGGGGGAGGGGAAGTTACAGCGGACCAGCCTCTTGGCAGCAGAATTGCAAATGGAATGCATCTTTGGTAGGAAATGGCATAATTGAGAGATGCACTGGCGGTTATTTCATTTCCTCCTAGAGCTTCGTTCCTGTAGCATTTCAGTCCTCAAACGTCATTCCCCTGCTTTTCTGTTTAACTCCTGCCTATTTCCAGGCAAGACAGAAAAGCACTTTTACATCATTCAGTTGCTAAGCTGTTGTTCCACTGACGAAAACTGCTATGCAGATTACATTGTTTTACTGCAATTTAAATATATATATATATATTACCCCTTATTTTGGCTAGATGGCAAACAATCTTTCACTTGGACTGGAAAGTAGTCCATTGCATTTTTTTTTCTTCATGTGTGCCACTGCAAAATCGGACAAATGATCTGTAAACACTCCAAAAGGGTCAGTCCTGTCCGCACTGCTAGCTACATCCTCTCTGAACATGAAAAGGACCAACTGTGGCCATCTTTCTAACTTGTTGGGTCTCTGCCATGAGTCGCGGTGGCTCAGCGAGGTCTGGGCACACACCTGGACCAGCTTAGGAAGACTCTCCCAGGCATCAGGAGAGTGGTGCAAGGAAATCCTTGAATGAACCTGGAAGTTCTCGTGTGCAGCATTCCATTCCTCTGCTGTGCAGCTTCTGTGTCTTCTAAAAAGAGTACCAACCACATACAAATCAGTCTTGGCTCCGACCCAAAGGAGCAACCCTCTTCGCGCTGTTGATTTGTGCCCTCTCTTTGCTACTCGCCGGTCAGGAGCTAACCAAGTATCTGTTGTATTGCTGCGTACTCTAGCCCCATATCATGGTTTGGTACAATGAAGGGTTTACCACTGCCACCTTTTGTTTAACTAGACCTGAAGAATACCCTTTTGAGCTTTCCTTATTCATTTTCGGTGTTCTGTGTGTTGTAGCTACCTGTGTTCCAGTGCGCTACGTAGACACATGGCACGTTCGTACTCGACACGCCCGTATTTTTTACTCTTCCCTGATCGCCCTAGTAACGGAAGACACAAAAAATTTGCTTTACCTAAATACTTGAAGGCTGGAGTTAGAATAGTCATTGAGAATGTCTCCAGACATTTGGCCATATTGCCGGGCCTCCTTGCTTCTTTAGAGGAAGAGCATGGAAATGCATCTACTTCTGGGAGGCACCAATAGGCCCCGATTATGAGTTGAGCAAAATTCCTGTATTGAATTGAGCTGTGCTCGATGAAGAATGCGCCGTTGTCCCACACCTGTATTTACTGGGTGCAGGACCAATGGACCCATTATTTCTGGCCAGATAACCCGGCCAGTAGACCCTCGTTGGGAATCGGCTGCATAGTAGCTCGGACCGGTTTGCTTGCTCCCGCCCAACTCTGACCTGTGGCATGGGGAGGACATGTAATGCTCCCCCCTGCCTGACTAGAATCTCCCTTACCCCACCATCTTCCCTCCTCTCACGCCCCACTCCATCTACCCCGCTCACATTTACCCCTTGCTTAAACAGGTGGTAAATGTGAGCTGTAATCCTCAGGGAAAAGGGAACGATGTGTGGAATTCTGCTTGATAAAACTGGGTCTGCATGGTTATCCCTCATTCCATGGGGGTAAACTCACAATTGCATGGTAAGTGTGGGGTGTTACCTCACTGTCTCAGTTTTTACAGGTGCTTATTTACCACCTTGCCAGTACCGTGCAACTTGTAATCTGGGCTATACAGAGAAGCTCAAACCGTTGGAACACCGGAACAGGTTGCAGACTCCACTGAGACAGATGTCCTCGGGGGGAAAAAACAGGATTATACACATCAAAACACAATATAGGTCCCTGGGGTGTAAGTTTTCCATCTGAATCATACATACGAGTCTAAAGCTGAACTGTCCGGGTGAAACCCGGTGAGGTGGCAACCTGAGAGTCAAAAGTGAAAAGAAATGCAGGTGTTATGATGTCTCAGTCCTGCAGGAGAGTACATGGGTGTTCTCCTATTAAAAACACTTAGGTGTGGAATGTCAGCTCTGAATGTGGGTATGTTTTACTAATTAATTTGTCCAGACCATCATGAAAACACAGCAAGACCTTCTCTGCATTATGGCCCACTTGAAAGTGAAGCTGATATACAATTTATTTCACTTCTAGCCCATCATTTCAGGGTTCTCCAACCTTTTCTGTACTGAGAGCTACTTATGTTCAATGAAATGCATTGAGAGCTACTAATGTTATTAGTGTTGTATAATCTCAATTTTTGTGTATGTGTATTGATTCAACCAAGCAAAAGCTTTCTAATTTAATAAGCTGGGCTGCGCAGAGGTGAGCTACTCGGAGGTAGCTGGAGAGCTACAGTAGCTCACGAGCTACTGGTTGGAGTCCTGATTTACATACTTAAGTTCCACTTCCAAGAGTGACCACTCCAGCTACCTATTAATTACATTCCATTTCATTCCTGCACAAAAGTGCAGCCACGGGTATAATTAATTCTAAACCTATCTGTAAGTGCAGCTGTCTATTTAATACATTCCACTCCTCTGTGGATGTGAAGTGACCAACTCGATGCATTCCCTCCGTTGTGCAGTTATCTGTTCGATATGTTCCACTCCACTACTGATGTGTGGTTAACTTTTCAGTACATTCCACCACTCTGTGGATATGTGGCTTCCTTGTTCAGTACATTCCACTTCTCCATGGGTGGTCGGTGACCTGTTCAGTACATTCCACTCCTCCATGGATGAACAATGACCTGTTCAATACATTCCACTCCTTTGAGCGGTTACCTGTTCAATACATTCCGCCGCTCCGAGGATGTGCTGTTACCTGTTAAGTACATTCCACTCCTCCATGGAAGTGCACCTAAATGCATTTCTTCTACTCATGGATGTACAGCTGTCTATGCCATACATTCCACTTCTCCTTGGATGCCTGGTTACCTGTTCAGCACATCCTGCTCCTCCCTAGCGGTGTGGTGACCCATTTAATACATTCACTTCTCATTGGCTGTACAACCCACATTTATAAATTTGGCTCCTTCATGGAAGTGCAGCTATGTTTAAACCTTCTACTCCATCATGACTGGACAGCTGTTTTTTCTATACATTCCACTTCTTTGTCTGTTCAATACATTCCGCTGCTCTGAGGACATGTGGTTACCTGTTCAATATGTCTAACCTGTTTAATGCGTCTCAGTACTCCAACGACTTGCGGTTACCTGTTCAATACATTCCACTGCTCTGGGGTTCTGTGGTTACCTGTTCAATACATTCCACCGCTCTGAGAATGTGCGGTTACCTGTTCATACATTCCACCACTCGGAGAATGTGCGGTTGCCTGTTCAATACATTCCAGTGCTCAGAGAGTGTGCGATTACCTGTTTAATACATTCCACTGCTCTGAGGGTGTGCAGTTACATGTTCAATACATCCCACCGCTCCGAAGATGGGCTGTTACCTGTTCAATTAATTCTGCCGCTCCGAGGTCATGCTGTTACGATGTGCAGTTACCTGTTCAATACATTCCACTGCTCTGGGGATCTGTGGTTACCTGTTCAATACATTCCACCACTCGGAGAATGTGCGGTTACCTGTTCAATACATTCCAGTGCTCAGAGGATGTGCTGTTACATGTTCAATACATTCCAGTGCTCAGAGAGTGTGCGGTTACCTGTTCAATACATTCCACTGCTCCGAGGATGTGCTGTTATCTGTTCAATACATTCCACCGCTCCGAGGACGTGCCACGTAAAGGTGCAGCTCAGTGTTCAATTCCTCTTAGTCCCTTGAGGAAGAGCAGCCAGCTTTCAATTCCTTATCGCTCTCTATAAAAGTGCAGCCAGCGATCAATTCATTCTAACACCCTTCAATGGTGAAGGGAGCATTTAATTTATTCTATCTCTTTATGATTGTGCAACTATCATTCCACCTATTCTAGCTCCCTTCACAAGCACGCTAGGCATTAAATTCATTCTAGCACACTATGGAATCTCAGCTAGCATTCAGAACATTGTAGCGCCCCATGAAACAGCAGTGAGCCTTCAATTTATTTTAGCTTCCTATGGAAGTGCAGCTAGCATTCAGTTCATTCTAGCTCCCTGTGGAAGTGCAGCTAGCATTCAGTTCATTCTAGCTCCCTGTGGAAGTGCAGCTAGCCTTCAATCCATTCTAGCTCCCTGTGGAAGTGCAGCTAGCATTCAATCCATTTTAGCTCCCTGCGGAAGTGCAGCTAGCCTTCAGTTCATTCTAGCTCCCTGTGGAAGTGCAGCTAGCATTCAGTTCATTCTAGCTACCGGTGGAAGTGCAGCTAGCCTTCAATTCATTCTAGCTCCCTATGGAAGTGCAGCTAGCCTTCAATCCATTCTAGCTCCCTGCGGAAGTGCAGCTAGCCTTCAGTTCATTCTAGCTCCCTGTGGAAGTGCAGCTAGCATTCAGTTCATTCTAGCTCCCTGTGGAAGTGCAGCTAGCCTTCAATCCATTCTAGCTACCGGTGGAAGTGCAGCTAGCCTTCAATCCATTCTAGCTACCGGTGGAAGTGCAGCTAGCCTTCAATCCATTCTAGCTACCGGTGGAAGTGCAGCTAGCCTTCAATCCATCCTAGCTCCCTGTGGAAGTGCAGCTAGCATTCAATCCATTCTAGCTCCCTGTGGAAGTGCAGCTAGCCTTCAATCATTTTAGCTCCCTGCGGAAGTGCAGCTAGCCTTCGGTTCATTCTAGCTCCCTGTGGAAGTGCAGCTAGCATTCAATACATTTTAGCTCCCTGCGGAAGTGCAGCTAGCCTTCAGTTCATTCTAGCTTCCTATGGAAGTGCAGCTAGCATTCAGTTCATTCTAGCTCCCTGTGGAAGTGCAGCTAGCCTTCAATCCATTCTAGCTCCCTGTGGAAGTGCAGCTAGCATTCAATTCATTTTAGCTCCCTGCGGAAGTGCAGCTAGCCTTCAGTTCATTCTAGCTTCCTATGGAAGTGCAGCTAGCATTCAGTTCATTCTAGCTCCCTGTGGAAGTGCAGCTAGCCTTCAATCCATTCTAGCTACCGGTGGAAGTGCAGCTAGCCTTCAATCCATTCTAGCTCCCTGTGGAAGTGCAGCTAGCATTCAATCCATTCTAGCTCCCTGTGGAAGTGCAGCTAGCCTTTAATTCATTCTAGCTCCCTGTGGAAGTGCAGCTAGCCTTCAATCCATTCTAGCTCCCTGTGGAAGTGCAGCTAGCCTTCAATCCATTCTAGCTCCCTGTGGAAGTGCAGCTAGCCTTCGGTTCATTCTAGTTCCCTGTGGAAGTACAGCTAGCATTCGGTTCATTCTAGCTCCCTGTGGAAGTGCAGCTAGCATTCAGTTCATTCTAGCTCCCTGTGGAAGTGCAGCTAGCCTTCAATCCATTCTAGCTCCCTGTGGAAGTGCAGCTAGCCTTCAATCCATTTTAGCTCCCTGCAGAAGTGCAGCTAGCCTTCAGTTCATTCTAGCTTCCTATGGAAGTGCAGCTAGCATTCAGTTCATTCTAGCTCCCTGTGGAAGTGCAGCTAGCCTTCAATCCATTCTAGCTACCGGTGGAAGTGCAGCTAGCCTTCAATCCATTCTAGCTCCCTGTGGAAGTGCAGCTAGCATTCAATCCATTCTAGCTCCCTGTGGAAGTGCAGCTAGCCTTTAATCAATTCTAGCTCCCTGTGGAAGTGCAGCTAGCATTCAATCCATTCTAGCTCCCTGTGGAAGTGCAGCTAGCCTTCAGTTCATTCTAGCTTCCTATGGAAGTGCAGCTAGCCTTCAATCCATTCTAGCTCCCTGTGGAAGTGCAGCTAGCCTTCAATCCATTCTAGCTACCGGTGGAAGTGCAGCTAGCCTCAATCCATTCTAGCTCCCTGTGGAAGTGCAGCTAGCATTCAGTTCATTCTAGCTCCCTGTGGAAGTGCAGCTAGCCTTCAATCCATTCTAGCTACCGGTGGAAGTGCAGCTAGCCTTCAATCCATTCTAGCTCCCTGTGGAAGTGCAGCTAGCCTTCAATCCATTCTAGCTCCCTTTGGAAGTGCAGCTAGCCTTCAATCCATTCTAGCTCCCTGTGGAAGTGCAGCTAGCCTTCAATTCATTCTAGCTCCCTTTGGAAGTGCAGCTAGCCTTCAGTTCATTCTAGCTCCCTGTGGAAGTACAGCTAGCATTCGGTTCATTCTAGCTCCCTGTGGTAGTGCAGCTAGCATTCAGTTTATTCTAGCTCCCTGTGGTAGTGCAGCTAGCCTTCAGTTCATTCAAGCTCCCTGTGGAAGTGCAGCTAGCCTTCAGTTCATTCTAGCTTCCTGTGGAAGTGCAGCTAGCCTTCAGTTCATTCTAGCTCCCTGTGGTAGTGCAGCTAGCCTTCAGTTCATTCCAGCTCCCTGTGGAAGTGCAGCTAGCATTTAATCAATTGTAGCGCCCTCTCGAAGTGCAGATAGCTCTTCATCATCATAGCCTCCTGTGGAAGTGCTGCTGATCTTAAATTCATTCCAGGCCCCTTTAACAGTGAAGCTAGCGTTCAATTCATTCTAGCTCTTTATGACACTGCAGCTTGCATTCCACCCATTCCAGCTTTGTGGAAATATGGCTAGTATTAATTTCATTCTAGCTCTTTGTGGCCGTGAAGCTAGAAATTCGACCTTCCTAAGGAAGCACAGCTAGTATTCAATTTGTTCTAGCTCTCTAAGGATGGGTAACTAGCATTCAATGAATTGTACCACGTCTGCAAGCGCAGCTAGCATTCTATTCATTCTACCTCTTTCTAGACGTGCTGCTAGCCATTCTACCTTCCTATGGATGTGCAGCTAGCATTCAATTTGTTCTAGCTCCCTTAAAATGGGTAGCTAACATTCAATGAATTGTACCATGTCTGGAAGTGCAGCTAGTATTCCATTCATTGTACCCCTTCTGGAACTGCAGCTATCTCTCAGTTCACTATAGCCCCCTGTGAGGAGTGCAGCTAGTAATCATTCATCATCAAATAACTTTATTCGGTTATTTGCACAAAACCATCAAAGTATACAAAAGATAAAAACATTGTCTATTTACAATTAAAAATTATAAAACCAGTCCTTTCCAAATAGCTATTAAAAAGAGGGCTATAAAAGTAGCCAGCCAAGCATACATCAAAATACATTGAGTAGCAACTGTAAGGCATGCTTCCTACTATAAACCATACAGCATGCAGGGCCCTAAAAGATGAGGGGAGAACAATCCTACAGTACGCGATACATAAAGTGCATATATAACATAAAACAGTTAATATTACAGTGCGATCTGTGATATAAGCTTCTGTCGGATTATCCAGAAGGCAAATAAAAAGCGGCTAACAGCAAAAACTATCGGCTCAGATACATCCACTTTTAGGATTCTATACGCAATCTGATGCTGCCTAGCTCCTAAATTAAGGCAGATTGGTCTTATCCACCTCCTGCGTAACTGTTGATATCTAGGGCAGAAAAACAAAACATGTTCTTCAGTTTCTATAACGGTAGCGCAGGCAGGACATGAATCTAATAATAAGCCAACCGCCTCCTTTCTAGGAAATTTTAGGAGCAAGTTGCCGTATCTGAATCTAACATATAAGCTTTTTGCAAGGGGGGGCGAGATTTGGTCCTGGAAGATTGGTTCGAATTGTGGACATGATTTTATAGCTAAAAATGTGGATGATAGCTGGCCACTAGTCAAGTTATTAGTGTAGTGATCTCCCACCACCTCCCAGTATCTGATTTTTAATCTCAATAGATCGTCTCTTGTAGCCCTATCCGGATGTTCCCACAGATCCATCATATTCATTAACTTGCACCAATCTGCGATGTGCTTAAACCATGGTAGTTTTGTTGCACCATTGATCTTCATAACCTCCCGAAGAGAATCTCGATAATCGGTGAGTTGGGAGGGTTATCCACAGGCGCAACCAGTAGGTTAAAGGTTTCAGGGCAGCCAAATCACCAATTCTCTTCAACCCAAGATCACAAAAAAGGGGAATTAAAGGGGTTGTAATCATTCATTGTCGCTCTCTTCGAAGTGCAGCTAGCCTTCAGTTCATGGTAGGTACCTGTGCAGTTGGCATTCCGTTCTTTCTAGCTCCTCCTAGAAGTGCAGCTAGAATTCAATCCCTTGTAGCTCCCTCCGGAAGTGCAACCACCTTTCATTTCTAGCTCTCTGTGGAAGTGCAGCTACCTTTCATTTCTAGCTCTCTGTGGAAGTGCAGCTACCTTTTATTTCTAGCTCTGTGGAAGTGCAGCTACCTTTCATTTCTATCTCTCTGTGGAAGTGCAGCTACCTTTCATTTCTAGCTCCCTCTGGAAGTGCAGCCACTTTTCATTTCAAGCTCTCTGTGGACGTGCAGTCATCATTCGGTTCTTTGAAGCAACTTCTGGAAGTGCAGTTTGCGCTCTGTTAATTCAGTCTCCCTTGACAACTGTAGATCGTCACACAATGCATCCCGTCCCACTTAAAAGTGCTCCAGATCCCTGTGGAAGTGCAGATAGCATTATAAGTGCAGTACATAACAGGTGCAGCTATTACCCAATGTACCCACTTTGTAAGGATGGAACAAAGGCTTGGCCTTGCCAGCAGCCGGTCAGTCGACTATCCCCCTATAGCAGTGCAGCTGGCTTTATAATACTTCCAGTTCACCGCTGAAGTGCACCCAGCCTTGAACTAATTTTCCCATATGGTTCTCAACTATGAACGTCATCGACTTTAAACACCCCCAACTTTGACAGATAAGCAAGTTGAGGCTCAAGGAAAGAGTGATTCGACCAGGATCACATAATTTGTTCAAGAGGGAAGTCTGGATTCGAAACCAAGTGACTTAGATCTTAGACATTGGACCACTTCTATCTTTTAATTCTTCAATCCAGCAGATAAATAATAGTTTCACATAACGCTGCATTTGGGAAGAAGACGGGTTTCTAGGCGTTCAAATAAAACCACTTCAAGAAAGCAACGAAGTAAGACACTCGTTTTTCCTCCTGAGAAGTATGCATGTATCTATTGAGATTGAAGTCTGTGACTTGTGATGCACGTTACTTAGGTTAGACGAGGAAACGCATCATTCTCTGCAGTAGGTGCACTCACCCACCCTGCTCACATAGTGCCTTATGGAGAGCTGAACTGGTATTGGAATTGACTTTGGTAATTGTTGCCTATGGAGCTGCCACTGGGAGGGCGAGATGTGATCTCTTCTGTTCGCAGTAGCCCTGAAGAGGAACGCGAGCCGAAGCCGCCATATTGAACTGTCTTCTTGTTAGAGAAAATGCCCAGCCGTGTCCTGTCAAGGGGTGGGACAAGTGGCAGTAACTGTCTTGCATTGGGGAAATCAATGTGAATTTGTGTCTGTTTGCTCCAATCCTAAAACTAAAAGTGCTACTCTAGGATGAACAGTAGATTTTTATTTATTTTTATTTAATTTAATGCATTTTTATATAGCGCGGACTTTACCCGAAGGTGTCAGAGCGCTGTACAATAGAACCAGTTACGTTACAGGAGAGAAATGTTACAATATAGAACGTTACAAAAATAAACAGGAGACTAGAAGAGGTAGGCTAAAGCCCTAGAAGGCAAGAACACAATATCAAACACATCAAGCAAGGGTAAGGAATGTACAAGAAAATATTACAAATTTACAATGATGAACGAACTTCCTAGAAGGGTCAGAGAATGAAGGTATTAGTTCTGAAAGGGTCTTTGGAAGAGAAGAGATTTGAGGTCAGCTTTGAAGATCCGGATAGAGGTGGTGGCACGGAGCAATGGAGGAAGCGAGTTCCAGATTCTCACCGCATTACCTGAGAACGATTGAGCCATTGATCTTTCCCTTTTGAAGGAGGGGGGCTCAAGCAGAAACTTTTCTGCATTCCGAGAAGGTCTCGAGCCCCCAGACATTTTCAGTTTATTCGCCAGGTAACGAGGGGAGGAAGTGTGCAAGGCTTTGTGGGTGATGCAGGCAGTTTTGTAAATAGATCTTGCCTCGATGGGAAGCCATCGAAGAGAAGACAGGATAGGAGTGATGTGGTCACTACGTTTGGACCCTGAAATAAAGCGAGCTGCTGAATGTAGGACGGATTTGAGGGGGGAGAGGTGAGATTTGGGTAGGCCAGTCAGAAGAGAATTGCAGTAATCCGGTCTAGAGAGAACTAGCGATTGGACCAAGGTTTTTAGGTCTTTCTCCGGGAAGAACCGACGAATCCCCCACAGAAGGCGCAGCTGGTAACGTGCGTTCTTAGCAATGGAGTTGATGTGGGAGATTAGGTTGAGTCTTTTGTCAAGTATGACACCTAGGGATTTAGCGCTGTCGACAATGATGGGTTTATTGTTGAATAAATTCAGCTGATCCATCCAGGATTGAACAGGAGGAGGGGAGAGAGAGGTAGATAGGAGGAGGAATTCCGTTTTGGAGGGATTGAGAATGAGTTGGTGAACTAACATCGAGTTGAGAGTAGAGTTGAGAAGTGAGAGATCGTGTGCGGAAGACACCTTGAGGTAGATTTGAGTGTCATCCGCATAGAGATGGTAGTGGATCCCAGCTTTACTTAGGAGGTTCCCTAATGGTTCCCGATAGAGATTAAACAAAGTGGGTGCAAGGATAGAACCTTGAGAGACGCCTTGATCTACCGCCAATGGAGATGAAAGACTGTTTGCTATCTTGATCATTTGGATGACTGAAAATCTTATAACTACGGTCTTTAAATGGTTAAAAACACCTATTCTTTGCTGAGCTGCCTCGACCAATGTGTCTTGCTTTCCAGGATTGTATCGAACACAGGCGCCGGTGTGCGCCAGGGCTCGCTTGCGGCGGACGCTGCACCGTGCTACCCCAGTGGTTAGCAAGCTGAAGGCAAGGGGGTATGTCACTGTTGGCAGGGCCTGTTTACCCTGGCAACGTGAAGCGTCATCAGTGTCAGCTTCGGTCTCGCGTTCGGCACGTCCCATTGGCACGTGCGGCCGCGCCAGGTTGTGGAACTCCTTGTCTTTCACCTTCCGGAAGGGGCAAAGGCCTACGTATGCTGATAATGTTTCTCTTAACTGGTGTTACTCCCTTGGTTGCTGCGAGTACTTGAACAGACGAACTTCGTTTTAAACCATGCAGCACTCGTGGGACTTCAAAAGCACGGTCAATCAGATGCACTGTCTCTTGAATATATTTACGATCGACTTTGGATACGCCTCCCACACAGCGGCGGCTTCTCCATTAGGGTGGAGGACCACCCTCAAATAATAGGATAATAAAACGGGTTTTAAACCCGTTTTCTTATGGTTTTATTTTACTTCCCTGGACCTGCCCCTAGGACTCTGACGAGTCCTGGGGGTGGATCCAGGGGGATGACACTGCTGGTGGGGGAGTGGTAGTGCACTCCCTTCACTGCACATGAGTGTTTGGCCAGCCGTCTCAGGGTTCCAAACCCTCATGCGCAGTGAAGCTCTCTCAAGCCCAGCTGCGTTGCTGGAGCTGTAGAGAGCAGGCACAGCCTCCCAGGCTGCCTGGGAGCGCAAGTTGGCTGATTAGCCTGTGCTCAGAAGAAGGAAGAGTGCAATACGGTGGGCGACTGTGGCGTCGGCGTTCAGGTATGTTTTTTTTGTTGTTTTTTTTTTTTGTCCCAGAACCCCCTCGCCTCCCCAACTCCCTCTTTTGGCCCACCCTGCCACTTTGGCAGGAGACAGGCCGCTACTGCTCCCTTGGTCAGCCATTTGCTTTTTTCTGTCCAGCCTCTTTTCAACCATTGGCTTTAGAGTTTGCCAGTCATCTATTGGCATAGCTCAGCAGTGTATTCCTCTTGCATCCACTGCTAATGACTGTTTGGGTGCATCTTTCCGCATCCAATTGATTGTTAACCTTCTCTCCTACCAGTAGCAGCCCGTCCCCTGCCAAAGTGGTGGGCGGGCCAGAGGAAAGAGGTGGGGAGGGGAGGGGAGGTGGTGTGGTTTTGAAACAAAATATAAAACAAAAAAAAAGGACATGAACGCCGCCGCCAACGCTGCCGTCGCCCACTTCATGGCACTCTTCCTCCTTCTGGGTACAAGCTCCCAGACTGCACTGTGGCCAATCATGACGCTGCATGAAAGCGGAGCCAGGATTGGCATGAACGCTGGCAACTTGCGCTCCCAGGCAGCCTGAGAGCCTGTGCCTGCTTGGGATTGGCCGGGCAGAGATGGCCAGGCAAACTCCTATGCGCAGGGGAGTGCACTGCCACTCCCCCACCAGCAGTGTTATCCCCCCTGGACCCGCCCCCAAGACTCGTCAGTGTCCTGGGGGCGAGTCCAGGGGATTAAAATGAAACAATAATAAAATGGGTTTAAACCCCTTTTTATTTGAGGGTGGTGGCTGGGGGGGCAGCGTTTCTTTGCCCTAATGGAGGGGCCGCCGCTGTCTCCTACCAATACAGGCCTTAATGTCGGCTCCTCAGTGCTCATTCCCCTGTGTGTCTGCTCTGCTTGTTCCTTCCCGCCTTTCCCTGTGTGATGCTATTTCTTCCTTTTATCCCGTCCGTCATCCCTACGTTTTGTGCTCCTCGTCCCTCCTGTATGTCGCTCTGCGTCCTTCTACTCTTTCCTCCCAAGTGATAATCCTCTATCTGCATTCTTCTTTCTCCGTGTGCCTCTCTACTCATTGCCTGCTCTTTCCCTCACCATAGATTACTTCCCCCTGCTCTTTCTCTTTTCTGCCATCACTTCCACTGCATCCTACCTCATGCCCTTCTCTCGCACATCATTGCTTCCGCTTCCCTGCCCATTCACCCCCCCACCACACCCTGCCTGAACTCCCATTCCCACAGCAAGGTGCGCAGCACTGCTGTGAGCCTCTCATTCAACCAATGCTTGTTTCTCATGGAAACAAAAGGTGGGCCTGTATTGAAGGCTCCCTTGCCTTCATTGCAGTCGTCTTTGTGCTTCTGTGTGAAGTGAAGCTCTGGTGACAAGATACCCTTCATTGTACTTATTTGGTACTTTACAAATCATAGAAATGATAGAAGTACTTCAAAGAAGGCTATGTTTGTATTGAAACAAAAAGAGGATTGTAACGAAGGTCGGGTCTCCAATACAGACCGCTGTTTGCTTTAAATGTCTTTGGCTCTCACGTGCTAACCCGGTTTTTCTTGCGATATGACGTTAAATTCAGGCATATCCTTCCACCTCGCAAGGATGAATTATTGAGTTGGCCTTGCCAGCAACTGTTCAAGTCAGCGAGCCCGTCTGCCGTCCTTTCCCTAAGGAAGCGCAGTTAGTTTTTAATGCTTCCAGTCCCACAGTGAGGTGCAGCCAGTCCTTGAACTAATTGGTTCACATAACGCTGCATGCAAGAAGAAGACGGATCTCTAAGCGCTGTAATAAAAGCGCATTAAGATAGCAACTCAGTGGCACTCGTTTTTCATCCTCAGAAGTGAACGTGTATCGAGAGTGAAGTCTGTGACATGAACCTTATATAGGTTAGACAATCACACACACCCTCCCCTGCAGTAGGTGCACTAACCCACCCAGCCCCCTCAGTGAATTGACCTTGGCCGTTGTGGTTTCGTGTGGAACAGCCACTGGAAGGGTGAGATGTGATCTCTTCAGTTCACTGCAGCCCTGATGAGTGGCGTGGGTAGAGGTTTTTCTTGTGCTAGCTCATTAAATTCCGACATATTGCCTTTGTCAATGCTTGTTTCTTCGGGGAATACTTGCTGCAGTTTACCCTGCAGCAGGGATGAAAGATGTGTCAAAAGAGTGCCGATGGCATGATCATTACTGTGTGCACTGGCTCCACGCTGCCAAGGGCCTGAGGCTGCTGAGCAACAGGGATGTCTAGTCTGGTTTTGACTCCTCAGCATTGCTATTTCCTCCACACCCTACACCCCTCTTTCTTTATCTCATTCTTGTTGGTTCTTTTGTGTCCTCGCTTTTTCCATTTGCCTCTATTTTTTAATCTCCTCATCCTTCTCCTTCATCCCTTTTCTGTCTCGCTCTCTCTGTCTCCCTTCCCCTGGGTCAAAATCAGATGATTAAAAATAAGTCTCGGCCCCAAAAAATGTGTGACGTGTCCCACCACTGTCAAACACCGGCACATGTTAAGCACCGACTGAGGGCCACTGCTGTGGCGTTTGCTCCCCCTGTATTTTTCTTGACATCTGCTACAATCCAGCCCCAGGAGACAAACCAAGCTCAACTGAATGGTAGAATCTTTATACAGTCAGTGATGTGTTTTTTGAGGCGGTCGATTCCACATACTATAGTTTCTTAAAGTAACAGTTCTGTTGATGGAAGACCACAAGAGAGATTCACACAGACTGTCATAAAGAGTGTTAGAGTCTAATGAGAGACTCTTCACAATTGACTTATTCAAGCGTTCCCTCTGAGAACTGATTTCGCTGAAGAAAAGTTGGATTACAGCCATAACTTCTAAGGGGGTTGTTTCTGTTTTGTGGTTAGAGGTAAAATCCGAGTATGTGAAAAGATTGCTTCAAGGCTTTGGGGGGTTCTGGGCAATGGCACGAAGCATGGTTCTTACCACATCAGTTCCAGACTGTACCTCCGTAGGTGCACAGTTATGTGCCTGTAAACAAATATGGTAATTGCATTTATATAGCGCTTACTACCCCTGACGAGGCGTCAATGTGCTTTTCAGCGAGTAGCACGCTACTCCGGAACCCAAAAATGATTACTGATGAATTAGTATAGGAAAATATGAAATTAATTTGAGTGGTGGACATGTGAGTCTGTTATTTGGGTTGAAAAGTGTAGTGGAGGGATAGAAGAGGGAGGCGTTTGAATTTATATAGCGCTTGGTACCCCCTGATGAGGCATCAAAAGCGTTTTTTGAGGAGTAGCATGCTAGTCCGGAACTCAAATAAGATGAGTGGTGAATTAGTATAGGGAAATATGATATTAATTTGAGCGGTGGACATGCGAGTCTGTTAGTTGGATTGAAAAGGATAATGGGGGAGACGAGTAGGTATTAGAAAGGCAAAGCCTTATTAAATTCTCCACCTGTTATTTGATCATCAACTGCCCTCCAGTGGAAGAATAGCTGCAATCTATTCATTATAGTTGTTAGGTCTCTGTTTCGAAAGCTCAGCTGACAAATAGACCTACTTCTAACAGTATCTTTAGAGTGGGCTTTGGAACCACCCCTTTCAACCATCGGCTTTCTTCCGCCAGCCTCTTTCAGCCAATCACCTGAGATTTTGTCGATCACGTCTGTGCTCAGCCCAGTTTATTATTTAACTCTCATCTAATGCTATTGAGAGTTTGAGCATATCCTTCCGCCTCCACTTGAGTGATTGCATTGAATTGCAAGAGGGACTACTTTACTACTATAAGCCTCTCTATCCCTTCCTGCTGGCTCTCCATCCCTCCCCCCGTTTCTTGCTCCAAAGTTCTAATGCTGTATACACTAGCACATTAAACAGCAACCTATTGTCTTTGCCAATGCTTGTTTTTCTATGGTCAACCTTAAGAACCAAGACCTGTGCATTCCCTTTTTTCATCTTTATTAATCACTGAACCCTTGTGTTAAAAATGTGTATCAGTTTGTGAGTGGAAGTGTGACAGCCTGGGGTACGCTTCGTCTAATGCTATTTGTCTAATGCTATTTCGTCTAATCCAGATAGAAGACCCACCCGGCTTTCGGGCTGTGCTTACAATTAAAAAGCTGCTTCCTACTTTAAGAACGGGATTAAAGCCAACTCTATCTTTAGACATACCTAGACCTGAAGACCTCGGATGATGCCCCTTTGT
The DNA here is from genome assembly GCA_963921515.1 of Calotriton arnoldi. Lineage (NCBI taxonomy): Eukaryota > Metazoa > Chordata > Amphibia > Caudata > Salamandridae > Calotriton > Calotriton arnoldi. The sequence continues at coordinate 2,609,460 of CAWUFW010001270.1, forward strand.
AGGTTTCAAAGAATATATTTGGATGATGTGTGTAATGTTCTTTTTTCATATATGTGCTTCTAACATTATATGGGGAATCCTACACCGCGCCCCAGGTTGTTGCTTTCAGATACCATGCAAAGAGTGGAGAGGGGATTGTTTTAATATGTATGGAGTATCATCTTATCTCCTTAGCTGATAAGACTTCCCCCACCCCAGTGCTGAACTCCTTTCTGATGTTTGGAGCACTTCACACTTAAGCCTTGATAAATTTTTTTCTCATAACGGGTATCCAGGCCAAATTTGCTTCTTCTCCCCCTACATCTTTGGGATTGTAAAGGGGCACAGAGTTTGTGGTTTCACCTGTAGGGAAACAAAAAAATACCCAAAATATAGTAACATTTGTAATTCTTTTAGAAAAAGGTGCAGTGCAAGAAAGCATATGCTTTTTTTTCTGAAATTGCCAATAATAAAATGTTTGCTGTGCTAAGATCACCATCTTCTCAGCTTTCAGGAACATGCAAAGTTGTAAAAGGAAACCAATTTTCTTACCACAGTTTTTAGAGTTTCTTGCTGCTAGTTTGTTTACAATTGTTTGTGATGTCAACTCTTACTTACAGTTTGGGGAGGAAACAAGTGTGAAACACAAGGATGAACCCGGAAAGCTATACATTTTGGAAAATTAGAAAAAAAAGAAAAATTCAGCAATGGGCATTTGTGTAGATTAGTCATGGTTTTCCCAAAGAATCTAATCATTGAACTAAAACAAAATAAGTTGGAAAAATAGCAATTGACAACAACATTTTTATCTGTTATTTTTTTGCCCTAGTGGGTTGCAGGGATATATTATGTTTGTCGAAAAAACATGCGATGCCCAAGGCCAACAACAGAGCAGCAATTCATATGGTAATGAATGCAAATTGAGTAGGAAGGAAACCTATGCAGTTTTTAAATTTGCATAAGATACTGGTTTTAGGAACAGTAGTTATTATACACCTCTCAATTTGGGGTTATCCATATTCTCATGTGATACAGAGGGTATTTTACAAAATGTGTTTTTGCACAATGGGTTACATTTGGAATCCCCCAAAAGAGAATTCCATTTGATAATAACAAATTACCTACTATTCTGTGTTCCCTCACTTATCCAGATACAAATGCTACACCACTTGCGTTGGGGTGGCCTATTGTCCACCAAAGGAACTTACCCAAACCGCAACCTGTAGACATCAAGTTTTTAGCATGAAAAGCAACCCTTTTTGGCGGCAGCCACCAAGAGAATCTTTCCAAAACAAGATATTTCTGAAAACTAGACATCCTAGGTGGTGTGACTTGCAAGGATCCCACAACCTTTTACCACCCAGAATACTCTGCAAACCTCACACACAAGCAAAAGCCACACATTTTCCTCACATGTCTGAGGGAATATTCCAGAAACTTCAGGGATCCAAACAGTTCTTATCACCCAGTGTTCCGACACTTCTCCCAAAAAAACAGTAGCCCACTTGTGTGGCTGAGCATAGACTCCCCAGAGAAAAGGCCCCAAAATGCGAAGTGGACACCTCAAATTTTTGTCCTTCAAGTTAACTATTTTTGGCAATGTGGGTTGCTGCTGAATTTGGAACCGGGCTCTGCCGCCATCCAAGCAAACCTGCCAAACCCTGGCATTTATTAAATCTAGAACCCTAGGGGAGTCCAGGGAGGTGTGACTTGTGTGGATCCCACTACCTTTTCTTGCCCACAATACCCTGCAAAACTCAATCTTTGGCTAAAAGTATACATTTTCCTAATATTTCTGGGAAGGAAAGTTCTAGAATATGCAGAGATCCACAAAACTCCTAACACCCAGTGTTCCCACACTTCTTCCACTAAAAACTCTACCCCAGTTGTGTGGCTGGGCCTAGCGCCCACAAAGGGAACAGATCGAATCAGGTACTAAGCAAATACCAAATTGATTTTGCATGTTGATCTAGGGGGCTTGGTTCCTGCATAAGGATCATCCTCTGAAGGCGATCATCAAGCAGGGATCCCAAAGGGAGAGACCTCGCTGTAAAATGGACATTGACCCCTTTCCAGCACTGCATCTCCACTTTGATCAGTTCTCAGGAGCAGAGTTGCTTTGTTTTTGTTTTGCTGTGACATCAACGCGCACAGCAATTTTGTGTGTCACAGGAGAACAAAAGAAATCAGACTCACCGTGTGAGGGAATGTTTTCCTCTCATCTTGACTTTGCTTTTGGAAAATATGTTTCTTGTGTTTATATTAAAAAAAAATATTTTCCAGTGTGCTGGATGGACCTTTGAATTCCATTACACTGAAGATAGTGCAGTGGGCGTTAAACAGGTCACCCACCGCACTAATGCTGTTAAGGATTTTTAAGGTCCCATGCAAGACTTATTTTGGGCCTCCCCCCGTTTAGAGCAGCTTTAAATTTATAACCCACTTATTGCTAATTCAAACTTTTCTGAGGTCAGACAATATTAGTAACTTTTCAGAAATAGCCAAAAGCACACGCCGCCTCGTGGTCTCTGCCAAATAGTGCCAAAAGAAAGGTTGAACAAGCGTTCATTCCTTTTAGATCTAGCACTGGCCACAAACTTTTAATTTTTGCAAAATGTATATATTTAGTGTACTTTACATATAGGGGCTTTTAGGCAGCCCTCTTTATTTATTGGTCTGTTTAACTGTCATTCATATTTTGCTTTCTCCCATCAGAGCCTCCAACACGGGCAATGTTTCAACCCACTTACGCCCTTGGTTCCTTTCTCTGTGAGTGATGGCATCCAACCATAGTGCAATGTCCTCACTCACAGAAAAAGTAGTCCCTTTCAGTGCCAGAGACTTGCAAGCCATTGTGTATTTTTTAAATTATTTGTTTAAATTGTCTTTAATCAGTTAAAACTTTTCCAGGTCCGTTCAGCACCAATGACAGTGTTGCTTGGCCGTTATTTGCAGTGATTCTGGTGCCGCAAGTGCACTGCTTGTGACTTCCGTCTTTGAAAATGGGCTTTTAACCCATTCCAAAATGGCCACACTCATGCCTGCAAGTGTACTAATGGGCAGCCATCTTTGAATGGATTTTTGACTCATTCCAAAACGACCACCATTTTTGAAAGTTTTTGTAAAACTTTAGTACAGATAAGTTTAAAGACAGCTGTCTGTGCGTCCACATGCATGTGCCCGTACTGCCATTTATTTCTTACAAAAACATTTTTTTAAATTTGCAAACCAATCAACTGCCAGCTAACCCCAGACCTGTGGGTGCTTGGATGTATATTTTATTTTGTGTCTTGCAACAACATTGTACATGGCATTTAGTGTGTAATCTGCCTTCTCCTCCCATTATGACTGCCAAGGTCAGAAATAAAATAAGTCTTGCACATTGCATTTGAACTCGTGGCATTAATAGCAGGGTATTCGTAATCACAAATATATTCATTTTCACAACTAGCATTCTCGCTGTAACTATAAAAATCAAAGCACTGCTCTGAGGAGTTTTGCCAATCCAGTTGGTGAAATGTGATCATTTTTGTCCTAATTCTCTTCCCCTGCCTTGTTAATTTCCTCTTTCTAAATGTTCACTTCTCTGACTAGACTGTGATCTCTGGTTCTGCCTAGTAAGAGAAAAGGGAGGGGGCAGGAGAAGCACAGATACACATATAGTTACAGATGATTTCGAGAGAGAAGGGAGGTGGAGATGGAGACGAGGAGGAAAAATAGGTGAGATGGGGGAGGGATAAGGCAAAGAAAGGAGGGTGAGGTAGCCAGAATGAAAGATACAGGCAAGTAGAAAGAGGTAGGTGAAAAACCTATAAAGATAGGTAAGTAAGGAAAAGAAAAGTAGAGATTAGGCAGGGGAGTGGGTGGGGTACACTGAGGGGTTTGGTAGAGAGAATGATTAGGAGAAAGAGGAGTTGGAGAGGTGAAAGCAGTGAGAACTGTACGTCGATTTGTGGAGAGGCGGGTAGTGAGAGAAGCATAGAGAGATGCCCGGTAGGCAGTAAGTGGAAAGGTAGAGGGGTAAAATGAGAAGAGGTATTAACCCAGGACAGGTCCCAAGAATAGTGAGGTACAGTGATAAGTAGAGAGAGTGGTGAAGTAGACCGGTTTTAAAGAGAGAAATGGAGAAGTGAGGTAGAAAGGATGAGTCAAAGAGAAGGAAGCACAGAAAAAGATTAAAGAAAGACCGCAAATAATAATACTGTATAATATAGTGGTAGAAAAAAGATAGTAAGAAAGAAGTAAGGTAGGGAGAGAAATGAGGTAGAGGGAATTGATTTAGAGGGACAGGAGGAGGAAGGATGGTGGGGAGGTGAGGTAGCATACAAATGGAGAGGTAAATTGATGGTTTAGCTAGTGAGAGGCTAGAGTGGGCTAGAGAAAGATGAGGTAGTGAGAGAGATGTGAGATAAAGATAAATGGCATAGAGGCACGGTATAAAGAGATGGAGTGAGAGATGGAGAGGCGAGGTAAGGTAAGGAGAGATAAGGTTAAGAGAGGTGAAGTAGACAGAGGAGATATATGGGGAGGTGTGATACCACAGAGAAGTGAAAGGGATGAGGTAGAGTGAGAGCTGAGGTTTGGAGATCGAGATACAGTTCTTTAGGTAAGCACAGGGAGTGAAAGAGGTGATGTCATGTTAGATGGTTAGCTAGAGAGGTGGGGTAGCGAAAAGCTTGTTGAGAGAGGTAAGGTAGACATAGAAGATGATCAGAGAGCTGAGACCAAGAATCAATCTATCGGTACTTGTAAAGCACAGCTTATCACCCGTGAGGGTATCCAGGTGCTGGGTTGCTGGGCTTAGTCGAAGAGCCAGGTCTTCAGTTTCTTCCTGAAGTCCGTCAGCGAGGGAGATGTTTGGAGGTGGAGGGGAAGGGCGTTCCAGGACTTGGTGTGAGGAGGAGCATACTCCGCTGTGGCTACTGCTGCGCGGTGACTGCCAGGATGAAGGATGTGGTGCAAAGGTTTCTGGATGGCTGGTGGAAGTTCAAGCGGTGCGTCATGTATGCTAGTCCTTGGTCGTGGAGGACTTTGCAGGCATGTCAGTAGGTTGAATTGCCATCTTTTCTGGACGGGGAGCCAGAGAATGTTCCTCAGGGGCTGGGGGATGTGGGTCTGTTTGGGCAGGTTGAGGAGCCATCTGCCAGCTGACTTCTGTATCATTTGGAGACTTCTTATGAGTTCAATGATGGTTTCTGTGTACAGTGCTTTGCCATAGTCCAGACAGCTGGTGATCAGTGCTGTCTGACTGTTTTTCTGGTGCTTGTGGGGAGATTCTTCAGAGCCTGCAGAAAGTGTGGAAGCAGGCTGAGGAGCCTGTGTTGATCTGTCATTTCATGGTGAGTTTGCTCTCAAGGATGATGCTGAGGTTGCAGGCGTGGGCTTTTGGTGTGGAGCTGGGTCTGAGTTCTGCAGGCCACCAGGTGTCGTTCCAGGTGGAGGTATGGTTGTCAAAGATCAGCACTTCGGTCTTGTTCGTGTTGAGCTTCAGACCTTTGTCCTTCAACGCGGCTGTGACGTTCTTCATACAGTTGTCCTTCAACCAGGCTGTGACGTTCTTCATGCAGTTGTGGAAGTTGATTTTCGTTGTAGTGGGGTCGGCTGAGAGCGAGAGGATGAGCTGGATGTCGTCGGCGTTGGATATGATGTTAATATAGTGGGTTCTGACGATATCAGCTAGAGGTGTCATGTAGGTGTTGAAGAGGGTGGGGCTGAGGGATGAACCTTGGGGGATGCCGCAGATGGTGCTCTTTGGTTAAAAGGTGAAGGGGGGAGACGGATTCTCTGCATGCGTCCCGTGAGGAATGATGGTTTCCATTTGAGTGTGTCTCCTTTGATTCCGATCTGGTGCTGTCTCTTTATGAGTGTGTGGTGAGAAACTGTGTCGAAGGCTGCGGAAAGGTCGAGAAGGATCAGGGCAGCTGATTCTCCTCTGTTGATTAGGGTGCGGATGTTGTCTGTGGTGATCAGGGCCGTCTCGGTGCTGTGGTTGGCTTGGAATCCTGATTGGGAGGGGTCTAGCAGGTTGTTTCTCTCCAGATGTTCAGTCAGCTGACTGTTGTTGGCCTTCTCAAGGACTTTGGCGGTGAAAGGGGCAGCGAGATGGGGCGAAAGTTCTGGAGATCGCTGGGGTCTGCGTAGGGTTTTTCAAGGAGAGGTCTTACCTCTGTGTTTTCATGTGTGGGGAAAGGTGGCTGTGGCATGGATGCATTGAGGATGGTGGTGAGTTGGTGGCTGATCTCGTTGCTTTCTAGGTTGAAGAGGCTGTGGGGGCATGGGTTGGTGGGTGCTCCAGAGTGGACGGAGTTCATTATGACTGTGGTGTCTGGTGTGGTGAGCTCTTCCCATGCAGTGAGATGTTGGTTGGGGAGGCTTCCGTTGGAGTAAGAAGGCTGAGGACGTCATTGGGTTGGGGGTTCGAAGTTCGTGTAGATGGTGGATATCTTTTTGTGAAAGTGATTTGCTAGAGCGTCACAGAATTCCTGTGAGGGAGGGATCGTGTTCCCTGTCAGTGGCTGTTTGGCAGGAGAACTCTCTGATGATGGTGAAGAGTTCCTTCGTGTGGTTGGCGCTAGCCTTGAGGCGGTCTGTAAGGCGTCCAATTTCGCATCTTTGAGTTGTCAGCGGTATTTGTTGAGAGATGACTTGATGGTGGTTTGGTCTTAATCGACTGTGCTGGTGCACCATCTTCTTTCTAGTTGTTTGCAGATGCATTTCATTGTGCGGAGTTCCGGAGTGTACCAGCTGACTTGTTTGGTGGAACTGCAAGTTTTGGCTGCTTTGATGGAGGCAATTCGGTCGGCAGCGTTGGTGATCCAGCTGTTGAAGTTCTCGACTGCCTGTTTCAGGTTGGTTGCAGCGTTGGGCTGGGTGGTTCTGTGTCACTTTGCTCCAGCTGTGGAAGAAGGTGCTGTGAGGGTTGGGGTGGTGTGAAGTGTTCCTGCGATGGTAAAGTGGACTATAAAGTGGTCAGTTCAGGTGAGTTCTGTGGTGTGGCTGTATTTGACTCTGTTGCTGGACATGAAGATATGCATCCTGCTCTGTGTGTGGGGTCTGTGACTAACTGGGTGAGGCCGAGGTTGTCCATTCGTTCCAAGAGGTTGGTGGAGTTCATGTCTGTTGGGCCGTCCAGGTGGAAGTTGAGGTCTCTGAGGGAGATGTAGTGTCTGGATTCGATGGCGAGTGGGGCGATGAAGTCTGTGATGGTATCGCAGTGGTCGGTTCGTGGTCCTGGGGGTCTGTAGGTGAGGGTGCCTTTGATGGTGGTTTTATCATCGGTGTGGAGTTAAAAATTCAGGTGTTCTATGATCGGAGTAGTTTTGTCTTCGGTTGCTGTGCAGCGGATTGATTCTTTGTGGATGGTGCAATGCCCCCCTCCATGTTTGTTGGTGCGGTCCTGCTGTTTCATCTTGTAGCTGTTGAGCATCGTAGAGGCGATGCCGTGGGCCGAAGAGGGGTTGAGGCATGTCTCTGTGGTGAAGGTCACGTCAGGGGCGAGGTTGGAGATGGTGTCCCAGACTTCGGTGGTGTGTTTGCAGAGCAATCTGGCATTGATCAGGAGGCATCGGAGTGGTTCCAGAGTGGTGTCGGCCGGCGAGGTGGGAGTGGCGTGGGTTTCTGCGAGGGCAGGCAGTCCTAGGTTGCAGGTGAACTGACTGTGGCAGGTGAATGGTCTTACTGTGTAGCGAGGAGATGCGAGGTAGCAGTTGTTCCGGAGTCCAAGGCTCGGAGATCTGCAGTGGAGTAACTGTGGGTGTCCGGAGGGCCAGGATTACTGGTGCTGGGTGTAGTCCAGGCGCAGACCGGTGCAGAAGGGCTTGCCTTTGGCGCAGCCGTGCTGCGGCCTCCATTAAGTAGGTCCTGGGAGGGGCACTGGGGAGGCGGGGGCGGGAAGCTTGTGGTGGGAAGTGGGTTGCCGGAAAAACAGGAGAAAACGCCAAGGGCTGGCAGGCACCAACTAAGGAATGGCAGGGGAAATAAAATTAAAATAAATGAAAGAACGGAAGCAGACTGACGGAGCAGGCTGCCTAGGACTGACCTGCTAAGGGCAGGGACAGCCTTAGCAGAAGTGCAGCGGGAGGAGGCACTGGAAGGAGAATGGTAGAAGGGCTACTTACATAGAAATGTAGAAATAGAGGGGTGAATCAGAAGAGGTGGGGTGAATTAGAAAAGAGAGATGAATCAAAGTTAAATTATAAAATATTCTGTTACCAGCCTGAGAGAGAGCGCTAAGGTAGGCAGGCCAGCCATACACACTAAGCTGCGGTGAAGTGGGAATGCCCAGCTGACAAATTAAAAAAGTAAATTTTTTATGCTAATATTTATTAAGGTGAGACTTCTGACTGTCCCTATCATTTTACTAGGGGGGCGCCTTAGAAGGTGGGGACATGGGCAATTTCTAACCGTGCAATTTTTACTCCATGTTAGGTAGGTGTGGAGTTAAGAATATTTAATATAAAGCTTCTTGTATACGCATACCTTGATGTTAACTTGGTAGTCAGTCCTGTGGAGACTATATGTAGCCGAATATTCGTGACCTGAATATTGTGACATACAACCTTTCCACTCAGAAGGCAGTGTAGCAAGGTTTGTCATCTGTTGACTGATCACTTTTAGTGCCAGGAAACCTCAGTGTTGGTTTCCTACTAATAAGCAATACATTTCATACCCTTTGTGGGATGTCCTGCAAGCGCAACGTGACCAAAGTTTTTTAATGTTTAGTTTATGGCTCATGTCAACAATTTGAACAACAGTGTCAAGATCCTTGCAAGACACTGGCTGAGAGAACAAACCAGTCATGCTTCCCAAAATAGCGTAGCTTTGTTAGGAGCGGGAATACAATGCATAGCCTCAGCAAACTTCATTGTGTTACAAAGAGCACAGGATGCTGGGATTTCATTGGAGGTCTTTGTGTAAAAAGTCCTGTTCTCTAAGGCTGTATCAGGTACCGCTGCTCTGCACTAATCCCCTGATATCCTCCATTGTCCGTACTCAGCATAGATCCGCTGGCACGCACGATTAAGCAACAACCTGATCTCTGTGCGGTGTAGAGGTGGTAGGTGTTAAAACGCTCATTTCCATTATGTAGGCGGTTTTCTTTCAAACACCCACCTGCGGGTCTTTTTTTTCTGTAATTCTGCAAACTATAAATACCTTTGCTACAATGTCAGGCTCAAAAATCACAGAACCTGAAATTCTCTGGTCGGCGGGAGTCGTCTATGCAAGGGCTGACATCGCTGCAGCTGACGAGGGGAGTAGTTCGGAAGTTGATGATAATCTATCTAGGCACCAAGTGATGTCCCAATGACTCCCATACAATACTTACATGTAGAAAGATAACACTCAAATGGTGGGCAGGGTAGTAGCACTGATTTTAAGGTCTTAAGACTCTACACACGCAGAAGTCCATCTTTTCAGCCAAGAATATATGTAAGATGCTAAGTACACTATCTCTTGGTTGTATATGAAGTAGTGAGAACAGTTATTTATGGTGATGTGCGTCTACTGTCTTTTAAATCTAAATTTGTCTAATTCAGCCTCTTTGATCAATAATAAAAATAAATATATTTGCTTCAAGAATGCTGTTGCCTTCTGTTTTGAGAGATTGCAGGTTCTAATTTTGCCTTAATGACCCTCAAGATAACTGGTGGTTTTCCCTATTCCGGTGGAAACTGTACAGGGATTGATTGACATTAACACACCACCTCACTGGTATTCCACCTTGTTGTAACTATTAAAACATTTGAATACAAATATTTTTGATCCTGTTCTTTATTAAAAAAAAACACCTTCAGCTGGAACAACTACAATACTGATGATCATTAAATAAGTACATAGAAACACCCCGCTCAGTGCAAACCCGAACCCTTACACAAATAACAACTGAAACTCTCTATAAACTTGATCCTAATGCAGACACTAATAACTATAGGGTACGAAAAGGTGAGTAAAACTATGGGAAACCATACTTTCCACAGACAGGCTTTTTTGTGCATATTTTCTGGATAAAAAATAGATTTTTTCTCAGATTTCTTTTTACTATGACATGAGATATAAATACGTAGAATAAATAAAAAGTATATAATCCTACCACACATTTCAAAGCAAAGAGAAGGAAAGGAGTTTTGATCTAGTGGCTATGTTGGAACCCAGGGACTTGGTTTTAAAATCCTGACTTCGTCACAGAACCGAAAAACCGTATTATTGCAAACAAATCATTTAATTTGATCAGGCCTAAAGATGATAATGTAAAAAAAAAAGCATCAACATTTGTAAAGTATACCAACCTAGAACTGACTTATGTACATATTCGGTCCATACTATTTACAGCCTGGCTTTTGTCATCGCTCTCACCTGCACCACGTACACACACCGTTTTTAGCATCCCTGGCTCGCGAGGGTATTGGGGATTAACAGTGTACTCTTTAAACACGCTCTTGTGAATCTTGGAGATAGACCCACCCTATATCAAACGCCCGAATGAAATACGAATATAAATATATGTGATTTTATAAAAATGAGAGCAAAAGCCTATATTAGACAATAAATCGTACATTTACAGATGTGCAGAGTGGAATATGCTATTTATTACTATTGGTAACTGTGGAAAGAGGCCATCACTCACAAAAGGCTAATCATTGAATGGATGCCCCAATCCTCCCTCAACAATGGTAATAAATATCATATTGCACTCTGCGGATCTGCATGTATGATTTATGCACCGCTGTGTTCATATACAGTAGTTATAAACCACTGTGTTTAACCATAACCAGAAGACAAGTCATTAAATCTGTACTTTCAAATCAGCTCACAATCACTAGGCCTAGGGGGAGGGCCCTAGTTTTCTTTTGTAAATTGATTCGAGAATGGAATCTGTGAGGCATTAAGCAGTGATTTCTGAAATCAGTCACACCTTTTTAGTGTAGTAAAAAATGTCAATCTGTTTATTAGTGCGCTTGTTCCAATGTGTTATTGGGCCACATTTATTTTAACAGGTATTCCTATTGTTATTAATAAAAGAGATGGTTATATATATATATATATATATATATATATATATATTTCAAATTTTGAATAATTTACTTTTACGTACTTTTGCAAAATTTCAGGAAAAGTATGCGTAATTACACAGAATTACACAAAAGGCAAAACCTGCATTTTGTGTTATATTTAGTCAATTTCCGATCTGAGGACGCAAAAACAAAAGCGTGACAAACAGTCGCTGCTCGCGTTCTTGTTGTTTGCGTTGTTCCTGTTATCTCGTATTAAATTTTTGCCACGAACGAAAGGTAATTACATAATATGGCGTAATAGCATAATTTCAGGAATTTTGCCTAATAAGCGTAGCGTGAACTTACCGAAATTACACCTGCGTAACAGGAGTTTCACCCAGGCTTAGTATGTATCGCACTGTCAGCTAAGGTGAATAAATTCGTTAGTTTGAGTTTTATTTCTGTGGTCGTGACGTTTCAGCCTTGCAGCACCGAGTTCAAAGGCTAGCTTTGCCAACATACTTCTTACTTTTACAAATATTAACATCAGCTGTCATTCTGGCTCAAAGTTTCTTGTCTTGTTAATTCTATTTTTGTCTTGGGAGGCAGGTTTGGGAGTAAGGACAACTAAGGCAGCCTCTGCTAGATTTAGAGGGTCAGGCTATTTAAAGGACTTGCTTGGAATCTTTATTAAACATTGAACTCTCACAGCTACTTCTGCAAATTGGTCCTCTGGAGCACTGATACCTATGTCTGAGTGCACAAGGATCTCAGTGAGGCAGATTCATTCCTCGAGGGCAGTCATCAGTCCGCAGGGAGATCATTCATTATGCGGATTCCAGAATGTTGACGCTTGTTTGAGTACTTCTCTTGTGCTGTAATGAGGTACCTCTTGTCGAGGAGGCAAGGACGGTACTGGAGATCCTGAGAGTAGCATCACGGCGGTCGGACAAGATGCACGTCATGCTTAGTAGAGGGAGATACTTATAATCATAGGAACGCAGGGGTGCAAGCCGGGTCTAAGCGAAGAAATAAGGAGAGGGAAAGAAAATAAGGAAGCATACTGGATAACAAGTTTTGATCAATGTAATTAAAGTATTCAATCTGAGAATGGTCTCCTGAGACAGCCAAGACTCCAATGCACTAAGTAGAACCTTTCAGAGAAAGCAACCCAGAAGTGTTACACTAAGGAATACAGAGCCTAAGCAACACTAGTTGACTAAGTCAGAACTATGACCAAGAACTAGACCGGAATAAGTAACTTATTAGAGCTAGCAGGGCGTACAGCAGCAGTAGCACATAGAGATCACGAACCAGAATAGAGAATAAAAAAAGAAATGCTGAGCTGGGAGACACATCACAGAAGTGCAGAGGGGCTGGCAAGAGAAGGCTATACCCAGAAGGTATCAAGGAAACGAGTACTCTGCTGGCACAGGGATGCTCTAGACCAGCAGCAAGAGTAAGTCCTTGTGTCTCAGACAGCCCCCTCTCAGAAACACCCCTGAGCAGAAATAAAAACCTAACTATTAACCTGGTGCCTGCCACCCGCTATCTCTGCAATGCTTAGAAGTACCACCATGCCCCTCCCACACCTGGGAGATCATCATCCGCCCAGCTCTCTTTGCCCCATCAAATAAAGGCATATGCAGTGTTTGTGCTAATATGTGCAAATCTTTTTGTGGGTTTCTTCACTTACGCCCATGTGGTAAGTGTCTCCCAGTAAATTCTTGAAGCGCGCAATTCTTTCTGAGCGCCCCTAGCAAAAATAGAATATAATAGATTTAAAACCGCGATAAGACAAGATATCAGGGAATGGTTCTCTATATTAGAGACAAGAGAATGGAATAAGAACTCTCAGAGCACACAGTGAAGGCAAGCCAAACCGCTCTCCCGAAGACATGCAACGCAGAATGGAGATGAGGCTAACGTAGAAGAGTCCCTATTTCTGCTGTCCCCAGCTTCGAGGAATGCTAAAGGTACCAAAAAGCTGAAGCAGAACCAACTCCTGGATCAGAGCATGGAATGAGTCCACTTTCAGAACCAGCTAAAAGGCAGGGAACACATCACCGACTTGCTACAGGCGTACTGCAGAGTGCGCTATATAAAATGTAAATTAATAATGTTACTCTAAATTATTGAGTTTGGCCCATTTTAGTTTCCTAGTTGGACTGGGAAACAGTAGTTGGAACATGTGCTTAGCTCCTCGTTGCTTTTTGCTTGGAAAAAGGTAAAAAGAAAATAAAGAGAATTTGCACTGATTGGTTGCTGGCAAGGGACCAAATTGAAGACTGTACCCGGGAGCCAAACACACAGAAACAGCAGCACTTAGCAGTTGCTCTATGAGAAATTGATTGACTTCTTCATATCAAGAGAACTTTGGAATAGTACGTACGAGCAGGATAGCATGATGATTCAGCCCGTAAGCTGGTCTGAGAGAGTGGTGACCATTGTTAAACCCACAAGCTTACTCGATTTGTTATTAGATCAGTAAGGCCTAGTAGTGTTTACACTCTTAGTGGTTTCGTTTAAAGAGGTCCTGATTGGATGCTGCAAAAGTTGTGCTCAAAGTTGAGGTATTCGGACAAATGAGTAACAAGTCTTGCTTAGCTAGACATCCGTCTGGTATTGCATGCTCCCCAGATCATTTCAAATCAGCACTTTATGGTTTGCAAGATCCCAGATATGAGCTAGCCAGTCTAAATTGGGCTGGTTAAATCTTGCCTACATTGCCATAACCCTGGTAATCAAGGTGTGTATATTGATCCACACGAATAAAAACCGAAATCGATAAAGCTCTGGTGTATTGTATGTGCTTAATTACTTGTACCCTAGAACCGCTTCTTCTGTGATTTAGTAAGAGTTAGAGGTCACTTTACCTATCCCCTCTCCTCTTGTGCTGCACCTGATGCGTTGCAGCAAGGGGTTGAATGTAGTAATCTCCCAGCGTACAGGGGAGAGGGGTCTTTGTGCACTCTTCCGCTGGGTGCTGGGCTAAAGAAGTGCAGCGTGTAGAGTGTGCAAAATCTTTTCCCTTAGTATTTATCCTTGGTCGGACCGATCGGATAACGTAGCATCCTGTCCTGTTGGGTGGACTGGTGAACGCACACTACCTAAAAAGGCCTTTCTTTCCCCAACCGAGCTCTGTCTGCCGCTGCTTGCGCTAGGTACATATTCTAGCCCTCGGTAATGAGACAGTATAGCCATGCAGCCTGCAAGACCAGCTGGAGACCATGTTTAACAAGAAAGTTGGCTATCAGTATCTGCATTCGGGGATTTGGGATGCTTAATCAAAAGGTTGGTGTGATCATGTGTCTTTTTCACAGCAGTTCTCCTTTACAGCTGTAGCGAGTGAGTCGTGTACGCTATCAGGCAACAAATGCTTACTACATCATGGATCCAAGCGAGACAGAAACTACCAGGAAGTGCCGGATATTGTTCAATAAGGGAAAGGTCCTATTGCACAATTCATCATTGCACCTTCTCATTTCCAATGATCTGCAGCACTTGACCTTCCATCAGATTAGTGGTGAAGGAGCTTCTATTGTAATAGGTCACCTTCATGTAATTGACTACGCAAGCCGGCTGCTTGAATGCAAATGACTCACCTTCACGAAATGCACTGCATCTTGTTGGTGCTTATGCCATGCATGCACATTCTAAGCACAATACCATAATGCTTTTTAAATGCTAAATTTCGTAAGATGCTTCCTTCTACCTTCAGTCTACTTTTCGAGGAGATGAAGGGTCATTGGAAGGGAAATCCCACATTCTGCACCACATGTCCTTCAGTCTTTCTAACAAATATTAAAACGTTTGCGAATGACGAGCGCCTCTTGGCAAAATATATGCTTGATATTATCAATGAAATCATCGATGATGTCACTACTTACGTCAGAGGAAATGCCTTTGGTGATTTATAACACTTTGTGTTGTGTTGATGTCATCAGTGCTGGCGTTGCTGATGCAAATTGTTAGTTAAGGTTACATGTCTCCTTACCAGACTAATTTACAACAACTATTTTGACTTGAGATGAAAACCTCAATGTACCTTCAATTAGTTGATGGGAACATTTGGTGGGTTAAAGGCCTTGTTGCTACGATTCATCTCTTCTTTTATGGTTACACCATAAAGCCGTGTGACGCAGACACAGTCTTCCACCCTACCATCGTTCATGAAATAGGTACCATACAGCTGGGTAACAGAAACCCCGACTATTGTTACAAAAATATCATTCTTATCGGACTGTGGGCAATATGAATGGTCATGCTAATATTTATCGACTCTATCTTGATGATATGCAATGATTTGCATTATTTGTGAATGTAATATTTATGAATGAATATTTTTGATTTATTGATTTTTCCAAAATAATCACTTTAAATAAATTATTCATTCCACGTTCAAAATATATTAGTTTACCATTTGCGCTACTTCTTGACTATTATTGTTTACTGGTTACAACTCCGCTTATCCTGGGCTATAGTTTGCTATGAGCTTTTGTATTGCAAGCACTTTTGGAGACGAGATGCTCATTTCAGTTCTAGGTCAGTGTCCGGCTAGGGTAGTGCTGACTAAAGTATTGGTTGTCAATGGTTAATGTTGAATAGTGGACGGCTAGATCTTGTAATGGATATGTGTAGGGCATAGTGTGTAGATGAAATTGCTGAAGGACTTTGCTGTTTAATTAGTTTTTCTCGGATGCATGGTTGCCCATTGCTTGCTTTGGGGTAGCTGTTCAGTTCAGATGCGCCATTAGCCTATTATATGGCAGATACGGTGCATATGGTATATTAATGATATCTAGTTCTGAATTGTTGATACGTACATTGGTGAGAGGATTTGGATGTGCTGGTGAGGTTCTGTTGAGATAGCAACGCTTAGCCAACAATATTTATTTTTTATTTATTTATAAAGTTTTATATAGCGCGAACAAGACCATTGTGGGTATCGGAGCGCTTTACAATACAATATTTATAAAACGCTTTACGTATAACAATAACAATATCGTCAGAGGTGTTACATCCGTGATTCTCCAAGAGAGAGCACCTCAGGTCCCAGGTAAACCACATCCTATAGAAATGAGCACATAATCTGACAGAAATAAGCATGCGAGCAGACCAAGGAATAGAGCTTGTCCAGGAGAATAGTTCATGAGCTCCACAGCGGAAATTTGTTCATCAGTATCCTTTTGACTTCTATCTTGAATGACACAGTAGAGGGGTTTATTCTAATTGCATAATTATGGCTTTGGTGTTGTATTGTGGGAGCTATAGTGCATGGGGTTGTGTCATATGTCACTAGGGAGTTTCAAACTATGTATAACCTGTTCTGTTCCATTTGTTCTTATTGCTGGAATTATTTTTGTTTAGTAATACAATGCGCTGTTCTAAAAATGGGCTCCTACGTCACCGTTCTAAATAGCATTTGTCTATGAATAATCAGCTCACAGTGTTCAAATCTGTTTGTTTAAGAGAACAAATTGTGTTTCCCTCAAGAAAACCTACAGAAATAAATAAGATATAAATTGACAACCCAAATAAACTGAAAGCTTCTTGTTAATAGATGCATGCTAACCTGTTGCTTGTGGAAGATTTGTAGACCAGTTGCTACAAAGAAACTTTAGGACAGGTCAAAATCATCATTCAAGTAAACTACCAAGATGCAGATCGAATGTGGAAAAACATCTGTATTATTGATTCAGATCAGTTTTATAGTCTTTCTGAAACATTTGGGAACTAATATGTGCACCACATAACCCCCAGGTGGCATGTTGGTGTGGCTATAATGTTAGTCCTACATGTACAGTACCAGGAAAGGATCCAGATTTGTGTTTTTTAGTCTAGTCATTCGTTTATTTTATGGGCAGGAGATCTAAAGGACAGGGAGAGCTACTAGTGCTTGAACCCTAACAACTCTCACCGATTCCTAGTTTCAAAGACTTAGTGAAGGGATGGTGGCCGTCACAGTGTCAGATCTTTCTGGTTTTTCTAATGAGCTGTATGTTGCTTCATTACAGGCAATCTAGAGGAATTCTGGGCATTTATTCCAACAGTTAATCTAATAAATATTTTGAAACTTTACTCAAGGTTTTCAAATGAGGTTATTTCTTTTAGGGACACAAAGAATGCATGCATGCGGTGTGTGGTCAAATATATAGTGATGCATCAGAATTCCACTGTTATTAATAGGACATTAAATTCTAATTGATTTTCTGTTCTCTTTTTCTATTGTGTGGGGAAGGGGGATTTGTAGGTATGCAGTTCACTGGAAGCTCAGTCAACATGACGGTGTCTCAGGGGCAAGGAGTGAAACTGAACTGCAGCCTGGAAGGAATGGAGGACCCCGAGATTCAGTGGATGAAGGATGGAGAGGCCGTGCAGAGCATAGATCAGATGTACATCCCCGTAGACGAAGACCACTGGATCAGCTTCCTCAGGTAGATGCAAGCACTACTTAATTCTGATATATGTGTATGTATATATATATATATATATATGTGTATGTGTGTATATATGTATGTGTGTGTGTGTGTGTATATGTGTGTATATATATGTGTTTTTATATATGTGTGTAAATAATGGGGGACAAGGTGGAGTATGTATATATGTGTGTGTGTGTGTGTGTATATATATATATATATATATATATATATACATACTCCACCTTGTCACCCATTTTTTTCTAATTTTTGACTACATATATATAAAAAATGGGTGACAAGGTGTATGTATGTGTCTGTATGTATGTGTCTGTATGTATTTGTGTGTGTGTGAGTATATATATATATATATGTGTGTGTGTGTATATATATATATATATATATATATATATATATATATATATTCCACCTTGTCACACATTTTTTCTAATTTTTGACTCTTCCCTTCCATCCCTTCAGGCTCCCTGATACAGCCTCACGGTGGTGTGGGCATTTTACAGATCAGTAAAATAAAATTCAATACAATTTTTTTTATTTTTTTTTTATTTATTTAAAACAGCTGCACTATGGACAGGATGACCATGCAGTAGGGTGTTTGGAGGTGACCTGAGTCCTTTTCCTAGCCTTCATATAATGTGCAAGATAAGCAGTAGAAGAACTCCTGACTAGCAGGACCAGAAAGAGAAGGGCAAGGCTAGCGGAACATGTGGTTTGTATCTGTGTTTGTGTTGCTTCTGGTACCATCCGCAAGGTGACACTTTTCCAACGTGTTACAAATTGAGGGCGAGTGGGACTGAAGAGAGAAGATATTACGCAGGTGACTAACTTGGTTTATTCTACACGCGTGGGTGCAAGGTGTGTAACTGCACCTTCCCACCTATGAGTCTGCTGTGAATGATGACGTGCATTTCTTGTTTTTAGCAGCGAAGGGCAGGGGACATTGGATCATACACTTGGCATAATTGAATGTGCTGAAGGTGTAACCATGTGTCTGCAAACTTCTACATCGGTGGGAGATAAACAACCATCTCAAAAACTCTGGGCCATTCTTCCCCCACTCATGCATTTTCTTTCTTGTCTCTTGCCCAGACACACAAGCATCATTCCCGTGTATCCAGTCAGCTGCCTCAAGTGTAAAAAATTCCCTTTCTAATCCGGTTTTTTAAAACATTCGAGATGGACAAACAATACAGTTTCTTTCTTTCCCATTAGATAAGGCATCTCAAAGAGTCACCTCACCTGTGTCGTCCTGCGTTACAAGCCTATGGCATCGATGTCCATGTGCACAGGCCCATGTCTGATTTTGAGTTGGTGGTAACTTAGGGCATGATTACGCGTTTGGCAGACAGGGTTACTCCGTCACAAACGTGACGGATATCCAGTCCGCCAAATTACAATTCCATTTAATCCTATGGAACTTGTAATACGGTGGACGGGATATCAGCCACGTTTGTGATGGAGTATCCCATCCCCAAACTCGTAATCAGGCCCTTAAAGTCCTCTGATTAGTGGAGGAAGTGATAAGTGAGTGGAGAACCCAGTGGAGATTGTCCCCCGATGGGAATGTCCTCCACCATAGAGATATGGAGCAGGTTGCGCCAGTTCATTCACCACCAAGTTTAACACTTCCTCCAAAAACAGAGCATTTTTAGATCTTAACAAACTCTACAGCAGAACCAAGAGACACTTCTGAGGAATGACAGCGGAAGTGGGCATTGGCTTCCTGTGCTGTGACCTTGTACCTAGGAGCCTGGGTTACACCCCCTGGCACGCGCGCAGGAGGGCCGGCCGAGCTATCACTCCTCGCTTCCGGTACAAAAGGTGCTGCTGGTCAGGTGTGACTCAGCAGGCGGATTGCGACACTCAGAAGTGTCCGAGCAGTGAGCATTGGACGTTTCAGCAGCACAGAGCAGGCGTGGCGCACCCTTTGTGGGTCAACGAGCAGCTCACATACTTTCAAATATCCATAGATGGGCAGGTAGCTGAAGCAAATGTCATGTTTTCATTTTTTACGCCTTAACTTTTAAAGTAGTTAAAATATAATGCTTTAATGGAAATTAAGTATCTCGAGTCTTCAGTGAAAGAGAGGTGAAGAGATGTGAAAACGTTGCTAGGAAATCTAAAAACATATATTTAAAATAATGAGAAGCTATATAACCCATTGTGCCCTATGGACAAAGTAGTTCAGGACTTGAAGATGAGACCACTGTGTTACCATAGTTCTCTTAGCCAAGAAACCCCTTCTCCACTGGTGGTACAAAGAGGGGTAAAACTTGGCAAGAAGCATTTCTGCTTCCATTTGTTCTTTGTATTAATGGTAGTTTCTCTCCCTCATTTTAGTGATGATTGTTTATAGGTTGCAGAACAATTTAGCGTGTACGCTTGAAGCCGCCCACTGTAACAGAGGTGGTTAGCAAGCGCATGCTATCCGGATACTGAACCAGATAGTGTTACTCACATTGTAGACCCTGTGAACCTCCCCTACACGCCTCTTCTCCACTCCCAGGCTGTGCTCTGGCCATTTCCCCCATGCACCCTTGATCCACGAGCTCTGTGCGCTCCAAACAACTTGCTGTCCATGGTCTTGCTCAAATTCCCACTGCTCTATCGTTCCCTGGTAGTCTTTCTACTTCTGGAACTTTCTGACTCCGAGGGCGTGGCAGCAACGCCCTACATTGGAAGGGGTCGGAGGTTGCCCAGGGGGCTGCATTGATGATGTCATAATGGCTGTGTATCAATTCAATAATGGGAGAAACCCTTCCATCCTCCACTTGCCCTTGCCCCCCCAGCCCAGCCTTAACTGCCCCCCACCCTCCCGTCCACCCATGATTTGTTTTTTAAAGAGCGCCCATCAGTCTAGTTAGAGATCTGTATATCCAGTCAAGAAGAATGCTCGGGGCTCATTTCTGGTGGGTCGTAGGTATTTATTTCCATTATGTTATGGACTTTGCGCCCAACTGTTATCGCTCAGTGAAGAGGTTCTAACCCCAAAAACTGTATTTGTTTGCATGCTGTTTGCAAAAACATGGGAAATTAAAGCCGGATGTCAAAATAAAGTATTTTTCAGAAGGCACTACATTCCACCCACTGCAGAAACACATCATGAGGATACCGTCAACCAAGGGAGTTGGTTTCTTTTTTATTTATGTTAGAAATCTTGCATGTGCAGATGATCTCACTGTACGAAATGTTACTTGCAATCAAAATCATTTACAGGGTAAACGTGAGTATCTTTCTCTACACCCCCATCCACCACCACCAGTTCGGCATTGGGTGTGTAGTAGGGACACATTTTCTTAGTAAGGGGTAATCCTACATATTTCAGCCATCAGGGCCTGTGTCTCTGCCTCCTATGGGCGTCTAGTGGGGAGACCCCAGTCTGTGAAAGGAGAAGAGCTGGCCATTGTCGTGGCCAACACCCTTTGTTGGGAGAGTTCCCAGTAATATCAGGAGCCTTCCCACGGAAGCCCAGTGGTGATATCGGCTGGTGATGGGGCATGCAAGCAGGACTGTAATGAGAGCTTAGAACAGACCCGTGAAATGTATGAACAGCAGCCATGTATTACACTGAGTGAATGCAGTAACCCTCGCCTGCAGGTTTTAGTTCTATCTACGAGATTGTGTTTTATAAATATGTCACCAAACAACTCATTTTCTAGCTCAGTTTTCCAGATGTATTGCGTAAGAAGCAATAGGTTTGTTAGGCATCTCTAAAACCAGAAAATCCATGCATTATTTTAATACTTACGGGTCTGGTATAGTAGCTGGGAACATTATTTCTCGCCTGCAGCAAACCAGGTACATGCCTGTGAAAAACGTAAGTGATGTTCCTTATGGGCTATGCCGCCCTAAAAGCCCAACCCTTGTTCCCCAGCCGATGAGAAGTTTTTCTAGTTTCCTGTATGGCTCTCCCAGGCATGTGTGCTACTGTCCCCTGTAACCGTATTTAATTCTTCCAAGAAGCTTGCGTTGTCCCTATGGTGGTGAGGAGGTGGGTTGGGTACCGGGAGGCGAGCAATATGTTCCTGACGGATGAATGTACAAACCATCTACTGCCTACAGGAGTTGCTAATCCTGGTATATGTTTCTTGCTTCCTTTAGCTTGAAAGGGGTTGAGCGGCCGCATGCCGGGAGGTACTGGTGCGAGGCTGGAGAGGATCACGAAAGGGTGATGTCAGAAGACATGTGGCTGACTATTGAAGGTAAGGCTGAAGAGACGTGTGATCTTTGTTTGACAACCTCTCCCCTGTGAGGGTATTTGGTGCACGGCCCGCCTGCTGGCACATGAGTCGTTTGTATAGATTTGTCCCTGCCACAAACACCGGCGCATGTGGTCTAGTGTCATCTGGCCTATGGTTCAGGATGCAGTGCTACACAACACCAAACAGGAGAAACTATTGTCAGATCTGCAAATTGTAGTTTAAATATAAGGGTGTGCAGTTCCTAAGAGAGGTAGTGGTAGTCAGGTCTGTGGAATAACCTCCAAATGGAGGAAGTGCTCTCCCACACCCTGAGAGGTGTCATGCTTCATCATTTGGGCGTGCTCCTCGTCGGGCCGGCGCTGCAATGCCCGACGGGCACCCGCAAAGGGGCTCTTTGGCGGAGTTCTTTTGGATATAGCCGTCAGGTGAGTGAGGGTGTGTGGGCTGTGGTAAGTAGTGAAGTGGTCAAAGTGATTTAAAATAGGTTTAGGGAAGCTCTGTTTACTAAACTTTTATTCATGCGGCTCGCTAACCTAAGTAAAAACAGTGTAGCCCTAATTGGAAATAACTGTCCTATAGAGCATGTGTGATATAAAACTTGGTCAACATGTTTCTTGCCTCATCCAGCCCCTAAGGGGTCTATCGGCAATTCGTCAGGACCGAGCAGAGAAAACCTTCTAATTGTCTTACAAAAGGAGAGTGACATCAAAAATGAATTAAAATAAAATAAAAAGTACTTTTATTTTAATTAATTTTTGATGTCACTCTCCTTTTCCCACCTTGTTGCTTTCTTTCAGGTCTCTCAACGATACAAGGTGAAACCTAACCTTGTACGACACAGCACGGCTGGTAACTTGAATCAGTCTGTAAAATTGGAAGCACCAGCCTTGCAGTAGTGTAAGACAACATATTTTAAATTACTTTGACCACTTCACTACACTCCTTACCACATAGAAATTTTAGTCCCCTGCCCTTATGTTTTTTTTGTGTGTGGGGGGAGGGAGTTCTGTTTTTTTTTTTTTTTTTACTGATTACGCACTGGGTGCAGGGCGACACTGGGGTAAATCAAATCCTTTCAATTTGAATCTTTAAGAGAGCAAAGGACTCGTTTTTATCACGGTAGTTACTGACAGAATACAAGCAGGCCAGGACCTAGCCTCAGGATAGCTGACAAACTTGTTGGCCCAGCTGTGAGTTCTGCGACTATATTGTCTGCCTTTGCATGCTTGATTTAAACAGCATCTTACATACATAAGCATATTTACTGTACTTTAAAGATTCGTGCTCCACAGTGCTCCACACTGCTGGAACACAGCGCCGTCGGTAAAGCCATTGCAGAGACGTTCTGCTGGATTGAGCACTTTATTTAAATTACCCTGTTGCACTTTATTTAACTGACATCTAATGGTATAATGGTATGGTATAGTATACATTTTTATTGTATGCTTAGTTAATAAAAACCATTGCATAAAATCACTTATTGAAGATACAGCAAATTGAAAAACATAAAATTTATTCGTTACGGTCTTATACATGTGAAATACTAGGACCACCATTGCAAAATCATCTGTGCGGGTATATCCAGGGAAAACTCCATTTAGCACTTCTAGATTCTCCTGAGTAAAATCATTGAAGCTTTTTTTTTTCTCTTTTTTTCTCATTAGCATAAAATGTTTAAAACCAGATTTCTAAGTAAAATAGTTGAAGCGCTTTTACTCATAAGCATGAGAAATAAAAAACTTGTTTGTGCTTTCGCCATTAAAGTGGCTCTGTTGGAGCATAAACCCATAATTTGGCTTTAAATAAAAAGAAAGAGAGACCCTGAGATGTCAAAACAGTAATTATAAAGTGTCTAAAGTCTTTAGGAGTGCACCAGAGGTTGCAGATCGCTGACTTAAATGATTGTGTTATAAGCGGAGCTATAATGGCCTAATTGCCTATCAGGGGTAGAGATTGATCATTGGCTTTGTTCCTGCTCCGCCGCCCTTAGCTTTATTCCTGCTGCGCCCAAGAAATGAACCAGGCAGCAGGCCAGCCGGATGTCCCCTCCTTCAAAGCAGGCCTTCACTGCCTGTCTGCATGTTCTTATCTGTGTTCTTCTCAGGGCAGGCTTTAGCATAGATCTTCGTTCCCTGTCTAGGCTCTTACATATACACAGGAGGTGTAAAATGTCTTCCTTTGCCTCTCCGCATAATCTGCACGATGTTGTTAACTGAGTCCGTTTCCATGGGGGCAGATGCAGCATTGTTGCTAAAATGCCCGTCCTTAGTTGCAGATATTTTTCCTTTTTGCCCTGGTAAAGCCGGCACCTAGGTAAGGTTGGGGAGAGCAGTTGTTATAGCTCTGGATAACAAACCATCCATGTGCCCTTTTTGAGAGTGCAGCTTTGTCCTCTGTAAGGGACAGTGTTTTTACTGTTTTATTGACAAGCTCCTTGAAACTTTTATGGGCCCCAATGGTATCCCAGGGGTCCTTCAAGGCCAAGCAGTCAATTGAATCTTTTAAATAAGTCATAGCTGCACTATCTTTTTTTCGATTAAGCTCATTCCATAAATGTGCATTTAATGTCCCTGGCTCTGCTCCCTTTATTCTGTGCCAGCATTTTGCGTAGGCTCCCTTACGTGCTATTCGCTGTTTTGGTAGACCAAACTCTAGTCTTATTTGGGCCGGTGATGTGTACCGTGGGAGGTTAAATATTATTCTCATTGCCTTTGACACCGTCCTATCTAGGATACCGGCGTCTCTTCCTCTAAGGCACTCACTTCCATAGGTAATGTTAGGGAGAAGTTTCGCTCGAAGTACCTGTAGTAAGGGAGTAAAGCTCAGGCCGCTTATTATTTGTTTAATGTTTTTTAATGCGACTGCTATTAAGGTTCCTTTACCTCTTATTGTTGCTTTTTGCTGGAGGAATGTGCCTTTGTTGTCTAAAATTGCGCCCAGGTATTTGAAATCTTCTACGATGTCGAGTTTCAGACCTTCCAGCTCCCATCGGAAGCAATGTGGTTTCTTTTTCTGATTTATGGCCAGCACTTTAGTTTTTCCCAAGTTCATGCGTATTCCATTCTTGCTGGAAAAGTTACTCGTGTTGTTTATCAGATGTTGTAAGCCAATTGGAGTGCGACTAATAAGGGCAAGATCATCTGCGTCTAAAGTTGTCAGATGACGGATCTCATTTTTCAGCCCTGGGTATTCAAGTCCCAGATAAGTTACATTTGCTTAAATGGTACAATTTAAAGCAATTGCACCTTAGAAACCTGGTGCCCTAGATGAAGCTAACTGGCAAGTCTTTCCAAGGCCAGGTGCTCTAGGTGTACGTAGATCAGCTCTGCTCTCCCCTACTCAAGCCGTCCTTCCATGATGTACTGCTAAAGGGCAGAACATTGACGGCATCTTCTCTGTTTGGGCCTAAAAGGGGCATGGGTGAGAACCCCTGAGTCACATCCCTCTGATCTCCCTTCCCTGGATCCCTCACCTGTCCCCGAGTGGACTCTCCACAGTGCACCCTGGTGGCTTGGAAGTAGTTCCAAGGTGAATTACCCATGCCTGCATTAGTGTTGGTCCTGATGCTGCTACATTAGTGTTGGTCCTGATGCTGCTGCATTAGTGTTGGTCCTGAAGCTGCTCCAGGTTAGACTGGAGTTATAGCGCTTACAGTAGGGTTGGTACCCAGTCAATCCAGGGAGAACGCCACAGGAGTGGCTCTAGTAGCTTAATGCTTCTCCGCTGTCGTTCTCCGTCGATCCTAGTTTAACTTCATACAGTGCTCCCTGGTGGCTTACCAGTTCCTGCAGTAGGGTTAATCCTCAGATGATCCTTTGTGGAACCTACATAATTTCCCTTCATCAATCCTTTGTAGGATCTATATAATTTTCCGTCATCGCTTAACAGTGCCTGCACTAGGCCCTGCACTAGGGCTGGTTATCACAGAGCAAAAGGTCAGTGTTGAAAAGTGGATTATTGGTAGGGGCAAATGTAGGTCCGCCACTGGCAATAAGGCCACTAACACAGTATAGGGCTCAGAATAGGTCTTAGAAAATTATTCCTATGCTCAACCCTTGGTAGCGTGGCTGCGAGCAGGCAGGCTTAACTTCAAAGACCGGTATGTAAAGCATTTAAAAACACCAATTCAGCAAATAATTAAGACACAACACAAAATAAAAATCCAACACCAATTTATAAAAATAGGAAATATTTTTATCTTTTAAATCACACCAAAATGAAAAACATCCACTGTAGGGAACCAGAGATCTGATTTTTTAAATATTAGACACTTTCTAGTGCTTAGAAACCAACAGTGCCCCTTTTAGTCATTTCGATGCCTCTGACAGGGACACATTCACCTTTAGCAATTGTTCTGGAGGATCTCTCACCACTCTTGTGCAGCCCCCTCCAGCAGGCTGGGTCCGGTTAGAACCCCGGTTGGTTCTTCTTGCGGGTCCCAAAGTATCCAACACACAATCCAAGGTTCTGGAATCTCCAAGAGGGTCCTTGAAAGTGTGAGACTTCAATTCCCACCATCCACTTGAACAAAACCCTTGCAACTCCACTGGTAGTACTCCAGGCTGTTGATTCTTGTGGTGATGTTCCAGGTGAGCTCTGTTAACCTGTAGCTTGCAGGGAGTCCACTCTTTAGTCCTTTTACAGCAAAGTAATCCACAGGCTCTAGTTGCAGATGGTGCAGCCTTCAGAGTGCAGGCCTTTTGAAATGCACATCAAACTTCCAGCATGGCCCGTCTTGCTTTCTTAAGTTTCAAGCAGCAGATCTGAGGGGCTCTGCCCTTCTCAGATACTTATTCAGTGTTCTCTGGGGTCAAGCAGGAGGGCACTCCTGTCCAATGAGCTGCAGGGTTCCACCCAATGGTCTGACCACTTCCTGCAGAGTGTGGCAAAATGCTAACCCAGAAACCACTATTCTTCCAAAATTCAATATGTCAGAATTTTCAGCAGGCAGAGAAGACCTGGCTAAACACACCCCTAGGATGGCTATTCTCCATAGTCACTCCCCCTTGCATCTGCTCATTCCTTTCTTAATCCTAGCATCTGCCTTGGGTCAAAGAGGAGAGTTGTAAATGACACTGGGGTCCTCCCCTTACTCTTGAAGTCCATGGTTTACGACTCCTCCCCCTACTCTGACATTCCTATGCCCAGCAACCTCTCCTCCCGAGAGGCTTCCTAACCCCAGGGGTCATTTATCACCTCTTCAAAGCAGCCAGGCTCACCCACTTATCTCTGACCAATCGGGGCAGAGCAGGACAGGGTTGAATTGTGGCTTACAGACAAAAAAAAGTCTTATAACTTCTTGTCTGTACATTTTACAATAAATTCAACAATACCATATTGTTGGATTTATCATTACCATTCTACTGAGTCCTTTAATCCTAGTTTTATGGCTTTTCTTTCTCCAGTTATTAACTAATAACCTTTTTCAATGTTAACCTATGGCATGGGATTTCCAATAAGAAAACTGACTTGGCCCATTTTTCCAGCACCAGGGCTTATAAAACATATTTTATAAGTACGCTACATATATCTACAGGACCCCCACCCCAGGAACACCTAGGTGAGACTTTAGGGGTTCTGAATATGTAAAAATATTGCAGATCCTCCCTCCAAAGTGCTCCTACCACCAAAGTCGATTTTGGGCAGCACTTTATCACAATGTGGGGAGTGAAATGTGCAATTTCACTTTACCCAGGGCATATAAAACTCATTTTATAAGGGTCCACCTTATAGATACCTGACACCCCCCCCCCCCCACCCCTGGGACACCTTGTGGAGACCCTGGGGGTACCTAATATGCCCAAACATTGTAGGTTAACCATTTTCAAGTGCCCCAAACACAAAAGTCGAGTTTGAGCACAATTTACTTTTTAAAAGCAATCCTGCCACACAGAGCCACTTTTTAAAGATGACCTCAGGCTTCAGCAGTGCACACATGCAAGTGCAGAAAGGTCTGCTAGCCTCTAAACTGCCATGCCCTATTATATACTAGGGACTGATGGGTAGTTTCAATCCCCCTGCCCTAATATGTACTAGGGCCCTATGGGGTAGGTCATGCCAATCACAGGGGTACCCCAACCCTTAGTGTACCCTAGTGTATGTAGGTGTTTTCACTGTATTCTAAGTGTTTTCAGCATAGCACTGGGCCTGGTTAGGCAGAGCCCAGGGTCAGTCAGAGTCAGTTACTACCAGTACCAGTCAGCAAAAAGTTGGGGGGTGCCCAGGGCACAGGATAACTTTGCAACAGTCATAAATTGAAACCGCAAACACAGACGTGATGCTAGGTCTATCAAAAACAAGATAAAGTGGAAAAGGGAGACTAGGAAGGAGGACGGAGTGGGAGTGAATTGGAAGGACAGGGAGAGATAGCGAGGAAAAGAGAGTGGAAAGAGTGAGATGGGGATGTGGGTACAGAGGTGGAAGAGGAGAGGTAAGGAGAAGTTGGAAGAGGGTGAACAAGAAGAATGTAAGGGGAGGCGGCTTTAGGGTGGTGAAGAGGGCAGAAATAAAAGGCTGCAAGGGTGAACTAGAGAGGAGGAGAGAGAGGGTGAGGTGGGTTAGAGGGGAGTGGGCAAAGAAGGGGCGTGGAAGAAGGAAGAGGGGCAGGGGGACCTGAGGTAAGAAGGAACGGATGGAGGAGGGAGGGGGAGGGTAAGCAGAAGGTGTAAGAGCAGGATCTGGTGGGATGCTGGGAGAGGGGGGGCAGGGGCAAGAGGAGCAGGCCCCCAACAAGGGATAGGTGTTATAGTAAAGCTCAGACCCACGATTAGTTCTTGGTTCTCCAGATTCTGAAGTCAACAGCTCAACCACACCGTTTTATTTAGTTTTATATAGCGCTAACTCGTCCCACTGGAACTTGAGGGATTTGCATTGGCACCAATTGCATTACATACGGTAAGATTCATTTTTGTGTGGTGTTTTTTTTTTTTTTTTTTTTAAAGGTGCGGGGAGTTTATGGCATTTGCCGAGAACCACAGGATGGTGGGCCAACGCCGGGACTCTAACCTGGTCCCCCAGTTCCAAAGTCGGAAGCTACGCCCCTTACCGCACATCCTCTGGGCCCGCCAAAGTCTGACCTGGAATTTCTGCTCAAACTCCTGAAGACGCTGTATTATTAAACAAGGAACTGCAATACTTGCTGAGATCTCTCCCACTGATACCCACCTCCTTCAGTTGGGCCTCAGCCTCGCCCTGTCAGACCAGACACTCATTCACCTCATGTTTTAACCAGTTGCCCCTTCTTTGATGGAGGCCAACAGTTCTTCTGAAAAGTGTGGGTTTCGCTACCCCTACCCTCCACTGAATGAGCTGTGGGGTGCATTTGACATCCTGAGGCTTGGATTCCCGCCAGTTCCATCGTGTGAGAGAGATTTTCGGCATGCGGTTGCTGTAGTTACCAATGTTTTGATTTTTTTCAAGCTCCGTTCCCCGATGTCTTTAAAAAGCACAAGTACAACATGTGCTCAAGAAAATCGGACTGAACCTTGCCTTTCGGGCTAACTTCTCGAGTTAAACGAAGCCACCTTTGTTATTTCATGTTGCGCCAGCCCTGCATGGCAGCGCCTCTCAAGCCTCTGGCAGCTTCTTGAAGAATGAAACACTTTTTATAACTGACTACAAATACACATGCAAGAAAATATTTTATACCCGTATGTGTCCACCTTTTTTAATATTGTGTCAATGATATCACTTTGTTTTCTTACTATCCTATAGTTTTATCTGTTTTCTTCTCAGTATTTTCTTTATTTTCCCAAGTTTTGCTCTTTTTTTGTAGTTCATGTCTTTTCTTTTCCCTCTCTGCCTTGTGACCCTGCCTTAATGGCTAGTGAGTCCATTGCTTCAGGGCTAGATGGTGAATGCCATTCCAGAGAATTGTGGGCTCATCATTAGATGTCCGTTTACTGTAGTACTTCAATGCGGTCAGCTTGTGCGTTGTACATGTTTGGTAAGAGCACCTACCCACCCAGGAGCCTACACAAACCCTCAACCTACTTTAAGTAATGGCATATAGTCAAAAATTAAACATTGCAATAGCACATCAACAAGGGTTGGCACTTGTACAATGTCTTATCTTCCGTAAGTTTCAAGAGAAATTTACTACCTTTTATGCTCCTATAGTTTTTTCAGAATTAAGGGCCTCATTACAATGCAAGTCGGACAAGCATACGACTGGCATTGTGTCGGAAATGGGACCGCCCGACAAGGAGTCGGAGGTCCTGCTTTCCAAATTACGATGCGACCGCCTTCATGGTGGTCAGAAAGTGTATGTTTCCTATTGCGGCTTGTGGTCAGACCCCCTTAGAAAGGCTGTCTGAAAGGGACATCGTAATCCCTATGGTGGTGCCTGAGCAGGCACCTCCCCGTTGTAGGGAATTACTTTCCGACTGACGGTCGGATGGTTGTCGGTCGGTCTCTCCGCACACTGCCTTCAACCGCTGCACATCATAATGCGGCAGTCGGACTGCTGCACTAGATATCGGTCGGACCGCAGCTGACAAGCCTTCGGTTGCGGCCCGACGGACATCATAATGAGGGCCTAAGTGTCAAACTAGGAGAATGAGGTTCCGACTGAGACTTCCTCTCACAATTACATAGGTTGATGGTGGATTAGTCGTTTCACTACCTTATATGTCAATATCGGGAATGCTTATAAACATTAATTGCTATATAGTAAAGAAGGAATTATTATAAATGTTACAATCCTTGGTGGCAGTGCTCCTGCTCTCCAGTAGTGTGGAATGTAGTTCTGTGCTCCTTCACACTCCCTCACTGCTTTAGTTGATCATTGCTCCTGCGGTCTCCTCTTGGCGGTACCTGGAATGTAAAGGTTCACGCTGCCCATTATTCTTGGTCCATGATGCATCATATTTGTAAACCGCTCTTACGGAAGTTGCTCAACTTGCAGCCCCGGCTGACAGGTCTTCATACACCCATGTCTTCTGCAGATGTGTTTGAGGTTGTCCATGTGCCATTCAAGTACAGATCTCCCGCTGTGAGCCTGCAAATAGGAACACCTTTGTCCCTAGCACTGGTCATAGTCATGACTACACTATGCTGATCTATGTATGGTGTAAAGTACACCTGACCGTACTTAATATGGATATTAGAAGTGATTTAGGAGTAAATGGGGAGTAACATGCAGAAACTGTGTTCTATATTTAAAGGTGTCGAGTAAGAGCCGCCTTCTTCGTGGCACTGATTTCTCACACAGAAAAGTGGTGTTATAACATTTTTCAAGTCGTAATTCCACTTTTCACTTACTGCACAAATCGTGCTAAATGCGCAGATTTCCACTTTCTGTAAACTATGCATTATTTTATCACCTCTGAAGATCTCTAAATGAGGGCCCCAGTACTTCCCGTTTCATCATGATAATGGTATGTAGAAAATGGTGTTAGGATTTTTCCTGGTAATAAAATCTAGATAAGCATTTATAATTGCGTTCATTTCGTTAGTCAAGAAGTCTTTTGTGAGGAGAAAGAAAGCATGGTTTTACTCTGATTTCCAAGGTAAATACGCCCACACTCTGCCAAATTCACATGGGCGTGGCTCAAAAATGGAACATGGGTTCTATGCCTTTTTTATCAAGTTAATTTTGTTTTTTGTTTTTGTAGTGATATGGTCAAAGAATCATTTATCTTATATGTGCCTGGACGATGAGTAATCCGATTCTGATAACAAGGTTTAACGCAAATATAACACGGGCATCAGACATCATGGTCCTGGTGTAAAGCATTACTGTGAGCTTAGCATAATGTTCGTCCTGAACATGTCGAGGGTGGTAATGCCTGGGTGTGTTGCCGAAGGGCACCATGTAAACGTTGGTAAGCTGTAAATTAGGGGTCACTCCAAGGCAGTAGTGTAAAGATCCATGTCTGAGAGCTTTGGCCGTCTCCCCAACCAGCTCTGTATTGGGAAACGACTGTCGGAAACCCAATTGACTCATCACTGTCCGCTACCAACCCTTTGATGTTTAATAAGCTGAATCACCCAGACCATTGGATAGTTCCCTTTGCCATGATGAGCACTACCAGTCCATGGTGGCATCACATCGAATATCAGGGACAGGACCGGTAGAATCCTGTCCTCGGCCTTATGTGACACTAATTTGCCATTCCTTTGGAACTGCCTTCTTTGCTTAAGCCGACTTGGACAAGCCAGCCAAACAAAATGAGTTTTGGTGCCAGGTAGGATTTTCACGACATGGCGCGAGGTATTGTGCCCCAGCCCTACAAAGGAAGCATAAACGTGAGTAAGGATTAGGGAAGCCAATGAGGGATTGGCTAGGGTGGACAGACCGATGCACGGTACAGACTTCAAAAAATACACATCCCAAGATCACTCCCATGATCTCATATCTAGAGTCCGCACAAAGCTCCTTATATGCCATTTCCAATCAGAAACCTACCCCTGTCCGCATGAAACACCCCTTCCCTAAATACCCCAGAGCAAAATGAAGAATGCCTCCAAGCGTGGGACGTCTAACTTCCAGCACACCTCGAACCCACCCAAAAACTTTACATAGGAAATCAAATCAGTTTGAAACTAGAACAAAATTGATTTCACATTCTCTTGTCTGTCTCTGGAATATTGGTGCCTAAAGCCGCCCACAGATTCTTTCATAGGAAAGCAATTCCTCAAGGTAAATGGCTACCATTTAATTGGAGCTCATTATGGAAAGAGCAATAGGGATACCGCTGGCGGTAATTGGCAATTGATCCGGCATTTAATATCCCCTAATACATAAAGAGAAAATATCACTCTGCAGCAACATTCTAGCTTGCCAAATTACTGCAGTTGGGAAATTAATACTCTTAGCTGTAATTGCAACTCCAATCACAGTCCCTTTTATAGAAATGTGGACTGACCAAAAGAAAGCTAGCGCTGAGCTGGTCTCAGAATGCACATACCGTACCCAGCTTCCGCCGCATGAATCCTTGGCTGTATGGGGTCACTAGACACTCTTGCAAAGATGCATGAACATTTTGTCCTGCAGGGTCTCTAGCTGTCCCTGCGAAATCTACAGTTTGTTTTGGCCAGCAGTATTTTTACCATCAGGTGCTAGATTTTACTGTCTCATGATAAATTTCCCCTCTGTCAATATTTGTTTAGTTGCTAAATTGCATGGAACCATACATTTCGCTGGCTGTATTTGTTAGTACCTGCAGGCAGTTACTCTGTGGTTTTGAGTCCCCAGTGGTAGTAAATATTTAAATTACAGCTGAGTGAAAATCCTGGAGGAGCATTATTTTTGTAAACAGTTTTTTACCGCCTTCAGTAATTTTTACGTAATAAAGGTCCTCGTTTTATGCAAAGAGGGCACCAAAAGGGTGGAATGTTTGGGTTTAGTTATTACTACAGGATTTGATTTGAATCCGAGAGACTTAGGGAGGCAAGGGAAGGCTCTGAAACTTCTCCTAAAGTATGCTTCATCTCTGTATGAGATCACCAAGTTTCAAAATATTATTTCTTACTTATATACTTACATCAGTGCAAGGGCATTCTGGGAGTTGGGCCCATTAAGAAAACATTTTGTGTGAAGTGCATCAAAAGATGGCACTTGTTGGTTGAGTGATTCTCCCTCTGCCTTTGACGCGGCATCAATGATCAGAGGTTTTTTGGTCATATGAACATTTATTTATTTTGAAGGTTTTATATAGCGCGGACAAGACCCTTGCGGGTATCAGAGCGCTTTACAAGCAGATATAGTAAACAAAACCTGTATTACAAGAAAAAATTATGTTCCGTGCATATCATACAATAGTATTACAACTTATAAACATAGTTCATGTGAATTTGGATAAGAGAATAGATTTCACTTCTTTTTGAACGATACAATAGAGGGATTCAGTCTGGTTTAGAGTGTAGCCAAAGAATGCATGTACTATGCTGAGATAACCGCTTCTTGGCGCCATGGGCAGAAAAGGAGCCGAATCCAGGGCTTTACAATCACAGAAAATTATTTCCATATTCTAATTACACATTTATTTTGTTTGAGAAAAATGTATTTGCTTCTATT
The DNA here is from genome assembly GCA_963921515.1 of Calotriton arnoldi. Lineage (NCBI taxonomy): Eukaryota > Metazoa > Chordata > Amphibia > Caudata > Salamandridae > Calotriton > Calotriton arnoldi. The sequence continues at coordinate 2,643,091 of CAWUFW010001270.1, forward strand.
TTAACATGAGAACATTAATCCACAGTCCTTCTTGAAACAGGCGGGCATTGTACAGGCAGACATTTTTTATAATCTTCCTACTGGGTGGACCTTTTATATTTATTTCCCTCGATTCAATTGTTAGAACACATTTTCCATGTCATTCTTTCATTGTTTTCTCACTGATCGAAAATAATTATTTGAGCTCGCTATATTTTATTTTATTCCATTTCCTCCTAATCTGATTTCGGTGCCTAATTTGAGCAGATGTTTGCCAGGGCTTAACTCCTGATCTCATTTGGGAGCACCAGGATTTAAATAAAGTCCGTAAATCTCGTTAATATACTGATAGTGCAGCAGTCCTTTAGATCACCTGCTGTGTAACACCACTCCTTGTTATGCTACCACGAGTATCAGGAAATGGTGACAGAGGCACGCGAGCGCTCCTACACCCAGCCCCGCCCTCCAGCAGAGAGAGCGAGTGGATTGTCTACCATTGGCTGATTTGAGCCAGATGGACACCATACTTCCAGCGCGCCTCCCACTGAGCCTTCCACCCATGCGCGCCTTGCAGGATGGCCTGGCCTTGTGTGGGCACATTTATGCTTCGATTTGGAAGTCCTATCAAACATACAGGGGCTCTCAAGTTGATCCTCAGCAGGCAAGCAACCCACCAAGTCATGTTTTTTCATTGAATTCTGTTAGCAGCAGTTGGTTTTCTATTACAAATGCTTGACAGCACTGGACAAGCCACTCACCAGGCATAGGACAAGTCAGGATAAGTCCATCTCTGCATAAGCAAGGGAGACTGATTATTTAAAATAGCAGAATGTAATGTATGCATTGGCATGTCTGTAGTAATGTGTGCCTTGGCATATCTGTAGTGATGTACACAAAAATAGGGCTGACATAGACTATATCAGAAAATGGGACAAAATGAGAGAGTGGCACTTGTGGATACATTGGGCAGCGCCAGCAGTAGTCATGGTGACCGCTCCATTTTCAAATTTTTACAAAATAAGTACTGCTTATTTTTCATCTTTGGATCTTGCTTAGAGTGGACATTGGCCCCACCTAGAGGAGTATTTACTTCCTCGCCAAAAGCTGTCAGCTGTTTGTTGTCTGGCGTAGATCCTTCCCTGCATCAGACACCCTTGGCTCAGAGTAATGTCCATGTCCGATGTCAAGGAAGGACTTTTCTCCATAAACAGGATTAGCCTCATTGCTCTCAACACTTCCTTTGTCGAAAGCCCTATTGTAAATCGTAATTGTAAATCGGATTTATAAAGCGCAGCTACTGCCAGAAGGCGTCTTGGCGCCATAACGACTGAGGACAGAAGGGACATTAGTGCTGGGGACAGGTAAAAGAAAAAATTATTTAGTTCATGCAGTCTGTGTAAATAGCCACGTTTTTAAGCTTTTCCTGAAACTCAGCAGGGATGAAGCTGTTTTTAGGGTAATAGGTAATTTGTTCCAAAGCATCGCTGTTGATCTGAAGAGGCTCCTACCTCCCCAGGTAGCCTTCTTGAAAGGAGTAACTACCATGTTCCTAGTCAATCCTGACCATAAGGTTCTGTTGGGGACGTACCACTTTAGTTTGTTCCTAAACTGCACTGGTCCTTGACCGTGCAAAGATTTAAAAGCCAGACAGAGGGCTTTAAACTTACATCTCTGCCTAACCGGTAGCCAGTGCAGTTTTTTTTATAGCTTCTCTTGCTGATACATTTTTAGGGATCTTTAAAATGAGACGGGCTGCCCCCTTTGAGAAATGTATTGTAATCACAGGTATGTAGTACTTCCTATCTATCATGAGGCGTTGAAGCACTTTACAGCTGGTAGCACGCTACTCCGGAACCCAAGGTTAGTGGATAGTAGTGTTGGTTATCGGGATTAGTCTTCTGCTCTCGAGGTCAGTTTTGCATGCAGGGTTTTGGAACACAGATGGAGGTGGCTTTTGGAGTTATCATGGAAGGATGTCGAACTGTAGAAGGAAACAACTTTATTTGAATGTGAATTGTTCGATGCAAAAGTGGCGCACTCTACCAGAGGTCTTAAAGGTGAGATCAGAGATTGTCCAAAAGAGTAGGGAGCCTCACAGTGTTGACGCCGAGCAGGGCTACTGCTAACTCCAGCTCTTGAGATACTCTGGGAACAGCACGGAAATTATATTTTCACATGAGGACGCAACCGTAAGCTGGTGACCTGTATCTTTTGAGAGTGTTCCACAAAGTAGAGCAGATTGCAAGCAACACTAAAGCATCAGATAACTTGGCCTGTAGAGGATCCAGCTGACAATCCCAACATCCGCCTACGGATTTTGCTTAATTGCTTGAATAGACCGATTTGGTAGAAGGGGTACTAGGTCCAAGAATCGCAACACAGAACCACAGAAGGTAAGTCGAAACAATTGTCGCTGCTTAATCTCAACACACGGATGATTAGATTGTGAAGATTTGGGTGCAGCGCCCTGCTCTGTTGCTGAGACGGGAGGTCCTACAAAGAGGTAGATAGAGCTGAGGGCAAATGCTCAGTAGATCTTGGTACCACACTGTCCCGGCCCAATCTGGGGATATCATACCTGAGCCTTGAAAACGCAGATAACTACAGGCTCTTCACGAGCCCGTCTTTCACAGTTAAGATAATAAAACAATCAAATTTCTTAACATCCTTCTGAAACAAGCTGAAACACACACATTGTTGGTCCCATACCACACTGCCTCATCCTGGGCTGTCACAGTCCTAGATTGCCTATTCTATCTATTGAATGAAGGAAGCGCGTATCTGCTATTTTGCTGGAAGTCATCAGTGGACTTCCGACATACACAGGGGCTCTTACAGTGCCCTCGGCTGCACTGGATGCAGTTACAGGCATTAGAATGTCTCTGAGGATCTGGTGAGTTCCCCAGGAAGAGGATCACTGGCGCATGCAATGCCTGTGAGTTCTCTGGGCTAGAATTCTCACCTTCAAGTTGTTTTTTTTAGGTTTGCCATTAACCAAGACCTTTTGATTTTACAAAAATGTTCAACATACTTCCCTGTTGAGGTTTCAGCGAGCCCTCTTTATCTATTGGCCAGTTGTTGTGTCATTTACATTTTCTCCACCGCTAAAGCATGCAGCAAGGGGCCATGCGTCAACCAAATTCAGAAACGTTCCAACTTCACTGTGAGTAATGACATTCTGCTCTTTCAGAAGGAGCACTCCAGCACACACAGTCTCTTCCTTCAGTGCTAGCAACTACCATGGCAATGTGTGCCTTTTGAGATCAAACAAATATTTTTGCTTTAGCCAATTTTTTCTGTATATTGGTTAAAGCCCGGCAGCTTCTCCGCCACTTCTACTAGGTTGCTTCTATCTCGTCAGATGCCCACATCGGACACACAATTTTTTTTTTTATTAAGAAAAAGTTCTAAAATGGCTGTCTATGTCCGTGCATGTGGGCACGAATGGGCGGCCATTTTTATAATAGTTTTTACAATAGTTTTTAAATAAAGTTTTACAAAAACATGTCAAAATAAAACCAGCATTGGCAAATCCAAAGCGTTGGCAGCCAATGCACGATATATTAGCTTTGCCAAGCCTTGCTCTTTTGTAAAGGGTTTCTTCCTGGGGCTCCCTCAAACCCATCATGGCTGCCCTTTTGTTTTTGTTTCCTTTCCATTTGTAGGTTTTTGCCCTGTATGCCACCCTTCCCACAGTTCTTTCTCTGGTTCAAGCTAGCTCCATCTTATGCCACCAGAGGATGTTGATTTCAGAATATGATTGACCTGGTGCAGTTTAAATCTTCTCAAAAATCTCTACTTGTTTAGTGGACAAACTCTCTTAATTCACTAAAGCTATGCCACACTCTTTTCATTGCCTACGTGCCCTCTACGCTGGGCCTCGCTGCATTCAGTATTGTTTTCACATGTTCATTTGTTCAGCTCCCCTCGAATACCATGTTTAAAATGCAATAACACATGAATAGATAATGCTTAAAATGTGCAATTAATTTATGATTTGATTTACAATGTTATCAACACATCTTCATCATAATCTACATGTTTTTAGTAAAAATAAGTACTTTAAATGTCTTTTGATGGCTTTTTGATTGTCAGTTTTTAATCAGAAATGTACTCTTTATATCAGTGGATAAGTCAGAGAGGGGTGGTAACTGGACATTTGTCATTGTAGACATCTGTCAAAACTTGCCAGATGTCCCAATTGTCTCAGTTTGCCCACCTCATTAAGAGGCGGGGGAGTGCAGTGTTTTTGAAGGAAGAGCCGCTGATGGTTCCGCCTTCAGACTCACCCTCTCACCCTGACATCCACCGACAAGAATGGTAGATGAATATGTATGAACATCAATAAGACCTGTTTTTTTAATTTTTTATTATGATAAATTAATAAAAAGAATTAAAAAAAAAAAGAATGGTAGATGAGGAGCCACCTGGATCAATGTTGGCTATAGAAAGCAAACCCCAAAAAATTGTGATACGATGCAGCGTCATTTTCTAGACGTGCACATGCTTGAAAAATACCGCAATGTCTTTTTTTTTATTTACTGAGTTGGAATAGTTATATAAAAAAAAAAAGTAAGTATCGCTACAGCCAGTTTTTATCTTTTTTTTTAAGCCCAGGTCAGGAGCGCAACATGGGGAGTGGGTGGGCAACGTATCACAGAGGACGAAGGTGGGAGAACATCACAATGGATGCAGGTTGGGGAAAGTATCAGAACATGGGTGGCAGGAAACAACATGCGATAGAGAGCAACATGGAGCAGGTGTGGGAGAACCACAAAGGCAAGAAAGCAACATGGGTGGGAGAAGTACACGAGGCAGAGTGCAACATGGAGTGAGCGGGGTGAGAATCACATGGGCGACATAGAGCAGCACGTAGTGGGGAAGAACAGTACCCGTAGAAAACAGCTGGAAAACACATGCACTCTCTCGGAGTGCTTAACCCAAAAGAAAGAGGTGCTTGAAAAGCAAGCAGAGGAAGGACACAAGTAATGTGTCCATGCTCCAGGGGAGGGACAAGCACAAGAAGAGGAAGAAAAACCCAAACAAGTTAATGAATGGAAAGCAAACAAATGAGAGTGACAGTGAAACCAGGAAGCAGTAAACAGTCTGTCTTTTTGTCCACCGACAGCGTGCACTATCTGGTAGGCTAGACCTAAAACTGCCCTAATATGCCTAACAGAGGACTCCCTTCCGGGGAAAACACACACACATTCACAACACGTGAGTAAATTGAATGCCATTTTCACCTTTTGTAAATAACATGTATCTCGTTTCATACATTAAAAATATGTCCGTTTGGACTCAAGAATTGTGAAAACATTTGAAAACAATGCCTAACTTCCCTTGGTTAGCACATCTAAAACATGTACTTATGTTGCCCTTAAGTAAATAAAATGCGCTGCTTGTATTTTTTCAAGAAAGGTAATTGTTTTTGTTTTCTAATAGTGAGGGATGCTCAAATTCTGAAATTCCCCTAGACTGCTCACTGAAATTCTGCTTCTCTATTAAAATGATCTTCTCTTTGTAGTGTTATGACCAAAGACTCGTCGGCCCATGAATCCTCACCTAAGCACATTTTCAGCCACTTTCCTAGTGGGTGAAGACCATGTACTTGTGATAAATTCACAAGACTGTTTTAATTTCTTTTATTTTACGTTTTGTCACATGTATTTATTAGCACATAAGGTTTTTATTTTATCACATAGGGAAACTCTACACCCATGAGGGAGGTGGTTGTACATTTGGAAGAGTGCAGGGTTTCGCCCAAAACCATCACATTTTTAATAAAATACAAGCTGCACATTTATTTACTCATTGACCGCAAGCTGAAGGCTAGTGTTAAGCTGCAGGCGTGTCTCAGTGGCAGCCTTTCACATGTCCTTTGAGTAGCACACCTTGGCAATAAAACAATCAAGTTGAGATTAATTGGTTTCCCTGTGTGCCACCCCTTAACTTCCTCCTGCCCCAGGCAAATGTCAGGGTGTGCCCGGTTATGGGGCCAGCCCCCCTGACCTTCACGTATAACATATTACGTACAGTGATGGTTTTAACGCTTAGCAAAAACAAACTCCAAATAACACCAAAAGAAATCATTTCATCAGAGAATATTTATATTATATTTTTGCATTCAGTTTTTCTTCCAAATGGCCTAATTCTGGTATTGCACAGTGTAAATCACAACTGCCTGTGACGTGGGGTTATTTACAAGGCACATAATTACAAATGGCTTTCTTTGACAGTAACATTGCTCATCTGGTTCGCAGGTGTTCCCTACTTCACCCAGGAGCCGGAGGATATGGCAGTATTTTCGGGGGTCCCCTTCAATGTGACGTGTGCTGCCATTGGACCTCCAGATCCTGTGCTGATCGTCTGGTGGCTGGGGGAGTCCAAAGTCGACAGGGACCCCGAAGATTCGCCCTCCGTCCTGACTGTGCCAGGTGAGGTAGAGCTGAATGGCACACCTGGTGAAGGCCTCTGTCTGGAGCATTCACACATTTAGAAAAAACACTGCTGTATTATTTTCTGGAAACAATTGTCCTAATCTTCTCTCTACCACTTTGTCGGCCACCCTATCCACAGCAATGCAGTCTCTCTTCAGTAAACTTGAGTAGCTTGGTAGAAAATAGGCTAGGATGGAGCATCAGCCCCTTCTCTTATAAAGTACCATAAACAATGCATGACCAGAGCCTCTGGCGCTTTGTGGGGCTCCAGCCTCTTACTCCTGATCTATTCTGGCCAGGGACATCGAGTGCTGACCCGACCTGCTGGCACAGCTTCCAAGATGGCTGCTGTCGCAGGGTGTGGCTCCAAATTGGTACATTTTGCACACTGTGATAATTTAAATAAAGTTCATTCCTTTGTCTGTCCTAGGTACAGCTCCTAAGTGAATTTTCTGCATACTGTATGGTCTGGGTTAAATAAACAGTGCTTATGGTGGAAATGTGTAAAGTTTTTGATATATATTTTTTTTATTGGTTCGATGCTACTGCCATCAGCTTATGCTATTTATGCCAGAGGTTGTGGTGGGCTTCCTTGTATAGTAGATGTGTGACTCCTGTGTCTTGTCTTTTGCGAGACCCACTATATTACGAAACTCAGCTCAGACTTGAGAGTGGATTTGTTAGTTAACTTTTCTCTCTGTTTGGTTTCTTCTCTATGGCCTGGTTTGTGCGTTTCCTTGTGGGATGTTTGTGTCGTCTCCATAGAAACTGCTCAGTCTTTTATGACTTTGGGCCTGAATTAGATCTGGGCGGACGGGTTACTCCGTCACAATGGTGACAGATATCCTGTCACCCAAAATATAAATCCCATTTTAACCTATGGGATTTATATTTCGGCGACATGATATCCATCACCGTTGTGACGGAGTAACCCGTCCGCCAAGATCTAAATCGGGCCCTTTGTCTACGGTGATTCAGGACTGTATTATACTGTCTGGTTTGTGTGTTCCTCGGGTGGAGAGCTAAGCTGCTTTTGCTGGCGCTTGGACTGGACGCTGCAGTGCATGCTTTGGAGGTACCCAGGCTTCTTTGAGATTTATCTTGACTTGGATGATTAGTATACTAGTGAGATCGCTTACATGGCACATGGTGTATCGGCTGCCCTACATTACCATTCAGAGGTAAGTGTTTTACCACAGGGTTTGGATGTTACCTCACTGGTGGGCGTTGTTTTGCCTGTGTAGGTGGTTCCATCAAGCGAGGCACACATCGTAGTTGAGTACAAAGAAATCTGTTCAAAACAGTTAACAAGAACTGTACCAATATAATCAGTAATAGAGGAGCTTGTTGCTGAGCTAGGAAAAAAGCATTGTGTGAAGATGCAAGGAGGGTGTTAAACTGGTCTTGTATATGCTGAGACAGGGTGTGACATGGTTATAATTAATGAATTAATAGATTTCTAAAGCACACAGTTACTACAAGAGTGTCCTGGCGCTAAGGCAAGTGGCCTAAAGGAAGACATCAACCCACCCTACAGTTTGAACAAGTGTGTTTTCAGTTGCTTTCAAAATATGTTTTTCTCTGTGATGCATCTGGACGGAAGAGGGCGCTCATTCAACTACTTGGCTGCTAAAACAGAACAAGCAGAACAGCCCCATTTCTTTCGTTTGGTGTAGGAAATGGCCGGTAACCGGGCAGACTGTGAACACAAGTGTCTATTTGGACAGTATTCGAAAATTCTGTTGGACAGATATTTGGGACCAGTCTGTAAAAAAACCGAATGAGCCGCAGTCAGTGCTGTGAAGATAATCCTTTTTTTCACCGGTAGCCAGTGCAAATGGTTACAGTCGTGAAAGATTGAGGCATGTTTCGGGAGTTTAAACAAAAGAATTGCTGTGTTCTATACAATTTGCAATCGCTGTACCAGGTAGTCCAGGACCCCTATGTAAATGATGTTAGCGTAGTCCAATCTGGAGAGGATTAATGCCTGGACTATTGTTTTCTGGGCTTCCCTAGACAAGAGGTTAAGGGATTTTCTTAACAACCTAAGAACCCAACAGGAGGTCTTAACTACTGCTGAGATCTGACATTTGAAGGATAGATGTGTACCCACATGCTCCCCTAAGTTCTTAGACACCTCCATTGGGGGGTAAAGGAGGTGAAACCACTCTGCCAGGCTCCTGAACATCCGGGCAGGGGTTGGCACCAAACAACAAGACCTACGTTTTGTTCGGGTTACATTCCAGACAGTTGGTCCCAAGTCATCCCATCACTGCTACCATACTAGCTGCAAATTTTGATTTAGCTTCCGACGCATTGTCTTAGGTCAGCAGAAGGTAGATGTCATCTGCATAGGAAACCACTTGGATACCGAGTGATTCAATTGGGCATGCCAGTGGCGTCATATAAATATTAAAAAGTGTGGGGCTCAGGGCTGAGTCCTGAGGGACTCCTCACTTGAGAATCTTTGCCTCAGAGAAGAACTGCTTAAGCCACACTGCCTGTTCTCTTTTGTCCAAAAAGAAGCCTAGCCAGACTAGGGCAGTCCCCTCTACTCCAAAAGAGGCGAGGCGTTGTTGTAACAGGATCTCATGTGAGATCATGTCAATTCGACGGAGAGGTCTAATAAAAATAGAGGGCGTTGTGGCCCGAGTCCAGTGTACATTTAATGAGTCTGTTATTTCCATAAGCGCTGTCTCTGGTCTGTGGTGAGCCCTGAAGCATGATTATGATGAGTGGAGGAAATTGTGGGTGTTCAGGTTTAATGAAAGTTAGGTGTTTACGATCTTGTCAACGATCTTAGAGACCCCCGGGAGCAGCAAGATGGGTCTGAAGTTAGAGAGGATTTCTGGGTCTGCATTCACTTTTTTGAGGAGTGGGATGACGTTTGCCCTTTTCCAGGAGGAAGGAAGTATCCCCTATCGTAATGAAGTAAAGAGGAGATCCGGACATGCTGGGCTTAAGCTATCCCCTAATTGCTTCAGAACATGAGGGGGAAGGATCCTGGGAGGAGACAGATTTTCATTTGTCAAAGAAACCCCTCAATTCTTTTACAGTCGGAGGATTGAACTGCAAAAGTTTCCCCTGAGCAGGGGGTTTTATTTGATTTAGAGCTTCGCCAGCAGGCTCAGTGCCCATCATTTTTGAAAGGTTGTCCTGTATCTTTAAAATGTTATCTTCGAAGAACCTACCCAGCCTAGTGCACAGGGATGCATATGTCTCACAAAGGGGTGCAGTTACTTTTGGAGCTGTGAAATCAGACACAATTAAAAAAACTTCCTTTAGCGTTATTGTTCGCTTCGCTGATTTTGTTAGAGTAGAAGATGCGTCGTGCCAGCTTCAGATTGTTATGGTAAGTGCTCAAGACAGCTTTATACTGGGTTTTGTCTATTTCAGAGTTGTGTTTTCTACATTGGCATTTTTAATTTCTTAGTGTTTCCTTTCTCCCGCTAGTTCGTCAGGAAACCAGCGGGCGGAGGGTGGGGTCTTGTAGTCCTTAAGCTAGCTTCAGGGGCATCCGTGTCGGTGGCCTCTCCGCATCAGACAAGGTGACGGTGAATAACTAACTCAATGTCACTGGTTAATGCACATTTGTTTGATGCTAAGGTCTCCTTCAATGAAGGGTATATCAACCTTGTTCCACCCTCAGTTCCCAGGGATTGGACCCACTTTCGATTTAATTTTAGGAGGGGACTAGCGCCAGGTGAAAGGTAGTAAAAAATAGTCTGATCACGGAACCCCCCGAGGCTTTTCAAGATCTTTTGAGGTATTAGAGAATATTGTGATAATTAGATGACCTGCACTGTGTATCGATCACATGGGGGTCCTAGATAACTCTACAGCCGCAAGTGTTAAAATGTTGAAACCACCCAGAATCGTGAAGCTTGCTTAGTTAATGATTTTATGTGAAAGCGCCTGGGTGATGGAGTTAATAAAGTCTCCCCCATACCGCGGGGACAGGTAAAACAGTACCCCCCACAAAAGAGCAGTGGGCGAAGGGGGAGATAAAAACAAAAAAAAGAAGGGCTTCTGCGTCTACCAGATTATCGACTTGGGACGTTGAGCATTTCAGAGGTTTCTTAAATTCTATGGCTACCTCCCCACCCCGCCTGCCCTCACTATCCAAGTGTGGACATGCATATTTTGGGGGGAAGGCAAGCTGCATTCATTCATTCAACTTTTTCAGTGTTGAAAGACCGAATGTGCACTTCATGGAAATTTCAGTGAATCTTTCAGGGGAGGTGACTGCTGCCCTCTGAATTTTGGATTTGTCAATCCTTTCTCAATTTGTTCTTGAAATTAAGCTGATGCGGCTGAAGCATGGTGCATTTTGATTTGAGGAGATAGCAACAATCTGGGACTGCAAGTCAATTTTTTAGGCCATCTCTTCTCTTCATCTTTGTTTGGATCCCTTATCCAGATGAGCCTGACTCCTCTGTGCTCTTTATAAGGAACTTGCATGTGCTGCTGACACAAGACCTTCCCTGCCCGACAGCCATGCGTGCTTCCACATCACTCCTCCGGCCACACACCGCCAGCGCGCTTTGATACTTCTGAAAGAGACTTTCTTGCTACCTGGATTTCTCCAAAGAACCGGAGAGACCATGCTGTTTATCCCACTGACCTGGCAAAGTCATTGATTTTGTTTGTTCATCGTTTAGAAGGGACTACAACAGATCTTACTCACGCTTTGTTATGCTAGCACCCATTCCATTGTCATGCTTGTGTGATATGGTAGATTTTAGGCTCTCTTGGTTTGTTCTGTTAAATGTTCTGTCCAGTATGCCATTTCAGATCACTTTATGTGCAGTGATCTACCATCCCAAATAGAAGGAACTGGTGAGTTTTAATAGTTTCCGAAATTTCAAAAGATATACTGTTTGGCTATCGAGAGGTTTTTCTATGCATATGTGTGTTCACAGATGTGGTCTACTAGAACGAAGAGAGATGGCAGATAGGGAGAGAAGAAAGAAGTCATGTAGCTGTTTGGCGAAGAGCAAGGTGTGACTTTGTGACAAAAGCATAAAGCTTTGAAGACACAGTGTTTACCCATAGAGAGCCAGTGAAGCGGGGAATGGTGAGCAGAAATACTGATATTTTTGCTAAGGCCTAAAATGAGATGAGCAGTCGTATTCTGTACCTATTACAATTTGAAGAAAATTAAAGCCGGAAGTCCTACAAAAAGAGAATCACAATAATATAACCTGCTGATGATAACAAGACTGAACTAACTTTTTCCTGGAAGAGCTGGGCAGTAGGGTAATGATTTTTCTGATGACCTTCATCACAAAAAAGCATGTAGTGGTAAATTTAATGATGCGTGCTTTGAAGGAAAGTTTGTTATCAAAAGTCAACTCTACGTTGTGTACATTAGAAGTATATACTGGACAGGCAGTTAAAAAGTCAGGCCAACAGTTTGGGGGTCAGATGGAAGAATTGCCAGAAACTAAGACCTCAGTCTTATCTGTGGTCAGCCTGAGAGAGCTGACATTCATCCAGCTTGCCAGTGAACACAGACAGTTTTTGAGCTGGTCCTGGAGAGGTCCACGCTCTCCTTCCAGTGTTAGGACGATTTGATTATCGTCTGCATATGCATGTAACCGGAAACCACAGGATGAAGTAAGATCAGCTAGGGGAGCCACAGAGATGTTCAAAAGCTTGGTGCCCAAACATGAGCCTTGTGGAACCCCACAACTTATGTTTTTAAAGGTGGAGCCGTAGTAAGCCAGTGACTCTGCTTGGGAGCGTCTCGGCAGAAAGGAGGCAAACAAGTTGTGCACAGTATCCTGTAAATCGGCATCAGTCTGTCTAATAGGATGTCGGGAGAATCCATGTCAGAAGCCGTTGATAAGTCAAGGAGGTTTAGGGTAGCTGAGCCTCCAACATCCGTTGTAACCCTGATGTCAATGGTGCCGGCTATTAACACGGTTTCTTTTCTCAGATTTGTATGAAAATCCAACTGATGGGGGTTTAAAAGAGAATTGGCTTTGATATGTTTAGACAGTTGTTGATTGACAGATTTCGGTGATTTTAGAAGACAACAGAATCAAGGAAATTGGGCTGTAGTTGGACAAAACTACAGATTCAAGAGTTAGGTTTTTTCAGCAAGGGGTTAATGAAGACTGTTTTTCAAAAATATGGCACCATAGGACTTAGAGGTGTTACATATAGATTCCAGGAAAGGGGCAATCGATGGCACCTTAACAGGACATGGATCCAGGAGAAAATATGATTCGGCTTGGAAAGAATATCATCCTGATTCACAAAAGTTCAAGCTGACCAGATGTAGGAAGAAGGCGGGGAGAAGGTGAGAGAGAGAGAAGCTGCTTCCATGACTTGTGTTGTACGACTGTCTGCTGAGGGTCCGCTCCAGAGCTGCATGATATTATTCTGGCAAAAGTTTGAAAGATCAGAACATAACTTCTGGGAAGTGACAACCGAGGTGGTAGTAGGCGTCGGATGAGCAAGAGAGTTGCAGTTCTAGAGAGTTTTATCAGTAGCATTGTAGGTGCAACACCAGAGTCTTGTGAATTTCTCATGCCTTTTAGCCAATGAGAGTTCCTCCGTAAGGCAGGGAGCTGATGGAGATGGCCTGTGGGAATTAAAGACTTTCCAAAGGAGAGTTGTGTCAAAAGCTTACTTGACCCAATTGTTAAAAACAACAGAAGTGATATTTATGTGTACATGCGGAGAAGGCCTACTACTGTATAAAAAAGAAACTAATTTCCAAAGGTTTATTTTGGACTGGGACGATTCAATGAGCTAAAAGTTGGGTTATAGTTGGCTTTACAAAAAAAAACAGCCTTATAATCAGCCCAGGTTAGCTTTAATAATTTTATATTTTTAAGTTTTGTAAATACCCGAGGGTGTCCTAGTGTTTATAGAAACCGAAAAAGCTTCATTATAACAGTTTCACTGACTAATGTTTTCAGTTGTTTCCTGAAAACAGACATTTAGTCTTGCTATGTCGATGAAGTGGAAGAGAATTCCACCTAAGGGCAACTTCAAAAGCCTAAAATTGTCCCCTTTGACGGGTTTTCTTGAACTTGGGGATTTTTAGCAGAAAAGCTGAAGAAAATCACAGAATTTGTGAAGAAGAATGCCATGAAAGCAATTGAGAAATGAATGCAGGGCAGATACGAGACTTTCGAAGGTGATACGCATCCTCTCTGGCAACCAGTGGAGGCAATACAGATGATTCAAAATGTGAGCTGAGGGAGGTTAAATAATAGTCGAGCTGTACCATTCTGCACCAATTGAAGTTGTTTAAGTTAACAATCAGGAAGGCGCATATACAAAGTGTTGGCATAGTCAAACCTAGAGTCCACCAGTGTCATGTATGTATGTATTGATATTTAAATAGCGCCAAACTTAGCTAGGAAGCAACAGAGCGCTGTACATTACTTGGACAAAATAGTAGACAAACCACAAGATTGTGTACATTAAGTGGGGATTTCTCAAATATAATTCATACGTTACATTTCAAATTTTTGTGCACAGGGACTTTAAGGGCCCAATTACGAGTCTGGCGGTCCGAGGACCGCTAGACTCGAGGATGCGTGGCAGTGGAGGTCCAGCCACCACCCGATCAGCGGTCCGACCGCCCATTACGACTTGGGAGGTTAAACAGCCATGGGAATAGTATGCCACCGATTAAAGCCCCAACTTGAAAATTTACACGTGCAGAATCTCTGTTGCCATCAATTCGCAGAAAAGTCTGAGTGTCCTCTGCGTGAGACATGTATGAAGATGGTAATCACTCAGAAGCTTAGAAAGTGGTGACACCTACAGATTAAAAAGGGTGAGGCTCAAAGATGAACCCTGAGGGACTCTGCAACCACTAATGGAAGGGAGTCTACTAAGATGTGCCATGTAAAAATCTGGTCTAGATTGTGACCTGCCAAATGAACTAATTAAAGTAAACCAAAGGTCGAGCACACATTGAGCAGCTTCGAGGCCGCAATATCATGCTTATCTTTGACATGGATATTGATGTCCCCAAAAACAATTAAATTGTTGGTATTCAATAAGAAATGGAAATAGATTCCTCGAAGAATGATAAAAATTATTCACCGGACCAGGAGGTCTGTGAATCAATATTACTTTAAGAGAATGTTTAGGGTTACTAGAAATAGTAAATTGTGAGACTTCGGTGTTGTAAAGCCGATTTATTAACCAGTTTGAGACCGTAAGAGATGGTTTATAAATTCCTACAACCTCAACTCTGGGGTGTGCAGAGCGGTTGGCAGACTTAATGTGATCGCCCCGGGGTATTACCAGTGCGATGTCTGGGGCTGATTCCTATTTGAACCAGGTGTCGGTAATGAAGGCTATATCTAAATTAAAATCAAGTAAACGATTACTTAGCTCCAGCGAGTGTGTCGCCATCGACAGATCATTAGATTAGAGTTCAGATTAGGTGTTTCTGATTCACTTAGGGAAGTACTCTTTATTGCCTTTGTGATGTCCCTTTAATGAAGTGAGAGTAATGCTCGGGCATGGTCAATGCAGTAGGAGTACGATTGGAGCTTTCCAAGGGTGAAAAGGAATGATTATAATTATAACTAAGGAATTCAGTGGTATCGGGGAGCAGCTCTAAGGTAATGGGGGTTTGATATTGCTTAACTTGCAGTCGAGATGAGATAGAATGAGTTCCCTGCTTACCTGAAAAAAGGGGATGGTGGCAAAACCAAAATAATCCCTGGTCCTGAGCCTGGACGGTGCTCCTCTGGGACAAATTTGTGGCTTGATGTGGCACCCACCAGATAGACCCATTACTGCAGTGTTACTGTTTATTTTGTCTCTGGCCCAACAAGGTCTTGCACTCGGCAGTGACTATTTGTTGTATTTTTGGCAGTTGTTGGATCAGCCATTGCTGCCAGTGGCTGAGATTAATTCAAGCATTCCATCCATCATTTTTCTGTATACGTTGGTGTATATGTCCAGACGTGAGTCCCATAAACACTGTCACTGGAACCAAGCTATACTTGGCTGATGATCCCTAACTAGGGCAAAACTGGTCCTGGAGTGCTTGTGCTCCGGTTCAGGGAGGACCTGACCTAACAGCTCAGGCTGGACTGTTGCCATTGGAGGAGCGTCAAGACTGATTTGCATATGGCTGGATCCAAACTGAGGTGGCATGAAGTGCAAAATAACGAACTGCAGCCTAGACTAATTACCAGTGGTTGAGATTAATTTCAGCATTCCATCTATCACTTTTTTCTATACTTTAGGGTGTCGCCCTAGATATTGTTCACAGATATTTCTCAGGCAGCTATGTGGGCGCCAGTGCACACATTCACGAAGCACTACTGTCTCAACAGTCAGGTCTGTCGAGATGGGCTTTTTATCTGCTCAGCCTTGAATAACGTTTTAGTTTGAGCCATTCCACAGACACAACACCTTGGGAGGTACTGCCCTGGTATCTATTCAAAAGGAGTTACAAGTATCCATCAGAAGAACAACTGGCTTACCTTTGCTAATGCTCTTTCTGGTGAATACTGCAACTGCAGATTACTCACCGCCCTCCTGCCTCCCCGTCCTGTGGACTGGACTCTTTTCCATCTAAAAAGGTCCCAACCTAGAGATCTGCATGCTGGTCATGCCAATTTGCTGATGGGCTCTGCGTCTGAGGGCGCAGACCAGCCTACGAAAGCAACTGACGTCAGCGTGCATAGATGGCGTTTTTATGCAACTCTACTCATCACTTACGGAGTGGAACAAGTGAAGCATCATCGTGGAGCCTCTTGGTGCCACCTAGCTGCTACGGTCAAGTTTCCGGATCTAGTCTGATGAGTGGGGAATATTTGCAAGGTGTGGAATCTGTGTTTAGATAGAGTATACACCAGAAAGAGCGTTATCAAAGGTATGTACCATTTTGTGTAGGTGTCACCCGAGTCTGTGAGGCTGAGACATTTATGCCCCTTTTGTGGTGGGGAAGGCACTGTAACTGAGTGGCCCTTGTGTGTTTGTCCCTTATGAGAAGGGACTCAGGGAAAGCAAGATTATAGTATACATTAAAACTGGGGTACATCAATAATGCAGGTTGTAATACCCAGGCCGCTGGCTACAGTCCCTGTTTAAAGCTCTATACCTGGTTCGCAAGGTCTTTGCAACACTGGCCTAAAGTTTCTGATGTGTTCATTAGAGCAGCATAATCTACTACACACACTGAGATAATCAATTTATAAAAGGTGCTGTACCTCAGATAGGGAGGATATTGGTGGAGGAAAAGCCTTCATAGTAGCAGCATCTCCGCTCTGGAGATCTTCCAGATCACTTCTGCTACTCCGAACCGTCCTGGTTTTAGTTCGCTCCAACGTTAAGTCCATTTGTACGGAGTCCACGTTTTGACATGACAGCAAAGAAGCCTCTGCTCTTGGGCATTTGAGCATAATGCATATCATAGTATATATAAGAAAACATAAATGCTTCCACTTTTGTATTTCCGTCCCTCTTGTCTGCATCTTTCAGGATGGTTTCCAACTTCTGTCTGGCCAGCGTAATCACCGGAATAGAGGGTCAAAAAGATGGATTGCTGGTCCATGGCGTCGACTCATTTGGTTACGGTTCCATTTTAGCATTTGCTCTGAGGCCTCCCTTACCATCCATCTCCCAGTGAGTTGCATGATATGATTGCTCATAGCTACCAGATACATCAGGGACATTGTTGACTGTTTGAGTTAGGTGTCCAGCCGTCCCATTTCAGGAGGGAGGTGGTGCCCCGGTGCGTTGCCCAGTCTTATCCCATGCAGTAGAGTACAGACTCTTGGATTTTTTGAGCAGTCCTCCTCCTGGAATGTAAAAGGCCCAACCACACACGAGACAGCTAGGAGTGAACTCCTCTTCACACCTTTCACAGATCTCGTACCTCCGAGCATGCCACACAGAAGGAAATACCCACTTTCATAAATAACACGTGTTTAATTTGAAGTTATGGGCCAATGCTACAGATCAGCCATTCTCAGAATATATTTTTTTAGACATAAATAGGACTGTAAGTAGGACTGTCCCTCTCGATGACTCAGTTGTATATATAGCACGGTGCTCAAGTAGGACTGTCCCCCTCTGTGGCTCTGGCGTATAGCACGGTGCTCGAGTAGGACTGTCCCCCTCTGTGGTTCTGGCGTATAGCACGGTGCTCGAGTAGGACTGTCCCCCTCTGTGGTTCTGGCGTATAGCACGGTGCTAGAGTAGGACTGTCCCCCTCTGTGGTTCTGGCGTATAGCACGATGCTCGAGTAGGACTGTCCCCCTCTGTGGTTCTGGCGTATAGCACGGTGCTCGAGTAGGACTGTCCCCCTCTGTGGTTCTGGCGTATAGCACGGTGCTCGAGTAGGACTGTCCCCCTCTGTGGTTCTGGCGTATAGCACGGTGCTCGAGTAGGACTGTCCCCCTCTGTGGTTCTGCCGTATAGCACGATGCTCGAGTAGGACTGTCCCCCTCTGTGGTTCTGGCGTATAGCACGGTGCTCGAGTAGGACTGTCCCCCTCTGTGGTTCTGGCGTATAGCACGATGCTCGAGTAGGACTGTCCCCCTCAGTGGTTCTGGCGTATAGCACGATGCTCGAGTAGGACTTTCCCCCTCAGTGGTTCTGGCGTATAGGACAATGCTCGAGTAGGACTGTCTCTGTGTGTTGGATGCAATCACAATGCTCTAACAGGACCCACCCTCTCCGTGTGTCGGGTGCATAGCTCAACACTAGAGTAGGATTGTCCCTCTGGTCTGGTGTATAGCGCAGTACTCGCGCTTTGTGATCCTTCTGATTCCGAAAAGGCTGGAGATGACTGGCCACAAATATGTTCACAAATGTGTTCACAGTGGGGGTGAATGCCCATAGGCATTTGCAACACCTCATCAAAAGGGACGCGGGGAAAGAAAGATCATAGTCTACAGAAAAACTGGGTTACAATGGATTTAGGATGGACAGCTACCTTTTTTGCTGGGGTTTACTAGTAATTCCCCATTGTAGCCTTTTCAGGGGGGTCTGGCACATCAGAACCTTCTTGAAAGGGACCATTGATAAAGTGCTTGATGATCCCGCCAGGTCTCCAGATCACTTCAGGAGTCGCTGTGAGACGATGCTAAAAAGAAAGAGAAGGCTTCCAAGTCTTTACCAGCAGTGAGTGATGATGAAAATGTTCAGTGGCTCCTGGTTGTGTAATCATATTCATCAATTGCTGCACTATTTCAGGAAAACAAGTTGTCTATGAAGATTGCCATACAAAGTATTTTTCAGAAGAGACTTAACCAAGGAATGTGAGTTTTCCAACTCCATTAATCCCCCAAAGTCTGGTGTTTGTTAAATCTCTAACAACGTCCAGTTTTGTTAACAACTTACTCTGCAATGGCCATGCACTAACCTCCTACTGCTGGCTGTGTTAAGCCACTTGCAGGGATTAGCTGTTCAGAGTCAGGTCACAGAATGATGCCTGATTCTTGGGTGGTCTTGTGAGCCAATTCGTCAGTGCACTGTTTCTTTGATTAACTGTTTCGTATATTTAAATGTAAAAATCCCTTTTCATTGGTAAACTAAGTTCCACTGCATTACGAATCTTGTTTCTGTTTTGGGGGCTTCCCCTGCTCCCTGTGACCTCTCACCAACGTGGGGATCTTACTATACAAAACCTCTCTGGGTACTTTAAAGTTGGGGCCACTGGAGTCATCCTGCAGTATGTTGCACAATCGGTCACAGCATTATTTTATAATGTCAAAACCTACTGATATTGTCTGGGCAAAGTTGCACAACATTACCCGACTAAAACAAAAAGTCACAAGTAAGCCTTTGCAAAAGGTGCTCTGCCATTGCAGGGAGCGACTTTTTAGCACTTTTTAAAATTACTTTTCATTCGTTTGAGCTAGAAACGTAGTGTTTTTTGTGAAATCAGCAAATTATGCAGTCTGTAGTAGATTATGTGGCAAATCCATAATTATGTGGAAAACTTCACTGGTGATGTTTACAATAAATCTTCAGCATTCCACTGTTCAAATAAGAATACGGTTTTTGTCAACCAACTTGCCTTCGGCTTACAGCAGAATGTGGTCAAAGAATGAAAGGGAATGATGTGGGTAGGTCTGGCAGCCATGGGTTCAGCTATGCTCAGAAGAGGACAGGGGGCAGGAATCTTCCTGAAAACATCAGGTTTGGTTTTTAGGTCTCGCCTGCGACAGTGCATGCGAAACCGCTTGCAAGAGATACTCTATGCAACACTGGGCT
Source organism: Calotriton arnoldi (assembly GCA_963921515.1). NCBI lineage: Eukaryota > Metazoa > Chordata > Amphibia > Caudata > Salamandridae > Calotriton > Calotriton arnoldi. The sequence goes on from CAWUFW010001270.1 coordinate 2,662,725, forward strand.
GGCAGCCGGGCCATTGCTTAACATTTGTTGGCTTCATTGTCACTCTTATTTGCTGCCTTCTAATTGGCCAGTGCATGCTGGTTTCACTTCCTTCGTCTGGAGCATGATCGCGCTGTGATTGAGGTACTACTTTTATTTTTCTTCTGCCCTGTGGTCCTTGTGGAACCTCTTCCCATTTGCAGCTGTGTTCTACTTCAAAGAGCCCTTTTCTCTTTTGAAATGGAATTTTATTGTGACAGTTTCCAAATGCATTTTCACTAAGCGATGGACATGGGTGCAATTGCTTTCTTTATGTGATGGGATTTTCTTGACAAATGCCATATTTTGTTTCTTTGTCACGTATGGGAGATTAACTGATTTGCTCAGAATCACAGGGGTGTTGTGCTAAGACCTAAAAAGCACTGACAAAGCACCAATAGGTCTCTACTTTGAGACCAGTGGCTCTGCCATTGCCTTTTTTCCTGCTGGACAGCATGGGCATTGCTGACTTTGCAATGATTTGTAGCCATGTAGTATACCAGCGTGCCTGCTGTGCAGCATGGCAAACAATATTAATAAACAATCATTGGCAAAGCCAATAGGTCTTGCCTTTGCAAGAGCTTTGGCTTTGGCATTGTGTTTTTGCCATGTTGTACACCAGTGCTGCTGTTCCGCTTGGCTAAAAGTTAGTGGAGTGGAGCATCCTAAAGTGGATTGGGGGGAGTAGAGTGTTATAAACTGGATCTGTTGGAGTAGAGTGGAGTAGGGGGAGTAGTGTCATAGAGGGGAGTAGAGTTCTGTGGTTCAGTGGGCGAGTGTGTCATAGAGTGCAGTGTCGTAGAGTGCAGTGTCGTAGAGTGCAGTGGATTGAGGTAGTGGGGTGGGGTGGATTGGATTGCGGTAGATTGGATTCAGCAGAGTGGGTTTAATTGAGTGGAGTGGGTGGACTGGATGGGGTGGATTGGAGTGGGGTGGATTGAAATGGGGTGGATTGGATTGGGGTGGTTTAAATTGGTTTGAGTTGGGTGGATTGGATTAGAGTACGGTGATTTGGAATGGGGTGAATGAGAGTAAAGTGGAGGGGGGTGGATTGGACTGGAAGGCGGTGGATTGGATTGGAGTGAGGTGAGGTGGATTGGATTGGTGTGGGGTGGTTTGGACTGTAGTGGGATAGATTGGAATGTGGTGGTCTGAATGGACTGGACTGAGTGGGGTAGGCTGAACTGGTGTGAGGTGGATTTGATTGGGGTAGAGTGGGGTGGGTTGGACTACAGTGGATTGAAGTGCATTGAATTGAAGTGGGGTGGACTGAATGGGGTGGAGTAGATTGAAGTGGGGTGGATTGAAATGGGGTGGGGTGGATTGGAGTGGTGTGGATTGGACTGGAGTAAAGTGGACAGGAGTGGGGTGGGCTAGAGTCGGGTGGAATAGAGTGGGGTGAATTGGATTGGCATGGCGTGGATTAGAGTGGAGTAGATTGGATTGCAGTTGGGTGGATTGGATTGGAGTGAGGTGGATTGGATTGAGTGGGGTGGATTGGATTGAGATGGATTGGATTGGGGAGGGTTGAACTGAATTGGTGCGGGGTGGATTTGATTGAGGTCGATTGGATTGAGTGGGGTCGATTGCATTAGGGTTGATTGGATTGAGGTGGATTGGGGAGGGGAGGGGTAAACTGGATTTGATTGTGGTCGATTGGATTTGATTGGATTTGGGTGGTGTGGATTGGTATGGAGTGGGATAGATAGGATTCGGGTGGATTGGATTGGTATGAGGTGGGGTGGATAGGATTGAAGTGGGGTGGGGTGGATTGGATTAGGGTAAAGTGGATTGGATTAGAGTAGGGTGTATTGGAGAAGGTGGGTTATTTTGGACTGGAGTGGGGCAGATTGTATTGGATTGGAGTGGGACTGATTGGAGAGGGGCACACTTTTTTGGATTAGAGAGGTGGGGATTGGAGTGGGGCAGATGTTTTTGGATTGGAGTGGGGCAGATGTTTTTGGATTGGAGTGGGGCAGATGTTTTTGGATTGGGGTGGGGCAGATGTTTTTGGATTGGGGTGGGGCAGATGTTTTTGGATTGGAGTGGGCAGATGTTGGCAGATGGTTTTGGATTGGAGTGGGGCAGATGGTTTTGAATTGGAGTGGGGCAGATGGTTTTGAATTGGAGTGGGGCAGATGGTTTTGAATTGGAGTGGGGCAGATGGTTTTGAATTGGAGTGGGGCAGATGGTTTTGAATTGGAGTGGGGCGGATTGGAGTGGTGCGGATTGAAGTGGGGCACATTTTTTGGGATTGGAGCGGGGCACATTTTTTGGGATTGGAGTGGGGCAGATTGGAGTGGGGCAGATTGGAGTCGGATGGGTTGGAAGGATTGGAGTCAGATGGGTTGGAAGGATTGCAGTGGGGCAGATTGGATTGGATTGGGTGAGTGGATGGGATTGGAGTGGGGTGGATGGGATTGGAGTGGGGTGGATGGGATTGGAGTGGGGTGGATGGGATTGGAGTGGGGTGGATGGGATTGGAGTGGGTGAGTGGGCTGGATTGGAGTGGGTGAGTGGGCTGGATTGGAGTGGGTGAGTGGGCTGGATTGGAGTGGGTGAGTGGGCTGGATTGGAGTGGGTGAGTGGGCTGGATTGGAGTGGGTGAGTGGGCAGGATTGGAGTGGGGTGGATTGGATTGGGTGAGTGGGGAGGATTGGAATGGAGTGGGGCGGATTGGATTGGGTGAGTGGGGAGGATTGGAATGGAGTGGGGCGGATTGGATTAGAATGATCTGGGGGAGATTGGATTGGAGTGGGGCGGATTGGATTGGATTGATCTGGGGGGATTGGATTGAGTGGGTCGGATTGGATTGATCTGGGGGATTGGAGTAAGTGGGGCGGATTGGATTGATCTGGGGGGATTGGATTGAGTGGGGCGGATTGGATTGATCTGGGGGATTGGATTGAGTGGGGCGGATTGGATTGATCTGGGGGGATTGGATTGAGTGGGGCGGATTAGTGTGTGGTGGATTAGGGTGTATTGCACGATTATGTGTTAAAGCATTAATTCACAAATTACACATATGATAGAAACAATGTCGCTTTGCTATAAAATAATCCTCATCTTTTGAGAACAGCACCCACAAGCCAAAACAAAAGAAAACATGAGTGTACAGTGAGAAAGGAAGACTTGGCAAAATAAAAAAAAGTTAACTATAAAAAATGCATCTTGTAATTTCGTCTGTCCGGCAGGGTACATTTTTGCCAGTCACATTCCTTCCGTTTGCAGGGCACTAGAAGTTAAACAAGATAGCAGATGGACACTGATTAAGTTAAATCAATCAGTGCTTGGTCCCTGCTCCACAGAAAGGAACAGAAATGATGTTAGGCCTGCCTTGACGAATTAGGAGTTTGTAAAGAAGAGTGCACAGCATGCCAACAGATGGTAAGCAACGGGCAGGCGGGCTCCAAGGCCTTTTATATATACAACAGTGTCTCGCAAGAGAGACGCATGCTCTTGCGGGCTCGACCCTAAAAAGGACTATATTATACCAAGCACTAATGCACTTTTTTTTTTTTTTTTAAGCGCATTAGCCCTGGCTACATCATAGCGCTTTTTAGGTCTCGCCTGAGCCAGACATGCGCTGCTCTGGCGAGACTTTTAGTAAGGGGGCTTTAAAAAGCTCACCACAAGCTTTTGCTTGTGGCCTAAAGCTTGCGGTTACGTGCACAGTTACGCGCATAGCCGCCATCTGGCTTTAGCCCCCATCTGCCTTTAGCCCCCATCTGCCTTTCCTCTGTTGTCATGGGTCATTAAGCGCCTCTGTAGCGGGCTCCTTTCTGATTGCAGTACCATGACAGGCTTTCTCTTTAAAGCCAGCCTCGTCTCCAAATTATACATGTTTTCGTGCTTAGCGTGCCTTTTGCAATTTGAAATATCTCTCGCGGGTACCTTTATAATTGCAGTACCATGACGGGCTTTTTCTTTAAAGCCAGCCTCGTCTCCAAATTAAACATGTTTTCGTGCTTAGCGTGCCATTTCCAATTTGAAATATCTCTCGCGGGCACCTTTTTGAGTGCAGTACCATGACGTGCTTTCTCTTTAAAGCCAGCCTCGTCTCCAAATTATACATGTTTGACCAACAAGTCAACATGTGTTGAAGGACGTCTTTAAAAGGAGCGCTTTAGGGAACAAAACGTTCATTTTTCATCCTCACCAACTATTTTTTTGCCTATAAGCAATGTAGGAAACAATCAGAAGCCGACGATCCTGCTCATCATGTTGAATGGCTACCAGAAATATCTGTGTGCAACCCGCAGGAATCAGATTCAAAGCTTAGTGGGGCTAACTCAGCCTTTCATCCACAGGAGGTATAAACAAAAAAATCTCTCGCAGGCACCTTTCTAATTGCAGTACCATGACGTGCTTTCTCTTTAAAGCCAGCCTTGTCTCCAAATTATACATGTTTTCGTGCTTAGCGTGCCATTTGCAATTTGAAATATCTCTCGCGGGCACCTTTTTGATTGCAGTACCATGACGTGCTTTCTCTTTAAAGCCAGCCTCGTCTCCAAATTATACATGTTTTCGTGCTTAGCGTGCCATTTGCAATTTGAAAGATCTCTCGCGGGCACCTTTTTGATTGCAGGACCATGACGTGCTTTCTCTTTAAAGCCAGCCTCGTCTCCAAATTATACATGTTTTCGTGCTTAGCGTGCCATTTGCAATTTGAAAGATCTCTCGCGGGCACCTTTTTGATTGCAGTACAATGACGTGCTTTCTCTTTAAAGCTAGCCTCGTCTCCAAATTATACATGTTTGACACACAAGTTAACATGTGTTAAAGGACGTCTTTAAAATGAGCGCTTTAGGGAACAAAACGTTTATTTTTCATCCTCACCAACTATTTTTTTGCCTATAAGCAATGTAGGAAACAATGAGAAGCCAACGATCCTGCTGGGAACAAAATGTTTATTTTTTGATCCTGCTCATTGTGTTGAATGGCTACCTGAAATATCTATGTGCAACCCGCAGGAATCAGATTTAAAGCTTAGTGGGGCTAACTCAGCCTTTCATCCACAGGAGGGATAAAAAAAACAATCTCTCGCGGGCAAATTTCTGATTGCAGTACTCTCTCAATCTCACTAACTCACAATCTCTCACTCTCACTAACTGACTAACTCTCACTGACTTACTCTCACTAACTAACTTACTACATCACTCTCTCACACTAACTAACTCACTCTCTCACTGACTACCTAACTCACTCTATCACTAATTACATAACTCTGTCACTCTCACTAACTAACTAACTTACTTACTAACCTTCACCCTCCTGTTATTTATGCCCCCATAACAAAAAAAAATTGCCATTGCCAATAGGTCTCGCCTTTAGAACCTTAAAAGTTTTTAGCCATGCAACAGTTGATAATATTGCACAAAGGATATTATGCTGCTTAAATAAATACTTATAAGGTCCCAAAAGCGAGACCTATTGGCTATGCCAGTGCTTGTTAAAATTTGTTTCAGCCACACTGCAAAGCATCCGTGCTGCTATGCAGCCTGGCTGTAAAACATTGCCAAAACCAATAGCTCTAAAACGATTTGCCAATGCTTGTTAAATTAGATTGTATGCATGTCCGTATGAGCGTAAGAGAAAGCGTGGGTGGAATCGTCACTCATCCACCCTGAAGAATCTGCTGAAAGTGATTTACCCATACTCTTGCTAAGTGGCTAGTGCCCCTTTTAGGCAAAATGTGTCTTTTATTTGTTGTCTTGTCATTATTTGTGAGTTGTAGTCAATTCTTAAGTGTAATCAATGAAGACAATTTATACATGGAGACAGGAAAACTATAAATCATTCATAGGTCATAAATTATTGATAATATCTCTAATTAGGATTATCAATTAATACATAATTTGGAAGAGCGATGAACAGACTCTAAAGTGACATTCACATTAATGCTGCATTTGATATCCTTTCCAGTCCCTGCACCTTTTCGTACATACGCTGAAGCCCAATGGTATGAAGTGTGTAGTGTTGTAAAATACTTGTAAATATGTAGAATTAAAGATCGGTAACAGTGAATAACCAGCTTGTTTTTGATTATATCAAATAGACAATGAGAGCGAAGTTTGAGTTTTCTATGATGTCAATCAGAACCCAAAATTAAAAAACATCCCCAGTAGTCACTTTTTACCCCTTTATAATTTAATGTCATTTATGAACCCTAAAATCATCTGCCCCTGCATTCAGCTGCTACTTAAGGGCAGAAGAGTAATGGGAAAGCCATACAAAACGTGGCCTCTCCTCTCTGTCCCAAATGTTAAAAAAAATACCTATACTATGCTTATACTTCACGTATTAGCACATTTAACTCAAACCTATTGGCTTTGCCAGTGCATGTTTTTTTTAGATGGGGGTTTAAGTTGTGAATTGTTCACAGCTCGTCGTGTTTCGGGTGTGAATATAACCTAACAAGTAAAAGTCTACTTACTTAATGAGATGGACAGAAACGATAACTACAGCATTTGTGAGTCTGCTATATTTCAGCTTTAAACGATGCAGTAGTGTTTCTTGGCAGTGGCAGCCTCCATCTTTGTTGAGGATCAAGTAGAGATATTCATTAAACTTATAACTATGCAGTTCTATCTTCCTAAAACTATTTCCAAAAGAAAGCCAGCAAGATGGCTCAAGACTTAACTCTCACCGCTGGCATCAGTTGTGATCTGCGGGTTATGAGATTTTATTATTGCAACACCATCTCAGCATTCCATAGTCCCGAGGTCAGTAAATATACTAACAGTAGCACTAGTTATTTACAGTGCTTGGAAACTACAGCGTGGCAGGATGAAGCCTAACAAATCATTTTTCATTGTCTTGTTATTGCTATTATTAAAATCAAGTTTAGTGTAGTGAAAAACTATCTGCCTTTTCCTGCTGTCAGTGAGCCGTGGGAGTTGGGCCTCTCTGGAAGAGGTTTCGTAAATGTAGGACATCTTCTCTTTGCAGTTGCCCTCAAGACAGGCTTGTTTTATCTCAGATGGTAGATAGTTATTTTATGGAAAAGCAGTTTGGGTGCAACATTTGTGTGTTCATACTCCTTGCGGCAGAGATATTAAAGCTGGGAGACATATTACCAGGGTATCCCTGTTCGTGTGTGTGTCTGGTGCGTGTGTTTTTAATTGTGCATCCTCCCTGCATCCCCGGCGAGGATACACCTTGAGCTTATCCAAGAGGCCAGCAGTATCTTAAGGAAATATTGAATCACCTCTGTCTGTGTATAGCTCCTAATTCCAACTCTAGGTCACAACCAAAAAAACAAACGTGCACACACACTCTCTCTCCTCTTCTCTACATCTGTTTTCCACCCTCTCTCCTTCTCCCTCACTTTCTCACTGTACTGCGGCTGGCCCACTCAGCAGAGCCAGGCTGGCCATTCTGGCATTTTCCTGGTGGGCTGCAGGCTAGGGGACCGCTTCCAAATGAGAATGGGCTTCCATCACCTAACCATGTCCACATTCTAACCCCATCCTAGTGCAGCCAGGGGCTGACGTTGGTTTCCAGCCTGGCTCTGATCTCCAGATCGCTTGGGCAGTAAGATGCGAGGGGGGGGTTAGCTTCAGATTTTCCATCAATCACCCTGGCGCATAATGTTTAAATATATTATATGACAAGCAGGTCAGATGAGAGGGGCTAAATGAGCAGTGAAAAGGGAGCTGAATCATATTGGCAGGGGTACTAAGTGAGAGAAAACACAATATTTTGTAAAATAATCAACATTTTTGAAGACTTTCAAAGCAGAGCTGGCGAGTGTGTGTACATTTTTTTCTGCGTTTATGTAAGAATTGCTGGTGAAATCCGACAGACACCTCACCATACTCGACTGAAAGCACCTGTACCCAACTATTTACCAGAAAATACATTTATTAGGGGGTTGTAACACCCCAAGCACTTCCCCACCCCCTGAAGCTACGCCCCTGCGCGGGTGTGTGCGCGCTTGCCTCAGCTGATGATCCGTGAGTGATGGCTGAATAGAATCTGCAGGCACGCCTCTGCGGTGCCACATAACCAGCTGGCTGCCTCAAGGGCTTAATTTACATCTGCAGCATCATCATGTGGAACTGAAAGGGAGAACTATTTTTGTGAGGAGCGAATGTAAGAGAAATAATGAGAGATTCACATTTCTGATGGCAGACCGGTGAGCCACGATTTCACATAAAGTATCCCACAGTCCAGTGAACTTGGTTCACAAATTTCTAAATCTGACCCCAGTGGGTATAGAAATGGGAAGGTCCTATGTGAAGCAGTCAGATGTTAACCACTTGAGAGGGGGGAAGGAAGCAAGTCCTTTTGTTTATATTACCCTCACACACCCTAGTGGTGTCATGCTTCATCATCGGGTCACCCTGACGCCTAAAAGTCGATGAGCCAGCCTGCACAGGACAAGGGACAGCAGCTCCTTTCATCGTGCTGATATTTCACATCCACAGGGTGATCACTGCAGTAAAGATGCCAACCTCTGGTCTTGTTAATTTTCCTGCAGCCTTGAAGCCTTTTAATAGTTGTTGTCATCTGCGTCGTGCTTTCTAGTACTGCAAAAAGCGAGCTACAATAAATTTGCAAATCTTGTGAAACGACTGTTTTGTTGCAAATAAGAAAGGGGTGTACACGACCGAACAATGGCACAAGATATGGTGTAAATATGTCACCAAAAAAGTGCAGAAGATGTCTTCACGAATGGGCTATGCCCTAACGTACTCTGTGAATTATCCTGACATACTGTACGATGGCACAGTTTCAAACTTGCACACTGTGGGCAAATACTTACTCCTAATGGTTTGAAAATTTTAAATGGCATTTTTGTGGCATCTTGTTTTAGCTGACGTAGCTGGTCCAACTTGGTTATACAACAGGAGACTAAACACACTCCCGATCGCAATAATGGAGTGATTAAATGAATGAATGTGCACTTCCAAAGTGCACATTCTCATCCTGAGGGTTCTTTGCTTAAACTACAGTCTCCGCTTTAAACAATCAAACATTGCCTTCCACCTTTATGCAGACAACACCCAGCTCTGCCTCGAAATATCCTCTTTGGACAACATACGCCGGCTTAACGCCACTCTCATGAAAGTCAAAAACTGTCTGTCACACAACAACCTCAAACTCAACCAAGAAAAGAAGGAAATTCTTCTGTCCAGCCATAGCCAGATACCACCGCCGCCACCCCCACCCCCTCATTTCCAAGACTGGCTAAGTAACCTGGATGCTCAATTCAAACTGCAAGCTGACTGGTGGACTCCGCCAAATCTCTGGGAAATCACCCTGAATTTGAGTCTGAACATGAGCACACACATAAAGACTACAGCGAAGTCCGCCTTCTATAACTTAAAACTCCTTAACAAAACGAAGCCCTTCTCCCACCAAAAGCCCTAAAAACCACCACACAAGCTCTGGTTCTGTCCAGACTGGACTACAGGAACCCCACCCTCACAGGCACTCCAACATCATACTTTGCGCCACTGGGAGCCACTCTACATGCAGCAGAAAGGATGGTCACTGGAGTAAAGAGATACAAGCACATCTCCTCCTCACTGAAAAATCTAAAGCACCTACCAATCGAAGCATCCTGCTGCTTTAAAACTGCCTGTCCCGGGGGGCGTGGCTTGGCAAGCCAGCATGGCGGACGTGTGCTGAGTGAGCTCCGTCCAGCCCGTCATATATCCTGCATTTATCCTGACTCCCCGATGCTCGAGTGATCTTTACGACGACGCAGCAGTCGTGGGATATCCGCAGTGTCGCCGTATGTAGGTTTGGAGCGCCTACGGAGGCTGGTGGAGGAGTCCTCGAGCCTCGGCCGGTACGGGACCTGGCGGGGGCGCGGCCTAGCAGACGGCGGCGGAGCCGGGACATCTCGCCCAACACTATCGGAGGCGGCCGGAGCGAGAGGGGCGGACTTGGCGCCCTTTCCCTGTGCAAGGGCGGATTTCTCTGGAGGGCAGAGACAGCTGGCGGAGGGTCGACCATCGCCCCGCGACGAGGCCCGAGACTGAGCCCGACGGCGAGACTCGGCGGCTGGATCGAGCCGCGAAGGTGAGGTGTGGCGCTGGGAGCGGGAGGTGCGGTCCGCAGGCAGGCCGCCTGGCCGCAGCGGTGCGCCCGCTCTATGCAGCTCCGGCACTGATTGCTGCTGAAACGGTGGTGCCCGGCAGCGTTGGCAGTGGGTGACTTGGGAGCGGCCGGACCTGTATTGAGGTGCCCCTCCCCACGGTCTACACAGTAGCGGGAGATCGGCGGCAATATCGGGCCGCGGGAGGGGTGACCGTACGAGCTGCAGGGAGCCGGAGGGATTGCTGAGAGGCCTCGGGGCCCCGGTGGCTGTAAACCTTCTCTCTCCCCCATCAATCCTCCCAGGGCCTAGGAGGGTGCTCAACTCGGCGGCCGGTCGGACCGCGTGGGCGCCTCAGAGGTCCCTGAAGACTGGTGGCTTCAAGTGCGCGCCAGAGGGGTGTGCAGCGTGGGAGGTCTTGGACCCGGGGGATCGCACTGACCCGGAGCACTGCTGCGTCGGCCGGACCGAGCGGGCGCTACTGGAGGGCCCGGCCGGAGTTTGGCGTGGGGTAGCCCCTGGGGCGGCTTGTTGGGCCCTGGTGCGGGGACAGCTCATACCGGGCTCCTGTTCGGCGGTCGGGTCGGACCGCGGGAGCCTTTTGTTGGGGGCTCCGCTCACACACCCTCCCCGATACAGTCCAGGCCTCCTGGGGAGTATAGAGGGCAGCCATGACGAGGGACAAAGGTGGCAGTGGCCCGGCCAAACAAGGCCCCATAGATAAATTCACTGGTCCAGGAGCGGCGGCTGGGGCGTCTGGAGTTCCGTCCGGGGCAATGCCGGATAATGCAGCACTCATGGCTGCTATCACCCAATCCAGAGACACGTTGGACGCCAAAATAGGGGCAGTTGGGTCAGACGTTATGCTGTTGCGACAAGACTTGCGCAATGCGGTGTCACGCATCACCGAAGCTGAGACCCGAATCTCAGGTGTGGAGGACGATGTTATCTCACTTAAACAGAAGGTGGCGGCTATGGAGTCTGTGCAAAAAGGGCTTGCACTACGGGCGGAGGATGCGGAGGGACGGGCCCGACGCAATAACCTTCGTTTCGTTGGGCTTCCAGAGGGATGTGAGGAGGGCAACATGGAACGCTTTCTCACGCAATGGCTGGAGGGCTGGCTTCCTCCGGAGGCCTTGTCCCGTTGCTTTGTTGTGGAGCGGGCCCATAGGGCGCTCATGCAGAAACCCCCACCGGGGGCTCGCCCGCGGCCAGTCATAGCGAAACTCCTGAATTATCTGGATCGGGACACAATCCTGAAGCAGGCCCGGGCCAAAGAACCCTTGCTCTATGAAAATATGCGCATTCTTATTTTTCCTGATTACACGCGGCAGGTGCAGCAACAGCGACAATCGTTCATGGCAGCGAAGGCCCGGCTCAGAGACCTTAAGCTCCCCTATGCCCTCCTGTTTCCTGCCCGGCTGCGGGTGGTATATCGCTCCCGCACCCACTTTTTCGATACTCCGGAAGACGTCTTTAAATGGACAGATGAAACGGTGCGGGTGAGGGCACACACGCCGCCTGGGAGAGAGTCGGACTCCTCATCGGGCGAGGTGTCCCGGAGGGGCCCCAGGGGGCAGCAGCAGAAGGGTGACAGACGGTCGCGGTCCCGGCGGCGCTCCCAGTCCTGTGGTGCCTCCTCTCGGGGGGCCCCGCCTCCGGGCGACAGACTTTGGAACATTAATCTATGGGCCTGCGAAGTACTGCAGAGGCCAAGACTGCTGAATGAGCATCGGAAGAGTCCTGGTGTGGGCTGGTTTCTCTGTCCGGCCCGGGCTGGTGGGGAACACGCCCAGAGGACATGGGCTGTAAGTTGGGGATCCATTGGTCGGGGCGGCCCCCATCCCCCTGTTGGGGATTGAGGACCAGCCCCGCCGCGACAGATGCTTCAGTGTTTTTGAGGTATGGGGTGGGGGGTTTGTTGGGTGGGGGTTGTTTATGGTCACAGGTTGCACTTCTGCTGAGGGTCCGTTATTTTTCACACATACACAGACACATCCTAAGGCCAGTTATGGTAATGGTAATACCCCCAATGGCTAGTGTGCCCAATGGGAGACAGGTGACCCCTGGTACGCTCCGTATTCTTAGTTGGAATGTGCGCGGTGCCCTGGACAAAATCAAACGTGGGGCCGTACTCCATCAGGCCAAACGAACTGGGGCCGATATTCTTATGTTACAAGAAACACACCTCATGGGCTCGAAGGCCATTTGCCTACAGCGGTATGGGTTTCAGCAGGTATTTCACTCCGGCTTTACGAGGGGTTCACGGGGGTAGCGATCCTGGTGCACCGCAGGGTCCCCTATACTCACATACAACAGTGGACTGACACGCAAGGGCGCTATTTGTTTATCCGGGGTAAGATTGGGGAAGATCCCCTGGTGTTGGGTAGTGTCTATGCTCCTCCCCCTACAATGGAATCTGGTGGAGAAACTACTCGCTCTATGGGCTGATATGCCAGATGTGCCGTCTGTGGTGGGTGGGGACTGGAATGATGTTATGGATCTGGCCAGAGATAGATGGAGGGCTGGGGGTAGCTCCATGGGTAGCCGTTCCACGAAACTGCATTCCTTAGTGATGGGACTTGACTGGGTTGATGTATGGCGGCGCCTCCACGGTGATCGCCGAGAATTCACCTACCTTTCGGCGGTCCATGAGTCATTTTCTAGAATTGACTACCTCTTTGTCCCCCGAGCTGCGGTGGGTAGGGTGGTGTCGGCGGAGATTCTGCCTCGAGGCCTCTCGGACCATTCCCCAGTGTCACTTGAGATCCACATGGGTAGGCGGAGGCAACCGTTCCGGTGGCGCCTCTCAGTGTGGTATTTACAGAATGATGAATACGGGGCACATATAAGTGACGCCATCGACCACTACTTGACGTTTAATGTGGGGTCCGTTACTAGCGCCGCGACCTTGTGGGAGGCACTGAAACCCACACTTAGAGGTGTAGATATCTCCTGGTGCGCGGCAGCGCGTAGGAAGCGCAGAACGGAACTGACTCGAGCTGAGGCGGATGTTGAAGCCCTCGAATGTCGGTGTCGGGAGGCCGGAGAGGGCCAGCTCAGACGGCAACTGCTGTTGACTCAGCAGAACTACGCTGCCCTTCTGATGGATGAGGCTCGCCAGGCCTGGCTGGCGACGCGTAGCAGGATCTACCAGTGGGGGACAAGTCCGGCAAGATGCTGCACCGACTCTGTCAAGGCACCTTCCATTCCCAGGCCCTGCCGGGCGTCTTGGGCCCGGCAGGTGAGCCGATTACGGATCCCCCGGCCATAGCGGAGAGCTTCGCCGCTTACTATGCGGATCTATATGCTCCAAAGGAATGCTTGTCAGTGGCCACCATAGATAAATTCATAGCTGATTTACCACCTGAGACAGTATCGGATGCGGTGAGGGATCAGTTGGAGCTGCCCTTGACAGATGAGGAATTGGGTACGGCCCTAGGGGAGCTTAATCCCGGGAAAGCGCCGGGACCCAATGGGTTCCCAAGCGAATTCTTCCGGCGCTACTCCGTGCAGCTGGCCCCTCATTATCGGGCGGTAGTGGAGGAGGCACGGGAGAGGGGCTCTCTCCCTCCAGACTGGAGGCATGCGGAGGTGGTGGTGTTCCAAAAGCCCGGCCGGCCCCCGGAGCAACACGCCTCGTATCGCCCCATTTCCCTCTTAAATGTGGAGGCGAAAATATTGGCCAAAGCACTAGCCAATCGCCTCTTGCCCCACATCTCCGCCCTAGTGCACCCTGATCAGGCCGGGTTCATGCCCCAAAGGGCGACCAGACACAACATTAGGCGAGCGCACGTGGCAGTGGCGGCTGTCCGGCAGTTGGGGGAACCAGCGGCGCTCCTCTTGGCTGACATAGATAGGGCGTTTGACTCCCTGAGCTGGGTGTACCTTTTGCATTGCTGCGAAGACTCAACCTGGGTCCGCGCTTCCTCTCCTATCTAACACTCTTATATACAGATCTGACGGCATCGGTGCGGGTAGCTGGTGCGACCTCATCCACCTTCTCTATTGGGCGGGGTACGCGGCAAGGCTGTCCCCTGTCTCCATATCTGTTCGCCCTAGCCATGGAACCGTTGGCTGCGTGGGTGCGCATTGATGCGCAGGTCCGGGGATTCGAGTGGGCTCCGGGCCTGTCTGACAGGATCGCATTATATGCGGATGATGTTCTATTTTTCCTCACAGCGGTTGACAGGACGGGGCCACGGCTCCTGCGCATCATGCAGATCTTTGGGGAGACATCGGGCCTCTATATGAACCCTCGTAAATCCACATTATGGGCTCTGGGGGATCGGATGAAGATGGGCACATGGGTTTCATCGGTTCAGTTGGCAGTGGGGGGACTGAAATACTTGGGGGTGGTTCTTTCCGAGGTACCTGCAGTCTCCTGGGAACGTAACGTGGCCCCAGTATGGGAGCGGATCCGTGCGGACCTCAAGACCTGGTCCCGTATGCCCCTGACCCTGTATGGTAGATCGGCAATATTCAAGATGGTGGCGCTTCCCCGGCTCCTCTATCAGCTACAGAATCACCCATACCCGATCCCGCCCCGATGGTTTCGGCTGGCGAATGCTGCGCTTGGGCAGTTTTTGTGGGAAGGGGGCAAAGTGCGTGTAGCATTGCGCACATGCTTCCGGTCCACCTACTGTGGGGGCTCGCGTCCTCGGACATTCTATCATACTACCAGGCCGCACATCTGCTGGTCCTAAATGAGTGGTGGTACGGCGATAGGGGAGATCCGGCATATGCGCTCGAGCGGCAGCTTATGGGACGCCGCTCGCTGCATGCAATTCTTTATTCGGCGCCGCTGCGGGCGGGCTGCCGTCGGCCACACGGGTGGTGTTCCTGATTTGGAAGCAGGCATTGCGACGAATGGGATGGTGGAATGCCCTGACTCGGGAGACTCCCCTCTGGGATAATGGACGCCTACCTCAGTTGGCGGCCCTGCAGGGTTTCCGGGGTTGGGACGACATTGGCATTTCAGTCCTGGGGGATGTTATGAGGGGCCAAACACTTAAATCCTTCCAAGATCTTCAGAAGGAATTCCTTATGCCACAGTCTCAGTTTTATCGCTATCTTCAATTTCGTCATGCTCTGTCCCCTAGCATAGAGGGTCTGGGGTCGCTACCTGAATATAGTCCGCTGGAAGCGAAAGTCTTTATGGGGGAGCTGAAGGACAGGAAAATTTCCCGGATCTATCAGACCCTGATTACCCATTGCTCCACCACACTTCAGAAGCTCCGGGGGACTGGGAAGGAGATGTGGGCACGATGGAGGAGGAGGACTGGACCGAGGCCTTGGCGGCTCCGCGGGGGGCAGCCATAGCGATGCGACTCCGCCTGGTCCAGTTCAAATATCTCCATAGGGTCTATTTTACTCGGGCACGCCTGTGGCGGGCGGGGCTCATCGCTTCCCCGGAATGTCTTCGCTGCGGTCGAGAAGAGGGCACGTTCATTCATACCGTCTGGCAATGCCCCTCCCTGGACCGTTTTTGGAGGGGGTTTTTGCGTGTCTCTCGGAGGTCCTGGGGTGGGAGCTCCCCGCACGCCGCAGCTGGCTCTGCTTCATATTATGGAGGGGATAGGGGAAATATCTACAAACGGCATCTCATGCAACTGGGTTTCACACTGGCGAAAAGGGACATCGCCCAGGCGTGGAAGGCGCCGCGGGCCCCACCGGTGGCCGCATGGAAGAATGGCCTAGACTTCTGCATGGGGCTGGAACAACCTATTTTTAAGGCCAGGGGTGCCCGCGCAAACACTACAAAATCTGGAAACGATGGGCGGATTATCGGGGCCTTTGGCTGGACCCTCCAGCTGCAGCAGAGGCTCAATCACTGGGGTAATTTGTAGGTACATAGTAGGCTTCCGGAGATGCTATGCGGGGGCCGGGGGGCATTCTTGTGGGTATGTATACAGGATGTGGACAGGACTATGCGGATATTGTGCGACCAAGGGGGAGGGGTGGGGGAGGGCGGGAGTTGTGGGTTTTTTATATCATCTTTTATTGTTTGTATGCGCTTTTGTTGATTATATTGGGAAAAGTCGACTGCAATTATATTTGTATGGTTTGATTATGCAGATGTCTCTGGTGTGCAGAGCCCTGCGATATATGCGAAACTTGACAAATAAAATCTGTTTTCAAAAAAAAAAAAAAAAACTGCCTGTCCCACCCACAACGTTCTACTCACTGGTAAACCAGCCCACCTCGCGTCCAAACTCACAAAAGCAGCCAATCGAGAAATGTAAGATGCTCCAACACACTTCTTCTAATCTTCAGCAAAAAACATAAACAAAAAGCCCCCTCTTGATCTTTCTCAGGCAATGCTTCCAAAATCTGGAACTCTTTCCCAGTAGATATTGGAACTAAACCCTTGTTCATGAGCTTCAAGAGACAATTAAAAGAATCCCTCCTCAATTGGCACCTTAACCCTCCAGGAAATAACACCTAGCTCACTCTGGAAACACTACCTCGTTCTATGCATGATTGTCTCAAGGACTCTACAATTGTTCCACGTGTGACACTTCAATTATTCAGTGTTGTTGACTGCCAATGTCTTGACAGTGTTGTAAAGCGCTCGGATACTCCCCAGGTCTAGCCAGAGCTATAGAAAACTCTTAAAATACAAAATTCCCTGCTAGATCGATCCTGACAAACCCTGGGCTTGTAAATACCCTGGCATTAAAATTGGGTAAAGGTATTGTTAGCTAACCAACCACATGCATGGCTCCTCCCTAGGAAGACCTCCTGTAGGCATTGGGGAGAATGGAGGATAAACAGTCCCTAAAGTGTGCCCCACCTGCATTGTTGAAACTTGGCTTGTCTGGCTGTTCATATCATAAGCATGTCAGTGCCTATGCTTTGTCTGTCATGTGTTGCGACATTCTGTCCTCGAGCAGTTATTCCACGCACATGTACAGCTAGCTTTTATGTATTAGTTGAGGATATTGGAATCTTGTATGATGATACATTTCTGTGTAAATGTGCCCTCAGCCTTCCTCACCTCTTCCCATCATTCAAGGTTGTTTTCAATTATGAACTCACATAATGCAAAGCTAGTCTCCCGGTCATAAGCTAGGTATGTGAGTGTGTGGGCCAAATGTACAGACAGAATGGCACAGCGTATATGGGAAAAAGTACCTTTAAGTATTACTTAGATTGCATAATGCAAATCACCAAACCAGTGCAGTGACTATATAGAGACAGAAAGTCTTTTCACGGGTCTCCAAGGTGACTTGCAATATTCTTTTTGACACTGGGGGTGAGAGGATGTTTTATTTATTATGATGTATGACATTTATGGATGATATTTGGTTTCATGTTTTAGGTGACCACTGTAAGCAGTCTTTACCGTTTAGAGAACTGTACTCTACTCTTTTGGGGCTAGCAATTATGGAAAATCCCAAACAGGCGCCAGTATCTCTTAGCCTTATCACCCCACTGTTGTCTCAGCGGGAAAAAGAGATGTGTATCGAACACATTTCCTTCGTCCTACTACTTGTAGTCTCCATTTTGACGTCCCTATTCACTTGTAGCAAGTTATTACCGATGAGTAGTGACATTTTCTTATTGCAAATGCGTTCTGATGTCAGAAAACGCTTGAAGTATGAAAATAATTCACTTTTTTTTTTTTTACGGAGACATTAGTGCCTCCCTCGCATTATAAATACATAACAAACAAATCATAGAATCTTACATTGAAACTTGCCTGCTTGTGATATGGCACAGTACGTTTGTCCCAGTCAGCATAGTAGCCTCTTCCTCGATCCCCTACTAAATTTTACGACACATGGTGCCCTTTCCCTTTTGACTTGGAGAAGTTCTCAAAAGGATACAAGGTGTGTCAAGTTCTGACACGTGTGTGTGTGTGTGTGTGTGTGTGTGCGCGTGCGCGTGTGCGCGTGTGTGTGTGTGTGTGTGTGTGTGTGTGTGTGTGTGTGTGTGTGTGTGTGTGTGTTGGACACACGTCACAAATATGTCACACACTGTGTAGGCCACCTGTTCTGTGTGTCGGTATGTGAAGGAAGCACACCTACTGCATAGGTCTGTGTGTGCATAAAAAAATAGCACTGCGCAGGTGTCTCGTTGCGAAAAGACGACTTCTGGGCATTCTAAAAGTTTTCCTGAGAATGCATTCTGCCCATTGCTTACCATTGACTTTGTGGTTTGTGACTCAAATTTTCTGGCTTTCTGTTTGCTGGCTTTATTTGTTTTAGGCTGTCCAGCATGTCACGTCCCTCCTGTGGAGCAAAGCTTGTTCACCATCACCCCTTGTAATCTTCCACGAGTCCTCGCTTTCTGTAAACAGGCCTTTACATTTTGTTGTTATCTTATCATATTTGCTGTGCATTAAAAGACGTAGATCAAATGTCAGGCTCTGTCTTCCAAGGTAGTTTGGTATTTACTTTTCTTTCTCTGACTTTATAGTGAGAAGATGATTGTGACAATCTTGCCGGCTACTTGGCAAGAAACATTTTATTTCTAGCACACAACAAAGATTAACTGTCTGTAAATGAACTGTGCAAATATTTCAGAATATTTCAGAATTAGGAAAGCACAATGAAGCACATTTTTTGTAATTCGGAGGTGTGGTGGAAACAAATATTTTAATATGATCAAAATGAATCAGTACACTAGTACACAGCTTCCACACGTTATCGTATGTGCTCTGTACAGTTTTATCAGTAAAATGGTATGTGCAAATGTAATGGTCATTTAAATTGGAAATGTGTGGTCTGTAATGGCAGTGCCCTACCACATCGTGCATACTCCACACTAGGCTACTCCACTCTACAACACTGTAATCCACTCTATGCCCCTCCACTCTATGCCTCTCCACTCTAAGCAACGCTACTTGACACCACTCAACGCCACTCTACCTTACAGCACTCTACAACACTCCCACACTTCAATCTATGCCACTCTGTACCACTTCACTCTAGCTACTCTAACCCACTCCACAACACTCCACTCTACGACACTCCATGACACTCTATGCTACTCTCCTCCACTCTGCAACACTCAATGCCACTTTTTACGCCACTCCACTCTGACACTTCACTCTATGCTATACTACGCCTCTCCACTCAACATCTCTCCACTTCAGTCTACGCTACTCCGCTTTACAACACTTCACTCCACTCTACACCCCCTCACTCTGACACTCTGTTTTACTCCACTTTACGCCACTATACTCTACTCTATGCCACTCCGCAACTCTACGATTCAACTCCAAATTATGACTCTACTCCACTCTACACCACTCCACTCTACACCACTCTATGACTCTATGCCACTCTACTCTACGATGCTGTACTCTATGCTGCTCTACATCGCTCTGCTTTACGGCACTTTATTCCATTTTACGCCCCTTCACTCTATGCCCCGCCAAGACTCTCCAAGGCAATTCATGATACTCCTCTCTACTCCATTCAACTGCACACTTCGCCACTCTACTCCACTTTTCACCACTTCTTCGCCACTCTGCTCCACTGTGACACACTCGTCTACTCCACAAAATTTTTACCCTGCTGAACAGCAGCCACGCTGGTGTACAACATGGCTAAAACACATTGGCAAAGCCAATAGCTTTTGTATAGGTGAGACCTATTGGCTTTGCCAATGCTTGTTTTTAGTTATATTCAACCGTACCCTTCTCAGGAAATCTGGCCCCTTCACAAAATGTATACTCTGGAGCCTCCTGTGTTCATACTGGCAGCTTTCATGTCACCCTGGGGGAAAGCTGTGCAGCCTGAGCCAGTGGAGGGAAGAAAGGCAGTGGGGCCTGTCTCCTGTCCCTGTCAGCAGCTGACACAGGCATACCTGTCTCTGCCTCACCTCTGAGCATGAAATCCAGTCCAACTTTAGGAGTGCCTCAATCTGCACCGCGGTACCGGCATATCAGAGGTGGAGCGGGGACTGAAACTAGCCAGAGAAATATCCCAGAAGTGCCCAAATACAGCATGTAGGGTTAGCTACCAGTGATAAAAGCAGGGATGCTTGTGAGTTAAAATTTAGGAGTTCTGTCATACTACCCAAAAAACAACATTATTCTACACCAGCAAATCACTCCGTCTAACCACCTGCCTAGCAACCTTCAAAAAGGACCTCAAGCTCCTCCTATTTGACAGCTATCCTGATTAATTCTCCCTCGACCAGACTTAAGTACTTTCTCCACTGCGCCCTGATCTGACTTTGTGTAACTATGTATGTCCTCTGCCCAACGTTTGTTACGGTTTCTTGTGGTACCTTTTCTATGAATCCACTGATGTAAACGTCAGAGTTTAACTACTATCCCTGTAACCCGCTGTAACCCTGTCTCCTGTGTGTTGTAAAGCGCTCCGATGCCTACGGGCTATGCCCGCTCTATATAAAACTGCAAATAAATAAATATGTATGTGTGAAACGGTAAATGTTGTGAAGCACCAATGGGAGATACAACGTCTTACAGACTATAACTGGGTCCAATACAGCTTTGTGGTTTCTTTTATTTATATTATGTTACAACAGCTCAACAGTAAGTCAGTCTATTTAGTACACTGTAAATGCAGTCAGTCCAACACGTGTTTCGCTGTTCCCCTGAGCTTTTTCAAGGCTTAGGTCAAGTTAAGGGGTCTTTAGTCTAATATTCCAAAGTTCATGCATGTTTGTTTGTGGAACTGCTTTTACGCAGGCCCCTACTTATTCAATCTGTGGTTGTCATTGGCAAGCAACACACGTCTTACACGTGTTTGCTATTGGGACAGTACATCAGCATGTCTCTGCTGGTCTCTGCGCGCAGTTTTCGCACCCGTGTCCCTTAAATAAGACGCACTAATCAGGGTTGAAGAAGGGTGCCCTCCTCTTTCTGATACATACATTGGTGGGAAGGTGTTGTTGCATTCTGCACTATCTTTTTCAAATTGAAATGTGCAAATTCAAATAGGGAGAACTTCCACACAGATCCTTCTAGGACACATGAGCATGCAAAGTGTTCTTCTTTTTAGGTCCTTCTCAGATAAAAACCCTGCTCTGACAGTTCCCGCCTTACTTTGCGAATGGTGGAAGGTGACCAATAGGCTGCCTCCTGGATTAGTTAAAAGGTTGAAGGCTGACCTCCCTCCATTCCTTCTCCTGTTCATCAGGTTTATGTATGGTTCTCCATCTCCATGTGGCAAAGCAGAAGTGGATATCCTTAAAGGGGGCATGCACGTGTTTGTGTTTCCCATATTGCATTGTAAATCGGTGACCCCTCGGCAGCAATAAAAATGCAGCTCAAGGGGCTACAGGAGAATCGTGACTATTAAAGTGCTTCTTTGAAAATTGCAGCACTTTCTAAGCATAATCGCATCGTACGTACATCCCCTGCATTACATCTGTCACTGAAATGTACGCATGCCCTAGAAGTACTCCACTTCTTCACTAGGCGCTTGATTGGGTAGCAGGCAGTTTGAAACACCCATTTCTTTTTAAACATTTCAGATTTGCAGCATTTTATTGCTGCAGTGAGTTCTATGTGGAAGGGTCCTCTTTAACCACTCAATAAAAGTGTGAGTGTGGTTTTAAGTTCTGCAAATAAGTTGCAGTAGACAGATTTCAACAAGTGTGTTTCCACTTTACAATTTCATCTCTTTGGAAATAACCCAAGCTTGGTGCTCTGACCCTAAGAGTGGGTGAGCAGGTGGAGTGCGCCGTGAGCGCAGACTCACCAAACCGGACCTTTTCGCGTGAGCCTCAGCTTTCCATCACGGTGGGGCGATGGCCAGCGAATAAACTGTCCCTTGTTTGTTAGCCTCTCCCTTTTACCCCAGAGAAGATACACACCTGATCTTGATTTTCAGGAAGAGCATATTCACGCTAAGACATGCTCTGTGACCCAGTATCTGCATGAGGGCGTAGAGCAGCTTACACCTGACCGAGAATCATCATGAGGGTGTAGAGGTGTGGGTGAAGACACTAAAACTAGTGCCAGCATGAAGGGATAGAGCTTTTCGTGAAGACACTAAGACATGACCACTCTCTCTGACTGGGCAGCAGGATGAGGGTGCAGAACTGTAGAGACAGATGCAAATACCATCAGTAGAGAGTAGAGCTGTAAGGACAGATGCAAATACCATCAGCATAGAGTAGAGCTGTAAGGACAGATGCAAATACCATCAGTAGAGAGTAGAGCTGTAAGGACAGATGCAAATACCATCAGCATAGAGTAGAGCTGTAAGGACAGATGCAAATACCATCAGTATAGAGTAGAGCTGTAAGGACAGATGCAAATACCATCCGTATAGAGTAGAGCTGTAAGGACAGATGCAAATACCATCAGTAGAGAGTAGAGCTGTAAGGACAGATGCAAATACCATCCGTATAGAGTAGAGCTGTAAGGACAGATGCAAATACCATCAGTATAGAGTAGAGCTGTAAGGACAGATGCAATGATCCAAAGGTGTAGAGCTTTGCACGCAATACCCTTTACTGTACATATTTGAGAAGTTGGAGAAACTGGTAGGGCCACTGGAATTTTGGAATTCTGCGTCTAGGGTACAGCTGCATAATTATGGATTTGCCACATTAGCCACATAATCCATCTTCTGCTGCATAATTTGCGTATTTTAACAAAAAAAAATTCTAGCTCAAACAGATCAACAGGTAATAAAAATGTGGTAACACTTGTTGTGGCGGAGTGGAAGACCCGCCACAAAGGTTGACTGGTCTCCTTTCAGTTTCTTATTGCTGTATTGGGTGTTAAGCTGGTAATAATGAGAGGCAACCTTTGCTCAGACAGTGTTCACATCTGTGTAACATGTCAAAATAGTAATACTAACACAAAATGTGTATTATGCCACATAATTTGCATTTTCTTGCCATATAATTTATTCAACCTGCCTCAAAATTTGGTCTTCTGCTGTTGCATATTTTTAGTTGCTATGCTTATAGAGCCTTATAAAAATATTTGCTTAAAATGCAGAACTGTTGTGTACATGCACAAGTACCGTCATGGAAGGGTGAAGTGTAGGTGCAAAGACAACAAAATTACCTTTTTCTCTGACCAAGCATCGGAATTAAGGTGTAGAACAGATAAAAGTATGTGGCAGATGGTGTGGAGCTGCGGAAGGGGTCGAAACAAACACTTTATCTTTTTCTGTCAATAGTATTTGTCACGAATATGGTAAGCTGAAGCGTAAGACATAAACACCTGTAAAAGCAGACAAGTAGCTTCAGGGGTGGAACTGTTGGGGCAGACATAATTGTAGCCACAAAGGCGTAGAGCTCCCAAGGCAGACACAAATGGCTCCATGAAGGGGTAAAGCTGACCGGGGGCACAAGTGCCTCTTCAAGAAGGTGTAGAGCTCTAGGCAGATATGAGTCTTGTCACAAAGGTGTAGAGAAGGTGTAAAGCTGTAGATGCAGACACCAGTGTTGTCTTGAAGGTGTAGAGCTGTGGGAACCAGCACAAGTATAGAAATGAAGGTGTACAGCATCAGGGACAGACACAAGTAGCAAGGTGATGGTGTAAAGAAGCTGTAAAGACAAACCAGTATCAACATGAAGATGTAGAGCTGCACTGGTGCAGGCAAAAGGGTCATGATGGCATAGAGCTTTCGATGCAGACGTATATCATCATGAAGGTGTAGAAGTGTAAGATCCAAGACAAGTATCATCACGAAGGTGTAGAGCTGCACTGGTGCAGGCAAAAGGGTCATGATGGCATAGAGCTTTCGATGCAGACGTATATCATCATGAAGGTGTAGAAGTGTAAGATCCAAGACAAGTATCATCACGAAGGTGTAGAGCTGCACTGGTGCAGACAAAAGGGTCATGATGGCATAGAGCTTTCGATGCAGACGTATATCATCATGAAGGTGTAGAAGTGTAAGATCCAAGACAAGTATCATCACGAAGGTGTAGAGCTGCACTGGTGCAGACAAAAGGGTCATGATGGCATAGAGCTTTCGATGCAGACTTATATCATCATGAAGGTGTAAAAGTGTAAGATCCAAGACAAGTATCATCACGAAGGTGTAGAGCTGCACTGGTGCAGACAAAAGGGTCATGATGGCATAGAGCTTTCGATGCAGACGTATATCATCATGAAGGTGTAGAAGTGTAAGATCCAAGACCAGTATCATCACGAAGGTGTAGAGCTGCACTGGTGCAGACAAAAGGGTCATGATTGCATAGAGCTTTCGGTGCAGACGTATATCATCATGAAGGTGTAGAAGTGTAAGATCCAAGACCAGTATCATCACGAAGATGTAGAGCTGCACTGGTGCAGACAAAAGGTTCATGATGGCATAGAGCTTTCGGTGCAGACGTATATCATCATGAAGGTGTAGAAGTGTAAGATCCAAGACAAGTATCATCAAGGAGTTGTAGAGCTGTAAGGGCCAACATACGAATGGACATGAAGATATAAAGATGTAGTGGCAGACAATTAGTGTAGGGGTGTAGTGGATCTGGGACAGACAAAATTGTTGGTGGAGCTGTACAGGCAGATGCTTAGGAGGTGGATAATAGATCGAGTAATAGGCAGAAGATCACTCAGTTAGGTGGGTACCCCAGTCTGGCAGACCCTGAAGGGGTTTCAGCGGGATGCTTCTTTTTAGGAGTTTGGTTTTAAGTAGTTTCTTGTCGGTGTACGTTGTAATTGTTATTGCAGTGGCTTCTTTACATCGCATTGACATTGAAGAGTTTTTTTTTAGTTTTTTTAATTATTATGAAGAACTGCATGGTAGTGAAAGCGGCTTCGGACCTGCTAGGCTTTTTCACAAAGTTTTACTATTTGCTGCCTTTAATCTTTCGGATTACTTGTACCTCGTATATTCTGCTATAATTAATCTAAACCGTACTTGCAGCATTTTGGCATATTTTGTGAGTTTTCTTCAATTATGTTCTTATTTTGAAAAAACTGGGTTATTTGTAGGATTTTTTCTAAATCGTCACCATTTTTTTTTTTAAAAGGTCAAACTCCCAGTCCTCATCCCTGTGCCAGTAGGAAAGGATTTGTGGACTCTTATAGAAGTCGTGTAGCCACGAGTGGCAGGCGAATTTAGAAATCCGCCATATATTATGGTATGCAAAATAATGGATATTCAAGGGGAATGCTGGGTACGTTTTTAAGCTGCCAAAGGAAGCTGTGTAGGGCAAAATAAGAAATAATTGTCTGACGTATAAGACAGCATTGGGCAAGATAAGACATTTTGGTACAGAACAAAGAATGTTTTGGGACACAGTGATGTAAATATAAGGCATCGACAAGAAGCACTTTGAGGCTAGAAGAGGCAATTGTGAACTAAAAATTAATAGGATTTTTTTATTGTTTGAGGTGTTGAAGAGAATTATGGAGACCGGGAAGGGACATTTTGAGTGTATTTGAAACATCTTTTGTGTTCAAACCTAGCAAGTGGCAGACAGTGTGAATTATACATTTTTTGCCCATTGCCTTTGCCTAGGGCGGGACTCTCTTGGGACCACCACCACATGTCGGACTCTTTGTAATATCGTCAGTCTTTTGATTATTAATAAATCTTTGTTGAGCTCTGTTGTTGGCTCTCGTGGGAGCAGCCACTTTGAAGACTACATTAGAAGGAGCGGAGACGCCAAGATCGTTGTTCTGTAGTGGTTGCTTGTAGTGTCCGTAGGGAACAGGACCAGAAACTTCCAGGTTCAGTCTTCTAAAAGCAATGATTTTTAAAAGGATCTTACAAAACAGAATTTATGCTGCCACCTAATCCAACCTTTGGCCTTTGTTTGGTTACAGGGAAGCCTTTTCGTTAGGTTATGGAATTTGTAGAAGGCATGTACACCCAGAGAGTCTCATGAAAATGCGTTCTAGGAATATTAGATGGTTGAGGCATGTGATTGTGTGCTGTAAATTATAGGAAAGGATTTGGGGTATAGCAGTGAATTCAGTTCCTTCCTGAAGACACGCCCATCTTCAATATTTCTTGGACTGTAAGGAAAGTCGTTTCCAAATGTTAGGTAGAAAATTCTCAACATTGGCTTATTTGTGTGTCTTTATTCTTGGCCTTTTGTGTCTTATAGTGGAGGAAAGGTGGGCCTTGGTCAAAAATTGTCTGGTGTGGCGTGCCAGGTTAGTGGCGCATCATCTGCAGGGGTAGTGGGAGCAGTGGTGTAGCTAGACCTTTAGCTGCTCGTGGCAGTCCCTGCTTTTGCCGCCCGCGGCGGGCGCATGTAAGAGCGGGAGGGGTGCTGCCGATTCCTGCCTTTGCCACATGCAATGGCCGCAGGTAACAGCGGGGGAGGCCGCCGCCCCCAAAACTCGTGCCGGCCAGGGCGGACCATCCCCCCTTTCTACGCCACTGAGTGGGAGACTTTTGTAATAAAACAATGTCATTTGTGAAATGTTCCCTGAGTTTTAATCCAGTCAAGAGACCTCCTGCAGCATTCTGTTGTATAAAAGTCTGAAACTACTAATGCAGGGCACCTGCAAAATAATGGGTCTTCCATCATGTAGAAAGTGTGTCGGGAGCACGTCGGCATTGTTTTCAATAATTGACAGAAGATATCATATAGTTGTATAGTTCAGTGTGTTTATTGGTTCAAACAGTCATTTTATAATCTCATTTGATTGAGCAATACAGTTTTATGATATTGTCGATCAGAAAAAAAGACTCCTGTACATTCAGTGCTCCTTTTACAAGAAGGACACTGATCTGGTGTAGGTAGTTTCTGGTAATTGTTCAAGCTGAACGAACAAAGTCTACTACTGCTGATGCACGTTTCATCGCAAAGGACTTTTTCAAATTAATAATTGATCTAAAATAAAGAAAGTTACAATAAAGAAAATAAATACCAATTGTATAGGTTTGAAACACAGTTTGTAGGAAGACCAGAGGACCCGAAAGTGTTTGAAAGCACAAACCAAAAGGTGTCCAAGAAAGAAGTACTGCCTTAGTTGTCATGCCAAATGGTATTTACCTCTTAGTTCGAAAGTACCAGTCTGAGAAGGAAGTAACAGTTGTGAAAAGGAGGGGATGGCCTGAAGGTATTCTTTAGTAGGCAAAAACAATGGTGGGTTAGCGAATTACAAGTGAGGAGGGCTATAACACCCATATTTTGATGGGATTCAGGTAATGGTTGCAAAGAAAAAGATATGTGATTTGGAGTCTTAAATAGTTATCTAGTTATGCCTTGAAGATACAATATAATGTCTAGGTCTTGTGTAACAATACTAAGTTATGAGGGGAAAAGCTCTGGCTTTTGCATCCTGAATTATAAATACAGCCAGGGTCACTTGATCGGGGCTGATCTGAAAAAACGTGGGCTGTTTCACGAAGAATTGATTTGTCAATGGTTAAAGCATTCTCTGTGAATTACTTCACATCCATGTGCTAAACAGACTATGTTCTAAGCAGCAGCCCGTATGAATCTGATTTAGACTAAAATGAGTGGTCTTGAGCTTGAATTATCGAAGATCCCAGGTAAAAGGTGCATTATTCAAGAGGGGATCCCCTATCACTAAGAAACGGTGTCCATATTTAATAGGTGAACATATTTTGGAATACCTGTTAGCTGTGGTTTAGCAATCATAGGAGCATGGAATTGTGAAAAGCACTAACCTTATAGTCCGGATCCCAAAGGAGTGATGTATGTGTCCACGACTCCCTAAATTCACCATCAAGCATACACAAAATTGTTTATGGTTAACAGAAGACCCAAAGAAAGAGAAATGAGTTGAGAGAAAACAAAGACACTGGATAGCGTCATTCTGGGCACTGCTTCACCTGAGTGCGAGCTAATGTCTAAAACGAAGAAGAGACTTTTAATGTCTTAGAAACCTTGCTACAGCATCTAATATCTCCTATTCCATATATACCCTCAGAATATCTCTCTGTTCGCAACTAAGTTTGATGAAACTCTGAGTTTTTCTAGAGGTGAAATAGAAATATCTATGAAATGGCTGCTGAAGTTTTCAAAGCTATTCTGCTGCTCTGGCTACAGACAATAACTTTCTGTTTCATAAGAACACACCCTCTGATTCAAAATATTTTCACGAGGATGCCTTCATAAACTGCAATGTAACAAACAACATTAGAATTTTAAAGTTCAACTGGCAACAAGCAATCACTTCCCCAACCTATCTCACTACCGTAACACGTCCATAAACAGAAGAGTTATCAAAGTCTTTGAAGGGAAGAGAATGCTTCCCATTCCTCGCGTTGAATACCAAGGTGTGCAAAAATACAGGTTCATAATCCTTCAAGGATAGCTCTTGAAACAGTACAGGTGAGTGCATGCCACAGATCATGCCAGAGAAAAAGCAGCTTCTCCTGCAGATATTTCCGTCCTGAGCCAGTCAAACCAATGTGCAAAGACCCCCGAGGTGACCCGCAGTCGCAGCAGCAACCTTCCAGAGGGACAGCTACATTAACAAGGTTTCTCTCCTGCTTTACTTTTGACGCCTCAGTTCTGCAGCAGTTGCAAGCAGGAAATTAATTTGATTGAAAAGCTAAATTAAATAAATGTCAATTACTTAGTCTGGAGTTGTTTACAGAGCGTTGCAGAACTTTACTTAATTCCCTGAATGTTTCACTGAGTGACTTTAATTAAACATTAATCAGGACTTTTAATCTTAGATTTAAACATGAAAAGTAACAGATGTGGCAATATTAAGGCAGTGAAGTCTAATTTCAGTTTATAGAAGCCTGCTGCCTGGTTTAGTGCCATTTAAATTAAGAGAATTGTTTTATTATTTAGTAGTTTTGTAAAGTGCTGCATATCATCTTTTAGTCACTGCAGAGTGCTAAAACAGATAATGATAAAAAGTGTAACCAAGCGAGGAAAGCAAATTGGACTCCAATCAGACTCCAATCTAACCAGGTCTGATGTTCTTCTGACATGACCCTTCATCTGTTCAGAGTACATTTGAAAACCTCTTGATTTTTATCAATTTTTAGAAGTTTCATGAATCATTTGTGTTCAGATCTTAGGTTTGGGTTGAGGGCTTTCCACCATCTTGGGCTTTGGATTCCCAGGCTTCCACTTGCCTCTTTCGTTCTCGTCAGCAAGGTTGATTGATCAGGTGGGCGAATGCTGATTGGAGGATTCTGGAAGGCCCCTGGTGTGGTGTTAAGGTCTGCAGATATTCTTGGCCTTTACAGCAATAAGCTGATTGGACAGTACAGCGGACCTTAAAATAAAGTTGATCCTACATGAAACGGGAATCCAGTGGAGTGCTTTCAAGGTGGGTTTGGAACAATCAGGCTGGCGGTGGTGTAGGTACATTCTTCCTACCTGGTTTTATGACTTTTTAATTATGGTCATGACTTTTTTGGCGAGACCGTTTATTGGTTTGGAGTAGTGGTAGTGTTTTTCAGAATACGGCGAGCTGAAATTTGATATCCGTGGTTACTCTTTTGCCTTGCGGAGCGAACAAAGATTCTAAGTCAAAAATGTCTTTCTTTATGGTTAGTTGAAGGGCATTGAGTCAGACTCAGTGGCACTCAACAACTAGAATTTCAGTCTTGACTGTATTCATACTTAGAAAGAAGTAATTCATTGAAAAGAGGACAGGGTCTAGGTAAGAGATGATGTTGGGTGGGTTGTAAGTCTACTGTCTAGCTGGAAGTGTGTTTGTAGATTATCTGCATATATTTAGCAGTTTACATGGTGCTGTCCTAATAGCTTTTACGAGGAGCCTACAATGATGTTGAACAGTGGGCACACAATAGATGAGCATTTTAGCACATAGCACAACACTGGAGGTGCAGATGATTCAGAAGGTCCAATCTTGATTTGCTTGGCCCTGGTTGGTGATAATTGAGAGTACAGACATACATGTCTCCATTGTTACAGCTTTTCCAGCAGAATTTTGTGGTCAACAGTGACGTCAAAAGTCGAGAAGAATCATTTCTTATTTTTTGTTTTATCATGGACAGGGAATCCTCGCTGAGGCGGGGTGCATTGGATGATTTTAGGTGGGCCACACTCGACAGCTCATTGATCTTCTAGCGTTTGAATGAGGTGAAGGCCGACTCTAGCCCTGGTAGTAGAAAGGAGGGTAGCAAAGGGTAATCTGAGTTGCAGATGGAGTTGCATATTTTGGGAGTTCCGCACTCAAAGAAATCAATGTTAAATCCTCCAACGCTGTATCACCGATTCTTAGTTTGTGAAAGTGAGGGCCTGGCTGGGACCAGAGACCACACAGGAATGGGAATGGCAGCCATGTTCCTTGACTAAGGTTAGGAGAGGGATTAGGTAAAGACTGAATAACATCGGTCGGAGGGGAAAGCCTGGGGACTGTCAGAATGGGCAAGACATTGGCTCTAGTGATACTTTCTTCAGCCACATACTCAATTAGTGGCCAAGGATTCAAACGTGTCGCAGGTTTACTTCGCTATAGCACCCACTTCCGTTAATCCAGTCAGATGAAGTCCATGGACGACCTGCACTGTAATGGAGAGGCCTGAGGATGTATTTTAAATCGTGCTTATAACTTGAAGCTGGACTTGTTCTCTTCTGAACATCACCACAAGTGGTTTCGAATCATACGAATGGTAGGCATGTTGTATATGAATTCTGATAGAATATTTCATTGAAGTGATGGAGGTGAATTTTGATGTCCAGCAGGAATCCAAGTGGTTTCAGTTTAGAGACAAGTGTGAGAGCAATCGTGATTTTTTAGCAAGTGCAGTTACCCAGTATTGGGTTTGTGGTTTGAATAATGTTGCATGCTAATCTCTGACACAATCCAAGTGAAGGGATTGATGCTCTAAAGCAGGGGTGACCATCATAGGTCCAGCAGAATGGGATTCGCACCAGATTTTTAGGATATCCACATAGGATAACATGTCCTGGGTCTGGACCTTTCTTGGGCTCTCCTGCTCTAGAGCAGCCTCAGAAGTAGGATTTTGTAAACCAATGTGTGCAACTGATCAACTATTAAGCAGTGGGTATCTGGCCCACCAGAAATTTGTCACCAGCTCGAATGAGTTCAAGAGCTGGCTGGAGAGGGTCAGGAACACCGCAGGTGTTAATCTTCTTGAGCAGATTTGTGGACTGTATCTTTGGCACTGAAAGGAATGTTGTAGGCCTTCCTGCAGGGGGCAGTCATGGTGATCTCCAAGTCTGACTTCTTTTACATGGGAGTGACAAAGACTCTTGAGCAGCAGTGGCGGCTGGCATCAATGGGGAGTGGTGAGGCAGGCAAATGGGTGGTGGGTAAAAAATAAAATCCACTTACCTGTGACACGTCCTCCTCCTCACTGAACATCTTCCTCCTGCAGTCCGGTGTTCAGCGCAGACCCCAGCGAAGTGCCTTAACCAATCCTGGCGCTGCTCTCATGCTGCATGAGAGCAGTGCCAGGATTGGAGGGACTGGCCGCTCACGAGGGCACTGGAGGCCTACACTTGCTCTAACCCAGCTGTCTTAAGACAGGTAGGTTCGAGGTTTCAAAGTGCGCATGTCTAGCTGCCTGTCGCAAGACGGGCGGCTAAAGGCACATGCGCACTTTGAAATGAAGTGCACGGCAGCCCACCCTCCTCCCTGCTGCTGCTCTCAGTAAACCCCGCCCCATCCTGACTCTTGGTTCGGGATGGGCAGATGAAAAATAACATGGTAATAAATTAACTTTATTACCACTTTATTTTTCACCTCTGGGGCTTGGGGGTATTTTGGTTAGTGGGGTGAGCTCCTCTGCTCTCACGTAGAAGCCGCCCCTGTTGAGCAGTCAAGAGAGAGGATTGCCCATGACACAGGATATGACCCAGATGTGGCGGTGTTGGCAGTTGTCTTTCCTTATGTGATTGACTCTAAGGATATGAATAAGTGGAGCTGGTTTACAAGCGGTGGCCTCTGCAGTGTGGCCATCATGTGGAGATGAACACTGACTAACCTTGGTCACTAACACAGTGGAGCCCAGTGATGATGGTGAAGAATTATTGGCTATTGTGGTCCATATCAGTGGAGAGCTCATGTTTCTGTGCACTGATCCAAGCTGGCAGCAACTCAAAGAGTTTTGGAGCCACATTAGGCGATTAGAGCTGCTTCTTTCTCCTTTCACATTGTAGGTGTTTGGATTCAAACTGGTTGTTAAGTAGAGGCCAACACGCGTGTAGAAGAGCATGGCACTTCAGCCGCTGGTCTGACAAATTCACTGAAAAGCATGAGCAATGAGGATACCCTTCGAGGGGCGGCTCATGTCAAACGGCAGCAATTTACTTGCACTTACAGTGATAAATAGAAGGCAGACAAAGAGGAGAAAGGCAAGACTAACAATATGAAGCAAACAAGAACAACCTATTTCCTGCCTAAAAAACTCAAGTGCTGTAGATTCTCGCCTTTACTTGCCACCATGATCCCGACCGCCTTATTCAGAGTGTGGGAGAGGCACCTAGTAGGGAGACTGGATCCTCAATGTCGTTTTATGAAACTGGTTGCCCCATCACGGCTGCTAGTTGCTCCTCCTCTGTGATATTCTGCAACCCGAGCACTGAGCTCTCACCTGGATGTGCCACCTTCCTCTTCCACATACGCTGATTCTCACCGTCTGACAAGTGGTAGTGGCCTTTCCACTTTCGATCCTTGTATTTTGTTTTTTACCATAAGCGATATTTACGATGTGTTTACCATTTAATAGATTTCTTTTCTATTGGCTCCCTTCTTTGCCCTTTGCTCTAGACTCAGATTAAATTCACCAAGTCTTTTTTTTTTTTTTGCAAGACAACATTTCCTCTTGTGGTACTCCAAGAGGCCAGCTTTCCTCTTGTGGTACTCCAAGAGGCCAGCTTTCCTCTTGTGGTACTGCAAGAGGCCAGCTTTCCTCTTGTGGTACTCCAAGAGGCCAGCTTTCCTCTTGTGGTACTCCAAGAGGCCAGCTTTCCTCTTGTGGTACTCCAAGAGGCCAGGATATAATCTTACCTTTGTTGGCAGAAACTGCTCATCAAGCCATGAAAATGGTTTCAAGTACATTGTTGTTTCACTTACTCTTCTTTCTTCAATTATTTTCAGGAATTCGCCAGAAAACGTTTTTCTCGTGTGAGGCCCACAACGAGAGAGGACTGTCTTCCTCCCGGACAGCTGTTGCTCAGGTCAAAGGTGAGGACCGCAGAGGGTGATGGGAAACGTGCGGGATGACTCTGGGTGGTGTGACATTGCTGTGCCTGGGCCCAGCATGCAGAACAATCACTGGAACCGAGGGGTGTTCAGCATGCAGGCTGCAGCCGTGCTGGGAAGGGACAGACACAAAAAGTAATCGTATCTAGGCCAAGAAATATGGCACACGTAAGAGTTCTATTTCTATTTTAGGCGGCAGTGGTGACTCCAGAATTATACCTTGTAAGATTCTCATGGGGGCAGGGTTTCTCTTTTTACGAACGTATGCATCCCACCTTGCGTGCACGTAAATACATACGTACATGATGCCGGAACAGGAACAGCTGCCCAGCCTGCCCCATTCTTATATGATGGAGCACTTGGCGACCCTGGAATTTATCCGGCGAGACGGCACGCAAGGGGAACGCTCACTCAAATATAAGGGTAGAAAGCTTCTTTGGAGGATAGAGCTGGATTATATGTATCAACACAATGTGGATGATATGCTCAGGGGGCGGGATGTTCGGTCGGATAAGAGTTATCCTTCTTCATCTGAGATGTAATTGTTGTCTATTCGGAATGGCGCTGGTCTTTCACAGCCTATCTGCATACTTTCATAACTGCCATGTGTTATATAAAGAGCATTACTGGAGCTGCTGTCATGTATTCAAAACTGGTAAATAAAGCTATAAAAAAAAAAGCTGCTTTAATAGAACATGTCTGGAAACTGGATCATTAACCTACAACAAGCCTAGGCCAAATGCCTTACAAAACTAATTAACCTCGCTAATACATAGTAACTTCCTAAACCCCACCCACCCTTCTAAAATCTTCTTGACCCCCTCCCTCTTTACTCTTCCCTTCCCAACCCAAATCTGTGATACAACTCCTGCCCCCCCCCGAAGTCCTCAAAAGCTCTCCCCTGTTACCTTCTCCCAATCCATCCCCCTTGCTCCTTGACCATATCCCGACCTTCCCAAGCTGTGTTCACACCTCTTTTGATCCCCCATACAACAGTTGTCCTCCTGCCCCTGCACCGTACCAGACCTGCCTACCAGCAGCATATCCAACATCAAATTAAATAACAGACATGCCCTACTAAAACAATAAACATGCCAGGACAAAACAAGCCCAATGTACTCCCATTAAAAGAATGAAAACATCCTGAAAAAGCAAATTGGGAGGGAGGGCGGGAGATCCTCTAAACTACACCCTTCCCCTGGGTGTGTCGACGGCTAAAGAGGCCGTCCACCATAATTGTCCCGCCAACCTATCTTAATTGTCCAATGGGCACCCTGAGCATCATCCAGGACACACCACCCACCCAAACAAGCCCAGGGGCCAGGCCAGGCCAGGCAAGCCTGTCTCTCTCCAACCGCAATTTCACTTTTTACTCCAACTGTATGCTCCGAAGTTTTCTAACTTCTTTATTGGCCCACTTACGAAGTGTACCATTCATATACACTAATTCTAAGCAATTGACTTTTCTGTTTTATTCCCTCCTTTCTCTGCCTTGCACCCTTAAGTGTCCTGAGCTCCCTTCCTAGGTGCTCACAAACATGGACCGGTTCTCAACAGGATCTTTCTTTGTGTCTTAATTGCAAATATCCATGCGACGCCACAGACTGGACACTAGCAGCCGGTCAAGGGTCTAAGACTGTTGGCGCCTATCCCTGAAGAACCCAGAGACCCTTCACCATCTCAATCTTCACCAGTTACCCTCCACTACCAACTCTTTTTTCTTTTCCCAGAAGCCCTCACAGCTCTAACCTGGTGGCGAGCGCTGCTATCCTCCTCCTCGGCTCTTGCTATCCTCAGCCTCGACCCTTGCTGTCTTCAGCCTCGACCCTTGCTGTCTTCAGCCTCGACCCTTGCTGTCTTCAGCCTCGACTCTTGCTGTCCTCAGCCTCGTCTCTTGCTGTCCTCAGCCTCGTCTCTTGCTGTCCTCAGCCTCGACTCTTGTTGTCCTCAGCCTCGACTCTTGTTGTCCTCAGCCTCGACTCTTGCTGTCCTCAGCCTCGACTCTTGCTGTCCTCAGCCTCGACTCTTGCTGTCCTCAGCCTCGACTCTTGCTGTCCTCAGCCTCGACTCTTGCTGTCCTCAGCCTCGACTCTTGCTGTCCTCAGCCTCGACTCTTGCTGTCCTCAGCCTCGACTCTTGCTGTCCTCAGCCTCGACTCTTGCTGTCCTCCGCCTCGGCTCTTGCTGTCCTCATCCTCGGCTCTTGCTGTCCTCAGCCTCGGCTCTTGCTATCCTCAGCCTCGGCTCTTGCTGTCCTCATCCTCTGCTCTTGCTGTCCTCATCCTCTGCTCTTGCTGTCCTCATCCTCTGCTCTTGCTGTCCTCATCCTCGACTCTTGCTGTCCTCAGCCTCGGCTCTTGCTGTCCTCAGCCTCGGCTCTTGCTGTCCTCAGCCTCGACTCTTGCTGTCCTCATCCTCGACTCTTGCTGTCCTCAGCCTCGGCTCTTGCAGTCCTCATCCTCGGCTCTTGCTGTCCTCATCCTCGGCTCTTGCTGTCCTCATCCTCGACTCTTGCTGTCCTCATCCTCGACTCTTGCTGTCCTCATCCTCGACTCTTGCTGTCCTCAGCCTCGACTCTTGCTGTCCTCAGCCTCGACTCTTGCTGTCCTCAGCCTCGACTCTTGCTGTCCTCAGCCTCAGCTCTTGCTGTCCTCATCCTCGACTCTTGATGTCAGCCTCGACTCTTGCTGTCCTCAGCCTCGACTCTTGCTGTCCTCAGCCTCGACTCTTGCTGTCCTCAGCCTCGACTCTTGCTGTCCTCAGCCTCGACTCTTGCTGTCCTCAGCCTCGACTCTTGCTGTCCTCAGCCTCGACTCTTGCTGTCAGCCTCGACTCTTGCTGTCCGCCTCGACTCTTGCTGTCCTCAGCCTCGACTCTTGCTGTCCTCAGCCTCGACTCTTGCTGTCCTCAGCCTCGACTCTTGCTGTCCTCAGCCTCGACTCTTGCTGTCCTCAGCCTCGACTCTTGCTGTCCTCAGCCTCGACTCTTGCTGTCCTCATCCTCGACTCTTGCTGTCCTCAGCCTCGACTCTTGCTGTCCTCAGCCTCGACTCTTGCTGTCCTCAGCCTCGACTCTTGCTGTCCTCAGCCTCGACTCTTGCTGTCCTCAGCCTCGACTCTTGCTGTCCTCATCCTCGACTCTTGCTGTCAGCCTCGACTCTTGCTGTCCTCATCCTCGACTCTTGCTGTCAGCCTCGACTCTTGCTGTCCTCAGCCTCGACTCTTGCTGTCCTCAGCCTCGACTCTTGCTGTCCTCAACCTCGACTCTTGCTGTCCTCAGCCTCGACTCTTGCTGTCCTCAGCCTCGACTCTTGCTGTCCTCATCCTCGACTCTTGCTGTCCTCAGCCTCGACTCTTGCTGTCAGCCTCGACTCTTGCTGTCCTCAGCCTCGACTCTTGCTGTCCTCATCCTCGACTCTTGCTGTCCTCATCCTCGACTCTTGCTGTCCTCATCCTCGACTCTTGCTGTCCTCAGCCTCGACTCTTGCTGTCCTCAGCCTCGACTCTTGCTGTCCTCAGCCTCGACTCTTGCTGTCCTCAGCCTCGACTCTTGCTGTCCTCAGCCTCGACTCTTGCTATCCTCAGCCTCGACTCTTGCTATCCTCAGCCTCGACTCTTGCTGTCCTCAGCCTCGACTCTTGCTGTCCTCATCCTCGACTCTTGCTGTCAGCCTCGGCTCTTGCTGTCCTCAGCCTCGGCTCTTGCTGTCCTCATCCTCGACTCTTGCTGTCCTCATCCTCGGCTCTTGCTCTACGCCTCTCTGTCTCTTGCCTCTCTAGGTGGTAGTACATGATCTACAAGACCCCGGCACGGAGACGTGAACTCATCCTGCTCCTGCCCGTTGTCAGAGGACCCTCTTGCAGAATGCAGGTTGGAGACATGAAGAAAACCTATTAGTACTTTTTCCCAGCTGAAGCCGTTTCTGCCTGACAGCTCAGATGGTCCTGAGAATTACCACTTTTTAAGATCAGCAATGAGCTGGCATTTAAAACACTGTGCGCTGGTTTTACCCTTCGGTGCCAAATGTGACACAACCCTTTGGAACTAATGTTTGCTACCGCTAAGCTGTATCTCATGATGCAATTCCACAGGATCTTCAGACACCACGAAACCTTCTTCATCCCACCACCCCCCCCCCCCCTGCTCCAGAAGAGAGGCAGTAAATCTGGACAGTGTCCAAGAGTAGAGTCCAGGCTCCTTGTGCACTGTAACAGAGTAGAGGCTAGTAGAGTCCAGGCTCTGCATTCAGTGTAAAGAGTAGAGGCTAGTAGAGTCAAAGCTCTGCATTCAGTGTAACAGAGTAGGGACTAGTAGAGTCAAGGCTCTGCATTCAGTGTAACAGAGTAGAGGCTAGTAGCGTCAAGGCTCTGCATTCAGTGTAACAGAGTAGATGCTAGTAGAGTCAAAGCTCTGCATTCAGTGTAACAGAGTAGGGACTAGTAGAGTCAAGGCTCTGCATTCAGTGTAACAGGGTAGAGACTAGTAGAGTCAGAGCTCTGCATTCAGTGTAACAGAGTAGAGGCTAGTAGAATCAAAGCTCTGCATTCAGTATAACAGAGTAGAGACTAGTAGAGTCCAGGCTCTGCATTCAGTGTAACAAAGTAGAGGCTAGTAGAGTCAAAGCTCTGCATTCAGTGTAACAGAGTAGAGGCTAGTAGAATCAAGGCTCTGCATTCAGTGTAACAGAGTAGAGGCTAGTAGAGTCCAGGCTCTGCATTCAGTGTAAAGAGTAGATGCTAGTAGAGTCAAAGCTCTGCATTCAGTGTAACAGAGTAGAGGCTAGTAGAATCAAGGCTCTGCATTCAGTGTAACAGAGTAGAGGCTAGTAGAGTCCAGGCTCTGCATTCAGTGTAAAGAGTAGATGCTAGTAGAGTCAAAGCTCTGCATTCAGTGTAGCGGAGTAGAGGCTAGTAGAGTCAAAGCTCTGCATTCAGTATAACAGAGTAGAGGCTAGTAGAGTCAAGGCTCTGCATTCAGTGTAACAGAGTAGAGGCTAGTAGCGTCAAGGCTCTGCATTCAGTGTAACAGAGTAGAGTCTAGTAGAGTCAAGGCTCTGCATTCAGTGTAACAGAGTAGAGTCTAGTAGAGTCCAGGCTCTGCATTCAGTGTAACAGAGTAGAGACTAGTAGAGTCAAAGCTCTGCATTCAGTGTAACAGAGTAGGGACTAGTAGAGTCGAAGCTCTGCATTCAGTATAACGGAGTAGAGGCTAGTACTGTCAAGGCTCTGCATTCAGTGTAACAGAGTAGAGGCTAGTAGAGTCAAAGCTCTGCATTCAGTGTAAAGAGTAGAGGCTAGTAGTCAA
This sequence comes from Calotriton arnoldi, assembly GCA_963921515.1. Classification (NCBI taxonomy): domain Eukaryota; kingdom Metazoa; phylum Chordata; class Amphibia; order Caudata; family Salamandridae; genus Calotriton; species Calotriton arnoldi. The sequence goes on from CAWUFW010001270.1 coordinate 2,701,143, forward strand.
GGCTCTGCATTCAGTGTAGCAGAGTAGAGACTAGTAGAGTCCAGGCTCTGCATTCAGTGTAAAGAGTAGAGGCTAGTAGAGTCAAAGCTCTGCATTCAGTGTAACAGAGTAGAGGCTAGTAGTCAAGGCTCTGCATTCAGTGTAGCAGAGTAGAGACTTGTAGAATCAAAGCTCTGCATTCAGTGTAGAAGAGTAGAGACTAGTAGCGTCAAGGCTCTGCATTCAGTGTAACAGAGTAGAGACTAGTAGAGTCAAAGCTCTGCATTCAGTGTAACAGAGTAGAGGCTAGTAGAGTCCAGGCTCTGCATTCAGTGTAAAGAGTAGAGGCTAGTAGAGTCAAGGCTCTGCATTCAGTGTAGCAGAGTAGAGGCTAGTAGCGTGAAGGCTCTGCATTCAGTGTAGCAGAGTAGAGGCTAGTAGAGTCAAGGCTCTGCATTCAGTGTAGCAGAGTAGAGACTTGTAGAATCAAAGCTCTGCATTCAGTGTAGCAGAGTAGAGACTAGTAGAGAGTCTGGACTCTGCTTGCATTGTAGACTACAGGTTCTGACTACAGTGTAACAGAGTAGAGACTAGTAGAGTCAGAGCTCTGCATTCAGTGTAAGAGTAGAGACTATTAGCGTCAAGGCACTGCATTCAGTGTAACAGAGTAGGGACTAGTAGAGTTGAAGCTCTGCATTCAGTATAACGGAGTAGAGGCTAGTACTGTCAAGGCTCTGCATTCGGTGTAGCAGAGTAGAGACTAGTAGAGTCAAGGCTCTGTGTACAGTGTAACAGAGTAAAGTTGAGTAGAGGCCAGGCTCTGCATACAATGTAATAGAGTAGAGTCCAGTAGAGGCCAGTCTCTGTGTACAGTGCAACACAGTAGTGATTAGTAGAGTGCAGGATCTGCATACAGTGTAACACAGTAGTGATTAATAGAGTCCAGTCTATGCGTACAGCGTAATAGAGTAAAGTTGAGTAGAGGCCCGGCTCTGCATACAATGTAATAGAGTAGAGACCAGTAGAGGCCAGGCTCTGTGTAACACAGTAGTGATTAGTAGAGTCCAGACTATGTGTACAGCGTAACAGAGTAGAGATTAGTAGAGTCCAGGTATGCAGCAGAGCAGAGCCCAGCAGAGGGTTATTTCTACGTACAGTAACCGGGCAGGCTAATAGACGTCAGGCTTGGCCGCCTTTTTGCCGCGCTGCCTGCGGAGCTGAGACGCTGTTCTTGCACCAGTGTCACAGCAATAAGATCAGCAAGTGTGTTCACTTCCTACTCATTGCATTGCTATGAGCTGCCTGATGGCGTAAGAGGAAAGAATTACGAAATACAGCGCTTAATGACACTGGCAACTCCCTTGTCCAGGCGCTCACCAGAGCCAGCTCTGCGAATCTATGTACTTCCGTCCGACTCCGACAACACATTGTGTTAGACACACGGCCGTCTGTAAGAGGGGGGGCTTCCTGTGCCCCCTTTAAAGCCTTACAGTTTTGCCCTGTTAGAGCAGTAAACAAAAACTGACACTTAACATGAAGTGAGGAGGGCGGGTCTATCCGTGCCCGGAACAGAATGAGTATGCAACTGAGCTCTTCCTGACTGTACACAAGATGCACGGATTGGCTGAACTGTCCTGCAGCATCCTGTATCTCCTTGAAGCTGCACTGACGTACAGCGGCGGGCAGTGTGGGACATCCTACCCCAGAGCAGCCGAGCATTTCACTAGGGTCAGAGTGAGGACCAAAATCAGCCCGGGCGACGAGTTGCAAACCCGCTCCGCATTTCATCTTGCAAGCGAGTGTAATAAACGAACCAGGCCCTCCACGGGAAGGTTGGCTGTTCTTATTTGATGAGGGTTAATCCCCAAAAAACCCCAACCTAGATTTGTTTTAAAAAATTGGACCAAATAGATTTAAAATCAAAGATCAACAACAATTTCTCGACTTTGTTCTATCAAAAGCCATTCTATTTACTAAGTGGTTCTGGAGAATAGTACAATATTTGAGTCTCCTGGAGACCCCGCGAGCAATAGTTATTTACAGCAGAAAACCATGTTATATTCGAGATACTATGTATCGGGGCCAAGGCCGGCCGAGGAGAAAGGCCCTCTTTAGCTGCAAAATGTGAATTCATGCAACAGGCCCAGGCGGAACCTGGGGTCTACTGATGCTCCCTGCCTCTCCCACAGCAGTTCTGGCGATGAAACCACAAAGTCCCGACTCCCACCTGTGGGCCGGGCTCCTACCCTGCCGAGAGCAGTGTGAGGCACCAGAAATGACCGACGCCTGCTCCAGACATGCTGAAGCCCTGTTCTTAATTTATGAAAGGAAGAGAGGAAGCTCTGCTCAGAAGCCGACGGCCGGTGCAGTTAAAGGTCGGCGCGCCGAATACCAAGGCCGCCAGTCTTTTATCCACTCCCAGACACTCCCGCCCCTTTATCTCACTCGTGCAGATTCCTGCTTTGCGCTTTTGTGACGGTTTTGCCGTCTTTCTCTCTCCCCATCTTTCCGATCTGTGTGTGTTTCCACTCTAGCCTTGGCAAATATCTGGTGCAGGAAAATAAGTGCCAGTGCCCAACTCAACTAAAGCACTGCTGATGTCATTGCAAGTGTTCAATAGATGCTCCCATGTAGACGTCACATACAGGTTTAATTCAGGGTTTAGTTCTTGAACTTGCATTTAGACAGTTTATGCCATCCAGGGTAACTTGGACTAAGATATCTTATGCAAAGCCTGTAATCTTCTATTTTGCATCATTTTAAAGAACTGAAAAGTGCTCATCAGACATTTGATATAGGACTTTGTGGACACAAATACATGCTTTAGGCGCAATTCCACATATATGCGTCACAGGTTTATTTCTTTGTCTTTTTTCCGTTCTTGGACATATATGTGTATTTTGCTGCTGCTGTTCCACTTAGTTTTGCTCTAAAGTTTTACTGTCGAAAAAAACTTCATACATGTTTTTGTATTGTTCCGTGTGAGACCGTGTACACATTTACTTGTGCAAACAAATATTTCTATATATATTTTAACCTATTTCTTTTAGGGGTGGATGCAATTGAAACCTCTGCCTTGATTTATTCATTCAACGATGTGTTTCATCTCCTATTTGAATAATTTGGGAGCCCTTGTGTGTTGGGTGATATTCATTGCAGTCTCCTGAGGGAATATTGTGTTGCCCTATTGTGGTACGGTAAATGTGATCAAGTCAGTTTCCTGTGTATTGACGGTGACCCCACCTAGTAAAGTCATTGCCAGGAGTGTTTTTGCCCAACATTGATGGTTCTGCAACATCTTTCTTCTCCATGTTATGCACAGACTCCCAGGATGCAGTCCAAAGCCTTGTGCTTCTCACCATAAATGGTTAAGGAATCCTTGTGTCCATTTGGCTCCATTCATAAATGGAGGCCAAGTAAATGACTCTGAAATTTTGGAAAAGATGAGGCAGAACAGAATGGATCAGATCACCATTTTTAGGTCTCGCAGACCTGCGTTGCAGCGTGCATGCGCTGCTCTCTCTGCGAGGCTTTTTGGAATCAAGCAGATTTCCGAAGTGGAGTGGAAGCCCCGCCCATTATTTTTATTGGCTGGCGTCTTCCTTTATGGTAAACGCTGGCCTCCGATTGAAAGTGAGGCTTTTTTGTTACCGCCCTGTCTCCTTTAGGCCTTGCCCATCCGGACTGGATCGTTTCCTGGCCGCGTTACACGATCTCCTTGAATTAGTCGGTGGGCACTTTTTTTCTCATTCGCGCAATGGCGACAGCTTGTTATTAGTTGTATGTTTATGCTGAGCACGGCTCCCGCTTTAGGGACACCGCGCTCCGTTTATTTATTTTTACTTTAATTCGAAGCGCAGCGCACGCTTTAAGGACACCGCGCTCCGTTTTTTAAATTTTTTATCTTGTAATCATGTGGCGCAGCGTCGCAAACAGACCGTGGCACCCTGGACTGAGCCGGTTGTTGTTTTTATGGGCAGCGTCACTCACCGCGGCTGCAACGTCACTCACAACACCACCGAAAATACGAAACTGTCATATATAGCAATCCAAAACCTTGGCAGCTATGTCCATATCTCAAACTGTATTGTACTTGTATTCTATATATTTGTACCCTGAAAGTACTCCGTATATTGCCGGAATGGCGCCAACCCCGTACCGCACTGACCAGATGCGAGTGAAGAACCACCTAGTAATAGCATACAACCAGCCCCACCCTGTTTTCCTTATCTGAAAAAATTCCTTCCTTCGGCCGGCCTCCTCTCCCCCCCTCCCCCATTAACCCTGTAACCAGACCCGTGCACTGGAAGAAATTGCCGAGCTTCCTCCCCAAGCCTACCCCCATCTACCAGAAGTCCCCCAAATTCTTAGAGACTCCGATGCCTCCGTGCGAGCCGTCCGTCCGCGGTGCAAGGTCACACAGCTGAGGTGCTGCTGGGGCCTCTGGGGTTCGGGCAGAGGGGCTTTATGTAGAAGCAGAACTTAGTACATTCGGACCGCTTCATGGAGTGCACATCTTTCAAATGCAGTTGCGTGTCACATATCCACACATCCCTACACATGAAGAGGCCTTCGTTCAGAGACTCCCAGCACTGTAATTGGGCGACCAGAGTCTGAGAGCACCTGGGAACCTACCGATGGTGGTAACTCTCTATACAACATGCACTTAAAATGACATAATGTTACTAATAAAAAAATTTATTGTGTGTAACCGCCTCATCCCCTGCCCTCCCACTTTGCAAGGCGACCCTCTGCTCTGCACCACCTGCGGAAACAAACCTCGGCCCTCCCTGCTTCCTTGCACCTCTCACCGCAATAACACCCCTTCCCACCTCCCCATACATCGCCCGGCCCCCCGCCTATGCCTCCCGAGCGCCCGCAGGCACTGCGGCTGACGGGAACTGCAACCCCTCCAACCGGCCTTAGACAGATGAAGGCTGAGGCATGAAGACCGGGCCTCGAACCGCCATCCACGGACACACGCGGCTCCCCGAATCCTCTCCCCATGCGGCATGGAGCCAGAACAGCAGTCACTTCTTGGGCAGAGGACCGACAACCCTCCCCCTCATTCCCCCCCACCCCTGTCACATCCTATGCCTGTGTGAGGCAACAAACCCCCCGCCACCCATCCGCTGGCACTGCAATTCCCGCTGCTACCCTACCTGTGTGCCGTGCCCTCAGCACTACCTTTACATGGCACAAGCACAGTGAAGTTTTGCTCCAACACACGCCACATCAACAGGCCAGTGTAAAAATGTTTGCACCTGCCCACTGACCGGTGCAAAAATAATATTTTCCCTGACCAATTACTAATAAACAAATATTCAATATGAAGGCTGGTGCAAAAAAACTCATTTTCACACCAGTGAATCATTGGAAATGTCGTTTTTGCACAAGTGGCGTACTGCAAATAGTACAAAAGTGCACTGCCCTGGTACAAAGTTAATATAATCTGGTTCAGTTCCAGATAGCTTATCTAGAAACTACATATAGTAGCTGCAATCAGTATGATATAAGTATAGAAATGTATGCAGGCAATGGACAAATTAACTTCTGGCTCCATAGCAATAAAAACTACACTACCTATATCACCTTGTGCTTGGAATAGACTTTCCACTGAATAAAGGAAAGATTCCCTGCATAAACAGAACCAAGACTGAGATGATAGTTTGAGAAATGGACCCCCCGAGCACCTCTGTTGTCGGGGTGCTCCATTCGCCCTCCCTCCCACCCTCCGTTCTGTGTGGGGCCCATACCCCCTCCCTCCAACCCTTGGTTGTCTGTCTGCTTGTCCCTGCCCTTCCAGACTATCCTCCATAGTACCAGTTGAAGCCTCCATTGTCAATGTTGCCCTCCACCTGCCTTCCCTCTATAGTCTGTGTCGCCCCCACTCACCCTCCCTCCGTTGTCCGTGTTGCCCCCCCACCCCGCGCTTCTTACAAACTCATTTACAAACTCATTTTCCTGCGTGCGACTACTTTCTTGCCTTTCCATTTAACGTGGGCTTGTTAATTAACTCTTTAATGAGTCTGTCTGTGTGCGTGTCTGCCTGTGTGTGTGTGTGTGTCTGTGTGTATGCTTGCGTGTGTGCCTCTGTCTTCTTGTGTGTGTGACATTTGCAATGCAATAGTCTTGCATTTGCGAAAGTTCCTGCAATTGCCATTGTAAATGACAAGGCCTTTTATGTGTTGGATTTTAAAACATAAATAAAAGGCATTGTCATTTACAAAGCCAATAGTTTAAACTCTGGCAAACGCGAGACCTATTGCTTTGCAAATGCTTGTTTTTGATTGCCTCCAACAAATATGTTCTTAGACATACCTTCTGCCTGTGAGCCCGAATGTGCTCTGGCGCATGTGCAGGGCCGGACTGGCCAATGTGCTTTGGCATTTGCTAGGTGCGTTCCAGGCCTTTGGGCTGCTTTCAGAACAGGAGGAGCGGCAATGACCCAGCCATACTCCCATGACACCTCTCTTATTAGGGTATCCTAAAGTGCTAGGCTGCTTTGAACATTTTTGTAAGGGCTGATGTTGGCTCAAACAATGGTCTCTCTCTGTCTATACCGCCACTTAAGCAACAGCCCTTTAAATATTGCAACAACAATACTAATTAGCTCTATTTACTTTTTGGTTGGTTTCCATAATCTATAACATATCGTATTTTGTAACATCTGATTGCAATGTTACGTGGTGTGGCACAGGGCAGATGTGACGAGGGACATTTGAGCAGATATTGCTTGCTTCCATTAGATGTTTGGAGTTTGGTGTCGTTCGCAAGCACTGAAAACAAGTTAACTTTGCTTTAAACTCAAATGTTAAGTGTTGAGGAATGTTGCTATGCTTTGCTGTTGAAGTCAGGCTTTTCGCCCTCTACATGTTGTCTTTCTCACTCTTCCCCCAGTCATTGTGATGATGGTGGCATGGCTTTAAAGAGGGCATCTATTGGTGGAAATTATTTGTGATGCCTCAGGTATCCTATTTGGTTGAATCTTTTCTTGAACCCACTCTCTAATCACCTACTTTATCCATGTTATTTCCAGTCTTGCCTCTTGCGCCTTTCAACCTGTCTGTTACCAAGGTATCAAATGCCAGCGCCAGCATCTCCTGGACTCCCGGTGATGATGGCTTCTCTCCTCTCCAGTCCTGCACGGTTCAGGTACGTCACAGCATTATCTGTTCGCTTTGTTGCATGCAGTGGGTCTCCGGTGCCTTGATTTTGACTTGCAAGCAGATGTATCACACAAGGGGAAGGTGACCAGGGCTGATTTTCCCTGACTTCGCTGGGACCCATGTTTCGGCACACCATAGCTGAGCAGATGAATGGTTGTTGGAGAAAAGAAGGACATGTCTGGCCAGTCCTTGTCAATGAAGCCTCAAGTGGACAGAACTATTTTTCTGGCATCATTCGTGTACGTTTGGGGGTTGTTCTATGCAGAGAATACCACTACAGGGTGTACACATTTTTTCCATATTTCTTTGTTCCACTGCTTCCTCTGCTTGGGAAAAATGAACATCCCACGCCATATTGCACATATTTCTGAAGGAGCAGTGAGTGTGGATAGAATTCCTTTGTTCCTGAAGCCCCTAAACCTGTTGGGAAAGGTAAGGAATGGAGGGATGCGCGGACAGAAGAGATTCAGAGTACAGACCAGTGCAAACCGAACACAAAGTGTGTGATATTCGTCGCCAGTGTATGCTGTTATAATTAAATTATGTAACTGTTATATATTAAAATATTATAAATCTTATGCTGTGTGAGATGAATTGGCCAAACTACACTCAGAGTGGATCAAGTTTCGGGAATACCAGAGATCTCGAGAAGTCAGAATTGAGGTTGACTGACAGAACTGTATACAGTATTGGTAGTGGAATAGTGGGTTAAGACGTCAGGTCAGTAATAAGGTGCCATTTACATCTGTTTGTACCCAGTGGTTGAAAAACAGGGGAGTTGCAATATCCTGTACTGGGTATTGTACCTCAGCTTTTAGGTATCGTGTCAGGTCTATGTGTGGGCCCAAGGACTGTGATGTTAGATGACTTCGTATGTCAGTGCTGAAGTGCTCTGGTGGGCTCTGTTTGAGACAGCAGGGGTTGTGCAGGTCTAGAATGAGGTGCATTGTATCTCTGTGTGTTCCAGGGCTAGCAGAGCAAGGGTTGCTGTAGGTCAGAATTGAGGTGCATTGGTATGTGCAGGTCAGGACTGAGCTGAATTGTGGTAGCTCTCTTTGTGGTCCGGAACTGGCAGAGAATTAGTTGCTGTGGGCCTGGGTTGAGGTGCATTGATTTGTGTGTTCTTTAGATGGCAACAGCAGGGGTGCTAATGGTTGACTTGCACTGTGGAGTGGTTGTCTCTAACGGTATCAGTAGTTGTAGGGTAGGATTCAGTGGTTTGGAAGAACTGTATGTAAGTCCGAGTAATGAAACCGCAGAGGTGCTGCTGGATAGTCCTCGATGCTGCAGGTTTGGATTGGTATGTTTGAGAAAGTGGATTATTCGTATCGGTGGATGGTGGGCCTGCACAAGTAATAATGTTACTATTCTTGTTTGGTCCAGTAAAGGTTTCAGTAATTTAAAGCTGAGGTCAACCCCTGGTAGCTATTGCGCAGAGCAGACAGGCTTAATTTAAGAAAATGTGTAAAGCATTTAAAAGCACCAAACAGTTAAAGTGTCAAAAACACAACACAATAAAATCCCACTATAATTTATAAAGCTAGAGAATATTTTAATGAACAAAATGACACCAAAACAACAATATTCCAATGAGCTGAACCAAAGATATGAATTTTTAAAGTTTTAAATAAAAATAGCACCAAAAAGCGCAGAGCACCTGTAATGTTGGGCCTCAGGCCCACATGGTGTGGAGTAATGGACACAGACACGAGGTATTATGGTGCAGTAACTGGCCTCCGGCACGTGCGCCCGGCCCCTTTTATTGACAGGATCACCTGACTGGTGATGCCTGTGGTGGGTGGGTGTAAAGTGTGTTACATTTGCGGGCGGAACACTAGACCGTGTCTAGCTAGACACTACATCCCTCCCCCCCCACCTTAATGAAAAGAAAGGAACAGAAGTCCAACCTAGAAGAAAGCAAACAAACAACAAACAGCACTAATTGAGATTCTTCAGGCCATCAGCCAGGCGTCACTGGAGCTTTGGACCGCATGGTCATGATGTTGTAGTTGGCCTTAGCGAAATGTTTTAGACCGGCCTGGTCTCGCAGTGTCAAAGTCTATGTACAAAGTCCAGCATCAGTGCATTGGGAGCTGTGGTGAGGTCCACTCTGGAAGATCTCTGTGTGAGGCCTTCCGGTCTTCGACCGTGACCTCCCTGCGTCCTGTGTGTGTCGAGGAGCTGCTGCCGACGCATTTCTCCCGTTCGGACTCCCATTTCACGGGAACTCCGCCACACCTCTGCCTGGCTGGTCCCGGCAAGCATTGTTTCTATCCCCCCCCCCCCCACACCCCCACGGCACTCTCTTCATGCTTACGGCTGCATGGTGGCCGTGCACCACAGGAGGACTCAGACCTTCTTGCAGTAAGTTTAAGTTTTGATTATATATTCTGGCAGCCTGTTGTGGTTGGGAGTTCAATGCTGCCCCACTCTAAGTGCGGTGTTTACTGGCATGCCCTCGCGCTGAATCCTTCCTGCCCTGGCCACTTTTCTACCGCGCCGGGGTCTCGGGTCATGCAGGAGGACACACTGCACCGTCAGTGCATGGGGTAGGGGCACCTCTACTCCTACCGGACTTCTCAGTTTAATTCCTCAGCGGCACTGGCCACACACAGTCACTCTGTGCAACCTCCGCCCCTCGCAGCCGGCCCTCTAACCTTACGGGCTGCGCGGGGGATTGGATCTGCGGCCTCGAACTTTCTTGTGCACGTGGCACGCCTCAGCACTGCGGGCGGGACATGGAGGCCGAAGGTTGCCCCCAATACACATACTGTCGGAAGCCCTTTTCTTCATCTCTTCCCCCGCAGCAGCTTCACTCAGTTCATACACTGCGCGGGGTGGGCTGGAGCTGGCTCCGGAGACTGCTGGCTCTCTTCCGGGCAGTTTCTCTTCTTCGCGGGGGCAGGGGAGTGGGCAGCTACTTCACTCTCCCTCCTCATCGCAGTAGGCTCACCTTCTTCCTCAGATGCGGGGTGGGCTCCCGCTCGGCTCTTTCACCCCCGGGGCTCTTCGCACGCCCCGCGGGCTATCGGGCGCGTCCAGCGCCTCTTCACAAGGGGTGCATTCGATGCATGCACATCAGGTGCGGGGTGGGCTCCCAATCACCTTCTACTTTCCTCGGGGCTCTTCTCATGCCCGCAGGCCTCTGGGCGTGTCTGGCGCCGGCTCGCAGAGGGTTGCTCTCGACATGGGCAACACTTCCCCTCGCGCCGATCAGCTGGGCTGCTGCACGCACGGGCACATCCCACTCTCGTCGCCAGTGTAATGTTGGGCCTCAGGCCCACATGGTGTGGAGTAATGGACACAGACACAAGGTATTATGGTGCAGTAACTGGCCTCAGGCACGTGCGCCCGGCCCCCTTTATTGACAGGATCACCTGACTGGTGATGCCTGTGGTGGGTGGGTGTAAAGTGTGTTACATTTGCGGGCGGAACACTAGACCGTGTCTAGCTACACACTACAGCACCAACCGCAGGCAACTGGTCTCTTGCTAGACCAGAACAAGGGTAAGGCTGTAGGCTGACTGCAATATAGCGTGGATGGGATACAGAGACTAGGTTTATCCCATTCTGATGTTTTACCTTCCAACTTAGGGGCCGATTCCGATCTCGGCCGGTAGGGCTCCGAATCGGATTCGGCTTAACCGGATCCGATTCGGAGCCCTATTTCCCGACCGATTCGTACGTGCGTCCGGGCGAGCGAGTACGATGCGAATTCACCGACCGACTCGTCCGGGCGTCCCGACCGCTCCGACTGACTCGTTCCCGGGTCGAACCGCACCGACCGACTCGCACGGACTCGACTCGCACCGCGCAATGGAGACGTTCCCCGGCCGGGTAAGTACGATGCGCGCTGCGAGCAGTCCGACCGAGCCGCGCACTCCGGCTCGAAAGAGCAGTCGGAGCCGTACTTTGGGGGTCCGTGTCGGACCCCCTGTACGCGTAGCCACGCGAGTCGCACACAGGGGGACCCATGGGTCCCCCTACCTGTGCGTGTACGGCGTGAGTCGCTTCGCCGCGTACACGCTGTAGGGGGCGCCCTTGTCCGCCTCGCACCCATTGAGTCAATGGAAGTACGCGTTGTACGACCGGCTCCCATTGACTTCAATGGGAGTCCGACCAAATCGAGTCCGATGGCATACGTGCGCATCGTACTCGTTCGGTCGGGCTGCACGGGTCCGATTCGGTCGGAAATCTCTCCGGGTCCGGCTCGGTCGGAGAGATTTCCGGCCCGAATCGGAATCGGCCCCTTAGTCTCTAAAATGGAAGTCAAACATCCTCAACGGGGCATGGCAGCAAGCTGTGGCTGAGTGGGGTGCCACGAGGCTGGATAGGCATCGGATGAATTCCCAGTGAAGCCGTTGACTTTTGGCAGGGAAGCTCAAAGTAGAGAAATTCAGAATTCACGCCCAAGGTAGGCCCCTCACCAGTTGGATGCTTTTGGTGCCTTCTCCCAGTGAAGATTTCTGTCTTTGTACTTAGTCACCTTTTTGGAGCTCAGAATCCTCCAGTGAGGCAAGGCTGAAAGCTGTAGCTGAACAGGGCTCCACAAAGCTGGATACCTTCTCCACAATGTCCTGCTGAAACGGATTTTGCTGCTGCAGAAAAGCTCCAAGCAGGAGCAAACGTTTCTAAGTCTCAGGTCTTAGCGTTAGGCAGAAGGAATACAATCTGACACCAGCAAAGGGTTCCAGGATCTCAGGAACAGTGTTTACAGATCAGGGCTCACTCCAGCAGAAGCCACCAGCAGGGTCCAGGGAAGGTCCAGTTAGAACTGATCAGCTAGGCTCATACAGGAAAGTGGGCTTCTTGCAGCTTTTGTGACCCTGTAGCTTAACAGGAGGTCAGCCAACTGAACCCCTGAGCTCACTTCTTAGTCCTGGGTAAAAGTCCTGGATACAAGTCCAGTCCTTAGGGTTCTCCTCAAAGGTCTCAACAGCAGATGCAGTCCTTCTTTTGTCATCCACGGGTCCAGTAGTGTTATCAGGAGGGTACCCTGGAGTGCCACATTTATAACTGGCACTAGCCTGTTGGTGGGGATGACTCCTTGTCCCTCCCTGACCAATACGGAAAAAGTTACCAGGGGTAACCCTACCCACTTTTGCAACAGTGCCTGTGTGCCTTATTGCAAACAATCCCACAGTGTCCCCTCTACTTAAATTCCACATGGCAGAACATTTACTCCCTTAATCAGAGCTCCTGTCCCCACCCTCTGTGGACACTCAAAACCAGCTCTGGGGGCAGGTCCTCTCCCTCTGGCATTGGTACCTGGCTGGCTCGGAGGACAATAGAGGGGCAGGCCGAGTTATGGGCTAGATCTGCCTGTGACCAGGCAGGCCCAGTTGAAAATAACTACGTTCCTGGGCATTGCCTATATGGCCATCCTGTTCCTACACCCAAACCCTTTGTTTCAGTTCTGGGAGTCAATTTACTCCACATCAAGGAGCTATTCAGCTCTAGGGTGACAGTTGGAAGCTCATGCAAATGGGCTTCTAGAGGCTTTAGGCAGGTAAAAGGTGATTTTTTTAAAGTACATTTTGTAAAACATTTGTTGCAAATCTGACTTTACCAATGAATTGGAAATGTAATAAGCATTTTAAAAAGTCCATGAATAAACTTTTTATCTGGTTCCTAAGCAGAGATAGCTTTATTAACAAGGTCTGCAGTCCAATAGAGGCCCTGGGTATACTTTCTACTATATACTATGGGCGTACGGGTAACTTAAATATGCCAATTATCAGTATAGCCAATTTGAACATGTTTTTGGGGGGTCAGAGCACATATATTGAGCACTGGACAGCAGTATACCAGTGTACAGAGTAAAAAAAGCAACAACAAAGTCTAGCAAAAAAATAAATGTGGGTGAACACGCAGGAAGGGGCATTTTCCTGCAGTACGCAGTTGGAAAAGGCACTTCCGGATCCAAACATTGGAATGGCATAGTGTGCTGCAAGGTGGTACTGATTTTAGAAACAGTGGTCCCTAGACAAGTGCAATGAACAGAAGGGATGAATATAGACTCAAAATCAGTCGTATATTTTAAAGCTGTCCAGCCGGACAGGGATAATTTTAATATTAAAAAATTCGAATCGAAACAATAAAGTGGGACACAAGCCTGCGTCCTATTAGACATAAACAACAAACAAAATGAAGAAACAAATCAAAAACACAAAAGGCTCAGGCAGATTGGCTTGTTTGTCTGTTGCACATTCTGATAGTACAAACAAGGATAAGGTAGGACACCGTTACACATACATAATATTTAAATAAAATAGGTATATATGGTGTACATTAAGTTGACGACAAGGTGGTACTGAGCCATTGTCTCAGTCTTATGGGATATGCTGAAAATTAGGACACAGATACTTAGGTTGTATGTCACTTAAGTTTTATGGCAGAGTTATGTTTGGTCAGGTCCGTATGTAGGTGCATTGGAACAGTTCCTTATAGATCTGAATAATAGAGTAGCAGGTGCCGCAGGTCAGGATAGGTGTATTGACCAAGTGGATGTGTTTGTATTGCTGTACTAGAAAGGCAAGAGGGGCTTCTGCAGGTTAGGTTTAATATATATACAAAGGGAACTTCCATGAGAGGTATAGCTTCAGGAAAATATAGTCCTTCAGGTGATGCAATCAATAATTTGCAAAGCTATTAATGAAAAAATAAAAATGCTCATGTAGACAAACAAATCATTTTGAGAACATACTTATATGGATTCCAACTATAAAACATAGACTAATAACTTATTTCACAAAAAATATTTCACAATAGTGCTCAGTGTGGAAGGTGAGCATACAGTACCAGTGTTCTAAAAAATACGAGCAACCCAAAATGTGATCTGAAAGGAAAATGGCGACAGACTGTGTACAAAAACATTACAAAGTGTTCAGTTAAGTCCATGCAGTTCAAATTTTGTACTCTGCATTCACGTACATTCAATGCATCTTTTTTGCCATTTAGGTCGACACCGTTTTGAGCACGACAAAAGTTAAGGGGTCTTCATCGGGACAAGTAAAGGTTTTACTGAGCTCCAACAGTGTCTATAAAACAGAAAAAAATTCAAATATCTATTAGGTTTGTATAGAACAAATCAACATGGGCAAGAGAAATAATTAACTGGAAAGATACCTTAAGCGCCACTACAGGGCAATAGATACCTGAAAAAATAATCAAGGGAAAAAAATTAATAAATCAATCTGATACAAAGAGCGTCAGAAAATCAGTGTTGAAGTGGAGCACATATGAAGAATAGGAACACTCCTGAAATGCCTTGTATATAAACACAGACTCTGGAGAGGAACATACATTGGAAAACCAAAAAACTGACCCAAACTCCCAGTACAAAGTGTGAGGGAAAGGAGTAAATATTACAGGGATCCTCCCTGAATCCAACACTTTTTAACATTTATCTTAGCCCCTTGGCACATATAATTCAGGATTTTGGTCTCTCCATCGTGTCATATGCCGATGACACTCAACTAGTGTTCTCAATCTCAGACTCTCTTAACTCGGACCATAGGCAACTCGTCCCCTGCCTGAAAAAAATCGGGTCTTGGATGGCAGACTGCAGCCTCAAACTGAATGGGGATAAAACAGAGCTAATGATACTGGGCAATAATTTCAGTCCCCGCGCGGAGATCCCCTGGCCTTCTAAGTGGGGACTGCCTCCTCCTCCTAAAACAGCAATAAAAAACTTAGGTATGTGGTTGGACCAGAACCTGACAATGGAGGTCCAGGCCAAAAAGCTATCAGGTACCTGCTTTGGGATACTCCGCATGATTAGAAAAATAATGTCCCTGCTCCCAGAGGAGTCTAGGAAAACTGTAGTCCAAGCCCTGGTGGTATCAAGGCTGGACTACGGCAACTCTCTCTTTCTGGGCTCCCCTAAATATGTCACGAATAGACTGCAGGTCGTACAAAATGCAGCTGCCCGACTGCTGTTGAACATACCCAGACACCACTCAGACCCGCACTAAGAGAGCTTCACTGGCTTCCGGTCCATGCCAGAATCAAATTTAAGTCCTTAAGCCTGGCCAACAGAGCCATGTATGGGAGAGGACCCGCTCTGATTCAAAAGTTGGTCTCGTACTACTCCCCCTGTCGACAACTTAGGTCCAGCGCCAACTTCCTGATGAACTCTACCACAGTGAAGAGAGCCAGATGGGGTGGAAGGTCATTCACCCATCTGGTGCCAAAACTCTGGAACAGTTTGGACCCAGAACTCCGACTAATTGACAATGAAGTGGCATTCAAAAAAAGACTAAAAACATGGCTTTTTCGCTAAACCCAAGTGCTAAACAGTCTCCGTCCTGTATCATTCCAGCGCTGAGATGCCCATGGGTAGTCATGCGCTTTACAAATCTCATAAACATAAACAGTGGCCCCTGTGAACAAAAAACACAGGATCTTAAGATTAAATCTGCACTAAACAATGGAGAAGGAAATTAATTGGCCTCTAGTTGTCTGTACTTACAAATTGCTGAGGCAAAAACCTTGGTGTCACTTTTGCTACCCCTGGCATTATGGTGAATCCGCGTCCTTGAGACTCGCATGCTGGCTTAGCAGGCACTCCCTGGATCAGTAAATCTTTGCATGGATAAAGCCATAGTTAATGTGTCACTGCTATCTGTGTCAGTTGCTCATTATCAGCCTTAATAACTGAGGGCGCGGCAAATTTTAATAATGCAACTTGTCGCACAGTGAAATAACCACCGTCTGTACAGGATTGACGCCTGAGGCATAAACTGTGGGATGGCGCCATAGAGAGTGTTTGGTCAAACTCACAGAGGAGGTTGGCATCTCTGATGCAATGAAGAACAAAAAAGAGGACTTTAAAAGTGTGTTGTTGGTGACAGGACCATCATTTGTCATCGGCTACAAGACGCAACGCAGCAACCTAGCTGTAAAAGGGCTCCAAAAATCTAATTAAAAACACTGAGCTGATTTTATAGTTGAAAGGTTATGAAAAATCCTCAAACTTTTGAACGATTTGGTACAACTGGAGCAAAATCTAGCAGTGCAATTGCCAACACTATTTTATGATAGAGGAAATTCCGCTAGTGAATTCTCCAGGTTTATCACTTTATCCAGGCCCGATGTAAAGCATGCAAGGCCTTCTTCTAGGAAAATGGACAATCACTAGAAGACATCATCACTACAAATGGCTCATTTCTCCAGTCTGAATGTAACTTTGCTTATTGTAAGTTATAAAGAAGATTCATGTAAAGGCATGAGCGTAGTCAGGGTATGGCGAAGCCGGAATGAGCTTGGAGCGGTAATGCATTTAAACGGAGGGCTATTCTATAACTGAGGATAGCAGGAAAATAGTTCTTTCCTGCTATAATTATTTTCTGTGAAACTCACTAGGGGCAGTTTGTTCCTTCTTTACTTCCCACCCCTACCACGTGGGTTGTGAGGCACCCTAGGTATCCTCCCCGCCTCCTCTCCTTTTCCATGTGCATCGCTTCCACCAGGATAGTGATACTTAAGTCTTGCTCAAACTGGTGGGTATGAGGTCGTAACAAGAGGCTTTGTTTCTAGACTCAGTAGGTAGCCAGTAGCCTGACCTCAACACAGAAAAGATTAACATTTTGCTGGTAGGGGACACAGGGTGGCTCTTTGGCTCTGGCTTAATAATACAGTCCTAGGTCTTACACTGCCAAATGCGTCAAAAATTTGATCATTAAGTTTGATGCTGGCCGTTGCAATGGAAAGTCTTTTGCATCGCCCTGGAGAACATGCTTCCCTGCCCTCTCTTGATCTCCTGGCAAGTCATATGAAAGTTGCTGTAAGTTTTTAACTGACCCCCGTTAAAATGACGATCACACGTGTCCACTGAGGGACGCCCTCTGTACATATATTGTGACCCTAGAGCTTGGCTCTGAGTTCGAGTGGGCATGCAAAGTGCACCCCTTTTTTAGGTCGAGCATTCGAGACCTCTTGTATATACTTTAGCATATACATATATGTGTATGTACTTTGGGGGCTCTGAAGATCACCCCTAGGACTAGTCTGCTTCCGCTTAGGGACTTTTTTTCTGTTCAACTGCTTCTATTTAACTGTCTTGATAGAAAACGACCAGTAGAGGTCAGTAAAATACCAGAATCACTTTAGCATCCTCTAGATTCCAGTCCATAGAAATTGTCTTCCACGAGCACCCATAGACAATATTTTTTTCAAATCTTGTATTTTCAGTGATATGCCCACCGAAGGCCCTGATTTTATATTAAAAACAGAGCTTTGGAAACTGGTTCCATCGGTTTCCCTCTTTTAAACTGTTCTGTTAGGGGCGTGGCCAAGATGGCGGCGAGATAGGACGTGGGTTCCTATCCCTCCGGCGCCGCCGCTACTTAGCATTGAAATATTGCCCTTCCTGGCGCCCATCTGAGCCTGCCGACCGGTGATCTGACCTGCGGAGCTGCCCTGGAGCTGGGAACGAGCTCTGCTTCGAGGTGTCTGTGACCTGCTCCGCCGAGCGACCCCTCCCGGCCCCGGCCTTGCTGCGGCCCGGCGGGAGTTGAGCGGCCGGCCGTCCCGCGGCGCCGGCTGCCTTGCTTCCAAGTGCGGCACACCCAAGTGCGCTTGTTCCCGGCGGCGCGTACCCCCTGTACGCTGGGCCCACACTGACCAGGGGCCCGGCGCGATTGCGGCGGGTGAAGACCCGATGGCGGCGCCATTTTGAGGGCTCTGGCGCGGCCCTGCGTGCAACGCCTGCGGCCTGGCGAACACGGACGTGTAGCGGCAGGGATCTGCCCAGCGGCCTACAACCTGCATCTGGCCCGGGTCCCTGGCAGCGGAGCGGGACCCGACCACCGACCACGTGGAGCGGCTGGGAGTGGCAGCGACAGGGGCAGCTGTGATCCCCCGTGCGGCCTGCTGGTAAGGAGAGGCGGGCCGGGGAGGTGCGTTGTCGCCTGCGGGAGCGGGGCTCGGTCTGCGGGTCGGCAGACGGTATAACGCCTGACGGGGTCTGTGAGTGGGGACTGTGCACGGGGGCATTGTAGAGCTGCCCGGTTCACGGAGCTGGCCCAGTGGTGCTCAGAAGGCCTGGCGGGGACGGTGCACCCTGAGCCTGAGCGCGTGTGAGGGGGACGGTGCCTGACATCCCTTGCTGTGCCAGCGCTCCTGTATGGCGTGCTGGCGCTGCCTTCCCCACCGGAGCCTGACTGTGAGATCTGTGAGAGTGCCACAAAGCTGCGACTGCACCTGCGATCCCCGCCGACGAGTGCTATGTGGCAGACAGTGTGACTTTGGCTTATGACTGCGGCAACCTCCCCCTTACCGGAGCGGCACCCTAAAAGGTTGGCACCAGTGGTGGGGTGAACGCCAAGAGACACGGACCCCCCCCACCTGGACTTTGTCTCTCACTGCGAACCTGACTACCCCAAGGCATCCTTCTTCATCGCGCCGCCGATAGGCTGTAGGCCAGGAGCTGGGACAGGTCCAAGTCAGGCCTCTGCTGGCGGGGGTGTGGTCTTACTGGCACGTTGGTTCATTTGCTCTGGCATTGCCCAAAACTGGTGCGTTACTGGGCGGCAGTCCTTGATGATGTGGATGCAGCCTTTCAGATCACACTGCCTCGTACGCCCGAGTATACGCTGTTGGGCCTTCCCCATCCCAAGTTCTTCCCACTGAAATCCCTGAAGGGTAAGCAGGTAGCCATGGCTTTACTTGCAGCACGACGGGTACTTTTGGCACACTGGGGCTCCCTGACGATTCCAGACCCTCGTGATTGGATTCAGAACCTTTGGCAACTCTTAGCGATGGAGCGTCTGTCGCTTAGTGTAGATGGGAAGGGCAAGGACTTTCCGAAACTGTGGGCCCCTTTCTTACAGATTCTAACCAAAGATATGAGGGAAGTAACATGTCCGAAATATCTACAAATCCTGCGGCTCATACCCCTAGAACCACCTGGTGCATCCACAGACTGACTTATTAGATACTGGGTCATTGTGTAGTAGGATTGCCCTAACTTAGATAGATGAGAGCTGATGCGGAGGGAGGGAGGAGGGTGGGTTGGGAGGGAGGGGTTGTTTATTTGTGTTACTGTTTTTTGAAAAGTGGTATACTCACCAGATGCCTTACTGACTCATTACGACCTGAACTTAACGCGAGGTCGCCCTCAGGGATGTAGACCTGAACGCTGTGTCATTTTCGTTGGTTCTCGCTCTGCCGGCGTTATGATGTAGGCAGTTCAGCTGTGTATTTGCTACTTTGTAGCCACGCAATAAATATGATTGATTCTAAAAACAGAGCTTTGGACTATACCATTTCCAGCTGAAAGGCAATATTTCTCTCCATGTGTTCCCATACCTGGCGTGTCACCCAGTTTGGTGCTTACTTTCCCTCCATGTTAAACAACAGTAGATGTTTCAGAACCCACGCTAATGTGCTGCATAGCTAATTACATATAAGGTCCCAAAGGCGAGTCCGATTGCATTGCAAATGCTTGTTATAGACAGTGTCCAGGCTATGATAGACTGATGGTAGTGGCAGCATTAATCTACATATAGGCAGAGTCACTTTCCAGTTCATTCCTAGTAAAGTCTGTGAATTCTTCCTTACCTGGAGTCTTTTCGCCTCTATCGTGTTGAGTGTGTTCACTGGGTGGGGGTGGATTGGTGAGCCATTGTGTTTAATGAAAAGTAAACTGGTACCTGTTCTGTTTGATATTCCAGCTCCCTCTTGCCGTTCCCTAGTCCTTGCAGAAACTTGGTGGAATGGGAAAGGCGCAAGCTCTTATTTGTATTTAGTGCAGCTTTCTCTCCCTTGGGTGATAGTCACTGTCCTGTAGCCAGGCCCACTTGCCTGGAATTCATTTACATTCCATAGCATAGACGGGTACCAAGAGTCTGGGGAGGAGGACAGCGGACTGTCCTCATTCAGTGAACATGCAGGTTATATGCAGGATATATGCCCCCAAAATTGGAGGGCACCCAGGATTGAAAACTAGCACACCCCATGATTGGGTCAGCCTGTCCATCAGAGAATGATAAGACTGCCCTCAGTGGCCTCTTGTGTGTTTCACTCATCTTCAGAGAAGGGCAACCCACCAGCATAGCTGAAGGAGCAGAGAACAAGGAATAGAATCTCCTTTTATTGCCATTCTTCCTTCCAGACTCTGGAATAGGGGCTGGGCTTGAAAACATATTTGTGTGGATAATTTGCTTGCAGACAGGAATTTGTCAATTGACACACAAAGCTGGGCTTCATCTCACCAGACGAAGGACTTTAACGCATGCCAGCACACAACTACCTATCTGCGAGGACCGGTGGAAGGTGGCTGTGGAAAGGCGACTGCTTATTAGCACAAGGTAACTCTAGGCAGTTGATCAAGATGAGCAAACTTGCTGCACATCAACAACGAGTTGAACACAAAAAGGTCATTACTGTCATTGAAGGTGAGATTGCTTCGTCCCTGACTCCTCCCTCTGTGCCGTGGACGCCTGTGGGTGCTTCCATTTACCATCTGCAGCTGGAGAGGATTGCCGTGTTGAAGACTGTACCGTTTAAACCCTTGGTCCTTGCCCCAGGACCTGCATAGACTCCAGCTTTGCCTGTGCTTGCCCTGCACCAGGAGCAAGTGAGCAGCACCATAGCATCTGCTATTAGACACTCTAGATTGTGACCAGTGTGTTTTAAGGAAGAAGCCGTCACCCCGTGTTGAGTCATCTAATGGTTTTAGAGTGTACTGGCACCTTGAAAACCCTCTATCCTAAAACAAAACAGTTGCTACTGGACTAGTGGTACTCCATTAAATGTTACTAGACATCATGCACCCCTAACCGGACCCCTAACTCCATCAGAATGGTATCCTCTGCAAGGAAGGATAGTATTTCTGTTCCTTTGGTTGGTGTGACGGTGGGCAGACCAGGAACAGTTGACTATATATTCACTAGTGAGTCCAAATCACTTAAATACAAGTATTGTCAATGTTGCTTTAGCTTTTAAGAGTAACCCTGAGATACATGCCTGTTTATTTCAGGGCTAACTGTTTCATAGTGCTTAACCTCTAGGCATTATATTACTGTTTGGAGTCATAACTATGGCTGAGGCTCATAGAGAGTCCTGGTCTTCACTGTGTAACTTGTTTCTATGGGTAGTATATTTTTCTTGTGTGGATTCAAGTAGAACACTGACTGGAAATTGATCTTAGTATATGGCATGTACTGTGTAAACTGTTTTCTCTTCCTTGATTAAGCTGTGGTCAGATCTATCTCTCTGCCTTGTGACAGTCATGTGCTGGTGAGGAGTTCTTCATTATCCAGCATTGGATCCATCAGTGTTGTGTCCCCAGGACACCAGTGAACGACTCCAGTTCATGCAACTGGAGAGAAAGTAGCCCCTGGCTTCCCTTGTGCCCTAGAAAACCTGTCGCCATAACAACTTTTCCCAATCTGCAGAGGTTAAAACTATTTCTGCCTATTGTTTTTCATAAGGTTTTGAAGAAAAATGTACATAGCCTTGTAAAGAAATTTTGGGCAACACTATAACCATCATCACTTCTTCATTTATTTTTATGTGAACAGACAGGTGCATTGACTCATTGTTCACCAACCCTTTTACTGGTGAATAGAACATAGATAATCTTAATGGAAGGAGGCACCAATTCACTTGAAATCCTTGATTACATTTTTTATTGAGACATTCATTTGAATGAAATTTCTGGGTCAAGAATTAAAAGGCAGATGTGTGTTAAAAAAGTAGTCATCGTAAAATGACCATTATGACCTGAATGTATGAGCCTAAACTGCTTCTCTGAAATGGTGGAGTTGATGTCCGGTTAAATACATTTGGTGGAATTCTTCTCGCACTTTATGAAAGATAAAATTGACTTAGGTTTTGATTTACAATTTGGCAGATGCTGGACTTCTGCCAAAAAAGCAGTAGATGTCCCATCCACCCTATTTAGAGTGCATAGAGGCCCTAAACACCCTACGTAGGGTGGACATTAAATCCACCATTTTTTGGCTGGTGTCCTGCATCCACCAAACTCTAAATTAGGCCCAAAAATCTCAAGGAGATAGTCAGTTAGCATCCATATTAAAATTCATTGGGCAGAAGAGATTTTAAAAAAATTGGATAGAAAGGGAGACTTTTGAATACCTCAAAATAGGGGAATGAGCCTCATAAAGCGAAACAGGAGAGAGCATGCAAGACAACCCAGACCTTGTAATACTGAGTTTGCGATGGATCAGCTTCAGCCAAGATTTCTTATCTCTTACGTGAAATCTCCAAACAAACAGTAGTTGTAATATATGCTGATGTTATTGTCTAGTGTTTAATAACCAGTTGATGTAGTATTTGAGAGGAGCGGAGGAGGAGTACCTGCTTGCTTCAACCTGTACAGGGAGTTACCAGTAGCTGCAGAGAACAACTTCTGCCTTTTTGCTGCTGTCACATGGCTAGAAGTGAGTATGTATATGCAGTGTACACAAGGTATATCTACAGCAATGCCATGACATAAATGTGAATACATAGAATTTTTGTTGAGTCAGTGTACCAGCCTCAACATGTTTGCCGTTCAGGCAGTGGAGAGGCTAGGGGCCAAGCGAGGACTATCAAAAAAGGCCACCCTCGCCATCCCGCTACCTAGAAGTTAATTCAGATGGTTCGTACAGGATGCAAATTTGTTCTGGTGGACACGATCTAACCTTGGTTAAAATGACAGGAATGTCAATTCTGGGAACCAGTGCCCTATTGTACATGTAATGTCATAAATGGCTAGAGGTACTCTGTAGACGGACGAAAGGAAGCAACAGGATCTTATGTTGGCACTCCGAGGAGGCAAGAAAACGAGATGGGATCCGTGCACCAGGCTAGACAGATTTATGGTCTCTGAATTGTAATTTCACCTCGCTTTGCTCTGTATCCTGAATCTCCTCCGTAGCACTGGTGATTAGTGGTCTGCTGCGTCATAAAGCATTGAATTGAGTTCCTTTGCTTGAAACCCTATTCTGCTACGACCTGTAGTTGTGTAGAACGCACTACCACAACCATCTTGGGCCACCCACAGAGAACCGTGCACAGCCATCTTGCCATGGGCTACGCCCCTCTTGGGAGACTCAAGTGTGTCCCCACAGCGGCCATCTTGGATTCTTTACCCGCATTCTGCGTCTCGTTGTGACCTTTTTTACACTCTTGGTCTTCACTATGGCGATCATCTGCTACAGGGACCCAACAAGTTGAGACCGCACCTCGCTCAATGGACATATGGAGGACAAAGCGCTCTCGTCACCATTTAGCTGGAGGAAGGAAAGTGAAGAATCCGGTTTATGTGGGGACTGTGAAAGGTTTAAGCGACTGAACCTCCTACAGACCCTGGAGAGCTGCCAGTGGTTACGCCTTGCCTCGGGTTAGGGAGATGGCTTGTTTTCTCAATGAAAACTAATTCATCCCCACCTGTCTCCCAGCACTGCCTATCCACCGCCTCCGCAGGAATGCCATTATTTGTGCCACAAAACAAAACAGGTATTGGGCAAGCCAGTAGTTTCTGTCTTTAATGTGTCAACGCACGCAAACACACCATGCAGAAATGCTGTTTGCAAGCATTTGTGCATTAAAGACAGGCCTGTCAGCTTTGGAAGTGCTTGTTTAGAAGAGTGGTGGCAAACGCTGGGAAAGAAAGAGCAACGGAGTTCGGGACAAATCATAGAAATATTTATGTATATTGAGTTAGTATATATTAATGGATGAAGGGTGTATTGAAATAAAAACCAAAAAAAAGGTATCTCTCTGTGTGGAAAGAATCTAGGGTTTGCCACCTTTTTTAAGGGAAAAATTCCAGACATTACTACATTGTTCACTTCTTAAGATTCTGAAAATTCCTGGACAGGATACTTAAAAAAAGAACTTTATATTAAATTGTCTGTAATCATTTTTAGTTTTCACATTAACTTGTGTCTTTGTTTACTTTAGTTATCAGTCAGTGATCATTCAAGCAAAGCACATTTTACAGTGTTCACTTTTATTTACTGTTTAAAGTATGTACTGATATGGGGAAAAATACTGGCTACAGGTGATTTTCATAATTTTTGTACCGGCGAGGATATTAAAATACTGGTCATGGTGGTTAAAAAAACGGCCAGGGGTCTACTCTAAATGCATCTGAGATGAACTGTGGCAAAACGTCTTGTACTTTTCAGATGTAAAATAGTCTTTACTTTCTAGCAGTGGAAAACACTTCATAGAAGGCGGAATGATATACCTAAAAAGCGAATGGGAGGAGAGATGTTACTCTTTTGAAGCCCGCTGTATGTATAATTTCCTTTTCATGAGAGTAGTGACAACATCTCTGACAGACAGCTGCTCTGTCAAGCCAGGCCTAAGAAGATGCAGACTAAATTGAAGAACAAAGTGATGCATCACTTGTTTTTTCTTTGCAAAATTCAAATAGCTAGCGAGCCGAGTTTCGGATTAATGCGAGATTGCATTGTCTGGGCGCATTTGTGTCTGTGCCAAGGACCCGTTTCCGCGCTGCTGGTGCCAGGGACACTGGTCCCTTTCTGTTGTGCTGCTGTCGGCGATCTCCATGGCACCACAAGCCCCCCTTTGTTGCCTCAGCTCCGCTCCTTCGTCTTCTACGGGTGCCGGGAAGGAGAGGCCCCTTCGGCGCAACCTACATTCTTCTCCGCGCATTTTTGAGATGACGGCGGATGAGTCACTGGGGTTCTGCATAACAAAACCGTGAATTTTACTACCAGTTCAGTTTTTTAACTCCGTCTGCCCTCATTCTACTGATTCAGGGCTGGGATTGACCGCCCTGGGCTTTTTGCAACAGCAGCTAATTTGCTGTTTTTTTTTGGCCCAGTAGCTCTGTAAGATTTTGGCAGTTAACAGTGTTTGTAAATATATTCAGGTCCCCACATGTGTATTCTGTCCCGAAGAAGAACGCTGTAGCGTTTGTTACCATAGCGACCTGCCGACGTAAACCGACTTTTTTTTAAATTTTAATGCATTCCTGAAATGTCGGAAATGCAGAGCGAGTGAACGTAAACAAACAGCAGCGCAGCTCGAATACCTACAGAGAGTTTGATATTTGGAGATGTGCCCATAGAACCAGGAAACCGGCTACCTCAATGAAACAAAAAAATAAAGTCATTCCCGTCAGGGCTATAAGTGGGATGAAAAAACTGGGGGGGTGTCTCTCAAAGGGGCGTGGCCAATGTAATTAAGGGCGTGGCTTAAAACACGTAAGCTAAGTGTGCCGCTTGACTTGTATTTTGCTGTTTCTGTCATTGCATCCAGATATATGATACAACAAGTAACATCATACCTACAAGAAATCAGGACTATTGGCTTTGTCAATGGTTGTTAGTTGCATAAGATAAATAAGCAGCAACTATGGCTTGTTGTATATGATATTGAAAAAGCTTCCACTTAAAGCCCTGGTGACACCACGACAATGTTGCTGCTCCTGCGTTTCAAAAAGAGAAGGGAAATCCAGAGAGAAAATGACTCTTTAAAGGATTTCCCTTCCCCTACCACGCTCACCTGGCATGACGTCATGCCGTAACTTCTCCAGTAGTGAGCAGTGTGAGCACCCGCACATCAATGTGCCTGCAATCAATCACTGTACTCCGGAAAAAACGGACCGCCTGTGCCAGGGCACAAAACAGAGCCCGATAGAGACCCGTTTCGAGCACCCCTTTAAAAAAACTGCCGGTGCTCAGCACCGGTGAGACCCAGCCCACTTAAAGCCCTGATTCCCAACGGACTTTTACTTACATTCCCGTCAATCCATTTCTTGCCATGCGCCTCAAATTGTAAATCTTTGCCATGAAAGGAAAATATGTAAAAAAAAAAAAATACTGTTCAGTGTGTTCTCAGCTAGCTACTGCCCAAACTACAAGGCCATCCTTCCACATCACATTTGGGTTCCTCTGCTCGGATGTTAGCCATGTTGTATTGTAATTGCAATTATATAGCGCTTACTATCCCGACGAGGCATTGTAGCGCTTTACAGTGGGTAGCACACTACTCTGGAGCCCATTGATAGTGGTCATTTAAATTGTTAATGGTTATGGTTAGTTATTGATATTATTCAAGGCAACTATTCCATGCATTTACTCCACTTTCTTTGTGGTGCATGAAGTTACTGGAAGTTGGTTTGTTTAGTCCGGCAATGTGAGTTCATGCAGATAATTGGTGGGATGGGCAGAGAGGCTCGAGGAGATTATGTATTGTTGTTAGGTTGCAGGGATATAGTTTATCCTAGATGCCATAGGATATATATAAATTCAAAAAGACTCTGGAGGCACCTTTAATTACATGAGTCCAACACAGCAAACACATCATTTGCAAACTCCTTCTTATCAAAGGAAGCGCCCAGCAGCCTTTCTAGGAGCGGTGGTTTGAAATTGAATATTATTGGATCTACATGAACCGTTTCTAGAAGTTTAATAATGGTTTTAAACTTTCTGTGTGTTTCTGATGACTTGCTTTCTTTTTTCTACTTCTGACTACAAGTGTCTCAAGTTGGCCATTAGAAGACACTTTTTTGCAGTTTATTTATAGCACACGCCTGAACCAAAGATATTGGAGCACTTTACAACCCAAGCAGACTGCATTACACAATTTTTTAGGCATAGGGAGATAAAATGGTTTTCACATGATGTTGATCCAAGACTATGATTCAAATCTAGTTCCTCATGTTCCAAGGTCGGTGGCTCGAGCCAATAGGCCATTTGAATTCTGGACAAAATTAAGAGAAAGAGTTGTTATTAAAAACATACAGTATGCGTTTTGTCTGTCTGAATCCCCATTGCACCAAAAAAATAACATATTTTAGGAGTGGCAGGAACTCCTACAATAGATTGTTAAAGCAAATATATTCAACATGTTTTAACTCCTTGCCGTAGTCTGCAGCGATGACACGTGATCCAGCATTTACTGAGGTCACTTGCTTACCATTGGTCCTCCGATAGACCTTTTTCTCCAGCTGAGAGGTGATGGGAGTTAGCATTAACATCAATCAAATTTCAATTAACAGTGCAACCCATTTGGCTACACAATGAGGACCAGGAATCGATAGCGTGGCTTAAAAGATTTATTACAAATTAATAATCAAGTTCAAATACACTACTCTGAACACCATGCTGTAGAGATACAGAATAACAACTGGGATTCCCAGACGCCTAAAGAAATTAAGGCAAATTACTATCAAACAGACAACAATTCGATGACGGCAATGCAGAACAGCAGCATCAAAATCTGGTGCTCAGAGAACAATCTAAGACTCTCTCTCCTATACATTAGTAACCTAGAATTTCAAAGTCCAGAGGATGGTTTATGAAAAGGAATTAGCAGGGCTGGACTGGGAACTGAAACCGGCCCTGGCAAACTGGTCGGCCGGCCCCCCTGGGGGGAGAGGGGTGTGTGGCCGAGCTGTTTGCTACGGCCGGTCTCAGCCGATTTTGTTACAGGGGGCCGATATTGCCGGCCCGGTAACGAAAACGGCCCCCCAGGGGCCCAAAACCAGCCCCCACCATGGCGGTCCACCGGGGAAACGCCCGGTGGCCGCTACGGCCAGTCCGGCCCTGAATCTTATCAAATCAGGGAAACTCCATGAAGGAAGTCTGGTCAGGACAAAAAGAAATCAAGTAGGGAAGCGTTAGCATCTCCGAAGCTCGGGCAAGAATCGTCTATAGGTCAGGAGTAAGTGTCAGCCTAAGCCACACTTACGCAAGAATGAAAGGAAGCATTGAGGCATAAAACCTCTCAAGTCCATTCAGGTAGCAGGGACTTAAGGACAGTGTCTGCTGGGACAAAATGTAGGAATTAATCCACGAAGTGATCATTGAGAAATCAGAAAAGCATCTGAGTAACATTTGAAAGAGATCTGTTCTGAAGTCCAAGGGAACAGTATATTACCTGCAGAGTCTTTTAGGCAAAATCCCCTTGATCACAGCATCAGGAGTCCATTGTACTCGTCAAATTTTCAAGTTGCAGACTGCAACATTGCTGGTTTGTCCTGCACTGGACATTGGAATGACATCTTTGCCTCAGACACACGTAGATGCAACTTTTTGTCAAAATGTTCTTTCAGTTAGGCCTCTGTCTCTCCGTGTACCTTTTTCTCAGGCTCCTTTTCCCCCTATCTCTAGTACAGTAAGGTATCTGCTATAAACTAACAATGCATGTGAATACCTGCAAGAAATGTTGAGTTAGCAGAAAATGAAATCAGCTTTGTGCAGCATGGTGAAATACAGACCTACTCTGTAAAAGTTAAAATATTAACTTCAAAGGTGCACATTTAATATGCGTGTGTACATTTAAAGACAAATGAATATACATTTCTAATGCATTAGGTTTCATATTACATGTAATATTCAATAAATCATTAAAATATTCAGTTGTAAGTATGTCTGAGAACTACATTTAACTCAAATATATTGAATATTAATGCACACATTACATAAATCTCATATAGTTTCTAGTAGGATTAATTTCTACATATATAAAGATGGTTTCACTCACAGTTTCAGTTCATTAAATGTCATTCACATTAAGTAACACACATTAGGAAAATCACATTTGATCTTTATGGTGAGTACATTAGCTACTTAATAAGGATGATTCTTTATTAATCACACTTAACTATGGTAAAACATTTATATGAGTAAGTTCTCTAATCCTACGGTGAAGGCACTCTTTAATAATGTCATCACTCTGTTAAACCATACCATACATGAATCATGTGCTACGTGCACTTTCATACTGTGTGTTTCTTCGGTGTCTGTGACGTATAAAGAATGGGCAATTTGCGCTGCACCACATATATCCTTTTGCTTTCTTTTAAAATAAGAACTATGGTGAATATTCTGCTTGATGCCAAATCAATAGGCCTGGAGTAACATGGGACTTTATTACCGGACATGTACTACTGTGTCTAGTCGATATATTGAACAGATCCAATTACAGGGCTCTTCCTGCAAAGATGCTTTTTAAATACAGTAGAAAACATCTCTTGTAACCAGTCCATCTTTTATCTGTTAATGTTCTGCCTCCTCTTAGACGGCCTTACTTTCTGGAAGGTACGAATAGATTTCAGAAAGTGGGGTCCTAGCTCTGTACAATTGTGCGTATGAATATTAGACAAGGAGAAGCCAATCGACATTTTTACATTTAGTGAGTGACTGCATACATTAGTGTCTGAATATTTTAATTTCATTATTTGTTATTTTCCTATGACTAACCAGCTCATTTCAATATAAAGGCTGATGTCTAACATTTTAAACATAATACAGAAGCTCACCCAGTCTACATTAACAACAGTGCACACTGTGTTAACAGAAGTGAATTTAATGTATTCACCTTTCTCAGGAGGGATGCTGTGTACAGTATTGGCCTTGGTGACCGAACCATAATTCTGTCTCTGTTACATTCAATTCCTGGACTAATGCTGCTGTCTCTGAATTTGAGCTTCTGCCAAAGATGTCTGGTCCTTGAGATGTTGGCTCTCATCCTAATGGGCAAAAATAGATGAAAAGCTTTTGTTGTCCTGCTTTTCAGAGGTCTTTGTGTTGACATCTCTCCAAACCAAAATGTGATGTCTATAGATTTAAGATCTGGGATCAAACGTAAATTGTACTTTGCTGAGATAATTATGACTCCCATATCTGCCTGTATCCATCACCTGGTCTCATCTTCATTTACATATTTGTTTAATTAACTGTCCATTGAACATTAGCCAGGATTAGTGTCGTCACAAAGATATTGTCTGTAAATGAGTTCCTAAAAAACCTTACGCCAGTCCCTGAAACATGGAAACATTAAAAGCAAGTCTACTTTCTCTCCTCTATTTAAATCTGAGGCCATTCCTGATTGATTGAAACTGTAAATATTGCCAGGATAACTTATAATTTGTTGTTTAGAGCACATAGCTGTTTTGTTTCCTAAGAGAGTTTCCTATACCTTGTTGACCAAAAAGGGGCGTTTATTCTCTTATACTTGTGAAATATATCCCTCTCACTGCTTTCTATACACCTCAAAGAAAGACTTCAAAAAATGGCAGAGACTTTGCAGGATAGGATAATTGCTGAGTGTTAATTGCATCACAGGGTACCTTTGGATTGTGGACCGCCAGGCCAGACTAGTCTATGCTTTTCTCTGCCAACTAGTGTCATCAACTTTACCTAGTCTGTCCCTCCTCTTAAATCATTGTTAATCTATGTGCCAGTCCCGGCCCTGTTTGCATTCTGTTACTCATTGTTCCCTACAACAAAACAACTTCCTCTGTTTTCCCTAAGCCCCATTTAAACCCACACCACCTGCCCTCTGGGTACAACTCTCATGTATCTGGAACCTTTTCCAAGGACTAATCATGTCCTATGCTCTTTCTTCTCTCTTTTTATTCTTCTGCAGCATTTCAGTGTCTTCATTGCTCTCCCTCTTCTAGGCAGAATCAGTATATGCCATTGCATCGCTTCATATCGTTTCTCGTGCAGTCCATAGAGTTGTGTTTATTTATTTATTTAAAGAGTTTTATATAGCGCTGGCAAGACCCAGGGGTACCAGGGTGCTTTACAGACATGATTGAAGCAGTGTTAAGGAAACATAAGTTACAGAAATCACAGACTTGTTGAGCATTGTGTCTCATAAGTTCTGGAGAGGGGCAAGCCTACAGTAAATAGTAAGAGCTAGGTGATAGAATCCGGAGGGTTGAGTTGTCGATTGAGGAGAAGATCTTTTAATTGTCTGTTGAAGCTCATATAAGAGGGGTTTGTCCTTATCTGGACTGGGGAGTTCCAGATTTGCCTGAAAAGGAGCGCACAAGGTCTTTTTGTTTGTGTGTTTTTTGGTGGGATGAGCAGAAGTGTTGGGGCTTCTTAGAGTTCCTGTCTGGCCTGCCTTTGATTGTTTGGACGCAAGGTAGGCTGGTTTCCCGGTGTGGAGAGCTTTGTGCGTGAGGCAGGCCGTTTTGAAGCTGCAGCGGTCTTCAATCTGGAGCCACTTGAGATTTTTTAGGAAGGGGAAATGTGATTGTGTCTTTTTATTACGGTGACCATCCTTGCTGCTCCATTTAGTGTGGCTCTTACGGGTGCTAGGTGTGACTTTGCGGTGTCAGTGAGAGTGGACTTTGGTAGCTGAAGTGACATCACTTTCTTTATGACACCTGTTGATGACGTCTCCCATGCTCGGTCCCTCAATAGCCTCCTATTTGCTGCTGGGGGGCAAGAGGAAGAGCAACAAGTGGAAACTACAGAATACTAGTGTAGCTCCATTCATGACCCCTGAGAACAGGTGTAGCAAGGGCAGTGGCAAGGGTACCAATGGGTTGTCCAGGGATAGGAGCTTGACCACTAGCTACCCCAGTTGACGTCCATCCATTTCGGCACTCCTGCTTATCTAGACAGTCTCTAACTGAGATGTATCCAACAGTGTTTGCTATATACAAACAGTTACAAGATCATATCCTGCAGGGTTGAATGCCCATGCATTATCTTAAATCATAATCCTACAGGTGCAAGTGTCCAAACTGTGCCAGCACCCTCAGGCTCGACACCTCTCAATGTCACACCTATACACTTGCTCTGCCGTCCTGACTAGAGTGATAGTGCAATGCCAGGGAAAGGTCTGGGGTGATTGCATGTTTAATTTTACTCTATGAACGGCTTGGTTTTGGGGACTCTGGGCTAAAAGGGTCACAGCAGCTTGCTTAGTGGTGCCTGAGTCTCAAATATGAGATTGCTATTACCAGAGCGGGACTGGAAACCAAAATAATCCCTGGTAAAAATGTTCAAACCATCCAACACAGTAGCAGGCAACTCATATAATGGTCCATGGGTGCATGGTTTTGTCATGGCAGCCCATCCTGCTGTGAAGGTGTCCCATTAGTGGCAGAAAGTCCACTCCGGCACTGGCTGTTACTTCGACAGACGCTGACCTGCTTTGCCAGCAGATGAAGCATGTTCATTCCATTAGGGTCTGCTTTAGCTGCAGGCGGTCCTCTCTTTTCAAGCACCTGCTGTGCCAGCGAAGTTCCACCCAAGTATTAAGGAGCTAGCCCATGCGCAACATTATTAAACATTGCAAAGGAGGTCTGGTTGCCAGAATGTTTCTGCAAAACCCAGGTACAGCTGAGAAAGCAGGATAAAGCTTGCATTTTATCAACCCTGACACAGGTTATCAGCATAAGTGTTTTTCAGCTTTTCCGAAGAGCTCTGCCTTGGGCCAACGCTGGATGCCTTTGCCTGTATCGTAAGATCCCTCCCTCGGTGCAGAGATACCAGGTAATAGGGAGGGCACTTCTTATGCAGCCTTCATCTCAGGATCTCTGCTGGGCTCCACCACCGCCTTCCAAGATGAATCAAATATAAATTTCATGTAGGTACTGTCTGAGTACAGAGTGTTCCTTCTCCAAATCTGCCTTGATGTCACTTTGTGCTACTTGCAAAGTCAAGAAAACAAGAATATGGTGAAGAGGTTTCTCTTTGTGTTAAGTCTTACTTAAGCTCAGTTATTAGGAGACATTCCCCAGGCCATCCTTGAAACACGTGTGCTCTTAAAAAGGTTTCTCAACAGCGTTGCTAAGATGAAAATAACCCAGAGTTACTGTGGCAGCAGGAAGGGCTGGAGTGTCTGGTTGGACGTGGATTGGAATAACAGACCACAACAATCTTGCTGATATTCAGCTACGGAGTACACACAACCCCGATAGCCCCTGTTATTTCAGCCGTGAGGGTATGCTGGCGCTGGGCAGGTGTATGTGCCTAGCCCTGCCTGTTTTAGGTTGGTGTAGTCTAAGTGCCTCTCAAGAGTCCCTTATATCAGAACCCTGTACTCTAATGTGTCCCTCGTATAGTCCTATCAACTCCTCCAGGTATTCACTTGACAAAACCCACTCTAACCAGCACACATAAATACACCCTGTTTCAAGGTGCATGTAACCACACATCCCCTATCTAAAACCGTACTGTTGTGTTATAAGACCAGCTCAATTCCCTCTTTTTTTTAACGTATTTTATTGAGTTTTATCAACAAACGTGTCACACTGGCTAACTCATGTTTTCCCTCCTTCAATTTTCCTTGGACTGGACGTCCGCGCCCACACATTACACAGCCATGTCAACCCAAAACTGTTCTTCCAAACATCACAGGAGAACATACAGTGTTAGCGTGCTGATAGCTTTCACCAACAAACAAGAACAACTAACAGCCCTGCTAGAGATGGGGTGGATGTCGCATCATGTAGGACTATGTTAATGGTGGTGGGGGAGGGGTGTACGCTGTGAGGTCGTTTGTCTGAGGTCCTTGCTTGTGGTGGGTGATAAGTGAGGGCCTGCGTTCAGAGGTGTCACAATACGTATGTCACGGGTGCCTCGTCTACAGGTGCTCAGATTGTGTTTCCCCAACATTCATCTGGTGCCTTATAAACCCCTGGTTCCCTAAGTGAGGGATGTCGGTCAGTATGTGATCCCAGGCCTCGATCCAATTCTGTCGCCGCAGGCCCCTTTTAACCTCTCGCTATAGTTTAGTTCCCTCATAACTGGCCCATCTACGGAGTTGCCCTAGCCATGTCTGCAAAGTGGGACCGCCAGCGACCTTTTAATCTAGTGTTATTTGGCGTTTGGCAAGTATGAGCACCAAATCTATGAATTTGCTTGTGACTGATTCTGTATTCCATCGTGTGAACCATTCTAGTAGGCATGCCCGCGGAGTGTCATTGATCTATCTTCCTGTTGCTATTCATGCTATCTCTCATAGGTGCTGGAAGTAGGGGTGCTGCACCACCCGCAGAAATAATCATGATGGAGTTCGGAAAGTGAATGAGCAAAAAAGATACCTTTACATGTCGTGTATCCTGTCACATGTGCTGTGCGTTTAAAGACAAAGGTTAAACATCTATGGCAAACTTAGTGGCATTTCAACGGAAAATGTGCTGTCAGTAAATGACAGTGCGCTACCACACGAGTGCTCCAAAATGCACCACCAGCTACATACCACACTCTTACCACGCTCCTGCTGAATGGGTATGGCACATTTGCTACACTTGTTTTGCGGTATGAGGCTTGGACCTTTCACAATCCCCATGACTTCAGTGATATAACATTAATGGCAGCACCCCTACTCTAAAAATGGTTCCAGCACTACTTTTATCTACACCACTCCAGTCCAGTAGGGTTGTAAAGCCGGGCAGTCCCACACCAGCATTGTTCTCGCTGCATCTAGGGCAATTCACACCTGCATTGGTATGCATTAGATTTACTCTTTTTGGTGTGATGTATCCTCTGTGGAGGTAATAATATTGGATTCATTTGAAATGCGCATTGTGAGATACTTTTGGGATGTGCGTAAATTTTTTAGTTCAGTCTGTGTCACTTATCTGGCCACCCAGGTCTGGTTACCAGTGCTCTCCTAGTGCACCCAGCCCCGCTTTGGCCCATTCCTGCAGCGCCTCAGCTCAATTCCCTCTTGGTCCTACCACTCAGCCACACCATGTCTCTACCTCATGTATTATTGAGTCTACACTCCTTCAATTACAGCATGTCACCATTTCTCGAACAGTCCTACCCATAGCTCCAGCCTCCATTTTCTCTAACAGAATTTATGAATCCCTTCTAATATCAGGCCTCACTTTTCCATCACAGGGGGTACTATGTTCATGGATCCACCTCCGTTCGTTCTCAGTCCTTACAGTGGTATCTCCTTTCACCTCCTCCACCCGCAGAGCTTTCGAAAACCTTGCATGTGCTTTTGCATCTATCTGTGCAACCTCACCTTTACTCTGCTCTTTTGTACCGGGTGCAGGTTCCTCTCCTATTACTTTTATCGAAGCTCTCTTTAGACCGACTCAATCCTGGTCTGTGACATGTTCAAGGTACTCCCTCTCCAGGACCACAGCCCATATGTGTCTTGAGAGTACTGGCTATCTATTCCTGTTTCCGTGCAATGATTTTAGTCAAAACATATCGGTAACCCCCCCCTCCCATCTTGTTCTTTTGCAATATGCAGAGGTTCCTACCATTGACGCAACTAAATTTCCTCGGACATGCCCTGTGCAATCACCCCTTCAAGTATCTCCCTCACCTCTTGCATTATCTACAGCAGAACTCTGCATAGTATGTGTTCCACTGGTCTTCATCCCTTCTTCAGTTTGAGGCAATGACTATACTCCTTAATTTTGTCAATCTTTTTTTTTCATCAAACACCTTACTGATTTATTGTGAATTTTCTCTGCTCCTCCCAGCCCAGCAGAGAATTTCCTTTTGATGCAACATACATCGTGCCACCGCTTTTCTTTCTTTAAATACTATTTCTGCCCCTCTAAAACAGCTCATACCCTTAAACTCTTCCCTTCAACATCTCCAGAGACTCACCCACTCAGAGACTCCATTTCCTTGCTTCAAGTCTAGCCTTGTGCACTTTTCTTGTTGTTGACATACAACGAGGGCCTGGAGCTCCCAAAACTCTATTAAAACTCGCGAATACCAACTTAGCAGGAAAGTGGTCACCTGCCCATGCCGGCCGTTTCCCAGACGTCACCATTACCAGCATAACTTTTCTTAGTCTATGCACATCTGCTATTGTCTCTTCCACTTCCCTTGAGCCATGAATATATTTGAAAATGTTTGCATTCCACTCCAGTGCCTCATCTGAGACTCAGTTGCAGATTCGTGGGATTCCTTTCTCTTGAACTCTTAACTCTTGCTTTTCTCCCCATTTCCCAGAATGCCTGCTCCCTACATTCTGCCTCAACGTTGGCCAATGATTGATTTCTTGGGTATTGCTGGGATTTCCCTTTATCCTCCTGTGCTCCTTTCTTTGCACCATCCCTTTGCACATTCGTTAGCTGATTCCTCACATCTGCTCTCCAAAGTTCTCAATTCTCAAACTTGCTTGTGGACACTGTATTCGGAAAGCAGCCACATAAGATTATAAACTTTCTTCTGTCTATTGTTTTCAAGAGTAAAATTTCCTCCTCTCCATTACAGCTTTCCTTTTGGGATGAAGTGCCTCTCCAGTATTTGTATGGCCATGCTATTTTGTTTCCTACCAACTTCAGTCTTCATGTATCTTCTGACCCTCTATTCCCAAGCTGTGCATTAGCAGTGCTCTGCTTCTATTGCATCCAAATGTACATCAAAAAGTTGTTTCCACTGTGTTTGTGGCCGAGTTGCCTGTCCTCTTTTCTCCCAAATTTATCAGATGGGAGAGTCTTCTCCATATTGAGCCATCCCAGCTGTTCCCAGTGGTTTACAAGTGACCTTTAATAGATGAGAAACAGCCCTGTCCTCATCCTTTGCCTTGTGGTTCTAGCACAGGTCTTACTGTTGACACTTGTTAGTAACATTCAGTATTCTCAGAAATCCCTAGTCTTGTTGCCATGCTTCAGTCATCATTATTTTTGCATGCCTCAGTTTTGTATGAGGAAAAGAAATGCCGACTGCAAGCATTTACATTCACGCAAGCTTTTCTGCCACACCACTCCTTTCGGCCGTGTGTGTGTGCGTGTGTGTGTGTGTGTGTGTGTGTGTGTGTGTGTACTTGCTGTCTTCTTCTTCCTGTGCTTCTCTTGTTTACACAAATTGTTGTAGCATGTCTCTGCTGTACCTGGTGTGCTCCTAGGCTACTAGCTGTGCCACCGCTTGCGTACTTCCCCTATGCCATCGCTTGTGTACTACCCCTATGTCACCGCTTGCGTACTACCCCTATGTCACCGCTTGTGTACTATCCCTATGTCATCACTTGTGTACTACCCATATGTCACCGCTGGCGTACTACCCTTATGTCCCTGCTTGCCTACTACGCCTATGCCACCGCTTGCGTACTACCCCTATATCATCACTTGTGTACTACCCCTATGTCATCGCTTGTGTACTACCCCTATGTCACCGCTTGCGTACAACCCCTATGTCACTGCTTGCGTACTACCCCTATGTCACCGCTTGCCTACTACCCCTATGTCACCGCTTGCCTACTTCCCCTATGTCATCGCTTGCATACTACCCATATGTCACCGCTTGCGTACTATCCCTATGTCATCACTTGCGTACTACCCCTATGTCAACGCTTGTGTACTACCCCTATGTCACCGCTTGCGTACTACACCTATGTCGTCGCTTGTGTACTACCCCTATGTCACCGCTTGCATACTACCCCTATGTCACCGCTTGCCTACTACCCCTATGTCACCGCTTGCATACTACCCTTGAGTCACCGCTTGCATACTACCCCTATGCCACCGCTTGCATACTACCCTTGTCACCGCTTGCGTACAACCCCTATGTCACCACTTGCGTACTACCCCTATGTCACCGCTTGCGTACTACCCCTATGTCACCGCTTGCCTACTACCCCTATGTCACCGCTTGCCTACTTCCCCTATGTCACCGCTTGCCTACTTCCCCTATGTCATCGCTTGCATACTACCCATATGTCACCGATTGCGTACTATCCCTATGTCACCGCTTGCGTACTACCCCTATGTCACCGCTTGCGTACTAACCCTATGTCGTCGCTTGTGTACTACCCCTATGTCACCGCTTGCATACTACCCCTATGTCACCGCTTGCGTTCTACCCCTATGTCACCGCTTGCGTTCTACCCCTATGTCACCGCTTGCGTACTACCCCTATGTCACCGCTTGCCTACTACCCCTATGTCACCGCTTGCCTACTTCCCCTATGTCATCGCTTGCATACTACCCATATGTCACCGCTTGCGTACTATCCCTATGTCCTCACTTGCGTACTACCCCTATGTCACCACTTGTGTACTACCCCTATGTCACCGCTTGCGTACTACCCCTATGTCGTTGCTTGTGTACTACCCCTATGTCACCGCTTGCATACTACCCCTATGTCACCGCTTGCCTACTACCCCTATGTCACCGCTTGCATACTACCCTTGAGTCACCGCTTGCATACTACCCCTATGTCACCGCTTGCATACTACCCTTGAGTCACCGCTTGCATACTACCCCTATGTCACCGCTTGCATACTACCCTTGTCACTGCTTGCGTACAACCCCTATGTCACCGCTTGCGTACTACCCCTATGTCACCGCTTGCGTACTACCCCTATGTCACCGCTTGCCTACTACCCCTATGTCACCTCTTGCCTACTTCCCCTATGTCATCGCTTGCATACTACCCATATGTCACCGCTTGCGTACTATCCCTATGTCACCGCTTGCGTACTACCCCTATGTCACCGCTTGCGTACTACCCCTATGTCGTCGCTTGTGTACTACCCCTGTGTCACCGCTTGCATACTACCCCTATGTCACCGCTTGCGTTCTACCCCTATGTCACAGCTTGCGTTCTACCCCTATGTCACCGCTTGCATACTACCCTTGAGTCACCGCTTGCATACTACCCCTATGCCACCGCTTGCGTACTTCCCCATTGTCATCCCTTGCATACTACCCCTATGTCACCGCTTGCATACTACCCTTGAGTCACCGCTTGCATACTACCCCTATGCCACCGCTTGCGTACTTCCCCTATGTCATCCCTTGCATACTACGCTTATGTCACCGCTTGCGAACTACCCCTGACTTTCTCACCACACCTCGGCTTGTAGCAGTATGCTGATGCCAGTTAAGCATATTTGAGTGTGAACTGTTGATCCATGTCACCACACTGGACCAGCAGGAGTAGGGTGGAAGAACAGACATCAACGCTGTGTCAAAGTTTCTTCATCAGCTGCCAGGTTATCACACCTGATCACTCATGCCCTTTCATCTGCAGTCCAACATTCTTTGTACGGAATCCCCTTGCACGAACACGTTTCGCTCACTCACGCGCTGCATTCCGGTGACTCCACAACCCCAGACACAAGCACGTCACCACAGGTGATTTAAATAACAAAACTGTTCTTGTCAGCCATATTGCTTAACATTTTTGATCTAAATAAGATACCACCCTTCTCTGTAATCACTTAATCACAGTATAGTAGAGATTGCTGTTGGAAGTAGTGCTGCATTTTCTGTGTTGCGATGCCAGACGACGATTGCAGTGGGTGGAAGGGTAGGAAAGTATGACACAGGAGACAAGTCATTCGTGCTACTCATAGGGCAGTACTAGTCACTGTCCCCTTCCCACCGTCGTTTTCCAGACAATCAAACCTTAATAGTGAATGTTGTAATGTAGTTGTTATGACTCCGCAGCTTGCACAGAAAGACCTTACTGGAGCGTGTGTGTGTGTGGGGAGGGGGTATGGGTGGGGGTTCTAGCTACCTCGGCAGGCCGTAAATTAGGAATCTATTGTTTGTCCTGATTTTATTTTCCGAAGTGTGCTTGCAGGGGTGAGCACATGCATTAAATATCCCGGCAGGGAATGTAGCTTGCTCTCCAAACTGGCCTGCTACAATAAGAAGTTGGTATCATAACAGTTTCTAGACTTGAAGCAGTGAAAAGCCTTTTACGCTCCTTACTGCACATCAAATAGAATGGTTGCCTCACTAATTCACCCTGAAAAGTATGACATCTCTAGAGCACCCATATAGAAATATGCTCACTTTAATCATTGAAAAATTAGATTTGGTTGTCCGAACAGGCCTGGAAAGTGGATATATTTCCAAGGCGAGAAATTTGATGTGTGGTTTGAGATTTATAATGAAGTAACCAAGTTTTAGGGCCAGCTTCATAATACGGCACAAGTGCACCACAAGATCACAAACTGTGCTTGTGTGATGGACTGAGCATGGGCAGCTGGCCCATCACGCATATGTTGTTGAATTTTATTTTAGGTTGTTTACTCAGCTAGTGCCAGGACGCCTTATTGGTATTCGAGCGCTTTATAAAATCATATAACGTAACATAGCCGTCAGTGTTGAGGCCTGGAGCTCTCTAGCACCAGTGCCCCAGAGTGACATGGAACATTTCTGGTGCGTGGCACCACACGAATGCCCACATGGATGAGCTGTCTTACCTGGTCAACGGTGGAGGAGTGACCTGGTACTGTGTACAGTAGATTTGTTGAAAAAATGGGTTCCTATACATGTGCATCGACTATGTACCTTGTTAAAGGCACATTCCACACATACTTGTAGCCTCTTGTGATAAAAAAATGATGCTTCCACATTTAGCTGCATCGGTGTCTCTAGACCACGGGTGGTTTCAAATCTTTTTTTTGAAGTGCAAAATACCTGAGTCTAGATGGTTCTCAGCTGGAGGAGAGTTTAAGATTTTTGGGGTGAATTTGGAGGAGGATTTTGCCCTCACAAGTTTTTGTTTTTATCCTGCAAATCTAACACTTTTTTTCTAATACAATATGCTGTTAGTTTGAGACTCAAAATCTTTCCTTGGCCTGTTCTCTAATGTACTTTGTTGTCCGCCTCAAACCCACAACCTTTCTGCATCCTCTGTTCTAATGGACTGTGTAGCCTCAAACATGCAACCCTTCCACTGCTTCCTCCGTAGCAGACGCTTTCGTTCGTCTCACACTCACCTCCCTTATGTTGAGGCTTTCCAAACTCGCCATCTTTCTGCTGCTTCTTCTCTAGTAGTGTTGTGTATCTCTCATTCACCTCCCTTTCGCCGCTGCTTTTCTCTCATACAGTGTTCATCTCACACCCACCTCCCTTGCGCTGCTTCATTTCTATTGAACGGTGTAGTGAGTCTCAAACTCACCACCTTTCTGCTACCTCTTCTCTAATAGTGTTCTTAGTCTGTCACACACCTCCTTTACGCTGCTGCTTTTTCATTGTGATGTCCTTCCTCACGCTGCTTCTTTTCTATTGGACTACGTTCTTAGCCTCAAACTCACCACCTTTCTGCTGCTTCTTCTTTAATAGTGTTGTTAGTCTGTCACTCATTTCTTTTATGCTGCTTCTTTCGTATCTAACTTTGTTATTAGTCACACAATAGCCCACCTTTCTGGTGCTTTTTTATCTAATAGTGTTGTTAGTTGCGCACTCATTTCCCTCAAGCTGCTTATTTTCAAGTGTCCTTTGTGTTTAACCTCACACTCGCCTCTTTACCGTTGCTTATTTTCCAACGTATCTCGTGTTTAGCCTCGCACTCACCTCTTTACTGCTGCTTATTTTTCAACGTACCTCGTGTTTAGCCTCGCACTCACCTCTTTACCGTTTCTTATTTCCAACGTACCTCGTGTTTAGCCTCGCACTCACCTCTTTACTGTTGCTTATTTTCCAACGTATCTCGTATTTAGCCTCGCACTCACCTCTTTACTGCTGCTTATTTTCCAACGTATCTCATGTTTAGCCTCGCACTCACCTCTTTTCCGCTGCTTATTTTTCAACGTACCTCGTGTTTAGCCTCGCACTCACCTCTTTACCGTTGCTTATTTCCAACGTACCTCGTGTTTAGCCTCGCGCTCACCTCTTTACTGCTGCTTATTTTCCAATGTACCTTGTGTTTAGACTCACGCTCGCCTCTTTACCGCTACTTATTTTCCAATGTACCTTGTGTTTAGCCTCACGCTCGCCTCTTTACCGTTGCTTATTT
This sequence comes from Calotriton arnoldi, assembly GCA_963921515.1. Taxonomy (NCBI): domain Eukaryota; kingdom Metazoa; phylum Chordata; class Amphibia; order Caudata; family Salamandridae; genus Calotriton; species Calotriton arnoldi. The sequence goes on from CAWUFW010001270.1 coordinate 2,742,706, forward strand.
CCAACGTACCTCGTGTTTAGCCTCGCACTCACCTCTTTACTGTTGCTTATTTTCCAACGTATCTCGTGTTTAGCCTCGCACTCACCTCTTTACTGTTCCTTATTTTCCAATGTACCTTGTGTTAGCCTCGCACTCTCCTCTGTACCGCTGCTTATTTTCCAGAGTACCTTGTTGTTCGTCTCACACTCACCTCTTTGCTGCTGCTTATTTTCCAGTGTACCTTGTGTTAGCCTCACACTCTCCTCTTTACTGCTGCTTATTTTCCAATGTACCTTGTGTTAGCCTCGCACTCTCCTCTTTACCGCTGCTTATTTTCCAGTGTACCTTGTGTTAGCCTCGCACTTGCCTCTTTGCCGCTGCTTATTTTCCAGTGTACCTTGTTGTTAGTCTTGCACTATCCTCTTTACCGCTGCTTATTTTCCAATGTACCTTGTGTTAGCCTCGCACTCTCCTCTGTACCGCTGCTTATTTTCCAGAGTACCTTGTTGTTCGTCTCACACTCACCTCTTTGCTGCTGCTTATTTTCCATGTACCTTGTGTTAGCCTTGCACTCTCCTCTTTACCGCTGCTTATTTTCCAGTGTATCTTGTGTTAGCCTCACACACTCCTCTTTACCGCTGCTTATTTTCCATGTACCTTGTGTTAGCCTCACACTCTGCTCTTTACCGCTGCTTATTTTCCAGTGTACCTTGTGTTAGCCTCACACTCTCCTCTTTACCGCTGCTTATTTTCCAGTGTACCTTGTGTTAGCCTCACACTCTCCTCTTTACCACTGCTTATTTTCCAGTGTACCTTGTGTTAGCCTCGCACTCTCCTCTTTACCACTGCTTATTTTCTAGTGTACCTTGTGTTAGCCTCACACTCTCCTCTTTACCGCTGTTTATTTTCCAGTGTACCTTGTGTTAGCCTCGCACTCTCCTCTTTACCGCATCTTATTTTCCAGTGTACCTTGTGTTAGCCTCACACTCTCCTCTTTACCGCTGCTTATTTTCCAGTGTACCTTGTTGTTAGTCTTGCACTATCCTCTTTACTGCTGCTTATTTTCCATGTACCTTGTGTTAGCCTCGCACTCTCCTCTTTACTGCTGCTTATTTTCCAGTTTACCTTGTGTTAGCCTCGCACTCTCCTCTTTACCGCTGCTTATTTTCCAGTGTACCTTGTGTTAGCCTGGCACTCTCCTCTGTACCGCTGCTTATTTTCCATGTACCTTGTGTTAGCCTTTCACTCATCTCTTTACTGCTGCTTATTTTCCAACGTACCTCGTGTTTAGCCTTGCACTCACCTCTTTTCCGATGCTTATTTTGCAATGTATCTTGTGTTTAGCCTCACACTCTCCTCTGTACCGCTGCTTATTTTCCATGTACCTTGTGTTAGCCTTGCACTCATCTCTTTACTGCTGCTTATTTTCCAACGTACCTCGTGTTTAGCCTCGCACTCACCTCTTTTCCGGTGCTTATTTTGCAATGTACCTTGTGTTAGCCTCGCACTCTCCTGTTTGCCGCTGCTTATTTTCCAGTGTACCTTGTGTCACCCTCACACTCTCCTCTGTATCGCTGCTTATTTTCCAATGTATCTTGTGTTTAGCCTCATAATCTCCTCTGTACCGCTGCTTATTTTCCATGTACCTTGTGTTAGCCTCGCACTCTCCTCTTTACCGCTGCTTATTTTCCAGTGTACCTTGTGTTAGCCTCGCACTCTCCTCTGTACCGCTGCTTATTTTCCAATGTACCTTGTGTTAGCCTCGCACTCTCCTCTTTACCGCTGCTTATTTTCCAGTTTACCTTGTATTAGCCTCGCACTCTCCTCTTTACCGCTGCTTATTTTCCAGTGTACCTTTTGTTAGCCTCACACTCTCCTCTTTGTCGCTGCTTATTTTCCAGTTTACCTTGTGTTTAGCCTCACACTCTCCTCTGTACCGCTGCTTATTTTCCATGTACCTTGTGTTAGCCTCGCACTTTCCTCTTTACTGCTGCTTATTTTCCAGTGTACCTTGTTAGTCTTGCACTATCCTCTTTACTGCTGCTTATTTTCCAGTGTACCTTGTGTTAGCCTCACACTCTCCTCTTTACCGCTACTTATTTTCCAATGTATCTTGTGTTTAGCCTCACACTCTCCTCTGTACCGCTGCTTATTTTCCATGTACCTTGTGTTAGCCTCGCACTTTCCTCTTTACTGCTGCTTATTTTCCAGTGTACCTTGTGTTAGCCTCGCACTCTCCTCTGTACGGCTGCTTATTTTCCAATGTACCCTGTGTTAGCCTCGCACTCTCCTCTTTACTGCTGCTTATTTTCCAGTTTACCTTGTGTTAGCCTCGCACTCTCCTCTTTACCGCTGCTTATTTTCCAGTGTACCTTGTGTTAGCCTGGCACTCTCCTCTGTACCGCTGCTTATTTTCCATGTACCTTGTGTTAGCCTTTCACTCATCTCTTTACTGCTGCTTATTTTCCAACGTACCTCGTGTTTAGCCTTGCACTCACCTCTTTTCCGATGCTTATTTTGCAATGTATCTTGTGTTTAGCCTCACACTCTCCTCTGTACCGCTGCTTATTTTCCATGTACCTTGTGTTAGCCTTGCACTCATCTCTTTACTGCTGCTTATTTTCCAACGTACCTCGTGTTTAGCCTCGCACTCACCTCTTTTCCGGTGCTTATTTTGCAATGTACCTTGTGTTAGCCTCGCACTCTCCTGTTTGCCGCTGCTTATTTTCCAGTGTACCTTGTGTCACCCTCACACTCTCCTCTGTATCGCTGCTTATTTTCCAATGTATCTTGTGTTTAGCCTCATAATCTCCTCTGTACCGCTGCTTATTTTCCATGTACCTTGTGTTAGCCTCGCACTCTCCTCTTTACCGCTGCTTATTTTCCAGTGTACCTTGTGTTAGCCTCGCATTCTCCTCTTTACCGCTGCTTATTTTCCAGTGTACCTTGTGTTAGCCTCGCACTCTCCTCTGTACCGCTGCTTATTTTCCAATGTATCTTGTGTTTAGCCTCGCACTCTCCTCTGTACCGCTGCTTATTTTCCATGTACCTTGTGTTAGCCTCGCACTCTCCTCTTTACCGCTGCTTATTTTCCAGTGTACCTTGTGTTAGCCTCGCACTCTCCTCTGTACCGCTGCTTATTTTCCAGAGTGCCTTGTGTTAGCCTTGCACTCATCTCTTTACTGCTGCTTATTTTCCAACGTACCTCGTGTTTAGCCTCGCACTCACCTCTTTTCCGGTGCTTATTTTGCAATGTACCTTGTGTTAGCCTCGCACTCTCCTGTTTGCCGCTGCTTATTTTCCAGTGTACCTTGTGTCACCCTCACACTCTCCTCTGTATCGCTGCTTATTTTCCAATGTATCTTGTGTTTAGCCTCATAATCTCCTCTGTACCGCTGCTTATTTTCCATGTACCTTGTGTTAGCCTCGCACTCTCCTCTTTACCGCTGCTTATTTTCCAGTGTACCTTGTGTTAGCCTCGCACTCTCCTCTTTACCGCTGCTTATTTTCCAGTGTACCTTGTGTTAGCCTCGCACTCTCCTCTGTACCGCTGCTTATTATCCAGTGTACCTTGTGTTAGCCTCGCACTCTCCTCTGTACCACTGCTTATTTTCTAGTGTACCTTGTGTTAGCCTCACACTCTCCTCTTTACCGCTGCTTATTTTCCAGTGTACCTTGTTAGCCTCGCACTCGCCTCTTTACCGCTGCTTATTTTCCAATGTACCTTGTTGTTAGTCTCGCACTCACCGCCTTTCTGACACTTCTTCTCTAATAGTGTTGTTAGTCTTGCACTCACCTCCCTCATGCTGCTTATTTTGTAGTGTCCCTTGTGTTTAGTCTCGCACTCACCTCTTTACTACTGCTTATTATCCAATGTACCTTTTGTTCAGCCTCACGCTCGCCTCTTTACCGCTGCTTATTTTCCAGTGTACCGTGTGTTAGCCTCACACTCGCCTCTTTACCGCTGCTTATTTTCCAGTGTACCTTGTGTTAGCCTCGCACTCTCCTCTTTACCGCTGCTTATTTTCCAATGTACCTTGTTGTTAGTCTCGCACTCACCGCCTTTCTGACACTTCTTCTCTAATAGTGTTGTTAGTCTTGCACTCACCTCCCTCATGCTGCTTATTTTGTAGTGTACCTTGTGTTTAGTCTCGCACTCACCTCTTTACCGCTGCTTATTATCCAATGTACCTTTTGTTCAGCCTCACGCTCGCCTCTTTACCGCTGCTTATTTTCCAGTGTACCTTGTGTTAGCCTCGCACTCGCCTCTTTACCGCTGCTTATTTTCCAATGTATCTTGTGTTTAGCCTCACGCTCGCCTCTTTGTCGCTGCTTATTTTCCATGTACCTTGTGTTAGCCTCGCACTCTCCTCTTTACCGCTGCTTATTTTCCATGTACCTTGTGTTAGCCTTGCACTCTCCTCTTTACCGCTGCTTATTTTCCAGAGTACCTTGTGTTAGCCTCGCACTCGCCTCGTTACCGCTGCTTATTTTCCATGTACCTTGTGTTAGCCTTGCACTCTCCTCTTTACCGCTGCATATTTTCCAGAGTACCTTGTGTTAGCCTCGCACTCTCCTCTTTACCGCTTCTTATTTTCCAGAGTACCTTGTTGTTAGTCTCACACTCGCCTCTTTACCGCTGCTTATTTTCCATGTACCTTGTGTTAGCCTTGCACTCTCCTCTTTACCGCTGCTTATTTTCCAGAGTACCTTGTGTTAGCCTCGCACTCGCCTCTTTACCGCTGCTTATTTTCCATGTACCTTGTGTTAGCCTTGCACTCTCCTCTTTACCGCTGCTTATTTTCCAGAGTACCTTGTGTTAGCCTCGCACTCTCCTCTTTACCGCTGCTTATTTTCCATGTACCTTGTGTTAGCCTCGCACTCTCCTCTGTACCGCTGCTTATTTTCCATGTACCTTGTGTTAGCCTTGCACTCTCCTCTTTACCGCTGCTTATTTTCCATGTACCTTGTGTTAGCCTTGCACTCTCCTCTTTACCGCTGCTTATTTTCCAGAGTACCTTGTTGTTAGTCTCACACTCTCCTCTGTACCGCTGCTTATTTTCCAGAGTACCTTGTTGTTAGTCTCACACTCTCCTCTGTACCGCTGCTTATTTTCCAGAGTACCTTGTGGTTAGTCTTGCACTCTCCTCTTTACCGCTGCTTATTTTCCAGTGTACCTTGTTGTTAGTCTTGCACTCTCCTCTTTACCGCTGCTTATTTTCCAGTGTACCTTGTGTTAGCCTCACACTCTCCTCTTTACTGCTGCTTATTTTCCAATGTATCTTGTGTTTAGCCTCGCACTCTCCTCTGTACCGCTGCTTATTTTCCAGAGTACCTTGTTGTTAGTCTTGCACTCTCCTCTTTACCGCTGCTTATTTTCCAGAGTACCTTGTTGTTAGTCTTGCACTCTCCTCTTTACCGCTGCTTATTTTCCAGTGTACCTTGTGTTAGCCTCACACTCTCCTCTTTACTGCTGCTTATTTTCCAGTGTACCTTGTGTTAGCCTCGCACTCTCCTCTTTGCCGCTGCTTATTTTCCAATGTACCTTGTTAGCCTCACACTCTCCTCTTTATCGCTGCTTATTTTCCAGTGTACCTTGTGTTAGTCTCACACTCTCCTCTTTACCACTGCTTATTTTCCAGTGTACCTTGTGTTAGCCTCGCACTCTCCTCTTTGCCGCTGCTTATTTTCCAATGTACCTTGTTAGCCTCACACTCTCCTCTTTATCGCTGCTTATTTTCCAGTGTACCTTGTGTTAGTCTCACACTCTCCTCTTTACCGCTGCTTATTTTCCAGTGTACCTTGTGTTAGTCTCACACTCTCCTCTTTACCGCTGCTTATTTTCCAGTGTACCTTGTGTTAGCCTCGCACTCTCCTCTTTATCGCTGCTTATTTTCCAGTGTACCTTGTGTTAGCCTCGCACTCTCCTCTGTACCGCTGCTTATTTTCCAGAGTGCCTTGTGTTAGCCTTGCACTCATCTCTTTACTGCTGCTTATTTTCCAATGTACCTTGTTGTTAGTCTCACACTCTCCTCTTTATCGCTGCTTATTTTCCAGTGTACCTTGTGTTAGTCTCACACTCTCCTCTTTACCGCTGCTTATTTTCCAATGTATCTTGTGTTAGTCACACTCACCTCTTTTCCTTTGCTTATTTTCCATGTACCTTGTGTTAGCCTCGCACTCTCCTCTTTACCGCTGCTTATTTTCCAATGTACCTTGTTGTTCGTCTCACACTCACCCCCTTTCTGACACTTCTTCTCTAATAGTGTTGTTGGTCTCGCACTCGCCTCCCTCATGCTGCTTATTTTGTAGTGCACCTTGTGTTTAATCTCACCCTTACCTCCATGACGCGTCTTTTCTTGCATTGTACCTTGTTGCTTGCCGTACACTCACCGCCTTTCTGCTGCTTCTTCGAATGCACCGTCTTGTTAGTGTCTCAGATTCAACACACTTTAGCAGCGCCTGATTCTTCGAGTAACTGCTTTCTTCACATGTTCCTTGGTCTGGAAGGTCCATAGAACACGTGTGTTAGAAATGTCCACATGATGAATAAATGCAGTACTGATGTACACTTTGAACACCAGTGTCGTGTATTCTGAATTCAGTCTTTTCCCCCGAAGAGCGTCCCTTGTTACTGGCACTGCCTGTTACATTGCATTACTCAGGGGGGATTTAAGAGACAAAAGCATTTGAACTAATTAGAAATGCATCGTTTTGGGAGTCAGTACAGAAAGGATTGACCCCCTGGAAGAGGGAACAATGCTTGAAACCTCATGAAATAGGAATGGGAGCACACATCTTTGAACAAGAGTGAAGCATCGTAACCTGCCTCCTTGAATTTAAAAATAGCTCTTCCTTTAGCATTCGAAGCTGTTAATTAGCTGAACACTGAGGTACATTGTGGCTCCGGCTTACCATTTTACTGCACACAGAGCGAACTGTGTAGGAGTCGCAGATAGACACCAGCAGGCAGGTTCCCAGAAGGACAGGAGTGCATGGGAAGTGGGGTTAACTGCGCTCCTTTGCACCTTTTACCGTCCAGGCCTGCCAGCTCACACTGTCGCGCTTCCTCTTCACGGTCAGCCGATGACGAGCCGATATCACACGGTGGCACATTGTGTCACGCTCCCTTTTCACTGTCACCCGGTGACGATCCAATATCACTCGGTGGCAGTGTGTGTCACGCACCCGTCACATGGTCACCTTGTGAGGAGCGGATATCACACAGTGGCACTGTGTGTCATGCTCTCTTTTGACTGTCACCCAATGACGATCCACTATCACTCGGTGGCAGTGTGTGTCACGCACCCGTCACATGGTCACCTTGTGAGGAGCGGATATCACACAGTGGCACTGTGTGTCACGCTCTCTTTTCACCGTCACCCAGTGATGAACCGATATCACACAGTGGCACTGTGTGTCACGCTCTCTTTTCACCGTCACCCGTTGACGAGCCAATATCACACAGTGGCACTGTGTGTCACGCTCCCTTTTCACTGTCACCCGGTGACGAGCCAATATCACACAGTGGCACTGTCTCACGTTCCTTTTTCACTGTCACCCGGTGACGTGCCAATATCACACAGTGGCACTGTCTCACGTTCCTTTTTCACTGTCACCCGGTGACGAGCCGATACCACAGGTGGCAGGGAAGACAAGATGTATACCACTACACTGAATGAGTTTCCAGCTCACCTTTTTAATGTCCATTAAGGGGTGTGCATATACAATGGCGTCAGTCTAGGCAAACGTTTTTTTTTGTTTTTTGGAGGAGTGGCTGATGGGAGGAGGGGGAAAATGGGAAGAAGTGCAACAGCTCCTGATGAGGTTATGCAGTCTGCTTTGGCAGTGGTCATTAAGGTAAAGTAGCATGCACTTCTGTTGTGATCATGCATGCTGTCATGGAAGGCCATACTTGCAGTCATGAAAGGGCCATGAGAGAGTGTACAGACCGTCTGGCAGTAGCAGTATGGCTGAAATCCTCCATGGCGTCAACCCAGCCCACCGTGTGAGCTGCATCGTGAGGCGTTGTTAGATGGAGTCCACCTCAGAGCAACAGAAGAGCAATCCATTGATGGCGTTGTAATCCACACAGGAAGCTCATAGGGACTATATCAGGAATGACAGAGGAGCAACCCATAGCAGGTACTGTTACACTGAGATGTATTATACGGAGTCTACTCAGGAGTGCTACAGGCCCAATCCATGGTAGAATGATTAATTTACCAGGGAACACTCTGTCGATGAGTAGGAGTGGTGAAACCTGTGATACAATCTGCCCTAGTATAGGCTGTGAGAATTACAGGTTACTCCAGAGTTTCTCAAGAAGATAAGCAGAAACTGGTAGACTCTGTAGCTCCGGGGTTTAGATTATTCGAGCAAATGATTACATTTCATTCTTATCAAATCCAGTATAAAGCGATTTACTTATTTAATATTAGTAAGTCACTTCTTGCCCTCAACCTCCCTCTCTGTACCAACCGACACCTGAGTTTTATGAGAGATTATGAAGTGTCCAGAGACATTTAGATTTTACGCTGCATGAAATAGAATTTTCTATCCAATATACAATTGAACTAGACATTACGCTGGGCTTCAAGATGCCGAAGGGAGTTTAAAACACCAGGGCAGATATGTATTTGTAAGCTGCAGGACATAGGTTCAAATCACAGCTGTTCAATTCAGCCTTCAATGCATCTGAGGTCAATAACCATGATGATTACAACATTTTTGCTATTGCTCCCCCGCTGCAAACTTTAAAGACCTCCTAGTTCTCGAGTATTCGGTTTTAGAACAGGTTTCAATCTACTTGAAAGTGCCCGGTGCCAGGTGTCACTGGCCCGAAAATAATGGGTCTATAGTTACTTATGATTTCAGTTACATAGATCTTTTCACCATAGCAGTTTAAAGGCAATGTCTACTAAAATGGGGTGCAAGTAGTCAGGATAAACCTTACGGTTGCCCTGCCTCATTCAGAGGTAGGGGAGCAACGGGGGCTCAGGTGCCTCAGCTGGCTTTGTCAGTGGAAACTCCGCGCCTAGCGGTCTGGTCAGGGCCGGCGCTAGGCATGGGCAGTGTGGGAAGCTGCCCAGGCCCTCGCACTCGGCCCACCAGCATGGGGCCCCGCACCGATGGTGTGTCCTGTTGTTTCCCTGCTGATACAGCTGAAAGAAAGGTGCCTCCTTGCAATTAGGGTCCATGGGAGGGGGTCCCCTCCCTGGGCCTCTCAGGGATGGTGTCTGGAGGCCATGGGGAGGGAGACGCTTCCTCTTGTCCCAACTGCAAGGAGACCATTCAGAGACACTGCGGGACGCCCATTGTTCAGCATTTTAGCGCCCCCACAGTTTTAACTTTTAGCCCACAAGCAATTCTCACACCTATCGGGCTGAAGGTGTGAGAATTGCTTGTGGGCTAAAGTTAAAACTGTGGGAACGCTAAATGCTGAACAATGGGTGATCCCGCAGTGTCTCTGAATGGTCTCCTTGCAAGGGGTCACTTATGTAAATTAGAGGGGCCTTGTACATTCCCTTTTGGCCCAGGGCCCCGCAAATCCTAGAACCGGCCCTGGGTCTGGTCATCACCAGGGCCGCCAGGTCACATTGTCGTTCACTCCGAATTACAAAGGGCAGGGAGACTATCACTAGATGTCTCTGCTTAGAACCAGAAAGACAAACTAGAATGCCTAGTGGGGTCAAACAACCATGGAAACTGCTCATCCTGCTGTTCTGACTTTGGGGTGAATGCACTAAAGCCAGAACACAAAGATGAGCAGTTGCCATGGTGGTTGCACAAAAGACAGAGATTCCCCTGTCCGGCAGGCAGGGAGCTCATAATATCATTGGTGGTCCTCTGCCAAAAGACTGGAGATTTGGGTGATGTAACTGTTTCAGCATGTGGCAGAAATAAGTGTGTCTGCGTCATGTTGCACTGCTTTTGTTTTGTTTTAAAGGGCACCTGTCACGTAATCTAAAGATCAGTTTCCCGAAGATATAGGGGCCGATTCCGATTCGGGCCGGAAATCTCTCCGACCGAGCCGGACTCGGAGAGATTTCCGACCGAATTGGACCCTAGCAGCCCGACCGAACGAGTACGATGCGCACGTATGCCATCGGACTCGATTCGGTCGGACTCCCATTGAAGTCAATGGGAGCCAGTCGTACGATGATGCGTACACGGGCTCCCATTGACTCAATGGGCACGACGCGAACAAGGGCGCCCCCTACAGCGAGTACACGTCGATGCGGGTCGCGCCGTACATGCACGTGTAGGGGGGACCCATGGGTCCCCCCTGTGTGCGACTCGCGCGGATACGCGTACAGGGGGGTCCGACACGGACCCCCAAAGTACGGCTCCGACTGCTCTTTGGAGCCGGAGTGCGCGGCTCGGTCGGACTGCTCGCGGCGCGCATCGTACTTACCCGGCCGGGGAACGTCTCCATTGCGCGGTGCGAGTCGAGTCCAAGCGAGTCAGTCGGTGCGGTTCGACCCGGGAAAAAGTCGGTCGGAGCGGTCGGGACGCCCGGACGAGTCGGTCGGCGATTTCGCATCGTGCTCGCCCGGACGCGCGTACGAATCGGTCGGGAAATAGGGCTCCGAATCGGATTCGGCTTAACCGGATCCGATTCGGAGCCCTACCGGCCGAGATCGGAATCGGCCCCATAGTCTTTAATTTTTATAAGCAGGTGCTTATTGTGAATGTGTGCATTCAGTGAAGTGAATTTAAGGGGGGGCATATATTGGGCTACTATTAAAACTAATATATATATACAGAATACATTCCGGGAAGCTGTGTAACAAGGGCCATTATTGTCATTTAGAAGTTCTGGTAACGTTTATAAACCTCAAACCTCGAGATGGCAATATAGGACCACATGAAACATTTACTTAAGTATTTTTTATATTACATGACTTTTTAAAATTGATTTTTGTGTTTTTTGGAAAGATTTGGAGCGTTTCAGTGTTAATCCATTTCGTACTCCATGTTTGCTAAGACTGCAGATATGTCTTTCAATATTTTGAGAAGTATGCGTTTTTGTTGGGGATAATGTACTGATCTTTAAAATGTTTTATGCAACAATGTCATACAAAGTACACTGGAAGGAAATTAAAACGTGTTATAAAATGTGCTTTTCATTTGTAGTACTTGCACGTTATGGAGCAGGTTTAACAAGCCTTATATTAAAACAAAGTGCAGTGTGGGAAAGCGTAATGTGTTTTTGCTGACACGGTTCTGCATTCTGCATTTGCAGTTTTTATTTTCACACTCTGGGGAGGATCCATTTGCAGATTATTGTATCGGGGATGGGCCTGCAAGTGTGAGCTTGTCAGATGTGCTGTTAATGCTCTGACAGCAGCACTATCATTGTGAAAGCCTTTTTTTTTTTTACCAACACTGAAAGAAAGAAGAAATATTGTGTTAATCGTCCATTTAATGTTTTTATTTGCATAGGGGAGCTAAATATGCTACAAGTGAGATCATCACTGTGAACTACTAGAAATAATTCACAGTTAAGACTTCTTTTCTGTGAAATACGAGTTTTGAGACCTCTGGCAAACATTCAATAAGAAAGGTTACCCATTGGCAAACATTCAGTGGAGGGGGTGTGTGTGTGTGTCACATTTTTGTTTTGCCAATAACTTTTACGCAGTTTGACGAATCTTCACGAAATTTTCAAAATGAATACGCCAGTCGGTTCACCTGCTGTCTTGAAAGTTTCAGGGGGATTTGTGAAGCCGGGGCAGAGAAAAAGGGGAGTCCCATAACGCATTTTCCCCATGCAAATTCCAATTAGGATTTTAGACCCGACTACAGCCCGAACCGCTGAACGGAATGACACCAAATTTGGCAGAAAGGTGGCTGTTGTTCCAGAAAGCGACCTTTTGGTGAATTCAGTAGTATTTGATATATTAAAAGAAATCCAAATTTGGATATCTAGGGATGCCAAGGCTCCGCGAACTCTCCCGATCCCATGCTGTAATCTGATTGGCTGCCAACACTGCAACCATGAAGTGTTGGCAGCTATTTTGGGACTCTGCTTCAGTCGAGTCCCAAAACAAACATTTATTTTAAAGAAAAGTAGACAGGGAAGGAATACCCTGACCCCGCAGCCCAACAGGACAAAAAAGCACTTTAAAAAAAAATTATTGCTGCAAAATCCCGACGAAGCAAAAATCAGCAAGCAAAAATAAAAATATTAAAAAAACAAATGCGGTCTCCTGCGATTGCTTACATTATAGCCCCCGGTTAGACCAAGTTCCGGGGGCATGCGGGCATAGAAAAATAAAAAGAGGGGGGTGCTCCAAGAGCTCATTTTCGCCCTGGGAACCACCATCTCCCCGGGGCTATTGTTCAAATGTAGCTAGTGGGCCGTGTTGACCACCCGGGCTGCGGGAACCACCACCTCCCTGGGGCTATTGTTGAAAATGTACAGGTAGTCGCAGGCTGGCTGTCAGGGAATCTCTGTTTAATTTATTGTTTCTCTGCCGTACCACCCGGCAACAGGTGTCCAACCTGGGCTGTGCCATGCTACTACTGAGTGTGGGTGACATTATACTGTTAGCGAGAAAGCATCACTCATAGTTGTTAAATGTCACTCATAATGACACTGAAATTATGAAAATGGCACACATAAGCAATCTGTAACCTTGGCAGCTATGCACATGGACATGGTAGCCTTCTTTGGGAAAACCTCCAAACTAGTGACAATAGTATGCAATCCAAGAACACCCACAGCGCCAATAAGTTGGCTGTTGCACAAAAACTGCATAACATGCTAAATAGCATGCATACGCTTTATAAATCCCATTAGAATAGACCAACAGCCAATTCTCTTGCCAGCCCACCGCATCACTACATGTCTGCAGGACTGAAGAGCTTTACTGTTCAGTACATGGTCACAGCATCTTAACACTAGAGGGGTGAAGACTCATCCATCCCCAGGGCTCCGGTACTGCTCAGTAACAGGCTTCCGGCCTGCACCACATTAACCAGCTGCAAGGTCCTTGCTTTCAAGTGTAGGCCAGACAGTGCAAGTGGCTGGATCTGCCCTTCAAAACCCTTAACTAGGAGTCTTAACGATAGAGGTAACGGCACATTGTGTCCCATGATTCTTTCACCAAGGGCAGAAAGTAGGGACTTCAACTAGCTTCTGCACAACATACGATGCACCCATCATTCATGATTAAAAGTCCAAGGCAGAAGTGTTTCCTAGCAATAGATATGTCTCATTGGAATCAGTGAGAAATAATGACACCCAGTAAATAATCTACAGTCCTTTAGGTTACGGGGCATCCATTCCTCAAAACCCCTGCTCGGTCTAAGGCCTTAGTATGCCAGTACCCATACAGGCAGGTGGTGGTCCCTGGGGGTGGGGGAGGGAGTCCACCGCCCCGCTAAATTTCAACAATAGCCCCAGGGAGGTGGTGATCCCGGGTGGTCCGCACGGCCCACTCGCTACATTTGAACAATAGCCCTGGGGAGGTGGTGGTTCCCGGGGTGAAAATGAGCTCTTGGAGGGGCGGCCCTGTGCGTCCTCCTCCTTTTATTTTTCTATGCCCCCGGAACCCGGTCCACGTGGGGGCTATAATGTAAATAAGCGCAGGAGCCACATTTGTTTTTATATTTTTATTTTTACTGCGGATTTGCGGCTTCGTCGCCATTTCGCTGCAATAATTCTTTTTAAAGTGCTTTTTTGCCCTGTTGGGGTCCCTCTGGGACCCAAGGACCAGGGCTGCGGGGTCAGGGTATTCCTACCCTGTCCCCTTCTCTGTAAAAACATTCAATAGATGGTTAACACAATATTTCTTCTTTCTTTCAGTGTTGGTAAAAAAAAAATGCTTTCACAATGATAGTGCTGCTGTCAGAGCATTAACAGCACATCTGACAAGCTCACACTTGCAGGCCCATTCCCGATACAATAATCTGCAAATGGATCCACCCCAGTGTGTGAAAATAAAAACTGTAAATACAGAATGCAGAACCGTGTCAGCAAAAACATATTACGCTTTCCCACACTGCATTTGTTTTTTAAATAAGGCTTGTTAAACCTGCTCTATTATGTGCAAGTACTACAAATGAAAAGCACATTTTATAAAACATTTTAATTTCCTTCCAGTGTACTTTGTATGACTTGTAATAATAAACATTGTTGCGTAAAACACATTTTAACCCCTTCGATGGTCATGACGAGCTCAGCTCGTCATGCGGCGCGGTCGGGCTGTGCGCATGACGAGCTCAGCTCGACACGACCACGCCCGCGATCGGAATGTCCAGCACCTGGGCGGAATTCCGATCGCGGCGAAGCGGTTAAAGATCAGTACATTATCCCCAACAAAAACGCACGCTTCTCAAAATATTGACAAACATCTGCAGTCTTAGCAAACATTGAATACTATATGGATGAACACTGAAATGATCCAAATCTTTCCAAAAAATGCAAAAATCTATTTTAAAAAGTTGAGTAATATAAAAAAAACTTAACAAGTAACATGTTTCATATGGTCATACATTACCAGCTCAGGGTTTGTGGTTTATAAACGTTACCAGAACTTAATGACAATACTGGCCTTTGTTACACAGTTTCCCAGAATGTATTCTGTATATATATATATATATATATATTAGTTTTAATAGCAGCCCAATATGTGCCCCACTAAAATTCACTTCACTGGATGCACACGTTCAAAATAAGCACCTGCTTATAAAAATTAAACACTATATCTTTGAAAATCTGATCTTTAGATTACGTGACAGGGGCCCTTTTTCAAACAAAACAAAAGCAGTGCAACATGACGTAGACAGACTTATTTCTGCCACATGCTGAAACAGTTACATCACCCAAATCTCCAGTCTTTTGGCGGAGGACCACCAATCATATTATGAGCTCCCTGCCTGCCTGACTGCGTGTCATCATTTCGCACTGATCACAATGGGACATATCTATTGCTAGGAAACACTTCTGCCTTGGTCTTTTAATCATGAATGATGGGTGCATCGTATGTTGTGCAGAAGCTAGTTGAATTTGCCACTTTCTGCCATTCGTGACAGAATCATGGGAGACAATGTGCCGTTACCTCTATCGTTAAGACTCCTAGTTAAGGGTTTTGAAGGGCAGATCCAGCCACTTGCACTGTCTGGCCTACACTTGAAAGCAAGGACCTTGGCTCCCCAGGATGCAGCTGGTTAATGTGGGGCAGGCCAGAAGCCCGTTACTGAGCAGTACTGGGCCCTAGGGATGGATGAGCCTTCACCCCTCTAGTGTTAAGATGCTGTGACCATGTACTGAACAGTAAAGCTCTTAAGACCTGCAGAGCTGGAGTGATGCGGTGGACTGGCAAGAGAATTGGCTGTTGGTCTATGCTATTGGGATGTATAAAGCGCATGCATGCTATGCAGTTTTTGTGTAACATAGCCAACTTCTTGGCGCTGTTGGTGTTCCTGGATTGCATACTATTGTCACTAGTTTGGAGGTTTAAACAAAGAAGGCTACCTTGTCCATGTGCATAGTTGCCAAGGTGTCAGATCGCTTATGTGTGACATTTTCATTATTTCAGTGTAATTATGAGTGACATTCAACGACTAGGAGTGAGACACTTTCTCACTAACAGTATAATGTCACCCACACTTAGTAGCAGCATGGCATAGCCTAGGTTGGACACCTGTTGCCGAATGGGCGACAGAGAAACAATAAATTCAACAGATTCCATGCCTTGGCCAGCCTGAATCTCCCTGGCTAGCAACCAATCAAATTAATGGCTTGATCAGATCATGATCAATTGACAGAGTCTGTTCAGGCTCTCTGCCAGGTGGAACCCAGGCTGACTACAGGATGTGAGAGGGGCCCCAGCGGGGATTTTCACCCTGTACAGTTCTCCAATTAGGCCCCTCTCTTACTGCAGTTTAGACTGACCCAGTTTTTGGCATGTATTTAGAAGCTTTGTTTTGTGGTTAAACATGCACGTATGCACGTCTGTTTGATACTATGGTTTGAGCAGGGGTGCTTTTTTACATTAATTAGGCGGGTGTGTGGTTTTGTGTTTCGGTCTTCAAGTTCCTTTGGCTTGCATATGAGTTTCTGTGATAGCAGGATATTTCCACATCATAATATATTGAGATTCCTATTCCTCCTATTGTACACTAGCGCCATCTTGTGGCCTTAGAAAAACTAGCTCAGCTTTTATGCAGCCATGGAACTACATGGTTTTATTGCACTTCAGGACACCTTTCTTTTGCGTGACAATCTCAGGCATTGTGGCACAAATACGTTATTCTAACGTGAGATGCATGTGGGGTCAGTGTACTACTCGATTCCCCCGCAGGGGTGGATGTGTTGAGTGGGTGGTTGTGGTGAGTGAGTGGAGGACTGATCTTATCACTTTCCACCTAACATGTCTGGGCACGGAGAGGTGTCTGGTGTTGGCTGCATAACGAGGGAAAGAAGAGATTGGGTACTGCAACCTTTCACCAAAGATTTGCTAGTGCAAGACTGTCTTCAAAGCACAGAGGCCCCCTGTCTCCCTGTACCAGTGTCTTCTCCCCCTGGGTGTCACTCTGGCATGGTCCCCATTATCTTTCAGTCCCCTCCTCGCAATACCCTGCCCCACAGTTTCCCCAAGCTGTAGATTCACTGCCCGATGAATTCCTCCCTTAATGACAGTGTAACTGTAACTAACCTGCTGCTCGTTCTGTCCCAGTGTCCATGCCACCGCTTGCTTGTCAGTCAAAATGCAGTGCAGCTTGCAGTGGGTGCTGCTGCCTGCTGGCAATGTGCAAGTGGGTACCTGTGCAGATTCTAGCTGATGCCACCTGTGAAAGAGCCAATGGATGCACATGCATTACTGATGCCATCAGGTGAATATGCCAGTTCAGGTGGTGGGAGTACCAGCCGGGTGATGTTAATGTTGTCCTTCCTGTGCCTCGGCCTGTTAATCCTGTACACTGGTATTTGTAAATCGAAAACACCGGATAAGTAAAGGCTGATGTGCTGTTATCATTATTCACTAAGGTAGCAGATCATGCAGGCATGTAGGCACATATTGCATCTCCATTGTAATTACTGGTAAGTAATACTAGATCCTAAATCGTGTCGAATTGTAGCTTCGTGTCAGAGTATTAGTTGAATATCTTGGCGTTGCCAAGCTTGATTGGCTTGGTCAGTTACTTCTCTTCAGGTGTGGTGTTAGTGTTTGCTGGCTGATGCCATCCTCATGTCTAAATGCATGAATCAAGTTGTGTTTGTTGCAAGTGTGGTGCAGTTTGGGGTTTTCAAACAGGCGGCGCAAAGAGGCAATTTTTAAGGTGCTTTTAAAAAGCAGCTAGTCCTGCAAGGAGTGTATTTTATGGGAAGCGTGTTACATTAATCAGCTCTCCAGACAAGAAGGGGCCTCTCTCTAATTTGTTTTTAGGTTTGGCGTAGTCCGTGTTGCTGGCAGGATTCATTCATGCCTTTTGGAGGTTGGTGGGCTGTAGGTTGGGAGGAAGCCTATATTATTTGCGAGTATTGTTGAAAACAGTTCTTACATTATCTTTTCAGGTCTGGGTGATGCGTCAGTGCCCTCTCTCCTGCATTCTGCTTACTACTTGGCATTTCATTCTCTTAATGGATCTGGAGATAAACTCTTGCCATAGTTAATCAATTGTAAATCGCATTAACATTTTTACTTAGCATTTCGTCCCGAACCCCTGCTGATTCTAAGCCCTGAAAATAATGGGTTTCAACCAGCACTGAAAATAATAGGTTTGTTTTTAAATTAACTTGTATATATTAATTTAAATTGCCGAGCTAGTATGACTTGCCAGCAATTCACCCAATTTCATGCTACTAAATTAACTGACATCAGAAGGCGAGAAGACTAGTTTACCTTACCAGGATTGAAACTCTTGACCTTCAGATCACAGCAAATGTCAACAGGGAGTTTTGACTCACTGACCGATTATAGAAAAAGTTACAAGTTGCAAAATTGCTCCTCTTGAAAAAGTGTCTTCTACAGTGCTTAATTTGGAGAGAAAAATTAGTTGCCCAAAGTTTTTCCTAGAAGTCCACAGTGCCTATTTCTGCCTCCACCTCTTGCCTCTTTCCTCCACAAACCTACACTTCCTGTCTCTTTATCTCACTCCTGTAGGTTTTTTTCAACCCTGCTTTATCCCTCTCCTGCTGTTTTTCTCTCTTCCTTCTCTCTTTCTGTCTCTTGCTCTGGGTCAAAAACGAGGATGAAAAATAAGGCCTGGTCCCCAAAAGAGTCTCGCTTTACCAAAGGGACAGAGGTACTACCTTCATCCACCTCCACACGCATTAGTGGACTAAGATGATTTACCTGCTCCCTTTCAGATAGGGGACCGCCAGATCAATAGTGTGGCAGTACAACACCTGACCTACACTCGCGCTGGTCACCGGCAGTAAGGTGGTAGGAGTGATGTACCTTTTGAGTGACTGTGGCATGAGGAGTAAAGACATGACATATTTGCATCCTATCTGGATGAACATTCAAGCCTGCAAAGGGGATCTCTTCACTTTCAGATGGGCACAGATTTAGATGATGGTGGGTGGAACTATAAGAGATATTGCACCATTATCAGTCCTGCCAAGTATCACGCATCCGGTGTGACACTCACGCATTTCAGTGCGGTGTTCCGCATCACCGCACTGAAATGCATTGTCACGCATTTTGCCGACTCGCCAGCTCGCTCCACCGGCGGCGCCTGGGCACGGCTCTGCTGCTCCGAGAGACGTGTGCTGCCAGTGCCAGCAGCTGCTCTGGGCTCTTAAAGTTCATAATAGTTAATCACCGGCATGAATCATCTGACTGAGACTGCTCTCAGCTCTGGTGGCTGAGAGCGCGCGGCGCCGATTTAGGCTACAATGTAACAATGGTGCCTCAGCCTGGCTCCAGGCTGCAATTATTCCCGCCGCGCGGCTTAGTTTGACACACTGCTCGCTGCCAATAATTGGGGGGGGGGGCGGGGCCGCTCTCTCTGCAGTCAGGAGGAAGTCAGAGGAAGTGAGCACTGAGCGGCGCGGGGACTCAATTGAATTGAGTGGAGTCAGTCCTCGCCGTGGCGTGCAGCACTTAGTTCTGTCTTCGTGCGCAGCTGGCGCGCCCGCCGCAAATTAGCGTTGCTAGCCCAGAGACCGGGTCACTGCCGGCGAGGACTCGCCGAGAGTCCCGAGTGAATTAATAATTTCAAGTGTCACCGCGGCGCGGCGACACAACAGTGCCAGGACACGTCACCCCTCGCCGGTTCATGAACATTATGATTCATCTGCTCATTTGTTGGAGGCTCCCGGGGCACACTAGACAAGTCACGCCGGCGGTCATACTGGGGTCTCGTTCCTGAAATTCGTGCCTTTGAGCATGTAAGAAAAGAATTTGGGAAAAAATTGAGCGTATTCGACCATCATTCATTATGTTGCACCCTGAGCATTTGAAATAGCAGTTACATATTACGAAACATCAGAGGCCTCATTTTCACGTAGTAAACATGGTGAATGAGCACAATATAACTGCAGAGAGTCACGTATTTCTTTTATTTCTTGGCTCAGTTTGCAGTCACTTGTTTGTAGATTAACTCCGCCGCATGTTTAAAAGGATTGTTTCCACCTGTGTTGTTTATGATGAGTTTGCTGACTATCACTTTGTTTGGAGGATAACTTTGTTTGTATTTGGGATGGTATAATGGGCGGCTAAGTTGCCGACATTGTCCTGAATATGCTGATTTCTACACTGGCTCTTCTCTCTACACATCGTAAGTCGAGCATTTGCTTATGTTTGGCTTATTTGTATTTTCATGGATGCTTTTACTCAGGCCACCACTCAGCACGGGCGCATTGATTTGCAGAGCAGCTCGCTGTCGCCTTTTGCACCCCCGTTAGTGCACTTTACTTCAATTACTTCTTAGAGTTTCTTGTTGCTCAAATGGGTGTAATTTCTGATATTTATAGGTTTCCCTATATGTTTAATTGCATGATTTTTGCTCGCGAGAAAGTGTCACTCATATTCGTTGAAATGTCACTCATAATTACACTGAAATTATTAAAATGTCACACATAGCAATCTGAAACCTTGGCAGCTATGCATTATTTTAAAGATTGATTTAAAATCATTTTATTCCGCTTATTCCTTGGTGGTTGATAACTGCAAAAAAATGGGTGCTGGTTCCCACCACCTGCAACCACTGCCACCTGCACAAATTTTGCACTGCACGCAGCCGTCATGTTCACTCTCTCATAGGAATGGCATTTATCTGAGTACGAAGTGCAACCAATTTGATACCGCAGGCACTTCCGGTCGGGAACGGAACGTCCGGTCGGGAAAGGGCTCAGAATAGGGACTACTTTTTAACGATATAAGAGACCACTGGTATTACAATTTGAAGGCGAAGTTGTTTTGGCGCCCAATCCTCGTCACACAAGGAATAATTTTCGTCATTAAATGAAGAACACCGGTGACGTGAAACCCCTGTTCTGGGCCGGTAAATTCTTCATTACTGTGTGAAATCGAGAAAGACTTTATTTATATCTGCAGCAGTGGCCCAGTAGCTGCTCCTAATTACACTCCGGACGTGTATGCGCTGGAAAAGGTGAGTAACATTTAAATGAGGCCACGACGGTCGTTTGCTCATGTTTTATGACTTGAAGGTTGCTCTCTAGCGTCATCGGGTGCCGGTGTGCTGTTCACGCTCCCATCGACGCCTCCCTCGTGTGTTCTAAAAGTCACGGCGCCGCGTCACGCTTTTATTTATCGGGATTCGCAGGTGTTTGTAGTGTTGGGCCTCAGGCCCACATGGTGAAACAGTAACGGACACAGACACAGGCTAGTGTGGTACAGTAACTGGCCACGAGCACGTGCACCCAGGCCCTTTTATTGGCGGGGCCACGTCACTCGTAACACCCGTGATGGATGGGTGTGGGGGTGCAGTGTGTCCAGCCCTCTAGGGAGTTGCTGGGAGTACAGCTTCCTGCCGAACACTAGAACGTGTCCGGCAGGACACTACATTCCTCCTCAACTTTATTGAAGAACAAGTACAACTTTAGTCCAAACCTGTGGGGACAAAACAAACAGTTAACGGAAATACCACAGGGTCCATAAGTCTTCTGAGTCAGGTGGCGGGAAGACATCAGGCATGGGCCGGGGACTCGGCCTGCAGCAGGACCATCTCGGCGGGCACTCGTAGTTTAACCTGAGGGGCTCAGGACACGACCGCTGGCTTGGAGACGTCCCCTGCATACCGTCGGCTCACAGATGACGACGTGTCTTGCAGTCGAGGATGGTCTGCGGTGAATTCTAACAGTTCATACAGTGGGTTGCGTCATGGACATGGATGGAGTCCCTGGTGAAAGTTCCTGGAGGTGTTGCCTGATCAGTTGTCTCTGTGGAACCGCTTGGCTGTAACCGATAACCTGTCGGTGGGGCAATGTCTCTTCTCACTCTCCCGCCTGGGGAGGTCCGTTGTCGGGGTTGCTGCGGGACTGCAGGAGGACTGCACTGGGGCTGCTTGTGTGCCGACTGGGGGCAGCTGCAGGACTACCGAGGAGCCGTTACTGAGTCTCACGCACAACCCGCGAGGGTAGATGAGTCTTGGTTAAGACTTGCTCTCGCTGCCGCGGTTCAGGTGGGTGCCATGTCCACAGGTAGCCTCTGGTTTCTTTTGTCGGCTGGTGTGGCAACCAGGGAGTACTCCAGTCCAGTGGTACTCTAGGAGTGATGTTGTTTGACGCTTGTGCTGAGGGCTGGCATGATGGCGGAGGCCAGCCCGGTGGTGAGTCGGAATGACAGGTGGTGGGGACTTGCTGGGAGAGTTGGAAGTGAGGAGGGACTTAGCTGCCAGGTGTCTCCGTCGTGCTGAGATTGATCTTTGGTGGCGGCCTGGCACGGCGAGTGTGCGGATCTTCTTTTGCCTGACTTGGGGGCCACTGCCGACTCCATCTTGAGGCGGTGTGAAGAGGGACACTCGGTGCTGATCTCCACCCACGGCATCTGCGGCCTGGAGCAGGGATGCCGTTGACTTGGACTGCCGACACTCTGGGATGGACGGTCGCCTGGGGAAGCGTTGGGGAGAGAGGCGGATTGCGCTTGCTGCGGCTTGTGCTCGGTTCTCCCGTGAGGCTGTGTCCAGGGACGTCGGCCCGCGTTGGTGGCTGTCTGGTGTGTCAGGGTGTGCTCTTGGCTTGCTGTGTGAGTCCTCGGTCTTCTCCTCCTGTTGGTCTTTTCACCACACCTGTGTTCGTCCAGTTTTCAGTGTGACAGGGCTGTCACTCTTCTTCCCTTTCGTGTGACATGGCTGACACTCTTCTTTTCTCGAGGGTGTTGCAGGGCTGTCACTCTTCTTCCCTTTTGTGTGACATGGCTGTCACTCTTCTTTTCTCGAGGGTGTTGCGCTGGGACCTCGAGGTAGCGCTGTCGTGGCGCCTGCTTCTGCCTTTGTTCTGGCGTGCTTGTCAGGACTGGTCACTTCTTGTGACGTGCTCCTTGCTTGCTGGGTGACGTGACGTCTGGTCATGTGTCACCGGTTGTGGGAGCGCATGTTGCTGTGGCGGCCTGCCACGTGGAGTGTGCGACTCCTCTCTTGCCTGTCGTGGGTCACCGCTGACTCCATCTGGAGGTAGTGCGAGGGAGGACGCTCTGCGTTTCCTTCGGCCCACTGCGGGGCTTCGCTGGGGAGGTGGAGATGTAGGGGATCTCCCTCCAGCAGTGCTTCTTCGTTGCGACTGTCTGGCAGGTCGGCTTCTTCCTGGCGACCGTCTGGCAGGTCGTCTTTTTCTTTGTGACCGTCTAGCAGGACGGCTTCTCTTTTGGCGCGCATCCGACTGCGCCCTTCGTTTGCTTCACTGGACGCGCTGGCTGCGCATTTTCTTCGGTCTGTCACTCCCGGAACGGAAGCAGCTGTCCCTGTGCTGCTGTGCACTTGCTTGGTGCTGTGTTCTCCTCTTCAACCTTGGTGCAATGGAGATTTGGTCGCTCTCTGTACTGCGTTCAGCAGTGCTTCTCTCGGTGGAGATGTCTCTATCTCCTGGGCGTCTGCCTTCTGCGCGCATCTGACGTGGTGCGCTTCGTGTTCTTCCGGGACGCTTTCTTCTGGCACACGGTGTGATTTCCTCTCCGGCAGTGGCGTCGGGCAGCCACGTGCGGTGCGTGCTCTACATCAGTCTTTTCTTGTGCTGTTGATGGGGACAGCCCCCTTGAGACATTGCCATCTGTTCCGCTTGCTTGCGTCGGCTCTCACGGCCGGTCTGTGTCTTGGACTTCTTGGGGCCGTTGGGTGGACATGGAAATATTCGCGTTGCCGCTGACTATTTCTCCTGTGCCGCTGTGGCTCCTTCGGCTGTGCAGGGCATTCGCTGATTCTTGGTGGGTGTCCTTGCTGCTTTTGCTTGCAGGGTGCAGAGGGCCACTCTCTGAGCACTCCTGTCGGAGGGCACGGCTTGCTGTGCCCGGAGCAACTTGGGGCACCTTGGGGCTCGAGTGTGGCGTGGGAGTTTTCCTCCCTCCGACGGAGAGGCAGCCCGTTGGGGGCATGTGGTGCACGCAGCAGAGATTCTGGAGAGATTTTTGGAAGTACTTGGTTGCAGCTTGACTGGACAGTGCCCATTTAGAGTTTCCTGCTTTTCAGCGACTGTTTGCCAGAGTTGATGCCCGTATTGCTGGGTGTGGAGGACTCTCAGCTTTCCTCACTGCAGGCCTTGGGCGAGATGAGGGTACCTGCTGGTGCCTTGCAGTAAGCACCACGTGGCTCAGCAGACATCCGGTCGCATCAGCTCTTCGGGGTGGCAGCGCGTCAGCGTGGTACCGGGTACTTGCTTGCTGGTGTGTGGCTGTGTTGCCGAAAGTGGACGCCACACTGGGGTGGAGATGCAACTGCAAGTTGGGCTAGTGGTGCTAACACGTCCCCAGTCCTTTATTGCTGGTATTATGGGTCCTCCCACACGTTACTCTAGTAAGTCATGCAGTGCTGTAAGCCGAAGGATCACCGCAGTCTGTGTACCTTTGCGTGCATTTCCTTGTAGTGTGTTCATTTGGTTTAAGTACAGTATGTCCGGTGGCCACTAGATGGCAGTGCCGCGCTTCACACTCCCAGGCCCCGGCAGTTTGTCTTGGAACTGCGGGCCTCTGCCGTCACGGAGATGCAGGCACTAGGCGGTGTGGTGTTTTGCTGATGCCGCCGGCCTCGTGTTGGAGTCTGGACACGCAGTGGTCGCATGGTGAGGTTGCGGCTCTTGTGCTTTGGCAGGTGAGCAACTATTGGCTGTCTGCTCGTGTTGGTTGCGGCAGGGACGTGGCTGCTCGGTGCACGATTTGTCTTAGTGCTCATCCATATGTTGGGCCTCGGGGCGGCCCGCAGGGCATTGCTCTCTATATGCCGTGGTGCTGGCTGACCTCGCAGGCTGTGGCAGTTTGTGGGGACGCTAGTGCGGTGAGTGACCAGCAGGTGGCGCTGAAGCAACTGCCTCCGAGTCGCCTTACTCTCGGTTCTCCGGGCCATGCAGGTCCAGCGATGCAGCCGCACAGGGCATGATTCCCGCTCCCTCGGGTGGCACCGATGGGGGCGGCGCTCTCTGCTCCGTGAGAGGCCGCGCGGCGCTCCTCTATGTCACTGTGGAGGTCGGCGCTCTCACTGGACTCGGGCGGTCGCTGAGTGGGCACCAGCTGCACTGGCGAGGGGAGGTGACACGGGATTCGCTCGCGGGTCACTGGGCGGGGGATTCGCTCGCGGGTCACTGGGCCCTGCAGGCACGTTGGTGAGCGGGGTTACGCACTCACCGGGATCGCCAGGCTGTCCCTCCTTCCTCCCTTCGTGCATCAGTGGGGATTGAGGCACGGATGGACTCCGGGCGACGCTCCGGGGGTTGTGGGGAGCGGTGTCGCGCCTGGTCACCACAGCAGTCACTGGTGGCCGTGGATATCGCTGTGGGGGTGCCGCCTCTCTGGCTCGTTTCCTCCCCCACGAGGGACGATGAAGTGCCGAGCTGCAGGCACGCGGGGTGGGCTACCCGCCTCGTCGCCAGTGTAGTGTTGGGCCTCAGGCCCACATGGTGAGACAGTAATGGACACAGACACAGGCTAGTGTGGTACAGTAACTGGCCACGAGCACGTGCACCCGGGCCCTTTTATTGGCGGGGCCACGTCACTCGTGACACCCGTGATGGATGGGTGTGGGGGTGTAGTGTGTCCAGCCCTCTAGGGAGTGGCTGGGAGTACAGCTTCCTGCCGAACACTAGAACGTGTCCGGCAGGACACTACAGTGTTGTTCACCGGAAGAGCGGGAGATGTCACGTGATGTGTGTAAAGTACGACACTGGCCTTTAATATTAGCTTTCTAGCTTGTCCGGATCCCGGCAGTGAAAAGTAAAAACACGCTCAGATTACCTCTTTTGTCAATCAGTCTCAAAGTTCTACAAAACACTACTTCCATCCTGTCTACAAACCACTGCGCGAGTCGCAACACATTAGAGTACTTGTCATCACAAACTTTCACAAATATGTGTTGCGACACGCAGGTTGTCTATTCTAACTAGCAGTGCGTGGTGGTATTGAATTTTGACAACACGAGTGTGTGATTGAGGGTCTGTGGAGCGTGGAAAGGGTACCCGAGATTCACTTCAAACTATAGGGTACACGCATGAGAGAAAGTGTAGTCTGTGTGGCTCTCATTTTAGGACAGAGGGATCTGGTGTGGTGTATGTTATGGCCCCCCTGGAGAGAGGACAGGACACGGTGGTGGAGCTAACACTTTATTTTCTCCGTAAAGGGAGAGCCGTCCTTTTCTCTTTTCGCGCCGCGATCCACTCGCTCCGCGTCACGTCACTCCCACAATGCTTTGCGGCGAGTCACGTGACGGCGGAAGGCTGGACCGCGACACTACACATCTTCCCCCTTAACAACAATGAAAACAAGAACACTAACTGGGTTGCAGCGGATAAGGAGAAAGAGAACAAGAGAGAGAGATAGAAAAGGATTCACAAGTGAAATTCACTGAACCGTTTCGGAAGCTTCACTGTTCGGCCCTTGCGTGTGTGCGTGACGGGTCCATGGATCTCCTGCGCCCTTCATCCACTGGATCCGGCCGTCCTCGCACTCTCCTCGTGGCCTCTTTCTTGAGTATCAAAAATCTCTTGCGAGGTGCCTGCACTGTCTGTGTCCTGGTTTGGCAGACACGGTGTTTGCCGCTTGGCCGCCAGTTCATCAGCAGTAGCCAAGGTACATGTCTGGCTCATAGTCGCATTACCACTGTCTCTTCTCTCTGGTTCTGTGGTCGGTGCTTCCTCCTCGCTGGCGTTGTTGGTCTCTCCTTCATGATCGCTGGTGTGAGTGTTGTTACTGTCCATGCCCCAATCAAGGATTTTGTTGCACTTGGCCATTCTGGATTGTGACCACACCTTGCCGTCGCTCAACAAGGCCGAGCGTGTATACAGGTCTACGACCCGTAGGGGCTTACTGAATTTGCTGTCTCCCTTCTTTCCTGGGTGGCCCAGTTTGACTCTGAAACCCAGTCACCCTCTGCTAGCATGACTTCTCGCACCTTGTGCCTCGTGTCGTAGTTGGCTTTGTAGATGCGCTGGGCTTTCTCTATGTTGCTCCGGATGACTGCCGGGGACCATTTGCTCTAGAGTCGCATGTTCATCCAGGCTGTGTTGTCTCTGGTGAAAGGTTCCCTGCCTCTTAGGATTTTAAACGGGCTGTAGCCAGTGAGGGTGGGGGTGATGCGATACGCCCACACTGTGCTCCTGACTTCTGTCTCCCAATTCTTCCCGGCGCTGATGGCAGCCTAGACGGAGCCCATGATCACTCGGTTAAAGCGTTCTACTTGGCCATTTCCGGCTGGGTGGTAGACGGGCGTGTGTTTGGTTTGGATGCCGTTTCGGGTGGTGAAGGCTATCCATTTTGCCGATGTGAATTGGGGTCCATTGTCACTTGTGATTATTTTGGGAATGCCTTCCCTCAGGAAGGTATTGGTGAGGAAGGAGATGACAGTGTCTGAGTCCACTGATTCGCAGATTTCGACCTCTGGCCACTTCGAGTATCGGTCCACTAAGACGTTGAGGTGCTTGGGCGTGCCCCAGGAGTCCAGGATGGGGCCTACAATGTCAACAGATAATTCCTCCCAGGGGTTGTTGGGGGTGTTGAACTCCCCCATGGGGGGGTCTCATCGTGGTGAGTGTTTTGTCGGCACTGGCACAATGCTCACATGCTCTCACGAATCTCTCCACTTGGCTGTCCATAGCTGGCCACCAGTACAATAGTTTCATTCTGCTTTTCGCTTTTACGATGCCCAGGTGGCCTTCGTGTGTAATGTGGAGTATGCGATCCACCAACCCCTTAGGGGGCACAACTCTGTCACCACGCAGCAGGAATATGGTGTCATCGCTAATGGAGAGTTCGTCGCGGACCTCCCAGTACTTCCTGAGGTCGTTCTTTGTGTGCTTCTTTTCTGGCCAGCCTTGAGTAACGTACAGTTTGACCTGTGAGAGTTCTGCATCCTGTGCATATGCTGCTACCCAGTCCTGGGCACTGATGGTGTGTTCGTGATCTGTCATGAATGCAACACTGTACTCGTCCCAGTCGGACTGTGTGACCGCCCCTTCCATGGCCGCCACCCTGCTGAGGAAGTCCGCTACCTTATTCTGTGGACCAGGGATGTATTCGACATCATACACAAAGTCCAACAGACGAAGTGTCATTTTCGCAATGCGTGGGGTGGCCGTCACGTTGCCGCTGGATGTGAGGACTTTGATCAGGGGTTTGTGGTCCGTTCGAAGCGTGAATCTTGACCCCCACAGATACTGTTGAAACTTTTCCATCGCCCAGATGGACGCTAGCATCTCCTTTTCAATCACGCTAAACTTCTCTTCACTGGGGGTGAGGGATTGCGAGGCGAACCCCACGGTGGTTTCTGTGCCATCCGCTGCTCTCTGGGAGAGGACTGCTCCTAATCCTTTGTCACTGGCGTCCGTGGTGAGGATGCTGGGCGCAGAGCCGTCAAAGCCATGCAAGGGAATCGCCTCGCAAATATCTCTTTTGATGGATGTGAATTCCGCTTCGGAATCTTCAGTCCAGGAAAAGGCATTCTTTTCTTTCAGCAGTTGACGTAGGCTGTGCGTTTTGGTGGCGAAGTTTCTGACGAATTTACTGTAAAATTCCGCCAGTCCCAGAAATGAGCGGACATCGTCATTGGTCTTTGGGGTGGGAGCAGACATGATGGCTTCCACGTTGGCTGTTTTTGGGGAGATGCCCGTGTCGCTGATCTCATGTCCCAGATAGGTCACCTTGAGTAAGCCAAACTTGCACTTCTCCAGCTCCGCCGTGAGGCCGATGGCTGCCAGCGTGCGCAGTACGGTGTGCAGTATGTTGTCGTGCTCGGCCTTGGTCTTCCCCATGACGAGGATATCGTCCTGGAAGTATAGGACTCCGTGGACGTCTTTGAATAGTGCGTGCATGAGTTTTTGGAAGACGGCCACAGCGGATGCTAGGCCGAAATGTAGACACCGGAATCTATAGCAGCCGAAGGGTGTGATGAAGGAGGTGAGCTTCCTGCACGATGGATGGAGCAACACCTGGTGGTACGCTGCTTTGAGGTCGATGGTAGAGAACCATTTCACCCCTTTGGTCTGGGCCAGCATTTCGTTGATTTTGGGCAGCGGGAACTTGTCAACGATGATGTTTTTATTCAGCTCTCTGAGGTCTCTGCAAAGACGTATTTTCCCGCTCTGTTTCCGCGCCACCACTAAGGGCGCAAGCCATTCAGCGCATTCTATTGGTTCAATGATGCCGTTGTCCTCCAACCGTTTCAGTTCCAGTTGTATGGCCTCTCTGCAGTTAAATGGGATATTCCTGACTTTGTGGGAGACTGGTACAGCTCTTGCCTTGAGCATGATCTTGTGGGTGAACTTGGACATCTTTCCGATGTGGTCTCGGAAAACCTCTGGGAACTCCGCTTTCAACGAGGCTGGTGTGGATGGGTCGTCCATCATGAGCACTTGTGTGTCACCGCCTGGGTTGAGTTGTATGCCCAGTGCTCCTTGGTCCGCCCACCCTAGGACGGATGGTCCTTTCTGTGCGACGTACAATTTTCCTGTCGTGTGCCTGCCTTTGAATTCGAAACGGAGCCGCCGGAACCCCACCATGGGTATCTTCTCTCCGGTATAAGTGACGGGGTGGACGTCTGTGGGATGAAGGTGGTCCCCCACTACGTGGGCAAAGTCTCTGTCCCATAGATGTTTTTGGATGATCGTGTATGGGGAACCGGAGTCTGCCACCATGGCTATCTGTACGCCCCCAATTATTAACAGGCAGGACGGCTTTTTCGTGGTGGTGCCGCCGATGCCCAGGATTTGGTCTTCGATGCAGATGATGCAGTCTTGGTAGGTTTGGTCCGCACCGCCTTGATCGTCGGATTCATATTGGACATATTTGACAGCGGCGCTTCGGGGTTTCCGTCTGCAGACTTTGCCGAAGTGTCCGGTGACTCCGCAGAAGGAGCACTTGACATGGAATGCCAGGCACTTCCTGTCGTTGGCCATGTGGGATTGACTGCCGCATCTGTAGCAAGTTCCTCGCTTGTCCGAACTGGTGCGGCTGGGCCCTGAGGGTTTGGACGCCGCTTGCCTGTTGGTGGCTGAGCCGGGACTGGCCATGGGTTTGGCGTTCGGGATCTTCCGGTCTGTTACCTTGCAAACTGTGGGCTGGTGTTCAGTCGCTTTCTTGGCGGCGAGTGCGCACCGCTTAGACAGCTCCGCTCTCTTGACTTTTGTGATGATCTCAGGGAGGGACGCTTCGCCACTGACCCACAGCTTCTCCTGGACGCTGGTGTGTGTGGTGTGCATTATGATCTTGTCTCGTATGAGGTCATCGTGCAGGGTCCCAAATTTGCAGTTTATGGCGAGCTTCTTGAGGGCTGCCACGTAGTCCTCAACTGTTTCTGACTCGGTCTGTTTGCGCTGGAAAAATTTGTACCGGTCGATGGCTGTGCAGATAACTGGCTGATAATGGTTGTCCAAGTCTTCCAAAGCATGTTGGAAGACGTCGTCGTCAGCGGCTCTGGGCTTCTTTACCATGTTTTCGTAGGCGCATAGGCCTTCTGGTCCCAAGTTATGCAGTAGGATTTTCTTCCTGCGCTTACTGGAGAACGCCTCCTCCCCTTCGTCTTCAAGCGCCGATAGGTAGTTCAGGAAATACCCTTTCCAGTTGGCCCATTTCATGGCCGGTTCCCCTGGTTTGGGTAGGAAGGGGACCGGATTTGTTAAGGAGAAGGTTTGTGCGCACATCACGAATGGGGGGAGGGGAGGCGGTGCGCCTTGATACGTGTGGTGGCCGCTAGGTGTGCACAGAAGTACGACACGCTGATACTTGTTACCTTGTTGTTGGGCACGTCAGAGCCTGGATTTCCAGTAGGGGTTAGTGCTGAACGCTGGTGACCTCCGTATGGTGAGGCAATTCAGGGCCGTGAGTCGGGTGCCCTCTTTCTGGCTGGCTTGCAGTGGTGGTTGGCAGCAGGTGGTGTGGCCGTGAAGCGCGTGGACGTTCCCCTGAGGCTGTGGGGTCCTCTGTGAATTGCACGTGCGGGGCGGAATACGCGCCGACCGCTCTGTCCCCACGTGCAGGCAGGTGTAGCAGGTGCAGAAGGAGTAAGTGGAAAGCGTAAGACGTGCGCCGAGGTGCGCGCCGAAAATCTCAACGCTGCTGCCGCAATACTTGCTTTGATGGATGTGGGGGACTGGCCACGCCCGCCGCATCAACTTTGCCGGCTCTCCCTTTCTTGACGGCGGCTGGAGTCGGCCGCGTGGGTCTGCCGCCTCATCGCCAACTGTGGTGTATGTTATGGCCCCCCTGGAGAGAGGACAAGACACGGTGGTGGAGCTAACACTTTATTTTCTCCGTAAAGGGAGAGCCGTCCGTTTCTCTTTAAGCGCCGCGATCCACTCGCTCCACGTCACGTCACTCCCACAATGCCTTGCGGCGAGTCGCGTGACGGCGGAAGGCTGGACCACAACACTACATCTAACTTCTAATTCCGGCTTCGGCACTACATTACAAGTCGTAACTGCGAAAATTACTTTATTTCCACGTGTTCTAAATTTCTCAGTCTTTTTAAATGCATCTAACGTAAATCCAAAAAAATGCACCATGCTCTCCTGGTTGTATTATCCCACTCAAACTGCAACACAAAGCACAGGCAGTAATCTTATTTGTAGACCACCATCCCTGAAACTATCTTTGCGTCGTATCAAATAACTAAAACAAACATTATATAGATCTCAGGGATTTTGAAGGACCGAAGCTCAATCTATTTCTAGGTGTGCATGGTGTATGCTAATAACCGATGATCAACGAGATAGGTGGATTTGCCCAGGGTCATGCAATTCGATCTTCTGGTTCCAAGTCAACCACACTTTTGCCCTAGACAGTGTAATGAACTAGAGGGACAGTGTGATGGTTTAGCTAACACAAATCCATGGTGTAGGTAGTGCCACAACATGACTACCTCACAAATAACCTGTATGCAATATGGTAGAAACGTATCGACTAGCTCAACAATCACAAATGTCGATTCAGCTGAGCCTTCTGGTTTGGGTATGTTTTTTTTATCAGATGGCGCTTTATAATCTACAAACACATCTTTGATAGGAAGGAAGGTGGGCAATGACAAAGTATATGTACTGTGTGTATATATATATATATATATATATATGTGTGTGTGTGTGTGTGTGTGTGTGTATATATATATATGAGTGGTGGTAGCAATGATGTAATATCCCAGTCTTCTGGGCAGCTGACAAAGGTGTCTCCCTGCCCTTATTATTTGTAAAGAATGCCAGCCTGCTAATTTCATTGGCTGGCTAGCCTGCAATCACTCCCTGTATGACCAGCAAGTGAGGAAGCCACTCGTTTTGGCTTTTCTGCAGTGATACATTTTTCTCGCTTCAACGACCTGTATAGCGAGAGGTAGAGGAGAGGGCAGACGAGAGGTTTGTAAGTACCTCATTAAGTCCCGATCGGAGACCCTGGCTGGAGCCACAGTAGCTCCATCGTGGTAAGGACAAGTGGGGGCGGGGACACCTATGAAGGTGACTCTGGGCAGAGTGCCCTCTCTGCACTTTAGGGTTCTGGTTTCGCCTCTTTTGTCCGACGAGAACTGCCCATCGCACTGTTGCCCATGTCACCGTATCCACATAACTGTGTGAGGATCCAGACAATTTTGCACCTGGCTTTTGCTATCCGAGGCGCTACTCGGTGTAGCCCTGAAGTGGCAGAGCCCGTTTATCGGTAAAGTTGCGAGGCAGCCACTCCTCCTGTGCACCCTGGCTCCCATCAATCTTCCCAACTCCCGAAAGATGAGGTTGGGTGTGTGAATAGTGGAGTGACTTGCTTGGAGCCCTGGTAGCTGCCCGCCTGGCATCCTCCCTGTCATAAGTTCTGGTGGTGGCTGGTGATTAGTAGGTTGAGGGGTCCTGACTCCTAGCCAGACTGACTTCCTGCAGCCCCATGTTGGTGGAAGAGGGGGTGATAGATGTCATAAGTCTGCTCGTTCCACAACATGTGTGGTGGGTAGACCGTACCTCAGAGGTTTGTCGACTCTATTATGCAAGTGCCAGACTGGGTGTGTCCAGGACCCACAGAAACAGAGAGTGAGGGCAAGCCTAAACATTCGAGCTCCTCTGCCATGCCCGCTCACCTACCACAGAAGAACAGGAAAGGCAGCATTGACTGCGTGCCCTGATGTGTCCACATTCACTGTCCAAAGACCCCCAGCTCTTGTTAGACATCTGACTGAGTAGCAGATGTGCATCACCAATTTGCCTTAATTTGATGCTTTGTGGCACGCTTGTAGCAACAGGCAAAGCAATGGCAGTGATATTTTGCACGAGGGCCAGAAATGACAGAAAAATATTTTGTGATGACACTTGTCACTTCCATGCCTTCTCCTTCCTTCTCAACAGACATCAATACAGCATTTCGCCAACAAGTGTCTATGCCTCTAAATGCCAAAATGTAGCTGTCGACACCACAATGCTCCCTTCCATCTGCCCCCAGTCATATTTCCTCATTCTTAGTTTTTTCGACTTGTCTGCTGTGGTCAAAACAGTGAAACACCCACCCAAGCTCTGTGTTTTATCTTCATGACGTGGCAACGCTTTAGAATGATTGCATTTCTCTCTCTCAACTGATTGTTCATGGATCTTCTGATGCACTTCACTCGTAGGGCTTCCCCCCCGCACCTTCCCCCAGCCAGTCACCGTGCTCTAAGGTTCAGTCTCAGGACCCCTTCCATTTCCACCTTGGTGATGTAATCCGCTCTGTCAGTCTCACATACTGTCTCTTCACACATGGTTCTATAGATATGATCTCTGTATAAATGTAAATGTAAATTCGTGCTTGTAAAGCGCACTGCTGCCCCAGCTATGGGGCGTCCTGGCGCTATACGCATACCGCTGTGGAACCCTTCCTGGCTATTCCCTGTGAAATGTCCACTCCTGGGCACCCCCAAGGTGAAGCCAGGCATCCCAGCACTGGTGGGGCCGTTGTGGAGATTAAGCAAGCTATTGCCCAGAGTTGCAGAGTGGGACCCATGATTAGAATAAGCACCGAGGCGAGAATTATCAGGTCTGAGGAAATTGAGCCCAAGACCCGCCGAGGCGGGAATTGAACCCTGGTCCCGGGCCAGATCTCTGCATCAGGGTCTGCCGCTCTAACCATTGAGCCACACTTCTCCACTCTACAGCTGATTCTCGGAGCTGTTCCTTCTCTCCCCTCATGACTCCCCTGCTCTCCATGCTCATTTCCACAAAGAGGAAATCCTCTAATAGCCTGCCATTTTCGGTGCCTCATATCCCTCCGCTCCAGTATTGCTCTTCGCCTGGGCTCTTTGGCCACTCCCCCTCTGCCCTGAACCCATGGGTCCAGTTTAATTCCTGCATGCGCCTTGAGTCCTTTATTACCTCCAGTACAACAGCCGCAAGGTTCCAGGAGCGGAAAAAATCTTCCAGAAGCTGTCCTTGCAGGAAGTTAAGTCTCATCATCCTAGAGGCGATGACTAAAGTTGGTCGATTGTAGACCTTACTGATGGACCTCCTCCCAGTGTGCATTTTATTCCTATGTTATATTATGTTAATATAATTTATAATGCGCATGAATCACCCGGAAGGGGTATCTCAGCGCCGCAGTGCACCATTAGTATCTGAAAAGCTCAGTTTTGAGAAGTTTTCTAAAATGAAAGTGGTCCGTGCACTTTCGTAAATGGGAGGATAGCTGATTCCAATATGAAGGGGCCAGATAAGAGAAAGCTTTCCCCCCAGAGCATGTTTTTCTAATGTGGGGCATAGTGAGAAGAGATTTCACCCTGGACCGCAAAGGTCTGCTCGGCTCGTATGGAATACGTTTCTCTATCCGGTATCTGGGTCCTCTGCCGTTCAGTGATTTGTGCACTATGCAACAGATCTTAAATGTAATTCTCTTGCCTATAAAAAAGGCGTTAACTTTGCAATATAAGCGCTCTATCACTTTCCTAGTCACTGCCCTCAGTTACTCGGCTCTAAGCATGATGGAAAGCTTCCAAACTCGGGGAACTGTACAAACTCCTCACCTTAGTGTTCAAATCCATTCATGGCACTGCAAGCCTTTATCCCGCTCCAGATTACATGCCACACCTCACCCACCACATGCTTTGAGCCACCCTCTGCCCTATAATCTTACCTGGACTCCTGAATTCACCCTCAAGGCTCAGATCCTTCACGCTGCAGGGAACTCCTCTCTGAAATGCCCTTGTCTCCTCCAAAAATATTGTCAGATACCCTCTTCCTCCTAAGAGTTAGAACAAGCCCCCCCAAAGCTACCTCTTTGAGCCCTAAGCACTAAGGTTTTGAAAATCTGTTGTTCCCTCCACCCAGCGCCCCTCCTCCCATCTCTCACTCCAGGTCACGCACTGCACCCGAAATCTTGCCCTTACTGCCTTTCTAATGTATATATGCAATTTTTTGTAAATATGGATAATGGTCTGCAGTTCATCATCCAACAATCATATAGTATCAATTTATGCAACTTCATTCCCCATCTATAAATGTGTTTATGTAGCGCCTTGAAAACATGCACAGCTCTTCTACAAGAAGGGCTACTCGACCCCTATAAATGCCGAGGGCGATGTCATTGCTTTGTTATGATGATGATGATGATGATGATTCCAAGCCATAGTGAGTGAGTCCAATGCCTATGTGTTCTTTGTCTTCTCCCTTAGGTGACCGAGTCCTTCAGCACCCATGAGCTGCCTTCCGTGGTGGTCTCCGTGCCTCCCTTTGATGCCATCTTGCAAGATCTCGAGCCGTGCAGAAATTACAGCATCCGCGTCCAGTGTGCCAATGAGATTGGTTCTTCCCCGTTTTCAGACTGGGTTAAGATCCTGACTCAGAAGTCAGGTATGTGATGCATAGATAGGACTCTAAAATGTGTGTCCTCTGGTTCGGTTTTTGTTATGGTGTGCCCACTCTGCCATGCCAAAACACTCCAGTAATGCTTAACATAACTGCGTATATTTTACACAATCAATGCATTTGCAAAAATATTGGGTTGTAGATGGGCAGCTGTCAATAACCGGGTTACAATTACTCAAATTTCCTAGTCCTTCAGTGTCACAATTTTGGTAGCAGCGCCTCATTGACATAAAAGCGAGAGAGTTGGCAGTTATTCCCCTGTAGTATAGCCTATGAGGTCACCTCCTGTTTGTTTTGATCAGGAGTGGCAGTGCCACCATTTTATGTCACCTGGCTCTTGAGCAGTGCTGGTTCGCCATTGGCATGGTCTTCTAGTGCTAGTTGCGGGGTTCATTGGTGCCTTCTAGATAGACTGGCATTACCACAGCCCAGAACTCAATGTGGTTTTGTGTCGCTCAGGAGGGTGTGCCTGTTCACCCCCATCGTGGAGCATATATTGGTGCCCTTTGGCTGGTATGTCAGCGGTGTTCAGTTTTTTGTGTAACATAGGATTGACCGGAACTACGTTGGTGACTTCAAAATAAAGTGAATATACCACTTTCTACAAACAGACACACACTAAAAGACGTCAAGGAAGAACTTGCAAATTTGGATTTAAAACGCCTTTGAATTATTCTAGTCCCATTATTGGCAACACACCCCACCCACACCACAACAGAGTATGCATGCATAAATAAATACACAACACAACTTTTGTTTGGGAAAATATTGCTGCAAGTTTATTCCATACAAAAGTATGCAAATATGGTGGGTTATCTTACGGGCGATCCAAGGGCAGGCAGCTGTACCACTCTATGCTGCCCTGCCCGCCTGATGAGCCAAGCACTGTGGAGAATCCAATCAGCGCTACCCTTATGGGGGTGATCCCCTTACTGGATCACGTGACACATTGGTCCCTTATTACTCACGCCCCTTTCAGGGCGGAGCGTAGCAAGGCAAGCCCCCGGTTGTTCAGGCCCACAACCGCCCGAAGGACTAACGGGGCGCCGACGTAATTGTTCCAGGACCCTCCCATGAGGCTCCTGGGATTTGGCTCTGGCACCCCTATTGTGCCCACGCAGAGGTACCCTTCTGTACCCATCTGCTTCCAGATCGCCCTGTAACTCCGCCACAGCTCTGGAGGCGGCCACCGTCGCCTAAAGAGCCCCCTCCAAAACAGTTCCTTTCTCACTGCAACCTGCAATTTCCCGGGCCTCCTTCATGTCCAGTAGGGACAGATCCAAGCCCACCTGTGCCAGGTGCACCCCAACTTTGTCAAAATAACCTTTGGTGTTCGCCCGGCATAGCTCATGCCTGATGAAGCCAAAGCCCCTTGCTCTGCAAACTTGCGCAAGGAGCGGTTTATCCTTCTCTGGGAATGTACCAGTGCCTCGCATTACCTGCAAGAATGTGATGGCCTCCCAGGATGGGGCTCTACTTTTAAACATCGCTATATTACCCTTCAAGCTGATGTGGCTCCCACCTCCTGCAACCTGTAGTTGCAGTCCTTCTAGCATTTCGTGCTCCCTAACACCTGTTTCGCCAATTTATGGAACAGCAG
Source organism: Calotriton arnoldi (assembly GCA_963921515.1). Classification (NCBI taxonomy): domain Eukaryota; kingdom Metazoa; phylum Chordata; class Amphibia; order Caudata; family Salamandridae; genus Calotriton; species Calotriton arnoldi. The sequence goes on from CAWUFW010001270.1 coordinate 2,779,695, forward strand.
CACACTTGCTTAGCAGACCGCTTCCACAACCAGCCTAATATACTCTGGCTATGCGGACGGGGCATTTCATGCATCACTGAAGCAACCCGTAACCTGCCCCGGGAGCAGCGTGCACCTACTTTGTTGAAGTTGGCCAGACATGTGCCCAGACCTTTGCGATTAATAAACCCTGGCGAACAAGACTGTTCGCATAGCACACACCATTGCGGTCACAGCAACCATCTGGAGTGACAACTTACGCCACCTACCAGGCTTGCTTAACTAAAGCTCGATCACAGATACACACATACCTGCTAACCAGCTGTGACCCTTAATGCTCAACCCAGCTAAAGACCTAGTACTTTGCTTTTCCAGGGAATATTGGCCTCCACAGGATCAAGCCGCACATGAGCATATGGCCTTCACCTACTGGGCCGAGGCGCAGTGTGTGGTCTGGAATTGACAGCAATGGTGCTCCAAACACATTTCAAGCCGCTATTGGAGCAACGGCACACCTTCTGGCCTAACCAACTGACGCATGCCCACTGGCTAACTTGCCGCTGCGAGATTTTGATCTTAACACCACGCACTTGCGGTTACTGGTGCACATCCTCTATAGGTCTTACCCCCCACTTTATTAAAGCAGTTTCCCGCCATGTCCCTTCTGCCCCTGTACGGGCGGGAAAATACCTGTAACATTGCAAATCCCACTGCACTCACATACTCGGGCAGTACGGTGGGGGAGAGGGGTCCTTAGAATTGGTTCTGCTACATTGCCTGGCCTCCTAGCCCGCAACACCCTCGTCTGACAGCAGACTATCTGCCGTGTCGCCCGTGCAATGTCCGCACCCTGGCGCAAGACGTCCCGTTCTATACCTCAACTAACAGGCTACCTTCAGTGAGGCTGGAGTGAACCGATGTATGTTGTGCCTCTGACCATCAGAACCTAGGTTTACTTTGGCAATGGGAAAAAATTGTTGCATCGGTCACCCTTATAATAGTGTCATGTGCAGTTCTTTTGCATTATACCTGCCGAGTGTGCCTGGTACAATCCTAGACCCCCCCTTGAGTGCCAACTCGCTTTGACCCAAGATGCCAAGCACAGACCCGGTACACTTGGTTACCCCGGACAGACTTACTTGCCCTCCACCGAAATCCATGTGTAAGGTAGCTGGTCCCTGATTTAAATTCCTAGTAGTCTATTTGTTATGCCATACACCGTTTATGCCTTTTATAAAGCAGTTAAAACCGTTCACACACACACAAGACCCTCTTCTAGCAAGACCAGTATAACCTGTACATGGAATTTAAATTTTCCTACCAACTGCACTGAGGGCAAGCCACACTCACTGCTACTGGTGTCTGCCTAATCGGCCCATGGAGGGTGTAGCAATACTGCCCGGTTAGCAAGTATGCCCATAGTACAGTTGTAATTTAGTAACTCCTGGCGCTGACAACCGCAGGTGCCTAATACCGGGCTGTGTGTATGCGGCCCAGGCACCTAGGCAATAGGCTTGGTGTGGATGGGTTGTTAACAATGCCTGGCAATAAGTGTAATACTTTTGACAAACCTCTCCTGACCAGCATCTATATCATTCTTTAACATATTTACTGTTTTTTTTTTGTTTTTGTTTTTTGTTACATGGCACTCTTCTGGTTGGTGATACGGAACCACCTACCCAGCGTAAGCTGACAGTCCCGCGTTGCCGTCACACCACCTGTGTCCCTTCAATCACCCTACATCCTCCTGTGTCACCTAACCTCGGTTCTAGAGTGCACTTACTTCGCACTGTTGACCAGACCATTCCACAGACCTCTTTGCTTGCTAGACCCTGGTGAACACATTAATGGTGTCAAATATGGTTTGAAACAATATGTCTGGTGCCCACTATTGGAGACAACTCACCCCTTTGTGGAGTGGCAACTACACAGGTGCCTACTCAAGTCACCCCACAGACAAGTTGGCCCTGACTACCTTGTGTTCTGGTGCCAGCTTTGGAAAGAGCCTTGCCTTCACTTGCTGATGCCTGGGAAGCACACAATGCCCGTGCTCTGGCCGCAATGCGGCGATGCCCCCGTGCAGCACCGAATCCCTGGTCAAATAAGAGTGCCAACTCCAACTACTTAAACCTACACCTTGACCATGGGTGGAGTCTGGCTCTCCCCAAACATCTGCTGGTGTAACCCACGGTCACGCCTCCTGTTCACTTCAATTTAGTAATTCAAGGCACTGACAACCACAAGGGGCCTAATACTGGGCTGTGTAAATGCGGCCCTGGGTGACCTTAAGCAATCGGCTTGGTGAGGATGGGTGCGAACAATACCTGGCTGAACTGCAAGACACTCACTCCTGACAAGATGAGCCCATGCAGGTTTGAAAGGGTATGTATTGTGCCCACTATTAGCACCACCGCACCCTTTCGTGGAGTGACAACTGACAGTCCACCCTGCAGCTGACCCTGTTGCTTAATACGGCCCATTAATGCCCTTGCCTGTCCTTCAACGACCCTGGCAACATAATGCCCAGCAGCTTGGTGAAAGGGGGGTTTTTGGTCCCAGCGTACGACCCAGCTCATACTAGTTTGCACAGTCCCGGTTAGCCTAGGTGAATGGTCCCTCTGAGCTCTGTGTGGGGCCTATTTCACACTTAAACAAATGCCTATTCTCCTGAATTTAGAGTGATGCAAGATTGAACTGGCGGCTACCATTCTCACTCACGCCTGCATATACTAGGCTCAGAACACGGAACACTTGCTCTATGATCCCTTGGATTCCAGCCTGGCATTCCTATGTCTAGCTACGCCAATCGATAATTGGCTCTACTTGATCATACTGACCGAAGACACATCAACCCTGCGGAAACCAGGTGGGTATGCTAACCTGCCCCCAAACTGCGGAAACCGCAGCAAGTGCAAGCTTGCGACAAACATGAAAAGCTGCCAACCAGCAAGCCATCCCCAGCACCCGGGGGGCATGCCACCATTCCTAGGCTTGTACCCTGACGAGCTTAAGAATAATAAAGGTATCGAAGGACCCATCTCTGAGCGCATGCTGGGAATGCCAACTGTTCCTTAATACATTGTAGCCTGTTTGTGCTTTGGCTTTAACTTTACTGCTCCAACCCAGTTTGACCCCAAAACTTTGAAACATCCTTCGCAGTAACCTGCCCTTTCGTAGAACATGCCCTTAATGGTAAATGACGTTCTACAAGCACTGCACAGAAATCCCCCTCTGAACAGCGGCCATTCTGCTGAAAGCCCTGTGTGCCTGGGGGAGGGAGTGCTACAAACCCTCAAGTCCTCAGGAAGCTCCCTCACTGCTGCAAGTGCCCCAAAGCATTTATTATAAAACATTTAATGGGTAACAACCCGGTTTGCGCCCACCTTAATGTGCCATGCTGTGAGCAATTAGATACCCCACATATCTCTTCCTTATGGAAAGATTAAACAAACCGGTCAAAGCACAATGCACGGCCAGTGAGTGTGCCCACTGAGACACCCCCAGCTCTGTGTGGTACAAACCCTAACGCACCGCGTGCCAGTTTGTACATATTATGGGGTGACTAAGCCCTAATGTGCCCCTTTCCCTGGATGATCCCCAGTACAAGGGTACAGACTGATGACCAAGTGCTGCGCCAGCCAATAAACAGGTAGACGTGTGTAAAACCCAGCCGCAGCCAAACGAAACCACTAGAAGCAGTTTATCAGGGAAATGTAGAGACCACCGGAGTCCCTCCGCGCCCTCCGTACTTCCGCAACAGCCAGACAGGTTACCTGCACGTATGCCAGGTGCCGAACCAGAAAGCGGCAGCCCTTTTGAAAACGGAATGGCGGCGCACAATCCTCGCGTTGGAGACAAAATTGACCTCGTTATAATGCGAAAGAGGCACGTGCGGAGACAAAATAACTATTCTTTGCAAAACAGAGCCCGTCCGTAACTATTGTCTATCTTGGGACAAAAGATGAACCATGATATTATCACTGATCAAGTCTGTGATGTCCTATTCGCTACCTCTGGCATATTTCTCATAAATCGCCATATATAACTGACACCGCACTCTCATCCTATGCTTTGTGTGATCTTGGCCCACTTTGGTGAGAGCAGAGCCCCGTGAAGTATACTTGGCTTCATGGTCGATAATGCACAAGTAAACTACCCCCATCCCATCAAGTTGGGTTGCACAGTACATAGTAAGGGTGCAGTGGACTAGTTACTCTCCTGAGGCCCCCATGCCCCTGCACTTGCGGCGCTAATGAAAACTTTGTCGTTTTGGCTGTGTCAACGTTGTTGCCTGCGCCACCCTACAGCCCCATGAAAATAGTGCTGAGCTCTCGCTTACTACACTGCGCGGAGTGAGCCCACTGTATTCACCAAATTCCTTCACAATTTCCGCTTCTGACTGTAATTGGGAACACGTTCGCCCCATGGTATCTTGGTGCTGCATAACATGCTTATTGTTACTCAACTCCATGGTACTCGTATTATTGACCTCAGAAGGATGCAATGCTGAGTGGACCTACCGGGATCTGAACCTGTGGCCAAGAGGTTGAAACAAGCCACTTTCTGTTCTGCCACTCCACAGGCCTGTAAAATTGTATCCCAGGGCCGACATCTGTCACCTGAACCCTTACTTGGACAGGACCAAGCTAGGAACCCAGATCTAGACGCCTGCCCACCGGTTGACAAAACAAACAGTTGAACAGTGCCACCCGGTGGCTAAAACACCCCCTGAGGATAGATCGTTAGCATATGTTTGTGTTTCTTACTGCCAGTATATTGCCGCCAGAAAAGGAACTTAACCCTTCCTGCAAACTGTGTACACTGGCCCGTGACACCAACTGCCGAGCCGCCATGTCTGGAGCCCAAAACCACCAAATAAGGACAAGCCGATGCCAAGGCCACTCAGCCTCAGTTGCCAATGGAACAAAACATTGCAACTAAGGCCCCAAAACCGGCTCCAGTCCCCCGCTGCGGCACGAAATGCAATCAATCGACCTCCCCCAATGAGGCCCGGCAACACCCTGAGTCGGGCTGCAGATGCACTAGTCCCGGGGACCCATCTTGGCATCAAACACAGAAGGCGCCACCCCAGGAGCAAGAGCAATGGCCCCCGAAGGGCCCCGAACTCCCCCAAAACACTGCCTCCGCAAACGACACGCTGCCACATGACGCAGCTTCCCACGGTGACCGTGATGGCCACACACTCGCAGCGACCCACTTACACCCATGGGCCTGCCCCCACTAGGTGGAAGCAGGGGGGCTCCAGACTCACCGCAGAACAGAAGAGGTGATCAATGCTGCAACACATCCGACACTACACGATGGAGGATGCACGTGGATGCAACCACCATGCCACCACCATACCAGACTCTGGACAGCGTGTCCCCTGTATGCATTTGCAGCCGTTAAGTTGGCCTGTCTTTCATGTGCGCCTCCTGCCATAGTTTCTTTTAAAGGTGATAACCGACATAAAAAACCCTGAATGAAACCCAAGACGGGGAAATAACGTGGCGAGCCACCTCCCAACGAAACAAATTCCAAGCGAGATTCTCCCAGTTTGTAATTTTAGAGCCTCCAAACAATTTTAACATTTCTTGCCTGGTCGGGATTCGAACCCCCGACCATCCCCTTCATAGCTATCACATTTAGTGCTTATTGCTATAGTTATCTGGTGCCCTTCAATGCAGACATGCAGCGCCTGAAAACACCACCAAACAAAACAAACAGAATAGGTCTATACCTCCTCAGACATAGTTCCATAGCTATAAAAGTCGCAGCTTCGTACAATATTGTACTACCTACAACCGAAACCTTTATGCGCGGCAATCTACCCTTGATGAATCGGGTGACTCAAAAACTCCATGGGTGGCCTCCGAATGTGTCCTGTCTGACCGTGAATGGTCTGCGCTGCGCCTATCTCGACCCTGTGTTGGAGAGTCGCCAATAAGGATGAAGAGTCTGCCGACCCAGCACATCCGGGGAAACAAGGCGCCTCAGAGAAACTTTGTCTCCGCAGACTCAGTATCTCCAGCGTAGAGTGCACTTTGAGCATTTTTTTTTTTTTTTTTTAATGTACCAAGAATTAACACACCTGTTGCGCTATATCTTCAATTACAGAAACCCATGACACAACAGTGCCACCACTCCAGCACCAATCATCATCGCCGGTGCCCGTTGCCAAGCGCTAGAATCCACCAGCACAACTTAAGCGCTGCGAAATTACTGGTGAGGCAAACGTGGCCCTTTGTCTACCCTCACTACAAACGCGAATTCATGTGAAGACAAACCACTGCTGGGCCCATGTCACACGTTAACGTTGTGAGGATGATTAGCAGGTAAGGTCAACTGACAGAGTCCGCAACAGGCACGGCTACAAATGGTTGAGTGCACAATTTGGAAACACTTCAGGCCCAAACCTCCCGGGAGACGATCGGCCCCTCGGCTCTAATTACCCTGCCTGTCTCCAACCTCCCGGACCCCACACAGTGGTGCCATTTTTGTTTGCTCTAGCAACAACAACACAATTGTGGTGGACAATGCATAGTGCTTATGCCACTAATCTATGCGGTGTCATTATTTCCTGTACGAGGCACCTTTAGCCGCACCGGTTGGAAGCGCCTGGCATGCCACTGCTCTAAATTCATATGGAAATCCTCGATCCCGCATAGGCTCCCGAGTTGCCCATTTGTCCCCACCACAATGCATACAATTGCTTTTAAATGTTGCTTATAAATGTTGGTCACGTGAAAACGCGAGCCTCACATCAAGGTCCGTTCCGGCGGCGTGTCCAGCGGCCAAATCTCAACCAGCAAACGAGCTGAGCCCGAGGCTCCGGTTGTGTTTGCATGACAACCCCTCGCAATGCCCACGCAAATGCCCCTGTGATGCCAAATCTCCAAAAGAAAACTTCCGCCACTGTGCCACTGAGCAGTCCCACCACCCTACGACGTGGCGGTGGCCTTAAATACACGTATCTCAGCCGTCGTAAAACCACATCCTTTGCAATTGCCTGCCCATGCTGTGCATGCAATGGTCATAATTTGCTTTCCGTTTCATTACGGTGAACACCAATTCCACCAACAGCCATACACTATTTCAGCCGCCGAGCGTTCGAAAAGGGACACAGGCACGCCCCTGCACCCGAGGCAGCGGCGTTCATTACCACCCTCCCGGCTGCCCAGGACAGCAGCTCATATTTCAGGCCATCGGCCTCGGTCAAACCCGTGACCTCTTCTGCCCTGAACCCGAAAGCATGAGGATTGATTACTTAGGGATACCGGGGGTTGGGGCCCGGGACCACCCACACGCCATGTGCCCCATACAGGCTTACCCACCAAAAGTTAACCAATGCCGCATAATTCGATGCGGGCGGGGAAATCACTTTTGCGGCCTCAATCCCGCGGCCCCTCACCCGTCGCCAGGAGGGCCGGAAACAATTTGTAGGCTGCACGAGGTGAGTGGGGAGGTCGGACACCTGGTGCCAGTTTGTAACCGTGTGGGAGAAGCCCACATGCTGCAGCGGACTCGGAGCACCGCTGAAGCACCACCGGGTCCACAGCAGGGGCGGTGCATTCCAAAACTGCAACACCCCTACCAAGACGAGCAAAGCGGGTTGTACAAACTCCTCTGCTGCTGCCGTGATTGGGCAAGGAGCAAGACCGGGACGACCACAGCGCGACTAAACGGCGTGCCCTCGGCGGTGTACCCGCGATCTCACACAGACGGCAGGGCGTTTAGAGGTGCAAACTTCTGCTGGAATGCCTCTCCATCCCCCCTCCGCGCCGGTGAACAAGTCACGCACACCGCCCGACTGGTTCCCGGACCCACCAATACCATCGGGTCACCACCGGGGTCTTTCGCGCCACACCACCCGCCCAATCAGTACAGCCTAACACCACAACAGCCGGAGATAGACCGAGAGAGGCAGGGGCGAACACAAACCCTGACTCACCTTAATACCCCGACGGCACGACGATGACCCCGGCGAGCCTGGACAACGTGTCCAGACGGCGTGTCCGGCGCAAAGAGGACGCCAAGATAACCAGGGGAGGCATAAATACCTCCCCACCTCCTCTGCGACCCGGAAGTGACGCGTCTGGAAGGGGGCTCCTCCTCGAGCCCCGCGTTCTTAGTGGGGGTGGGGAAGTGCCCAAATGGCACTAAAGGGGCCGCCCGTTTAGGGGGCCCCCTGCGGGGGCCGCGGGCAGCCGCATTTCCGTCAGTGGAAATAGGATCACGTTTTTTTGTTTTTAAGCCCCCATCACATCTAAGCGTGTGCGAGGAAGGCCAGGGCGGCTTGGTCTCTAACGTTCTCCTCGCCACCCCCACCCCCCCCCCCCCTTCCTTTTTCACACACTTTCACATGCAAGGGCGGTGTGAATGAAGATGATGCCAGGGCAGCAGCTGTTCCCCAGAAACATCAAAGGTAACTACCTCCTTCAGAGATCTCACCAACCTGACGTACCAGGTGCCAAGACAGTCAAGTGCGGGTTGTGGTGTGTCGTTGCCAATGGTAGTGGACTGGAATTGCTAAAAAGACAGTTAAAGAGAATGCAAATGTAATACTTTTCCATGCATTTCATGTTCGTTTTGCTCTTTTACTTTTCCATTTACTTTAGCACTATACTGTTTTCTCAATGTATTTTACGTAGTGCAACAATCTTTGGTTGACAGCAAAGAGTTCTTGTGACATTTCCTGTGGTCTCTCTGTTCACTGCAGTGTTTCTTCAGTTTCCATTTTTCGGTTCGCTAGCGCCACTATACTAGCTATGGTCTGTGACTTTTATTGTAAGCATAGTTTGTATTTTTGCTTATCACCTGCTAATCACACATTGTGACATGCATACAAAACATGGTAGTATGAGCAGCTATAACCTCTAATAATTGCTACACAGAAACTTGGAACATGGCGGACAAGTCGCCAGATTTTCAGAATCGACAACCGACACAGCCACAGACATAGAACTAGGGCTAAATGTTGGCAATAACAAGGGACGCTGCAGGATTACTCTGAAAACATCCAGGGCCTCTTTTCCGACTCTTTTCTGGTAATCGTATTCGTGCAAACCTCTGTTGGTTGAAAAATGAAAGATATACACTCCCTCCCCTCATTGGTACCCTTGTCTATATCCAAAAAGAGCTGACACATGTTTCGTGGTTGCACAAGCCACTTTCTCGGTGCTTAACGTTATAAAAGATGTTAACCAAAGTGTGATAGTTTATCACTTTTAATTTCCTAGATCTTTCATGTGTATTGCCCATGTGTGTATTTCCTCATTCAGGGAACTGATGCACCTAATCACAATCCTCGTGTTAGTATGAATTTGCCACATATTTGTAGTAGCCATGATATAGCGCCTAAAGGGATGAAGCGTTTCTGGCGAGATGTAAGTATTGGGATTCTATAGGTTTTATTGAGGTGGGAGTCATTCTAGCACCTGCTCCCTTCGATGCACATATCTGGTTGTGAACGGTGGATGCGGATGACGTTTTATTGACAATGTGTTCGGGTACAGGCCACTGGAGACTTGACAGTAGTCTTTGCTGTTGTGTGTCCGTCGAGGTGAGACTTTAGCATTGCCTGCAGTGTGAGACTACCGGAGAACTCATCCACGGAGACATCTTGCCGCTTGTCCTCTCAGGCTCTGTTACCCTGAGACTTTACTAGAAGTTCAACTTTCAGATCGATGCAAAGTGTATGGATAGCTACTCACTCCTAACATGGCGCCAGATGTCCATTCACCGTCACATATTGGGGGCTGCTCTTCTCTGCTGCTCACCACCCAGGATAGTTTCAAGGTTACATCTTTTCATGTGCAGGTAAATAAGCCCTGGCGTGGCCACAGCCCCACATACAGACCCAAGAGAATGGAAACTGTAGCACAAATGTGAAACTGGTTGCGCAGTGTGGAGTGGGCTCACTCCTGCGGTAAGGCAAGACCAGTCAATTCTACGCACAGGCTTCCCTCCATGTTTTTGCCGGAAGTGTAATTCCTATTCCTGTTCTCATTCCCTTAGCCCTAAACCAGACGTTTGCTTTGCCCAAGAGTTGTTTTTCCTTCTTGTCAATAACTAATGTAGCCACCTATATCCAAGGGTAGCCTTTCCTTACTATTAATGACTGAACTAGCCTGTTAGATCTAAGGAAAGTCCTTCCTAACTGCCAATGACTACCCTAGCCTGCCACATCCAATGGTATTCTTTCCTTACTGTCAAAGACTGACCAAGCCTGCTACATGCAGTCCTTTGTTACTTTCAGTGATTGACCTAGCCTGTTGTGCCTTTTTTATTTTGACAAAGTACCTATATAGGCAAGCCAAAATACAAAAGCCTTGTTCTATAGTACACTTTCTATTTAATTTTAATTGTCATATACGATCAGAGAGGAGGAGGTGGAAGAAAGGCCCTTAGCCACGTGAACAACATTTGCAGTCCCTTCCAACACGCTCTAGGTGTTGGGAAAGGCACTTTGTCGGCACTCTGGGTGAAACGAAAACCACACTGTAGGCTGGGATGGGCTCAGTGGACCTCTGGTAGTCTGTGACTTGCACAGGCTTGTTGTAGTCGAATATCAGAGGCGTTAGCATTCTCTAGAGGCGTTAGCATTCTCTGGTGGCGTTTCAATCAAGTTTAAGTTTTCTGAGAACTTCTTAGGCTAGCCCAGAATGACATTGGCACGCTAACACTAAGACATTGGGGCATATTATCTAAAAAGTGCGCTAAACATCGCAAAGCGTGTTTAGCGAGCACTTTTTTATCGCCGGCTATCGTCGGAATAATTTGCCATGCTAACGCTGTATTAGCGACATTTAGCGCTATGGCGATAATTATTCCAGCCATAGCGGTGTTTTCCATGAAACATCGCTGGTTTTCCAGCGATGTTTCTTGGAAAACGGCGATACCCTTGCTGATACGACCCTGTGGTCGTATCAGCATAATCCACCCCCCCATGTTAGATATGGCTAACACCTGCTAATTGCAGGTGTTAAATAAATGGCGATGACCCCGGTTAGCGCGACTTTTCACGTCGCTAACTGGGGCCATGGCCACCTTGCTAATAGGCGATAGGCCTGTTAGCGGGTGTTTCCCAGGTTTGTTCGTCGGGAACGCCCACTTTGCATGTCATTAGCGATAAACATCGCTGACATGCAAAGAGGTAAAAACACGGGTTCTAATGCCCGAAAACTGTCTCTAACTGCTGTTAGAGACAATTTGCTGATAGGGCGATAAGAATATCGCCGCTTTAGCGGCAAAAAGTGCCGCTAAAGCGGCGATAGTGCCCTTGCTAATATGCCCCATTATTTTATCGACTAATTGACATTCTCTGAATTTTCAAGGCTTTCCAAATAAGCTCGTAATATGTCTGACCATTGCATTTAAATGCTCACCACTGACTTCTGCTGCGATCTGCATGTCACGAGTTTGAAAACTGGTGACGCAACCTCAGTTTTCTATCCTCCCGAGGTTGGTATCTTGATTGGTATTCTGGGTAATAGTAACACATAGCCACAGCGCTTGGAAACGGCAGAAATGTGGCTTGAAACGCTAAAAAAAAAAAAAAAATTATGATTGTATAATCGTAGAGTCTGCAGAGTGTATTAGATGGCACATTGCTCCTGATATCAATAATAGCACATTGAAGCGTTGAAAGCAGTGCTTACTTTGTAAAAAAAAAAAAAAATGACAGGGATCTTGTCAGGAGGCCACTGCAGCTTGCACCACACATTGCCCCTGCCATGCTGCCAATAATAGTAACAAAACAACTTCTAACCATTACACTCCTAAAAGTGTGACAATTCGCACTATTACAGGCCCCCAACCTATACGAATGGCTTGGGCGGCATGCAATAGTCATTTTAATGTATATTGAATTAATAATTAACAGTTTTTGTGGTCATCTCTAAATTAGCCAGACAGCGCCACCTTGTGGCAAACTGTTAACAAGCACCAGTGTTGACAATTAAGTGCTGGTGCAGAGCACCGGAAACCACCAACTCAAATTAAGCACTGGGTAAAAGGCTAAAGTAGCACATGGTGTTTCAAACTTCAGAAGTGAACAACAGCTTGTGATTTGAGTGCCAAGAAACGACTCCCTGTGTTGTGTGCTATGTAAATGCACAATATTACTATAATTACCCTTCCCAGGCCTCCTACTTATGCCAGTCTCAGGGTGAAGGTTATTTGTAAAACTGGAGCTGGGAGGAGGGGGGGGGAGGGTGGTGCTGTTCATAAAGAAACAAAAGATACACTGCTCAGAGACGAACAACAAAGGTGTTTTAAGAACTGAGTGGGTGAAAAAACAGAGGTCCTGAAAAGGGTGCTTCTTTGTACTCCAGAAGCAGTGACAACAGGTTGTGTAAAGTCAGTGGGGTCTAGAACTGTTACTCTCAGCATCTTACACAAACAGTGATGCACATCCACCCAGGGAGTGGGGGATTAGATCAACAGACCATATGCACGATGCATCATTTTCCGGACAAACAGGTATATTTTAACGATGCTATGATGCGCCCAACCCACATTTACAGGCAGGATAGTCATCGCTGGCAAACTCTTTTCAAGAAATGCTCTTTGTCTACAAACTAAAGCAAGCATTGGCAATGGTCAAGCCTTGGCAAGTTGGTGAAATGGTTACATTTGTTTTTATTTTAAGTATATGGCACAAAAATAAAAAAAAAAGATGAAAAAAAGAAACCGCCCTGCCACCTAACTGAGGCTGTACTAAGCGTGCAATAATAAATGTTAATATAAAACTAAATTAACTATTGCATATACATTTAATAGAACAGTAGGGATGCTTTCAGGGAGGCAAATGTACTTAGAAAAAGTGTAGAAACCCTTTTTAGTTATAATTAGGGCTCCCGTTTTTATGGTATTTTTTTTTTTTTTTTACATTTCCATCTGTATTTATCCATATTTATTTTTTGTTAATCTTATCTGTATTTATCCATATTTATTTTGAGTTTTGTGGAAAAATGAAGTTGAAATTAGTGTATTTCCACATTTATTTAACCGATATATGTTCACTCAAGCGTGAATGTTTGCCAGGTTTCAATGATATGAACACCTGCAGAAGATAAATCAATGCACTTATATAAAAATATGCAAATCTCACTATCAACCTTGTGCGTATCTACTGCTGTTTAATTCTCTTTACTAAAATGCCTTTCTTTTTTAACACCCTTACCCATTAATCCACGCAGCTATTGGCCTAGCAGTCATGTCAGACAGTATTTAGAATCCCTCAAAAAGCAACCCAATTTACGTTTTTATTTACATTTAAAAGTAAATACAGACAAGAAACCGAGTAGTTTTCTGTCTGTATTTATCTGTAAAAATCAGTAAAAACGAAAAACAGGGAGCCTTAGTTATAATGCACGTCGCAAGCAAGAATGATTCTTATTGGTGTAAAGAAAAGTTACTATTAGCTTTAAACTACTGTAACCTGAATCTGTAATTGAAACATGCATAGATGACTTACAAAAGGATTAGGAGTGGGGAAAAAAGAAAAAGCATTGGCAATATAAAGTATTGGCCCACTAGCCTTGGCACTCAAGTGTACACATTTGGGGGCGTGTAGGTTAATGTGACCAGGCAAGATGCTGTTACTCATGATGCAAAAGAGCCAGTGGCTGAAGTGAGCTTACCCCACTGCCTTATGGTGGGCACAAGCAAAATGTGAATGGCAGTTGAACAGAACAATAGATGAAAAGGGCTAACCCACGGCTTTTCTATATATATATATTTTTTTTTTTGCTATGTTTTTTTTCTCCATTACATAAGGCTGTAAAGGTAGGTGGCACGGTCTCTGTGTCAGACCTAAAAAAAAAAGCGCATCCGTCCTGACCCGGTGTTGGACCCATGTGTACTAGCAGATAATTGACAGAAGGGTTTCATGTTTGATGGTATGGATGATCAATGCAGTAAAGTTGCTCCCTTACAAGATGAGCAAACCGTACCAGGTTAAAATGGCTTACAGTAAGTTATAAAGCAGGACACGCCAGCCAGCTAGTTGGAAAGGAGGAGCAGCTACAGACCGCAGGGTTAACACAGAGTAGTGTGCAGCGTTGAACTGACCATTAACTTTGATAGGTCAATGCCTGCACAGATAACTGTACCCAAGCTCCCAGGGATCCCCACCTTCTAATCTGGGCCTGCATCACTGCATGTGATCACAACCTCTCCCTTCCCCAGCAACAATCCTTAGCTGAGATGATACAGTACATCTCTGGAGGTGGGCGAGCCACAAATTTCATAGGGAGAGCTGAGAAGGCCATAGGTAGGGGTGTGGGGATGTCCTAAAGGTGGCCTAGCCAAAAAAAAAAAAACGCATCTTGCGGGTTGTGCATCAGATCATATGGAAAAATGTAAAAAGGTTAAATATTTTTGTGATAATTATATTTCTGATAGTTGTATGTTTCATTTGAGTAGATTTCATTAGATTATATTATTCTATTGAATGACAGAAATTAAAATGCATAATTACTAAACATGAACTTGGAAAGATTAAAGGAAGTCTGGCTCCAGAACTTGTGATCTGGGAGGGCCATGAAGAAGCATGGGTGGGCCATAAAGATGAGTGGGGTTGCCCTTAGTCTCCCAGGTATCTGAGAGCTCGGTCTGGGCAAGCTGGATGGTCTTGTACGGATGTGAGCTGCATACCATACCTACTGCCAGGTTCTGTCTAATAACTTTAATTGTGTATTTGTAAACGTTTAAACCTATGGGCTTGATCTCTTCTGCTCACCTCACCCTATTTTCTCTCTGTCTCACCCTCCTCTTTCCCCACTTCACCTTCCTTTCTCTCCACTTCACCCTGCTGTCTCGCTCACCTCACCCTCTACTTCTCCCACCTCACTTTCTTTTCTCTCACCTCATCCTACTCTCTCTCCACCTTATCCACCTGAGTGCCTGCTGTGCCCTTCTCTTTCTCCACTTCACCTTATATTTCTCTCACCTCAAACTCCTCTCCTTCTGCCTTATCCTACTTTTACTCTCTCCTGACCTCGCCATCCTCTTACAGTGAGTCAACTTACTCTCACTCCACTTCACCCTTCTATTTCCACCCACCCTTCTCTCTCCAACCCACCCTTCTCTCTCCAACTCACCCTTCTCTCTCCAACTCACCCTTCCCTCTCCAACTCACCCTTCCCTCTCCAACTCACCCTTCTCTCTCTCCACCTTACCCTTCTCTCTCCACCTCACCCTTCTCTCTCCACCTCACCCTTCTCTCTCCACCTCACCCTTCTCTCTCCACCTCACCCTTCTCTCTCCAACTCACCCTTCTCTCTCCACCTTACCCTTCTCTCTCCACCTCACCCTTCTCTCTCCACCTCACCCTTCTCTCTCCACCTCACCCTTCTCTCTCCACCTCACCCTTCTCTCTCCACCTCACCCTTCTCTCTCCACCTCACCCTTCTCTCTCCAACTCACCCTTCTCTCTCCACCTCACCCTTCTCTCTCCACCTCACCCTTCTCTCTCCACCTCACCCTTCTCTCTCCACCTCACCCTTCTCTCTCCAACTCACCCTTCTCTCTCCACCTTACCCTTCTCTCTCCACCTCACCCTTCTCTCTCCACCTCACCCTTCTCTCTTTTCCTTACCCTCCCCTCTTTTCCTTACCCTCCCCTGTGTTCTTTGGCCTCCTCATACTCTTGTTCGCCTTCCTGTCTTTCCGACTGCCCCCTCCTTTTCTCCCCCTCACCATCCTCCTTTTATTACATTATCCCCCACCTGCATCACTCTCCTTCCTTTTACCCTCCCACCTCTCTGCTTCACCTTCCCCTCTCTTCACCTACCCTTCTCTTTCTCCACCTCACCCGGGCTCCACCTCATCCTCTTCTGTCAGCTTCACCTTCACTACTGCTGCCTATGAGTAATGACTTTGTATATATAAAAGAGTAAGGGGTGTGCATTTGGTTGTGTGGATGCATGGGTGTGATTAATCGGTCCTGGCCCTTCCGCCTCTGGATCTGTTCTTCACTTGTTGCTCTCCACATTCTAAACAGTGGTAGCTCTAAGGCCTGGAATATATAGCGCATATTTCTGAGCAGACATGAGATCTATAAAGACCTGGGGTTATGCGCATTTTAACTAAATAAATGGGAGAACAATTGGAAGAGCAATCAAAGGTGGCAACGAGCGCAATAAAACCAAACCATTCATCAAATATGGGCCTATTTCTACCCTTATCTGTCCACTGCGCCAAGATTACATCTTCAGAGGTTGACAACTGGACTTGTAATTTGATGGCTCGTTCTTCAACCCCTATTATGCTGTCAGCCTTTTGAGCAGAATGTATCTTAAGGGGAACAAAGAGGAAACATACAGGTCATGTGAATGCCGCAAAATTGAACTGTCACTCCTAAATAGTGACTAGCATGCTTCCTCTTCTTTCCCATTTTCCTGTCTCCCATTCCCTTCACCCTCTCTTTACCCATCACTCTCCCTGTCCATCAATCTCTCCTCCTTCTTGTTCTTCCGCTATCCTCCAGTCACTTCACACTCCTACTGTGACCTCTCCCCCTCCACTTGTCATTTGGGCATGACCCTCTTATGTGACCACCATCCTTTCTCATCACCCCCATCCTTCACAAGCATCATCCTCCACCTTCACCCTTCTGTATTCCTCTCTCTGCTCACCTCCTATCACCCCCTACTCAGTACAAGCTTGCCCATCCCCCCACATTTATCACTCATTTTGCTCATCAATACCCTGCTCCATCCATCCTACTTCCTATGATTCTTTTTCATCCTCCTTTCTCCACCTCTCACACCATCTTCTTCACCTTCTCTACTTTATATCGCTCACCATCCCCGACTCCACACTAATCAACCCTCTGTCATATATTTCTTCTCTTCCCATTTTAATCGATTCTTTACTTTTCTTCTATACACCTATTTCCTTGCCATTCTTTTGTCTTATCCTTCCTTTTCTTTTTTTCTTACTCGTCTTTTCTATCCTCACGCTGTCCTCTAATCAGCCTCCATCTTTCATTGCTTTACTGCAGACGAGTCCATAATGGTGTCAGGGCAATTCCAAGATGGCTAAAGTCTTCAGCCCCATTAAACTTGGGCTCTGATAGCGGAGGATGTGTAGGGGCATGTGCTATGGAAATATCTAGTGTCCTCCCACATCTAGCACTAAAATCCAGTTTGAAACTGTCCCTGGACCCACAACAAAAAATGAGACAGAAGTCTAGCAAGACAAAGCAGGGTCCTTCAGCAAACAGACAGAGGATACACAAGAACTGTGATTGGATCCTGTTTGATTCCTTTGAAGGGCACAACTGGTTTACATGTACCTCAGTATATTATCTTACCAGTTTAGGACCCACGGAGTAAGAGTAGCACTAAAATTAGGGCCACTGGAATTCTGCAACGGGAGGAGGAACACATATGCATCAGGATTGTTAACTTATGTAGCATAATGCACAGTATTATTACTTTGTCATTTTTTTTACTCATGTTAACACTGTCTGGAAAATAGTTTCATCTCAATAGTACCAGTTCAAAATGCAACTACAACAATAAGCAGCTGGAAGGTGACCAGTAAACCTTTACAAAGAGCCTTCCACTGTGCATCAATATGTCACTGTGTTTTTAATAACTTAAAATCCGTTTATTATGGCTTTATGTTAAAATCTGCAAATTATGCAGCAGATGATGGATTTCATTGCAAATGTGAAAAATGAATAATAATTACTCAGAAAACGCTGTGTCTGCAGAATCCCATAATTCCAGTGGCCCTGGCTATAATCCATTTCTGTCAATTCATGTGACAAAATAAGAGAATTTGTTGGGACAGCATACATGCACAGTCACTGGTGCCCCAAAGTGGGGTGTATGTTCTATAAGTTCCTTCTAATTTTATTATTGAGCTCTGTTTTCTGCGAGCACCTCGGTAGATTGAGAGTGCGCAGGACAGTCGCAGCACACGCTGCCATTCTTGCCAGTGCTTCTCTTTGTATAATAGGCACTTGCACTGCTCCTTCCCATTCTGTATCTGTGTTGTATTAGTGAAACTTGACAAGTATTTTCATTTAAAAAGAGTCAATACTTTGCCATTATGAGTGGGGTTTTTTGTGTGCTTAATATAGTGCCATAAACAGGGCCACTGGAATTATGCGATTCTGTGGCTGCAGCGTATCCCACATAATTATAGGTTTGCCTCATTTGTCACATAATCCATTACCTGCTCCATAATTTGTGTTAAAACAAAATATTGTTTCTACTTCGAACTGATTAAAAGTTACTAAAAACGCAGCGACGTGTATTGCTGCATTGTGGAAGGCCCTTCGCAAAGGTGACTGGTCACCTTTCAGTTGCCTATTGCGGCATCTCAGTGTTAATGTTTCTAAAGAGGGGTAACCGTTTCCAGTACAGTGTGAACGTGTAAAAATAATGACTACTGTAACAAAATGTATCGCATTACGCCAAGTGATTTGCCTTTCCCCAGCTGCATAATTCCAGTGGCCCTGGCCTAGTTAGGCATAACGTCACAGCAGAAAGAAAACATAACAGATCACTGCTAAGATACACATCCTGATTGCATGCCCATTTTCACTTACTTTTCTTGCAATGGCAAAATCCTTCACACTATTTCTGCCATGAAGCTGTTTTTCATCTCTTAATTAATGTGAGCTTGTCTCCATATAGGGGGGTGTCTCAGATACTCCTGTTTACAAGTGCGCAGTAATAGCATCCATCCCGTAACCTTATCCATCGCCCCTGGCACTTAGAAGTATCCCAAGAGTTGGCATCTTAGGTTGAAGTTACACAATTAAGCTTTGAATGGGAGACTGCAGGCCAGCGTGTTTTTTTTTGTTAAGAATAAGAACAGAAGATGGTTTGCTGTTTGTGAATGTACTTTAGGTGGGCCACGGGGCTATCTTGGGGGGGCCTGGCCCACCCTCTAGAATTGGGCCTGGATCAAAGAAAGAAGACCCTGCCAACATTTGATGACCCTAACCATGAACAAGAGACAATTACAGTTTGCTCATATAAATGGCCACTAATATTATGTGTGGAGTGGAGTAACGTACAGTTTATAAAACCATACGTAAATAAAAATTTTGGTCTGGCATGACAGCTTAGCTGTATTCTGGACCTATTGTTACCAATTCTTTAAAATATACGTAGCGTTGGTATTGATTCCTTGACAGAGAAGTATTTCTCTCACCCTACTCTACTGGCTGTTTGGTGCATCATTCTGCTTTCCAGAAAGTGCTTCCATTGGAATGCCTGAGGCACCCTTTTCCAGCCCAAAGGTACATTGAATCATCATGCATTAAATTATTTATATAATAGATGCATTGTTTACAGAAAGCAATTTTTTCCACTAGTGCTGGCTTTTAAAAAATATTTTATTCAAGAATCAAAATGAAAGTCATACCCCTTTGCTTTCCCAATGCTTGTTTTATGCAAAAGACAGTCACTTCACATGCTCCCAAGTCTCTCAGTTAAAGAAAGAAGACACAGTGGGAGAAAAAAGACACCATTCAATGTGGGCATGGTTTCCTTGGATCCAGACACCCAACTTATGCCTTTCGTCAGCTGGCGAACATCCTCTTTTGAAGTAGTGTCTGTTTACGGAATTAAGGCACGCTTGGGAGTATGAATGTAACACCAACACCATGCCCTGGGATCACTTCCCTCGATGCTGGCGAAGTAGCGTAAGGAGTTTGCAGACACAGTGGCCCTAAGGGCCATCAATAGTTACTTGGGAGAGGAGCAAATGTCCAACTGCTTGAAGCATTAAGGATAGCACATGTATTAGAAATAGTGCTCTGAGCCTAACTGACGCAACCAGAACCTTCAAAAGGAGGAGTTTGGAGTCAAAGGTGGCATTATTCTTTAGGCCTCGCAATCGTGCTGCAAAATCTATTTATACATAGTGACGCAAGCCTGCCCAGGTTAATCATGGCACCATATATGGTTTAAACCACTAGATGGCTTCATAAACTGGTATGTGGGTCTGGCATAACGTTTTGGTCCCTGGCCCCGTGAAATCTTCCAACATGCCTGGACCTAGGTAGCTACTGACCCATTGCTGGAGCCTCTTTTCTTATTATGCGTTTGGAAAAGGCATAAGTGAAACAATAATTAAAACATCTAAATTCCAAAGAATTTCTGGGTAACCGATAATCAGGCTTTTAAAAGTACCGACTGAAGTACTGAGACATCACTGCTGCATCTCTGGGGCAGTCGGCTGGACAGCACTCTGGACATTGCTTGACCTCTCGGCCGCCTTTGATAGCATCGACCCCAGCCCACTGATCTATCATCTGTATAGTGTTTCTGGTGCCGCTCCCCGAGGTCTCTTCTTTTCTTTCAGAACGCACCTCTCGGGTGGAAACGAGCATAGGCATAGCCAATTTCATTGATGTAGACAAAGCATTGTATAAAGGTCAGGTTTCTCTTGACGCTGCAAATGTTAATACACGTGTTAACTAAAAAACTAATTATTTGACTATACAATTTTAAAGTGCATTCCAACATACGTAGTTCTAATCGGTCTACTACAATGTTTTTTGCTGTTGGTACCATGGGTACCATCGCTCTCCAATAAAGTAAATCCATTTATACACAAGGCGCGAAGGGCCTTTAATTGCATAGAGGAAATATATGAATTGTAGCTATGCTTTTAGATACTGCATGCTCTAATCGTTTTCTCTTTAAGTTGAGCCTCCAGGTGCACTTTCCTCAGCATCCAGCTGCAACAGTTCGCGCTACTAGTGGCCATAAAAGACGGCCATTACCCACACAGTGGCACTTGAGATGGGCACGGTGGCTTTTCGCTATGTTGTTAGTTATGTGATATTTCCATTGGCTCATCGTAAGCCTAGTTACCTAGCCTTAACCCCAAAGTGGTGGGGAAGGACGTATGCTCTGCCTTTATTTTGAATGGTTTGGGTTTTGTACTCCAAGAACTTAACCGAGGTGAATAGCGGAAGTATTGTGGAGCCTTGTCGGCCGACTGTGTGGTGGAGCTGGTAGAGCATTGTGCATGTGAAAAATTAAAAATATACTAAATGCATCATATATGCGTGATTTCAGGAAACTGAAGTTTGAAAACTGGGGGAATTTATATATATATATATATATATATATATATATATATATATATATGTGTGTGCGGCTACTCGCCAAACTAATAGCGTGTTGTGGTTTAAAGTGTGATCAGGTGAGATGTAGGTGTACTTGCCGAGTAACATGTGCTGGAACAACTGTGTGCATGTGTGAGCCATGCATGTTGCAGTTACACGCTGCTGTGCTCCCCAAATGGACAGTGTTAACGAACACCCACTATGTAAACAGCAAACTGTAAAGGATGCTTGTAATGGTTATCTGCCAGACTATTTCTTCCGAAAATCAAAGTGTTTTATTGTTTACACAGATTTCCTTGTGACAGTGGCTTAAATAGTTTACGGTTGTTCACATGCAGTCCTAGAAGTGAACCCAGTGCTAGAGGAGAAGGGAGATTACCAGCTCTTTAGTTCGCGGAGCTGGGCCTCTACGGTGACCCAGGGCTGCGAATCTTGAGAAGTTCATTAGAGACAGGCTAACAATAAAAGTTTTACAAGTGCATGCCCTGGGGTCTTCTCTGGAAGGGTTTGCTTGTAAACGTGGGAGATGGGCACATGTTTAGCAAGAAAACAATTGTCACTGCTATTGTAACTCCGGGACTGCACTTTTCAGGCAAGGTGTACTGGAACAAACTGTATTCTATGGGCAACTTGGCAGGTCTTGAAAATAACATAAAATCAAATCCAGTAAGTTTGAAATTTAAAGTTAACCCAACTTAGATTGAATCTAAAAGTGTGGTAACCCAAGTGATTCGGAGGAGCGAGTACCCGGTCAGCCCATGCTTCTTACTTACCTCTCGTAAGCACCGCTGCCATTACACACAGCTCCAGCCTCAGCCATAAAGAGAGCAGGCTGGCGCGACGCCGATCCATCGGGGGGACTCTACTCTGGTTTCTTTCCTCAGGGCTGCACCAACCTACAGAGAACTGGCCTCATGCAGCCGTTCGGTCCACTCCCGAGGACGGGGTGGGGGAGATGTGGTGCTCAGTGTTTGCCTGCCGGTTCAGTCGGTGGCATGGGGAGTACTAAGGAGAAACCCTCCGACTTCTAAACACAACACAGGTCTGTGGTGCAGCGCTATGCTGTTACATTAACGTTATAACGTAAAGGATGAGTAACACAAAAAAAAAAAAATTGCTGCGGACATGAAGCGTGCCCCGCTCAGAGCCAGGGTAACAAAATACGAATTAAGTGCTCGTTCAAATGTAAAAAAAAAAAAAGTTCCAAAGACCTAAAATACAATGGCACAAGTGTAAGAGGACAAGTCCTGCTGCGATGCACCATGGGAGTTAACAATTGTGAAAAAGGTGGGACAAACATGGAACTTTAACCACTTAGAAGCAACGTTCTTTAAAGCACACTAGCATAAGCCAATCAAAATCTGTGGGCGGGCTGTAAGCCCACAGAGTGAATACAGCATGTCTCGATATAGTGCATGCGTGCTGCCTAGGCTCAATCTAAAAAAATTAACCATCAACCCAGGTGAAGAGAAAAGGCAAAGAAAATGATAAACTCAACATAAAGATAACATAATGTTTATTTGTAAAGTGCACGTTCACCCCATCGGGCATCTTGGCACTGAAATAACAGATGTTTATTAACACAGCTGCAAAGCAGTTGCTGGGTGGCCACAGAGCAGGTATGTGTTGAAGACATACTTCATCCAGTGACGAGCACAGAGGCCTGAACTTCAGTTCTGTGGGCACGGAACAGGAATGGGGTAGGCTCAGCATGTGGAAGGTTAGCGCAGACTGAAAGCGGCAACAGGTCAAGCACTAGAGAACGGTGGGTACAAAGTGCGTGTGTGATAGACTTGAGCAGGAGTGGAGTGAGGTGGGAATGGGCATGAAGCAGTGCAGGCAAGCCCTCAGCCCTAAAGGATGGGTCTCTGGTTATTTTAAAGTGCTCCAACAAACCTGAAAGCCCATGATATAGAAAACAATAAATAACAAATAGACTAGTAACAAGGTGTTAATAAGCAGGAGTTGGGCATCCATAGATATGGAGAGGGTGGTCACAAGACGAGAGTGGAGGGCAGATTGGGACAGGTAGCCTTTTTATAACCACAATGGGGTGGGTAAGGAACAGGAGTGGAGCATGAATAGTACAGAAGTGGAGCAGGCAAAGAGAAGCAGTGCAGAGCGGGGCAAGGTAGTTTACAACCCAAGACTGAGGTGAGGAAGTATGTACACTGAGCAGCAGTAGTGTGGGTACAGTCCAATGTAGGCATAGAGCAGGAGTAGGCAAAATGGAGCAGGCACAGAGCATGTGCTGTCAGGCACACATGGAAAAGGCAGGCCTAAATTGCAAACTAGTTCAGCACAAAGCATGCATTAGCTGGGCGGTGCTGCCAGTGCCTAGAGCAAATTACGTTTCTCTTGGCTGCCTTTTGAGACATACAGCAGGATGAGCTGTGCCTCTGCACTTTTTGCTTTAGAAGGCCCCCCAAATAAATAGGCCTATGATTAAAGATGTTTATACTGGGATTGATAAACATTCACATAACTTTTGAGGAGAAGCAGGTCACTTGCAGGGCCCCCGGCAGTTACGTGCAGCTGTGAGATTTGATATTTTGTGTGTCCTCTCTGAAAAAGTCACTGAACTAAATATGAACTAAAATGATCACAACATTTTCACCGTCCCTTTTGTTCTGCGAGCAGGTAGTCTATCCAAAGGGTCACTTGCCAGTGAAGTTGAGACTAACCAGATGCTGCCGCTACTGTTTTCTGGCTACAGCATTTTCAAAGACCTCAGACCAAATTGCGACCAATAATTTCTTCTTCTTTTCTTGCATAAACCCATCTGGTCTTTGCTTTTAGGAAATGTATTTTACCTTGGCACATATTTGTGCAGTTTGACATAATATTGGCCTATTGGCAATAACTTGTTCGAAGATGTGGGTTGAAAAACTGCAGTTCGATAAGTGACCGGCGCCTGAAATTGAGTGCATATAACTCCTGAGCTTGCCCAATAGTTTTCCGGCTGCTCACAGAATCCAGTTGAAGGCGTAATGCATTATCTGTAAACTTTCAATACTAGGCCATTCTTCTAAGAACCAAAGATTACCCATCATTCGCCTTCCTATATGTTGAGCTATTGGTACAGAGAATTGCTAAGGATCCCTTGTACCTGTAGGGTGGGGCCAAGAGCGTAAACGCTTTCGAACCTGGTGCCCAGCTCTTATCCACTCTCTGGGTTTTGATGTTATTTGTCAAGTTAGCCGCGTTTTACCGTGATAAACAGCACAGTGGCCCTATGTGATGTTTGAATCTGTGGTGGTGGCCGTTTAAAGAGCTTTATTGAAATTAAGATGTGGGTGTTGCAACAATAATGTATTAGAAAATCTTGAAAAAAACTGTAAATATCAAAGACGTATTTTCTTTAGTTTAAATATAGGCCAGATTAAGAAGAAATCTTATGTCAGTATACTTAATATATTATGGAAAAAGACAATTTCAATATATAACAATAGTCAACAGTGATGGAATTTATAGCTCACTAGTTATAAATAGATTATCCCAGGTTAAAGAGATGGAGGATAACGGGAGCATGGCTCTACCTCTCATGTAATGCTGGAAAGTCAAACTCCACACCTGATCACCGCCTCTCCTGAGGTAGGCAGACTCCTGAACAAGACAGTGGCTAGGGGTGCTGTCTCTTGGAGTTGGCGGTCTCGTGGATAAGACAATGGTTAAGGTCAGTTCCACACCTGGAGTTGCTGGACTAGTACAACAGTGACTAGGGTTGATGTCTCTCTTGCATTTGTAACTGGAGGGTAAGACAGCGGCTAGGATCAATGTCTCTTGGAGTTGCTGTTGAGAAGGCACAACAGTGGCTGGAGTGACTCTGTCGCTAGGAGCTGCCTGTCAGAGAGTAAGAAATTATCAGGATGCTGATCTTTCTTGTGGTTGCCAGTCATGGCTTACTGACTCTCATGCAGTTGCAGTTCAGTAGGCCAATGGTCTGGCTTACTGACTCTCATGCAGTTACAGTTCTTTAGGTCAATGGCCTGGCTTACTGTCTCTCATGCGGTTGCAGTTCTTTAGGTCAATGGCCTGGCTTACTGTCTCTCATGCGGTTGCAGGTCACTAGGCCAATGGCCTGGCTTACTGACTCTCATGCGGTTGCAGTTCTTTAGGTCAATGGCCTGGCTTACTGTCTCTCATGCGGTTGCAGGTCACTAGGCCAATGGCCTGGCTTACTGTCTCTCATGCAGTTGACAACTGGAAGGTAGAACAGTTGAACGGGTAGAGCTCTTGCTTGCAGTTGCTGGCTACAGACTAAGGCTGTTGCCACGATCACATGCTCTCTTGCAGTTGACAGCCAGTATGACACTGGTTATGGTCCTCTCTTTCTTAGAATTGCTGCTCAGAGAGTAAAACAATGACGAGGGTTGCTGCCCTTTTTGGAGTTGCTGGTTTGGAGAAACACAGTGACTAGGAGTGTTGTTTCTCGTGCAGGTGCCAATTAGAGAACACAGCAGTACTATCTCTTACAGTTCCCTGTTCCAAAGTAAAACAATGGATGCTGTTCCCATCTCTCTTGGAGTTGCCAAATCGAGAGTAAGGCAATGGCTAGGGTTGCCTTCTATCTTGGTGTTGCATGTTCGAGAGTAATACAATAGCAAGTGTTGCCGTCTCTTATGGAGTTGCAAGTTGCTGAGTAAGACAAAGACACGTGTTCCATCTTTCGTGGAGTTGCCACTCAGAGTAAGGCAATGGATAGGGTTGCCACCTCCCTTGGAGTTCCCGGTTCGAGAGTAAGACAATGGCTAAGGTTTCTGTCTTTCTTGGAGTTTCCGGTCAGAGAGTAAGACGATGACTAAGGTTGCCGTCTCTCTTGGAGTTCCTAGTTTGAGAGGCTAGGGGTCGTATGCACGCTATGTTGAGTGTGTCTGTTTGTCCCTTTGCTTTCAGCTATAAGATAATACAAGTTGGTTGAAGACTTTTTTTTCCAAAAGTCCATTCAGTAAATGGATTATTCCAGCGGCGGTTCCTTCTTTTGGGTGGAGGAGCGTCGCCCCGCCTGCTGCGAGCGCAGCAGTAAATCAATGTCAATATAATGGTCTCATCATTGCCATGATATGCGAGTGTAAGAGTGGGAGCTGGGTGATTACTGTTTAATAGCGTAGTAGGAATAACACCGTAAAGTGTGGAGTGCGCATGTCGGATTGGCCGGCAGTCTTTCGACGGCCCACCCGACATGCGCACTTCTGCCCGCACCTAATTTAGCAGCTGTGTTAAACAGCTCAGGGATTGCACAGGCCCCCAGTCTCAAACGAGCACTGGTTTAACCTGCTGCGTTCAGTCCCTGATGCTGACATCAACTGCAGGATTGGTTAGGTTCATGTTGGCTTGAACCAGACAGCAGCAGCCTCCGAGGAGGTAGAGCCATAGTTGCACAGGTAGATGGGTCTGTTTTCACTCCTCTCTTCATTTGTTCCATTCGGTTTTACACCCTGGCTCATGGGACGTTAACATAACAGATGGTTATTGATACAACAACCCCCATCCCACCTTCTTCTCTACGTGTCCTGCTATAGTGCGCGAGAAAGACAAATTCCCTGGTTTGGTGCCAACATGCGCTCGCTGCCTGCTGATGGCTGGTTACTGCGATGATTTTAGGCCCAGCTAAAAAGGATGAATATGTGTGTGTGTGTGTGATATATTGTGTGCATCTCGGTTTACTTGTGTATTTTCGCATTTGCCACATATGTGCTTAAATGTGTGAAAGTTTATTTGCGTACGTGCGTAAGTTTGCATCTCTCAGGAGTAGCATACCTGTGTCTCTCTGTGCACACTATGTACACACGTTTGTAGATTACTAGTTTAGGTGCATATTCCCGTGTAACTGCCTGCGTAATTGTGTGTGATTTTCTACTTCTCTTGTGTACGTATAGGTATGCTTGCTGGACTTTGTTCTTGTGTGTTTATTTGTGTGTGTATATGTCTGTGTATCTGCGCGTGCATCCGCGTGTGAACGTTTTGTGTGTGTTTGTGAGTATCTCTGTGATTGGAGTGTTTGCGCACGTGCCTATTACTTTGTGCCTGTGTAAGGCAAGCTCAGTATGATCTCCTTCAAGCCCCCCTTTAACCCCCTGACCCGGAGGGATATCTTCAAGTAACACAGGCGACATCAGGGGAGGGCGAGGACAAAGGCCCACTTGCTAAAAGGTGAAATGAGAAATGTGGATGTCCTCCAGGCCGGGGCTGCTCAGTTTCCCTCTCTCAATCGCTTTGACTGCCAATGTGTGAAGACTTTTGAAAATCAGAGAAGGTGGGGAGAAGGCGCAACAAGTGACAAACATGTTGTGGCCTATAAAAAGGTCCCACTGCTCTTTGTGTAGGAAAGCGCGACAAAGGGGCAAGTGGAACCCAGCCACGCGGTCTTTATGCATTTGAGTGGCATGTATGAAGTAACGTTTCAAACGCTTTACGGCAAAGCGTATTATGGAATATTATGAATACTTAGCAAAAAAGAGATGGGTGGAAATTCTTGAACAAATTTGAAACACGGGTAATTAGCACGCGTTCATTGCCATCGTGTTTTAGCTCACTTGTGCCCTTACAGTTGGGAACCAACGAACGATCATATGCAAACTACCTATGATCCGGCTCCAGCAGTAACTAACGGTCGAGCCTGAAATGATATGCATCTAATGAGTTTGGGAGCTCAAGCAATCCCAGGCCGGTTTCTCCTTTGTGTACTGAGAAAATCCAAAGCAATTTACACCAAAAATGGGCAGTTCATTTTTTGGGCCAGATCATGAGTCACTTTATTGAATGGCAATTTTGCACTGTTGCCAGGCAATTTTGCACCAACCAGTATGTAGCAACCAACGTGTGCGTTTTGTTCTGATTACCTAGAGCAAGTATCATTTTTGCAGGGTTTTTTTCCAATTGCTACCTCAAAACTCGCCCGTTACCAGTGCAGTTTACAGGATCAGGCTCCAGAGTCTTCGGGCAGGACTCTGAAGTTTTGAGAGAGCACCCCTACATTCCTACTGCTGGTGTTTCTATCTTCAAATCTATGGTTCCTCTCAGGTTGCTTTATAGTGAATAATGTGTTGTGGGGTGAGCAGTTCATTGTCAGCCCACCGGGTAGTTCTTGTCAGCTACTTACGTCATTATCATTTGAAATATCTTTATTGATGTCATAACTACAATTTCACACTTGCTTTATTAACCTTCTTGCTTTCTCAAATCTGCTTGAAAATGCACCATTTACCCACTGTTTTTTCAAAATGTTCCCTGGGGGGTGACCACCCCCTCCCCCCCCCCCCCCCCCCCCAAATCCCTGTATGACAGTTGGCCTCGCTCGCTATGCTCGTTCGCCACAGGGCACTCATCCCGGACTTTTACACTTCACCACTTTCGAAAGTCACCAGCCGCCACTGGATTATTCTGGTATTTCGCCCACTTTCGAAAGTCACCAGCCGCCACTGGATTATTCTGGTATTTCGCCTTTGCGGTTACAGATGTGTTCAGTGCTAGAGGCGTGCGACTGAGTCGGCTTTATCAGTTGAAACGTGGATGGTAATAGTTTCCCTGTTTTTTACTCACCCCTTGTTGAAATGAGGTCACACAAGTGTGCCAAGTGTGTTTAATTTCAGCTCACGATGCCTGCGGCTTGCGTTTCATGAGTCAGCGTCCCCCGGGATGTGGAACACTTTCCTCGCGACATCCATCTACTCTCCTGGCTCGGCTGCTCATTGTTTTGATTCATGTATTTTGGAAAAGTTTCTCAATCTTCTAGCCTGCTATTTATTCCTTGGGTGGGGGGGCGGGGGGGCGGTGGGGGAATGTATTCTGAAGTAGCCCTGAGACCAGTCAGAGAGGTGTGCACAAAGCTCACTTACAAAGGGATTAGTTCCAAGATATGACCTTTGCCCTGTTTTCGACATTCCAATGTTATCCCTTCTCTTGTGGACGTCGGCGGGGCGCAGCTACAGAGGAGGGGAGACGCGCGCTTGAGCGCCCCCTGGTGGCGGGTTCTATGTTTGCTTCCCTCCGGTGTTTGCTTCGAATTTGTTTTAACAGAAGCGAGCAGATTTCTGCCGGAAGTTCTACAATACATGAAGCAAAGACCTCAGGAGCTTTTGGAGCGCAAATATACAATGTGAGCACTATTGTTGCCAGTGAAAAGGCCGTTGTGCAGCAATGTCCCAAAAAATGCTGCGATTGGTGAAAATATTTTGCGTCAATAATATTATCACGCGCTGAATGAGATCTGGTTTTGAGCTTGAGACAGTATATTGGGTGAATACAAACACTTCAGGCAAGTTGTGCTGATCAAGAGTTTGTGGTGAAGATGTGGTGATGAGCCATGTGTGGCATTGATCACAGGAGAGATGTTGTAAGGATGTCTTAGACAGTGTAAGAGTATTCACAAAAAGTAGAATGTGACTCAAAGACACAGAATAGGATTGTAGGTTGCCCAGCTGGTTTTCCATTCCAGAGGAAGGAAAGCACAGAAGAATACTGGGAGGTAGAGGAAACTATTGCGCGGGGGTCAGAGGTTGCAGGATGTGAATCTGCAGCAAAAGGAGAATGGGTGGAAGGCATGAGGATGATGTCTTGAAGATGGCTTGGAGGTACACTTTGGAAGGATGCCCAAACAAGAATGTGCTGGGTGATGCAAAGGGGGGCTTCTGGGTGATCAAATCAAAGCAAAGGACATTTGTATCGCGCTCACATCACTCGAAAGTCTCATGGCGCTCGCAGACGGCTCTGATGGAAGAGATAGCTCAGATGTCAAATAGCCATGTTTTCAATCCCTTACGAAAGGAGTTGTGATCCGGCAAGGTGCGCAGGTGGAAAGGGATTTTATTCCATGATGCTGGGGCGAGGAAGGAGAAAGACCTGCCTCCTTTTCTGGCCATATGAACTTTAAGAGGGGTAAGCAAAAATTTGTTACTGGATCTAAGCGTCCTGTGTGGTTGGTACCAACATAGTTTCTGAGACCAGTATCTAGGGCCTTTACCGTACATCTGTTTGTGGGTCAGGCAAAGAACCTTGAAGAGGATTCGCTTTCTCACAGGGAGCCAGTGTAGGGATCTCAAACAGGGTGCGGAGGGGGATCTGGATGGGAGATCCGGGACCAGCCTAGCCGCAGTATTCTGCAAAATCTGCAGTCTATCTAAAAGGCCTTACATGGCCTCAGAGTTGCCATGTAAGGAGTGCAAGATGGTACCACATGTACCTTTTAGAGCCTCGATTGTGCGTTTGTGCCGCGTTGGCATTAGCAAAACGAAGTAGGGTTTGGGAGAGATTTGGGTGGACTTACATTGAGTTCTTTTGGAATGGTATGGGAGGGGTAATATCTTGTGAGAAGTCAGACAAGTCAAAGGTATTTTTTAGCTTGAGTCTGTTACTGTAACATGTGAAAGTACTATGGGATAAAATGTCCACTACGTGTATTAGCCCAGTCATAGAGCGAGACAGAGAACCTAAGTGTTGTTTGCCTTAAATGTTTTTTTCCGCTGAGTAGCCAGAGCTTTACATGGCATAATTTGTCAATACACAGAATGCATTAAGATTTGGCCAAGATCATTTATAGACACAGTGTGCCAACTACACTAGTCAGAATATAACGCAGTGCAATTCTGAAGAGACCCATTGAAAATATTTCTATTTGGATTAGGCAGGGAGCGAGTTGGTGGAGAGGTTCAACCAGTGATCAAAGGTATGATGCAATTAGCTCTCGAGGGCCAGAGATATTGGAGGTGAGAGTTAAAAACTTCCTGGGCCTATAGGACCCCTTGTGTACAGTGACTGCTTACAGACCGTAGAAACGTATGTAATGCCTGGGTGAATGGGGAAGCCTGAAAGATGCAGCGGAGTATGACCAAGTGATGCTTGGTCTAGAGCAGTCTCAAGTAAAATGACCAGGGTATTTTATCCCTAAGAGGGTATGTAGGTCAGTGGGCAAAGATAAGGAAGTTTGTGGAGTTGTGTTGTTAACTAAGAAAGACTGTGAAGATTTTATGTCGGAATATTAAGTACAGAAATACCATACTGCACATCGACTTGAACTATAAGGTTGAGGTAAGCACACAGGGAAGTATAGATTTACTGGTCTAACTAAACGTCCACTTACATTGACACTACAATTCAAGTCGATATTTTAAAGTCTATAGGTGCTGGTTAATATAGAGAACTTAATATTTTGAAGTCGATATATGTGCAGGTCGATATTTAGAACTCAATATTTTTGAGTCTGTATAATGTGCAGATCAATATTTAGAGCTCAATATTTTGGATTCGGTATATGTGCAGGTCGATATTTAGAAATCGATATTGGAGTTGGTATATGTGCAGGTCAATATTTAGAATTCGATATTTTGGAGTCTGTATATGTGCAGGTCTATATTTAGAGCTCAATATTTTGGATTCGGTATATGTGCAGGTCGATATTTAGAAATCGATATTGGAGTTGGTATATGTGCAGGTCAATATTTAGAACTCAATATTTTGGAATCTGTATAATGTGCAGATCAAATTTAGAGCTCGATATTTTTGAATCTGTATACGTGCAGGTCGATATTTAGAAATCGGTATTGGAGTCTGTATATGTGCAGGTCGATATTTAGAACTCGGTATTGGAGTCTGTATATGTGCAGGTCGATATTTAGAACTGGATATTTTGGGGTCGGTGTATGTGCAGGTCGATATTTAGAACTCGATGTTTTCAAATCTGTATATGTGCAGGTTGATATTAAGAACTCGATATTTTGGAATCTCTATATGTTCAGGTCGATATTTAGAACTTGATATTTTGGAGTCGTAAAATGTGGTCCATATTTACAAGTCGATATTTTGTGGTATTTAAATGTCCAGATTGATTTTTAGAGCTCAATGTTGTGATGCCACGCTGCATTGGAGTGATGTGTATTGCAGAGTCGGATGGAAGGAAACGCTTGGAAGAGCGCGTGACGTGTTAAGAGAAGAGGTTGTGGAACAGGATGAAAATGCCCAGCTGGGGGACGAACATTTAGAAAAAGAGCTTAATGATTTGGGGGATGTTGTATATGAAATCTTTTTTTGGTAGGGAACTTGGCAGGTGTGAAAACATTCTGGGCAAACAGCACATTATATTTTGGAGAACTCCCCCTTCCACCCCCCCCATATGAACATGTATTGTTTCTGTATGTTGCTGTTGACATGACTGGACGTGTCTTTGCCTGCAGTGCCCAGCATCGCTCCCAGGAACGTCCGCGTGATCCATGCAGACTCTGTGCTGGTTTTGGAATGGGAGGAGGAGAACCCCGACCTGGAAGATGACGTTCTTTTGGGGTACAGGTTACAGTGGGCTCAGGACAACGTGACCCAGGTAATCCGGCAGCTGCTGGGAAACATCTGATACATATAAGGCAGTTTTTCCAATCGCTCTTATGTATTTATTTTCAATGTGACTGTGAAAGAAGGGGGCCAGACTTTCTGCACCTATGCCCTGTGCCAGCTACAGAAGGCCACGAATGAAGTTTATTTATTTATAACGTTTACTATAGCGGACCCGGTCTCCTGGGCGTCGGGCGCTGCTGGAACAATGTGCATGAGAAATTTGCATAAGGAGTTGGAATTGCAAGAACGTAAACCTTTGAAGAAATAAACAGATTCGCATACTTTTAACAAAGGAGGGCAATGTATTGTTGCCGATTTTAAAAAAAATGTATTTTTATCTCCGTTTACTCAGATTACTTGCTTGCCAAAGTGTAGATAAGGAAATCGCAAACATATTAGTGCATTACTTTCCTCATTCTGAGATTTGGTCTAGATCAGAGGTCTTCAATCTGTGGGGCGCGACCCCCAGGGGGGCCGTGGAGTCCTGGGAAGGGGGTCGCACATTTCTAAGCCTCACTTCTGTCTGGAATCTAAAACATGTGAAAAGGAAAGAAAAAAAACGTCCGGGACACTTCAAAGCTTCAGCCGAAGTTAATTGAGTCTCCTGTGCTCTGAAAGGAAAAGGCCGGCAGACAGGTAAAACAATCCTTTGTGCCAGGGTGCCTGCTTGCCTGAATGAAATGTAAATGTGCGAGTTAATCTGCAAATGTAAAGAGTCCTTGGGAGCGGTTCTGGCTTTAATTGCTCAAATCACTCCAAGCATTGTGATGGCAAAGATTATTTTTTTTGTGGTCGTCGGAAGAGTTAACAACTGGGCTGTGAAGTGCATGCTTTTAATCGTAATTACATTTACACAGTGCTTAGCACCCCTGAGGAGGTGTTGAAGGGACAGTTATGCAAAAAAGAAAATTGCATCACTTATCATCTGGTATTAATAAAATCTACATTTTGGAAGCTCCATTTTATCCTAAAACTATTTGCACAGTTTGTTGCCGTCTATCTTATAATGTGTGTAATGCAAGTATAAAATAATGGCTTACACATTCTCAGTGCTTTCTGTCACACGCTGTGACCTCGTAGCACTAAAAATACACTAGTCACTATTCTCCACTGCACCAACCAAATTTAATTCTGTGGCTCTCTGGTTACACACAGACCTCTGCAGTACATGAACCAATAGAGGTTTCCTAATGCACTGTAGTACATTTCTCACTGAGTAACAACTTTTAAAAATGTATTTTTCATTTGAGCTACCCATTATTTCATATATAGCTACCTGATGGTGAAAGACCTAAAAAACTAAAATATTTTGGGGCTGATTTATGAGAGGCTTGGGCCACCGCAGCGTCACTTTTTTGAACCTCCAGCAGCACAAGCGTCTCAATCATATCTATGAGGCGACGCAAAGTCACCCTGTGTGGCTTTGCATGGCCTCCTAGATATGGAGTAAGACAAAGCAGGGCAAGTCACTGCGTTGTCTTACTCTGTCAAGTAGGCGTTCCATGGGCATTGTGGTGGGTGTTCCCATGCAACACCCATGGATTTTGACGCTGCCCTAGATATACAAAACCATGTAAACCTTGAGCAGCACCAAAACCTTACACCTCCACACAGTAGGCGTAACGAGGAGAAAGGTTTTCATTTTTCCTTGTTTTTTCCTCTTACCATGTGTGCTGCATTCTGCCGCTCACATAGAAAGAGGAAAACCCCTCTTGGGATTGTTTTTGTGCAGGAAGGTGCTCCTTCCTGCACAAAAACATTGGTGCTAGGAAACAATTTGTGCGCCAACGCAGGGGGAAAGGACAGGAATGCACCCTATTTCATAAATAGGGTTCATTCCTGCCCTTTCACATTGGCATAGAGCAGCGCAGATAGAAGACTAGCGGTGCTGCCCTATGCCAATTCCTCATACATGAGGCCCTTTGTTTTTAGCCACACCTTTGACCATGCCCCCACGCTCACTGACCTTTGGTTTGTTAAACACTGTTTAATATTATTTCCCCACTGTAAAAATTATTTGCTATGGGAATTGGGGACGTTTATGGTTGTCAATCGTTGTCAATGATGAGGAGTACCAAGTTATAGAAATTTTTGTCAGGAGGGGGTCCTTACGCCTAGAGTTTTGACAGGGGGGTCTCGGCATCAAAACGTTTGAAGACCTCTGGTCTAGATGGAAAACAGCATTTCAGCATGTTTCCAAAGGAAATTCTGATGCAATGGTGGGCAAAGAAAAGAGATGAGACGCCAGATAGAAAGCGATAGGACCAAGTGGTCCACGCCTCTCTGCCTGGTTGAGCAGAGACTTGTTGCTGTGTTCGTCTAAAAGTCTAAAAAAAAAAACAAGCATTGGCATAGCCAATAGGTCTCGCCTTTGGGACCTTATAAGTGTTTAGACATGCAACAGTTGATGTTGTTGCACCAAGGATATTGTACTGCATAACTAAATACTTAAAAGGTTCCGAAGGCGAGACCTATTGGCAATGACAATGCTTGGTATTTTTATGTCCCAAGTACATCCCTGTACTAAGTGGATTATTCCAATTTGACGGTTTTTGGTGTTACGAACCGCGCGGAGCGCTGCACGTGCTTAGATGGGATACTTATGAAGCAATAGTTTTTGCGCTTTAAAGATTTTTAAACTGGGCCTGGAATGTAAGGGTCAGAAGTCTGAAGCAGTGCGTTATATTATTTTTAAAGCACCCCCGGGAAGTAAGATGCTAACACCGTGAGGCCTCAGCCCTCGGTGGGAGTGATACTCCAACACCTAGACATTGGCAGGTCGGACACTTGCTATTTTTATACTGAACTCCTAAGTACGCCAGTCTCTTGGTCACCTTATTCTGCTGGTTAAAGCACTGGTCCCTTTCATGCTGCTCTGAATTACGGGTTACCAGTGGGTCGAATTTGTAGAAACTTTTAATGTCTAAGGAACTCATTGAGCATTTTGGTTTTCTCCGCCACTTGTTTGGTGCTTTATTTTAAGCGAACAAGACGTTTAGATAATTTTTAATCTAAGGATAAAACAGGAGTCACTTTAATATGCATTTTAGGTCTCAGTGAATGACGGGTTTTACTGCTGCACAGACAATCCAAATGAGCACTCTGAGTGAGGAAACCTGGTTATGTCGAGCTAACCAGTTATTCATTGCAGCTGTTTGATTAGTCTCCAACCACGAGGGCGCTGTGATCTTCCTGTAACTACTGTGACTATGTTTCAGTTGTGATTTTATATGTGCTTTACATGCCCCATCCTAAATTGATGACCCATCTCCTCCCCTGTTCCAGAGTGCGGCCGAATCTGGACTACAGAGTTGTGTTCAGTGTTACACAAGACCTGTCAAAAGAGATAAATTACGTTTCTCTGATGTCACAGAGGACGTAATAGCAGCGGCCCTCCAGATGTTGTAATTGACTAGTGCTGTTAACATTGACACCAGAGTCGGTGTTACCGAGGTTACTCAAGAACGCCTAAGAGATATCCAGAAATGTGTAGCTATAATAGACGTATCTGAAGTTAATATCACTGAGGCTTGTGATTCTAAATCCTTACACTTGGACATAAAGCCCCAAAGAGAAATCTAACCCAGGGCAAGAAAACTTGAAAACAATTTGATGCCCAGGGCACTACCTCCAGTAAAGGAAATAAATATATGATGGAGGGCATGAGCTAAGCTTTAACGACCTATCACACCCAATCAGATGCTCAGCAGCCACCGGTGTATTAACTCTAGAATTGCTCAATCTTAAACTCCGAATGAGGATGCCTTTGACCAGATGCTGGCAGATCCACACAGCACAGTGAGCTCTTCATTCCCTTCTACAGACCAGACACCAGCCTATAACTCTGCTTATCAAACTTTCAAAACACTTAAAAATAGACTATCCCTAGGACCTCAAATACCCCACGCTTCCGAACCCTACAATCTAAAAACGAACAGATCGATTATAGCAACTTAAATTGAAATAAAAGCCTCTCCTTTAGTTTTAAATCTTCACTGATGTAGAGAAAGCGGAGAAAAACATTACCTCTGGGCTGTAAACCGTGATAAACGTAGAACAAGAACAGTCCGATCAGAAGTATACACCACTAAGAAAATCTGTCCATCACAGCTCATTTCAGCGGAGTTTGTATCACAACAAGGATAAAGAAACATAAAAATATTTTTTTTGCAGAATTGACCCCTTGATGTAGCTCCAGTTTGCAAGAAAACTATTAGCAGGGGATTTTAAATCCCCGAAGCCTATGGTGAAGAAATCCGGCAGCAAGCAGCTTAACTGAAGAGAAAACAGCATGCATGGGAGTGTGTCCACGGACCCTGCGGAGTTGGTGGGGGTGCGGGGCTTTAGTGCAGCCTGGGAGTTTCCGACTCCATACCCGGGAGGCTGCTATATGTGTAGCAGCAGCGGGCAAGGGTACTGCCCCAGGGCAAGAGCAGCAGGCATGGCGCTGGGAGGCCGTGGGTCACGTGATGTTTTTGCTGCACAGCAATTGCTGAACAGTCGTTTTAGGTCTGGGTTGTGACAGTGGACTGTCACACAGACCGACTGTTAAAAATACAACGGGAGGGGGCTGGAAGAGAGACAACAAGGACAATGGGAGGGAAGTGGGAACAAAGACAACACGGACAACGGGAGGGAGGGTAGGAACAAAGACAACACGGACAACGGGAGGGAGGGTGGGAACAAAGACAACACGGACAACGGGAGGGAGGGGTGGGAACAGAGACAACACGGACAACGGGAGGGAGGGTGGGAACAGAGACAACACGGACAACGGGAGGGAGGGTGGGAACAGAGACAACACGGACAACGGGAGGGAGGGTGGGAACAGAGACAACACGGACAACGGTAGGGGGAACAGAGACAACACGGAAACAAAACAAGTCTAGCAAACAAAACAATCTGTGGCTGCAATTAAGCAAAGCTGACTTGTATAGCAGCGATTAAAACAGATGCCGCACCTCTTCCCCAGGCAGTTACGGCTGTGCTGGAATGCACGGGAAGGAGGGGGGAGGGGAGACAACAACAGAAACAAGCATTGGCCGCGCGGCCGTGAAACTGACACGGCCGCGCGAAAGTAATCGCGAGGAAGAGGGTTTTCGAAGTGCAAACAGTGGCTTTTGCTGGCGACCAGCTTGCGTTCACGCGAGCGTCCAGATGGCGAGGGAAGCCATATGGCGCCTGATCGCGCGTGCACGCTCGCGTGAACGCAGGCTAGTCCGCAGCAAAAGCCACTGTTTGCACTTCCAAAACCCGCTTACTAAAAGTCTCGCCAGAGCAACGCATGCGCGCTGGCTCAGGCGAGACCTAAAAAGGGGGGGGGGCTTTTTATACATTTTAGCAGACTAACCTATAATTGTATGCCTGTGGAACTCTTTA
Organism: Calotriton arnoldi; assembly: GCA_963921515.1. NCBI lineage: Eukaryota > Metazoa > Chordata > Amphibia > Caudata > Salamandridae > Calotriton > Calotriton arnoldi. Next base: position 2,817,483 of record CAWUFW010001270.1, read on the forward strand.
CGAGTAGGCCCGTTTTAGGTGAGCGTTTACGCGGGGGCGGAATTCCTGCACTTAAATCCAGCTAAGAGTTTTTCCCTGCAATGAGGAATAACCATGCAGACGCGGAATTACCAACTCCTTTCTGCTGCAATGCGCAGGTGGTAAATCTGAGCAGAGGGCTGTAGCGGGTGAACGGGGTGGGGTCAGTAGACCATCTTGGGGCAGTGCAGGCCCTTCAGCGCTGGGTGGAATCAAGGGGAGGGCATCATGGGTTGGTCAGGATTACCCCAGTAGCCACAGCCCCTGCTTCTACCAGAGGCAAACCTGTACTCACTAAAAAAGGGTCCGGTGTTTTCGGACCCAGTAATGCCTGGTCTGGAAACACCAGACATGCAGCTCTTAGCATGACACAGCGGTATTCTCAAGTTACCAATCATGGGGGATACTGGTAACTCTGAGGTGCAGAGTGAACGTGGATTAAAAGTGAGACCTGTGGTTTCATTGGAAAATGTGAAATTACCCAGGAATCATTATTCTGTGTACGATTTCCTCCTTGTAATTTCATATTTTACTCCGGATTTTCACCCAGAACTGGCTGAAATGAAATCTGTTGGAGAAACACAACAGATTCACAGCAATCCAATTCCAATGGGGCTGGTAACTCCTCTTGACTGGTCCAATCAGACTCCGCTTGGCATTCGTAACCGAGGCCTCACAGTGTATTGGTGACTTCCTTTGAAAGCATATGAACCGTACTATTTTAGGTTACAAATGTAGGTTAGTGCAATAAAAGTTATCAACCCCTGTAGTTTTCTAGGAGTCGTCTATCTGTATAGGAGTATAATTGATCTATGTTCATGAAAGCAGCTCTCAGCACTGAAGCCCTTACCTGCGGCAGGTTTTCTCCTGGGCACACACCTGCACAGCGTCATTGGGCTCACTTTTGTGCAGCACTGTTTGTTCTTAAGAGAGTGTAATAGTACAGAAGAGTGGCCCACAAACAATCTATCCATCCAGTCTAACGATGGCGACTGGCTACTAAAGTGAATTAGAAACTGCAGTGGGCAGAGTGATTTCTTATTTTTTTTTCTCCCTTGCGACTGGGAAACCTGTCGCCCTTCAAACACTTGAACGTCTCTGTCACATCTTCTCCCCATCCCTCGGTCCCCTCTCATCTGTCCACTACCTCACTGTCCCAATAACACTTTTCTCTTGAGCAGCACCTCACTGCTGCGGAGTTGCCCCATCTTCTGTGTAATCTTCACCACCATGCCCTGTTGTGAAATTGCCACAGCCAAGCTTGTTGAATGAAACTCCACCCAGAAATAAAATACGCCCAAATCACATTATAACAACATGTGGCTAGTGAGGTAATGTTGGATAAACATGGTGCTATATTCATTTCCTTCTGCGTGGCTTCTCTTTATGGTGCCACCTCTTTTTCCTCGCATTTCCTGTTTTCTGCTGGGCCTCTTTGTTTCCCTCTTCTGCATACACCCTCATTGGGCCTGTTTGCCTTAGAGGCGCTACCTCAGTTTGTAACCTGGAATTGTTTGTTTAAGGTGTGGCTTGACAGCGCAACTTTCTGCAACACCTAGGCGCTCATTACTAGATGGGCGATAAATTCTGCTATATGTTGTCACTCCTGTTACCTCACAAATTGCAATCATGTCTTTCTGATGAATTTCGGCAGGGCAAACCTGCCAATATTATCTGGGGTGAGGACAATCTCCAGCATTTACTGGAACATGCAGATTTTGGTGCAGTAAGCACTAAAATCCTCATGTTATTCCCCAAAAACAGGTGATAGGCGATAATTATCACATTAATAAATACCAGGCACTTCCTTGTCGGTTTTTATCAGATGTGATAATTATTGTATCCGATAGTGGCCAACGTGTAATGAAGGTCTTAATGAGGCCATGTAGTGTTGTTGGCGTCACCGTGAGGAGTAAAAGCTCTCACCTTATACTACTGGCTGGTATATTATTCTGCCTCCTATAGAGGTTTTGCATTGCCATGATTCAGGGACTATGTTACATCTCAAAAGTACACTGAATTGTCACCTAATAAATTCTTTATCTCATAGATACATTGTATACAGAAAGCAGTCGGTTTTTTCCACTGGGGCAGACTTTTTAAAATGTTTAATCAGGACTCAAAAGCAAGTCATACCTATTGGCTTTGCAAATGCTTGTTTCAAATGAGTTTTCAATCTTTATTTTTATCCCTCGCTCGCCCTTTGTATCGAGCTCTATCCCTTTCACTCCCCTTGCCTCCCTCCACTCGTTTGGCCTCCATCTCCTTTATTTCTCGGTTTGTACAACCCCCTTTTTCTCAGTCTCTCCCTCCTTTTTCCTCTGTCGTCTTTTTCTTGCTATTTCTCACGCCACATCTTATTCTCTGTTTCGCTCTCGTTCATTCCCTCTTTATCATCTCCTTCATAGGGCATTCTCTCCGTCAACCTTTCTCCCCTATTTCCCTGTTTCTCACCTCTCTTTCTCACCTCTTTCTCCTTTGTCTTTGCGCCTTCTGCCCCTCTCTCCTCTTCTGTTCTTTCCAGGTTACTCTATTTCTCTCTTCCCTCCTTCGCCTCTCTCTTTTTCACCCTTTCTCTGTTCCTCACATCTGTATTCTTTCCCCATCCATAACAATTCCTACTTCTCCTAGCGCACCCTATCAACCTTGTCTTTGATTAAGTGGGTCACACCATGTCAGTAAAAAACACTTTTATGAAACATGCACTTTTTAGTTTTACTGCCCATTCATGGAAGTTAATCATAGTTTCGAGCCTTGCTGTCAGCTGGTATGGATCTCAGTAGATTCTCAATTCACCACTCTACGGTAGACACAGCTCAGTCATGGTTACCAATGGGTGACACCATCTGCTGCCTTACCGTGCATGAAGCGACGTCATTGTGAGAGACTGGGAGTGCAAAATGGAAACAGTAAAGTCTTGGAAATTTACAAATATCTTAAAATCCAGCACACCACTTTGGTCTGCGCTACCTTACAGTAAGATGAAAGTGGTGCCCGTGAAAGCGGTGGTAATGAGGATACCACATCAGAAAATAATTGAACTTCTTAGCCTCTCGAATAACACAATCTTTCACTGCACTCAGTCCACATACAATAAGTGTCCAGAAAGATTTCCGCTCTTTTTAAAACAAATTATCCTTAAGGTATAAAAAAAGTACTATTAATGGTGAACAGTTAATGAAATTCAATACTTTGAGTCCCACTGCTCTGTTGTGGCAATCCAGAATCTTTAAATGCAAAGGCTTCGTAACAGAACCGGTCCTGATTTCTCTCCGCGTCATCCTATGTAGCCTGGCCCTTTGCTACTCTCTTCCACCTGATGCAGTCCAACAAGGGACAAGAGGCAGCGGTGACTCAAGGCTTTGGGATTTGGGGAGAAAGAAGGATAGGCTGACCACTCTATTTAGGAGGCACACCTCAGTCATGAGTGTCTCCCAAAAAGAAGCTATGTCAGAGCTCTCTCAGATGGGTACAAGGCGCATCATTTTCTCCATCATGGACCACATTTACAGGGAGAGAATAGAGCAGCTAAGAGAAGCCTCATTCCTGGGTAGCTGGATGAAGAGTGATACTGGCCCTGTTCCATCCAACAGAACTAAACCTCCGCTATTGATAAATCGGATAGAAGAAGCAGAGGCAGGAGAAAGCAGAATAACATGGAGATAGCACAGGAAAGTAAATTTCCCCTATATTACGCCCCTCTCTTCCCTTAGGCAACAGTTTCCATCCCCAGGACAGGCTCTGGTTTTTCGCCCGATGACGCAACACTGTGCAATAGGAAGCTCATCTGTGGCTGAAAAACTCTGAACTTTTCAAGAGAAGAACACTGCTTTGCCATTAGGCTTTATATTCTTAGCCTTCCCACCCCAGGGGCTATCCGGCTTCTTGTGTTTATGCTGCAGGGAAAGCATCAGTGGTTCAAGGACTCTGCCCTTATGGAGAGTATGGGGAAGGCTGATGCCCGACTACCAAGTGCTCCGTCCCCAGAACATGGTCTTCCACCCAGATGCTGGCCAACTCATTGAAATATTATCAAACAGGAGAGCAGCGGAGGGTAAGGTTCTCAAACTTAACAAGAGGATGGAAGAACCCACCTTTGTTTCACGGGCTTTCAAGAAAAACTCTTGCAGCATCCTCTTTACTCAAAGAGCGAGCAAACAAGACGGGGAGCAGCAGAAGAAGCTTAAGCCAAAACCACTGAGATGAGGCGATGATACAATAGTACACCTGAGCATTGAACTTAAAACGCAAGCACCTACGAGACGGCGGGTATGTCCATCCAGAAGTTGGCGCTCGATGTGAGTGGGGGTTGTTACAGTTGCTAACCATTGGCTTCTAATAAAAATGCAGACCTGCTATCACGCGCTTAAGCCTAAACACAATGACAGAGGCACAGGACAGTAATACTGACATACATTGCTAATCTCCACACACAGATTCCTCAGCGCAGTACAGACTGAACCTACTCAGCTGGAATGTACAGGGGTGAACAATCACCGCAAGCGCATCATATTCTCCAAAAAGGCACGTGGTGGATATTGCCCTCATACATGAGGCACTCCTCCCACCAAACAAGCCCAGCTGGTTCGCTGGATGCTGACGTGCCCATAGATCTTTTTTCACCATACTGAACGAACATACTCCAGGGGTCTGGCTATATTGATCAACCAGGGTGTGCCTTTCCGTCTAATTCACCATAGGACGGACGCTCAAGGGAGATTCAAGCTTATACAAGGTTCCTTGGTGGCGCTTATGTTACGTGTCTGAACATATACGGCCCTAATCATGATGATCCTACCTTCTTCTCGGAGGTCACATACACTCTTCAGACAACCAACCCACGCACTATACTCTGGGCAGACAACTTCAACATTGTCCTATCCCCCGACATAGACTGTGCACATACAGATCGTCCTAGACTGTACATGTACAGACCCTTTATGCCACAAACAGACCAGACTAGAACTGAAAGCCACATTGCGACAATTAGGCCTCATCGATATATATACCGCACCCTCCTCCCAGTGAGTCCGCAATATCCTGCGGTGCACACCTCTACATCCTGACTAGACTACTCGCTGTGCACCAGAGATGTAATGGTTTAGGAAGACACAGTGAAATCTCTCTTTAGGGCCCTGTCCGATAACTCAGGAGTATTCCGAAGACTCAGCCTTCCGGAATGTGCACCGCCCTATCGGCAATGGAGGCTGCGACCTGAAGTGTTCCTCGGCTCAGCATTTCACACTGAAATTCGCCAGGCTATTGGTGCATGCTTTACTGAGAATAAAGAATCCGTTTCAACCTATGCTACTCTGTGGGGGGGAGGCATTCAAGGTTATCTGTGGGAACTGCTTTTCCAAAAGTTATCATATCATTAAATCACTAAGAAGGGCCCTCAATAAAATTGAATGTAAGATTGCTAGACTAGAGCGAGAATATTTATCAGATGCTAGTCAGACCATACTAGGAGAACTCAACCTCAAACGCCTTGAATTCCGTGAGGCGGCAGAACGAGAAGTAAAATTCCCCAGGAATACTTTGCAGCTATAAGACACAGGGAGGGGGAGTGGCCTGGGTGCATCTTGGCTAGGCTGCTCGGACCTCCCTGCTCAGTCGGGGACATAATCAACAAGCATTTTCAATGCAATAGGTCTCGCATTTATGAGAGTTTGAGCTATTGGCATTGTAAATGGCAATGCCTTTTATTTATGTGTTGTTTTTAAAACAGATAAATAAAAGGCACTGTCATTTACAATGCCAATAGCTTTAACTCTCGCAAATACGAGACCTATTGCATTGCAAATGCGTGCTATAACATTTTTTAAAAAGTGTTAGGAGAGAGCGTGTCCTGCCTGCAACAGCAGGCAGGACAAAGCTATTTGAGAAAATAGTGCTCGGAGGCTGTGATTACAGCCTACCAAAAACAACACACGTAGCAGGGTGTGTTGCCATGGGAGGTTACAAAATGAGATAAGGCAGGACTAAGGAGGGACTACTTAGCCTTTTGACCAATGAACAGCCACAGTTTACAGTGGACAGTGACACAAGCCAATGAAAAATGTGGGCGGAGAGTGATCAGAGCTTCAAGTCCCTACCTCAATACAGCATGCCTCGCAGAGCAGCACATGCGCTGCCCAGGCTCGACCTAAAAAGAAATGAACTGTTTTGAAAGAGGAACATTGGACCAGAAGATTTCTGCTAGGTCTCAGTCACCTCATAACTATGTCGTTGGGCTATATGGTAAAGTTCCTCTTCCGGGGAGAAATAACAATGTTACATTCTCCTCTAATGCCCTATTTCAAGTTTGGGGACATAGTGGTGGGGGCGTGAACACAGCTTGCATTGAACCAAATTGTTGGTTATTTCAGCTAAAATGGGATATTTTCCACTCACTTCCGAAACTGAAGCTTAAAGTATGAGTTTAAAGCTGAAAAGCTAAGACAGGCAGTAATATTGATGGGAGAGAAGGTGTGCATGTTGTTCCAGCACATGCCCTATGAAACACGACCAGAAGATATATCGATAGAACAATCTGTAGGTTTATATTAAAAGGGTGAATGTACTTAATGAAACTTAGCCCAACCCTCAAGTAAGAGGTGTCTGTCACCGTCACCCAGGTGATGACTGGGCAGAGAGTCTTTTATTTCGCGAGATAGCTCAGCTGACACAGTGCTTCCAATAGACTTCTGTGAACAGGCAGAGCCTGGAGTTTTCATGTCAGCCAAAGGCCGTAGATTTGATTCTCTGCAGCGCCGACTCTAGGTTTCATCTGTCTGTGTTTTTTAAAATGGGTCTGCTTACTGCCTGGGGTTCTACATGAAGATCTTTTGCACGAATAAATAACCGCAGGCACATTTTTGTGCTTGAAAATTATTGAAAAACATCCTTTAACAATAAGAAAAAAACGTATTCAGTTAAGAGGCTGAGACTCCGATAATATACAGCCCTCGGTCAGTGATGGTGTTGTAAAAACCTCAGGCCAAGCACCGTCAGTCTAATAAAACAGATCACAGCTGAGGAATCTGCCCAGGGCAGTTGGCTACCACCGTCCGGAGGAAGACTCCCTACCACAAACCTAGCAGCTCTTAATTAATTAGGCATTGAAATGCCCTGTGAGCCGGCAGGTCAGAGGTCAAGATAATCAGCACGCTCCACATTATCCTGCCAAGTTTAAATAAACATAAAGAAACGTTATTCATTAAATAGCTTAAAGCCCATCGGTGTTCGAGAGCGAATAGACTGTGGTAGAAAAAAAATCTGTAACGCGCTCTAGCCAGAGACCGGCTCTCACATCACCCACATACAAAGGTGCCCTCATGCGTTTAGGATCACCCATCTTTAAATGCTCAACTTCTGGTGTACGGTAGCCTTAGATTCCCTTAGCCAACGCAGTCATCATACATCAGTCCTCTCCCGGGAACCCTTACCCGCACTGTGCTGTGGCTCAGGTCGAAAGTCCGGCTATACTGCCGTGATTGAGCAAAATATCTGCCCTTTCCAGCTGCAAAGAGTGTAGAGGCCGGATTTCGTGGACACCTTGCTGCAAAATGGGGGAGACTGCGGCGCTCAGGGTCCGCACAGTGCGCCGCTACACTTTACACCCAAAAAACAACCAGTGGTGCGCGTGCACCACAGAGGAGCGGGGGGAAAGGGAGCGCGGCAGCAAGGCGAACGCGCGCTGTTGCGCGTGCTAGACACCGGTGGGAATGGGTGCGGCAAAGGCGGGACATGCGCCCACCTTTGCCCAATTGCGTGCTGTCTTTCTTATAAAGACGCACGCAAAGCCCAATAGCCGGGGGAAAAACGAAAAGCACACGCACAAGCGTGTGCGATTCCTAACTCGGCTTCTAAACCCACTACATGAGGTCTCTCGCTGCGCGAGCAGGGCTGCGCACTGCAACGCTAGGCGCGAGACCTAAAAAGGTACCATGAACATAGCCAATCCGATATCCTACAAGAGTTTGCTGACTTTTGCGCTAACCTATACTTGGCACAGTCCCAAGTCACCAAGGTAGAGGTGAATACCTATCTAGATAAAACCACTCTGAATGGTTGGAACCTGTACAGTGCTAAAGCCTCTGCACTCCCATTACCTTACAAGAAATAAGAGCAGGGATAAAATCCTTGAAAAATGGAGCAGTGCCTAGCGGGGATGGTCTCCCAGCAGAATTCTGTAACGGTGTCACTTGGCCCATAGGGACATTGTCGTTTTTCAATAACTTAGCATGAGCACGTTGTAGCTTGCCTGCTGCTTTGCACACGTTACTACACGTATTTATTTTTTTGCAATAATTTCAAAGACTCACATGAGAACTCATCGCTGTGTTCACTCTCTGCATGTTCCTAGGATTTTGACTGAACATTATGTGCAAGGTCGAACAACAATGCCCCTTGTTATTTTGTTCTGGCCAGTCCTTAGCCCTTAGACAAAACATACCTGTTAGAAGGTGGTTCTGACACTATGGGCCGCCCGGATTTTTCGCTTTTTGAGCACCTAAGTGTTGAGCTTTTACTGTGGGAGAGCCTCATAAATTGGGACTCATCCACAGTGAACTCATGATGAAAGAGACTGCATGTGGATTTTACTGGTGTCCCCATAGCTTGACTAGGCAGCTGCGCAGCAGCTAGATGCGGGGCACCGGGCTGGTTACATGCAGACACCTGTGTACATGCGTGTGCACACGTGTAGGGAGCTGCGCAGGGGAGATTCCTGGCGTGCGCAGTCCAGGAGCAGCTACAAAGTGAATGGTGTGGCAGGACTTATGCAGAATTGGGTGGTGACATGGAATAGGCTTTATACACTGGGAAGAAACATGCCAGGGAAAGTCAGTGTGTTTGACTGTGTTTTTCACTTCATTATTCCCTTATGGGGAAGTGGAGCCCATGGGCTAGTGTCACTTTCCTAAAGCCTACAGATTCCAGACACGCACTAAAGTCCACTGTAACGGGTGTGAGAAGAAGTATTCTGCAGAGTCCAAAGTCATATTTGTACTGCTTTTGGGTCATCCAGAAATGTCACATTTCTCTGAGTCAGTCATAACCAGGGCCAGGCTGAGGGCTGACCTCAGCTGGATGGATTGATAACCTTTCTTCCACAAGCTAAGGCCTCCTCTCCAGGAAGAAGAGGATGGGTGGGGCTACAGGCTCATCCATCAGCAGCTATCACTGGTGCCAGGCACCAGGCTGCACCAAGGAGGGAAGGGCTCGTGTTTCAGAGACCATGTGGCCAGAGACCCTGGACGACGCCATTTTGAACCAGCCCAGAGGCTGGACAAGAAGGAGGGAGCAGGGGCAGGGAAGTGATGTGTCGCTGTTTGATAGGACCAACAGAGACTTCCTGCCAGCCCCCTACTCAACTTTTAAAAAGTGCTTGCACAGGAAGAGGAGCTCTCTCTGGGGTGTGGTCTGCGGAGGCTGAAGGTGCTGGAGCCTGGCGCAATGGGCAGTTGGAAGGAGGAACCCCCTGACTGCCCCCCAGGGGCCTGACAGCACCAGAAGAAGAGCCCAGGACCGGTGCGCAGAAGCAGAGGCCTCTGCGCCGGGAGAAGAGAGGCCAAGGAGGAGAGACAGGCGAAAGGCTGGCGCAGGGAGCCAGTGAAGACAGCTCCCTGCCGAATCCCCCCTCTCAGAGACCCCGAGGGCGAAGGAGAGTGTTCCCAGTGGCTGGAGCTGGCCACCAGGAGCAAGAAGACGGGAAAATGGTGACAATCGGAGTCCAGGGGACCGAGATATGCCCCCCAGAAGGTAGGCGACCTTTGACCCTGCCTGGGACCGACGACGAAGCGCGTGGGGCTCCGCCGCCGGTGATAATCATGCCCCCGGGGTGGGTCAGGTCCCGGGGGCTGCCCCTGGAAACCGTAAAGGTGGGGGAGCGCCGTCGCGCCCCCCATAAAGAGGTGGTCAAGGGCCCGGGAGCCCATCCCCGGGCCCCGAAGCAAAGCCGGGGAGCGCGTCGCGCTCCCCGTGAAGTTATCCCCCCCCCGGGGGCCAGGAGCCCACCCTGGCCCACGCCGAACAAGAACTGTCGGGGGAGCGCCGTCGCGCCCCCCGCGGGGAGGAGGAGGGGGCCCGGGACCCCATCCCCGGGCCCTGAAAATGCCGGGTTGGAGGGGGCGCCGTCGCACCCCCCCGTTTTGTTCTGGCCAGTCCTTAGCCCTTAGACAAAACATACCTGTTAGAAGGTGGTTCTGACACAATGGGCCGCCCGGATGTTTCGCTTTTGAGCACCTAAGTGTTGAGCTTTTACTGTGGGAGAGCCTCATAAATTGGGACTCATCCACAGTGAACTCATGATGAAAGAGACTGCATGTGGATTTTACTGGTGTCCCCATAGCTTGACTAGGCCGCTGCGCAGACAGCTGGAGTACTGAGGCACCGGGCTGGTTACATGCAGACACCTGTGTACATGCGTGTGCACACGTGTAGGGGCTGCGCAGGGGAGATTCCTGGCGTGCGCAGTCCAGGAGCAGCTACAAAGTGAATGGTGTGGCAGGACTTATGCAGAATTGGGTGGTGACATGGAATAGGCTTTATACACTGGGAAGAAACATGCCAGGGAAAGTCAGTGTGTTTGACTGTGTTTTTCACTTCATTATTCCCTTATGGGGAAGTGGAGCCCATGGGCTAGTGTCACTTTCCTAAAGCCTACAGATTCCAGACACGCACTAAAGTCCACTGTAACGGGTGTGAGAAGAAGTATTCTGCAGAGTCCAAAGTCATATTTGTACTGCTTTTGGGTCATCCAGAAATGTCACATTTCTCTGAGTCAGTCATAACCAGGGCCAGGCTGAGGGCTGACCTCAGCTGGATGGATTGATAACCTTTCTTCCACAAGCTAAGGCCTCCTCTCCAGGAAGAAGAGGATGGGTGGGGCTACAGGCTCATCCATCAGCAGCTATCACTGGTGCCAGGCACCAGGCTGCACCAAGGAGGGAAGGGCTCGTGTTTCAGAGACCATGTGGCTAGAGACCCTGGACGACGCCATTTTGAACCAGCCCAGAGGCTGGACAAGAAGGAGGGAGCAGGGGCAGGGAAGTGATGTCGCTGTTTGATAGGACCAACAGAGACTTCCTGCCAGCCCCCTACTCAACTTTTAAAAAGTGCTTGCACAGGAAGAGGAGCTCTCTCTGGTGTGTGGTCTGCGGAGGCTGGAGCCTGGCGCAATGGGCAGTTGGAAGGAGGAACCCCCTGACTGCCCCCCAGGGCCCTGACAGCACCAGAAGAAGAGCCCAGGACCGGTGCGCAGAAGCAGAGGCCTCTGCGCAGGGAGAAGAGAGGCCAAGGAGGAGAGACAGGCGAAAGGCTGGCGCAGGGAGCCAGTGAAGACAGCTCCCTGCCGAATCCCCCCTCTCAGAGACCCCGAGGGCGAAGAAGAGTGTTCCCAGTGGCTGGAGCTGGCCACCAGGAGCAAGAAGACGCGAAAATGGTGAAAATCGGAGTCCAGGGGGCCGAGATATGCCCCCCAGAAGGTAGGCGACCTTTGACCCTGCCTGGGACCGACGACGAAGCGCGTGGGGCTCCGCCGCCGGTGATAATCATGCCCCCGGGGTGAGTCAGGTCCCGGGGGCTGCCCCTGAAAACCGTAAAGGTGGGGGGAGCGCCGTCGCGCCCCCCCATAAAGAGGTGGTCGGGGGCCCGGGAGCCCATCCCCGGGCCCCGGAGCAAAGCCGGGGAGCGCGTCGCGCTCCCCGTGAAGTTATCCCCCCCGGGGGCCAGGAGCCCACCCTGGCCCACGCCGAACAAGAACTGTCGGGGGAGCGCCGTCGCGCCCCCCGCGAGGAGGAGAAGGGGGCCCGGAACCCCATCCCCGGGCCCTGAAAATGCCGGGTTGGAGGGGGCGCCGTCGCACCCCCCCGAGGATGTCCGGGAGCCCATCCCCGGGCCCCGAAGCAGGAGCGGAGTCGCCTTGCGTCTGCCCGCAGGAGCGGGCAGACAAAAAGACTCTGCCGGCTCCCGCGGCCGCACGCGAGTTTGCGGGCCGGGGGTGGGCTCCCCGAGCTGCCCTCCATCAAAAGGAGGATGTGGGGGTCCCGGGTGGGACCGGGGCGCCCCCCCCCGAAGAGAAATGGTGGCGCGAGGGGTCCCGGGTGGGACCGGAACCTCGGAGGAGAAAGGAGGGGCCCGGGTGGGACCGGGCCCCTGAAATTTGGCACAGCGGCCGGGGATGGGCTCCCCGCGCTGTAAGACTCACCTGGGGGTCCGGGTGGGACCGGGGCCCCCACCGAAAGCACAGAGATGCGGCGAAGCTGCAGCGCGATCGCGGCTCCCTCCAAAGCAGCGGGGGAGCCGCTACTATAATATGCAGCAGCACCCACAATGCCTTGCAGGCCAGGACCGGCCTACAAGGGCAAAAACAGCGTTTTCTCCGCTTGTGGTGGCCCCAGGAGGACGGGGTCACCACCCTACATGTGCAAAGGTGTTGGGGGAGCTGCTGAAGAAGCGCAGTCTCCCCCCAGCGCGAAGAAAAGTCTCACCCTAAGTCTCATGGGGACTTCAAAAGGATAACCCCTCAAGGGCTCAGTCAGCATTCAACACCTTCTAGGCTGGAACTTTTGTTCTACAGCTGAAGGTGGATGAAGAAGTGCATTGAGGAGTGAAAGGCTGAGTTAGGGATGCCTGGAGAAGGGCATCCCCTAGAGGTGGAGAGGAGTAATTGCACCAGAAATGCATTTAACCTGGTTATTCCTTTTTTTAGGTGGACTGAAAAGTACATGTGTAAAGTGAAATGCTGGGTTAAAGTGATGTTAAGCTTAATGGAGTTATGTTGCTGGATCTTTCTGCTAGGGGACCTGGTTGTATTTACGTAATCCCATGCTTTTACCTGTGATTCCTTTTAAAGCGAAGTGGTGCACTGCAGGAGAAGTGTAGTTGCCAGGAGTACTTCTGTTAAAGGGACTGTAAGTCACAAGTGTAAGTTGATGTCATAAGCCAAGTGGGGTTATGTTGCCAGACAGTCCTGCTAGGGTGTCTGGCTGTATATGCGTAATCCTGTGATTTCAACTGTGATGCCTTTAGGGGCTGTAATTGCAATGCATTCAAATGATCAACCAAGGTGATGAGTACTGTAATTCTAAAGTGCTGCTTAAACATGTATTCTTGCTTCTGCGCTTGGGAGAGGAAGAACCCCGACTGCTAGCCCTTAAGATATAGAGGTGCATACTTTATGGTCAGTAGGAAATGCTTGGTCTGGTTATGTGTCCCCAAGGCAGGTATGCCCATTTTTAAATGCTTGTTGAGGTAACGGGCTGGGACGCCACTGGCATGAGGCCAGTGCGCAGGGCCCGCGCTCCAGGTTATGGTCAACTACTGCATTAGGGGGCAAGATGATGTGCACACAGAGGAGTTGTGGTACTAGACCCCACCCCCCTGCAGGAGGGGTGGAGATGTTATGCAATGTCACAAAGTAGTTCCAACCGCTTATGTATACTTACAAAGTAATTCCAACAGCTTATGTATATTTGTAAATTGGTGCATAGTATTGAGTAGTGTGTGTGTTTAATAAATGTACTCTTACTTTTATAAAGCAAAGTACAGACTGGACAATCAATTATTGAGTGTTATTTCTGCGCCCCTGCAAATGGCGATTACTAGCCCACACCACCTCCCTTGAGTAAAGCCTCAGACTGCTCTGCAACGCTACCCTCTGAGAGTCAGGCGCTACAATTGGGTGTTTGGTTCCCAGTGAAGGACAAATGTAGTCATGCTATTTGTGCAGGCCTCACAGATGCTGCCTCGTTTTCCAACAATACCGATGCAGCTGTTGTTTGGACAGCGTACTTGGGTTTTTAGTGGGGTGCTCGAATAGGTGGTACACACTTGGAGAGTCCATCGAATGGCCGTTCTTGCTCAGCGAATGGGACGGGGGGGGGGCACTGCTGAAATGGATATCTCTTATATACAGATCCTATTGCCAGAGTAAAGGTTAACCACTTTCTCTCGACTGCTATACCAATCCTTATATACAGATCCTATTGCCAGAGTAAAGGTTAACCACTTTCTCTCGACTGCTATACCAATCCAGAGGAGGACTAGCAAGGCTGCCGACTGTCCCAGTCCCACATTTATTTCGCCCTTGCACTGAAGCTAATAGTGTGCATACTTAGAGAAGATCATAACCACAGATGTATACAATTTTGGACCTGCAGAATAATCCTTTCTTTATACACTGACGATATTCACTTGATAATCAAAAACCCTTGATTCAATCTTTGACTCGTTGTAGAAGAAAAAATTACCTTTGAGAAATGGTCCGGACTTATTATTAACTGGGCAAACTCGGTCTTAATGCCTCTAACCGGAATTACCAAGGCACCAAAGACACAGTATCCCCTGAAATCGCAATTAGACCCAATCCAATACTTAGGTGTACAGTACCACTGGAATATAGAGACACTCCTACAAGAAAATTATGGGAAAACTATATCAGACATTGCTGAGAAAGTGGAGAGAGGGATCAAGCTGCCCCTGACAGTTGCAGGACAGGTAGCTCTGATGAAGATGGTTGTCCTTCCCAAACGACTCTACCTATTTCTGAACATCCCTGTCCCCCTAACTAAAGCCTTTTTTGCACGTTTAGACTCCCTAACGGTGCAGCTCGCCTGGTAGACAGCCCTGAATAGTTTGGCATAAGCTACAAATGACCTATGCCATGGGTGGCTTTGCGGCCTCAAAGTTTGAAATGTACTACAAGGTAGTTCAAGCCCAATATGCACATTATTGGCATCACCCAGGCAGAAAGCCTCCTTACCTCACCCTAAAAGCAGCCTTGCATCCCTGAATCCATTACACTCCGCCCTGCTGATTCGGGCGCGCCTCTCTGTCGGGGTGATGCACACGATGGATTGCACCAATTCAGCATGGTTTATATTGGCTCAACGAACATTACAACTCTTTACTCACCATGTTTACTACTAACACATCAACCGGGGCTCCTACTGATGGCAGAACCTGAAGTACTTAAATGTTTAGACTGCAGGCAATTAAAGACCTCGTCCCTGCAGGGAAATTCCTTTCCAATACTGAATATCTGGGTGACAACCATAACATAGTCATAAATGCACTCGGGTATCATCAACTGAGGGACACTATGCGAGAACTATTTCCCACAATGCCCGAGGTACCACCTGAGTGGACATTGCTGGCCCTTATTATATCAAACCCAAGCAAGGCCCATTTTGTCACCAGAATGTACAATTGTGAGATGATCACGACAAACTACACATGAGGGATAAGTGGGAATATGATTTGGAGCACACAGTAACAGATGCACAATGGGCACAAAAACAAATGCACAGTGTACGCAAATTAAAGAAATCTCCCTCAACTGTAAATTGCATCCGATCCAGTTTAAGTTCATACATAGAGCTTATTACACCCCTCTTGTTAGGCTTAAATTTGGCCTCTGAAATGATGCAAATTGTTGGAGATGCTATGCACCCAATGCAGATATTCTCCACATGGTGTGGCTCTGTCCCCGATTCGAGAATATTGGAAAGAAATCTGGGCATGTAATATTACGAGTATGGAACTGCAGATCTCCCCACTGTGCGACATTCTAGGGTATGTAAAGGATATCCCTAAATTGACTCGCAAATTGAATGCCATTGCTCTCTTGCTGGGCAAGCATAGAGATAACTATGCAATGGCGCCTTAAGACTGTATCAACTTATGCCAACTGGCGAAAGGATCTGACTACCTACAGCGAACATCCGGATGTGTCCAGCGAACTACTGTCTCGAACGTCCCGCCCAAGAAATATATATGGGCACCGCTCCTGAACTACCTCTTATAATACCTCATAATCCCCTGATGCATTATCATCTTTGTGATGTGCTGTTAAATACTCATGCTCATCAAAATATAGGAGATGTTAAGAGAACTATTGGTTGATGTGTGGATTAATGCTTGACCTCAGTCTGTTTTCTTGAAATAGCTCAATGTTAGCTCGAACAGCGATATTGGAATTACACTCGTGATGACGAATTGTCATTTTGTTTTGATGATGTAAAACAGAATATAAAGTTATTATAAAAAATTATTACCAATCAGGAAATATATGGAGTGCTAAGTATCTGAGACAAGTATTTCAGGAATTGATGGCTCACCAGTATCCGGTGCTGGGATTGACATGAGCCTGTGTAGGTATTTGAGTTGCTTTGGCATAACTCTTGTCTTTTATAATATTTCTTCTCTTTTACCAGGGAGAAATGTTAGTACATGGGACAATAGCCAACCTGACTGCCTGGGACTCCCAGAAGGATTTCATTGCGCGAGTGTGCATTCTGAATTCAGCGGGCTGCGGCCCATGGAGCGAACCTCTGTTCATGACTCCAAGACATGAAGCAGGTAAGTCATGTCCATCGAGGTGGAAATGGGACCAACTAGTAACAATTTATCGCAGCCTTTAAGGGCTATCTCAGTGGCGCAGTGGTACCA
The DNA here is from genome assembly GCA_963921515.1 of Calotriton arnoldi. NCBI lineage: Eukaryota > Metazoa > Chordata > Amphibia > Caudata > Salamandridae > Calotriton > Calotriton arnoldi. The sequence goes on from CAWUFW010001270.1 coordinate 2,833,935, forward strand.
CTGGTGTCTATCAGAGACACAAGAAAGGCTTCTTGCCTTGTGGCAATGCTTTGTTGCGTTATGTGAATAATATACAGACCCCAAAGTGGATAAGAAATATTTTAGAAGCAAAGCAGAATCTCCATCTCTCTCAGTAAACCATTTATATTTAATAGTCAGTTTCTGGTTGGAGATTTTGTAGAAGCTTCTCTAGGTTGGCAGGAGTCAACAAGACCTAGGGACGCGCAATGCATCCTGTAATTAGGATTTCTGTCAGAATCTTTATTCACACTATCCCGCCTTAGTAAATGTGTGTTTTGTTTGCAGCAAGTTTTTTAATAAGTAATAGTCATGTAACATATCTAAAGCTGATTCTGAACTTTGGGGAATGTTCCAAAGAAGAGGGGGTTGCTTACTTTAAGATAGCTTGAGTGTTGTGCGTCACTCCTTGATATTCTGATCCCTTACCACGTATTCCACTGCACGTCCCAATTGACATCTTATTTTTGTTCTAGGAAGACAGGGACAGCTGAACAGCGGAATGTCCTGGGTACCGCTGGTCTTGGGCATCCTTACTGCCCTTGTTACTGTTGTTGCTATGACCCTAATATTCCTTCGAAGGAGAAGAAAAGAGACTCGCTTCGGGTAAGAGTGATAGCTTGGATTACCCTGGCAATGTTCAGTATAGTGACTGCTACCCATGCCACCCATGGTGGCTTCATGTGCCAGTGTGAGGCTGGTCTCCATCCGTGGTACATAATGTTTTACAAGGGTGCTGTAAGCCACCAGGTAGTGCCTGGAAGCGAATTCTGAGGGAAATCCCACCAGACACTAGCCTTTGGTGCATTATGTTAAGCCAGAGATGCAGGACTAAGATGAGGGGTCTAGTGGGTGAAAGCAGAAGAGATCAAGGCAGGGAGACTACTACATATGAGTGATATATGAGGTGCAGCAGCTATACAGTGGGCACCGTCCTCGAAACAAAACCTCTCGGCACAATTCAGAGGACAGTCATTAGCACTGTTATCGGTCACTGCAAATAGAGGGAGTACAGAAGCAGTGCTTATTTTAGTGAAGGAGGATTCAGTTCCTTTTGAAATGAGGCATGAGGCTGGGTTCAAAGTAAGGTCATGTCCTAGTTTGAATAGCTGCCATAGGCACAAAATGTTGCTGTCTTACGAATGTTTAAAAATCCTTTGCGTTCCAGTTGTTGCTCGGGCTCAAATTAGGCCAAGAAGTCTTGAATTAAACATTATCTGGTCACAGTAGCTGGTCCCTGGCGTGCGGTTGCAGTGGGTTGTTGACCCTTGTCTTCTCTCCTATGGGTTGAAGTCCACTTTGGCCAAACCCACCCACCATCCTAGTTGGTTGGCTTGCTTGCCTTCTCAACAGAGAATGAGTTTTCAATGGCCATGGAAACCCACCAAGCCCTTACCCGTTACAGGCATTCATCAAGCCCATGTACAAGTTCTGTTGCTTCTCTGTCCCTTAGTAAAGGACTTTACCCTGCCTCTACCCACTCCTGTGATAAAAATGTTGGATCGAATAGGGGGGAACCCAGTATTGTAGCTCAGATATGTTAGGCCCACAGTTGGTGGCGTAGCTGCTTGGCCACCTGCCCCCTAGAGTGAATCATGGATTTAGGAGAACCATGCCTTCTGCTGCTGTCCCCTGTGACTTACCATATCTGTGTACCAATGGTATGTGTCCATTTCAGGTGCAATCAATCTGATCTGTCCCAAGTTCAAAAGTATATATCGTTTCCTAATTACTGTAGTAGGGATAAAACATATGGTTACGCTATTTCAAAGTTTTCTAATTGATTCTCTTCTGTTTTAGAACTATCTTCGGGTCTGTTCTGGGTCATGGAGGACCAGTGGTCCACTTTACGGCTGCCAGGTCTTTCAACCGAAGAGGTCCAGACTTGATAGAGGCAACATGTAGGTGAAGACAGGGTGTGAGTGTTCTGTGTAAGTCTTGTTCACATGCGGCGCTCAACCCTGCCTGTTCTGGGCCTTTCGAATGGGTGTGCCATAAGGTAACAGTACTGTTACACCTAGAAGTATATGACGGCTCTTGAAATGATCTCACAAATATAACATACCTGCTCTGTCTTGTGTTACTTTTAGGCCTCAGTGAATATTTTTTTGTGAAACACAAAAGGAAAAAATGCCACAAATTGTATTTTTCTGCTTCCATAATATTTTTGTAATTCATGGTTTGTGTTTTTTTTTGCTATTTCACTCGTGGGTGGGTAGTGCAGAAGTCAACCAAAAAGTCAACAAAAACAGCAAAATCCAATGACATCTAACCAGTAGAGTACATTTGTGTAAAGGCGTGGAAATTGGCTCCTACCACAATTTCTGCAGTGGGCGGATTTTGACATTTTCAGTGCACTTACTGTGCCTGTGGATACACTCTTTGGAACTGAAGAAGTCATTTGAAAGCAGGAACTTTGCATTGATTTTGTTGCCGCAGACATAGTGGCATTTTACACCAGTCACCCTCCTTTCCTCTAGTAATAAGTCCACATTTGCTGTTTTTTATGATAAATCCGGCGCTCCCTGCTGATGTAACCCAAGGCAGCAGGCTCGTATTGCCTTTCCATTTGACCAGATGTTTTAAAGAGTGCACTCCTAACATCTGAGTCTATGAGAACAGGATCCATACCAGATTTTCTGAATCACCACCGACCATGCAGAACAGTTGCATTTTGGATTCATTGTATATACATTTAGCCCATGTGGGTGTCCTTCAATGGACCAGGTCCTAATACACCAATATTGGACAACCCAGTCTTGCAATGACAACTTCTACTGTTAAATTAATCTGACAGGATTATGGCATGTAAGCAGCTAATGAGGATTTAAATACCGTCTTACACTTGAAGTAAAACGTTGCCCTTTTGTTTCTCTGGTCATTTAAAATCTGGTATCTTAGAAGACGTGGGAAGCATTCGTTTCAGGAGTAGAAGAAGCGGACACTTCTTTGTCCCAGTACAGCAAGCGTGTCTGTTTGTCTCAGAGACTTATTATCTTTGGTTTTCTGTTTTCAGTGGACAATGTGGGCATCAGCAATGACTTGAAGGGCAGACTGCAGGATATCCTGATCCAGCCGCAGCAGTTTACTCTGGGACGGACACTTGGCAAAGGTGAGACCTGAGGAGCAGCATGCGAAGACTGTAATCTGCTCTTCATGAACAGCGCTCTCTGCCCCCGCACACATGGGCACTGGTTTCACGCGGCCTTGGGTCCTACCGTCGATAACTAGACCCTGGGGTATAGAATATAGAAACGTGGAGGACCTTGAGACCCTCACGGGCGAGTAGTCGCGCTATACAAACCTTGGTTGATTGATTGAGGTGCCTTTTGGAAACTGCAACCATGAAGGCCTAGACAATGGTAATGTCATTACCAGGAAGCCCGGAACAATGCCCTTCCAATGCCTGATATTACTCAGGATGTTGCCTTTAGTACAGTGCCTGCCATTACATCACCCAGAGTCGCATTAAGCTGTTTATTACCATTATTGAGTGGGGGCTATGACTCACAAGCGGCGTAGTCGTGAGTGATGGCCCCTCACTCAACTATGGTAATAAATAGTATGTTACACTCTGTATATGTGTAACCATGGTTTATAACGTGGCATTTTTCAAGTGTTATTGTTTTAACTAAAGGAATTTAACCAACACCTGGATAGATGGGGTTATATTTACACAGCAAGTTAAATTCGCAATGACGAGAGATGGTGACTTTTTAAGAGAGTTGTTTCTTTGTGCAAACTGCAAAGTAATTGTTACATGCAATATGCGAGGCAGTAAAAAGTGTGCATGCCATCTGCGCCCCAGTAAAAAGTGTGCATGCCATCTGCGCCCCAGTAAAAAGTGTGCATGCCATCTGCGCCCCAGTAAAAAGTGTGCATGCCATCCTCGCCCCAGTAAAAAGTGTGCATGCCATCTGCGCCCCAGTAAAAAGTGTGCATGCCGTCTGCGGGGCAGTAAAAAGTGTGCAGGCAATCTGCGAGGCAGTAAAAAGTGTACATGAAATCTGCGAGGCTGTAAAACGTGTACATGTAATCTGTGAGGCAGTACAAATTGTTCTATCGTGTCAGTTTTGCTGTACTCTGGTTATAAAAGTTGACTTTTGCACTGTAGTTATAAATGTGTGAATGTGCATTTATTAGTATAGTTACTCTGAATAACATATTATTGGGCCACATTTATTTTCACTGCCATTGCATTAAATCAGATATCACTAGGCTTGGCTCTATTACAGAAACCTTGCACATGGGTAGTCAGGCTTTGCTCTAGTCTAACAGATACAGTTTTAAACCTGTATGTAGCTCATGTATTCTTAGTAAATGAATAAATGTTTTAACAGTGAATTTCTATCAAATAATGACCCTTTTTCAAAACGACAGAGCAGATCATTTTTGCACAATGTATATAGCATATGTAAAAATACCCCGGTCAAGCTAATTTTAACATGAAACATAGTCTGGTCTGTTAAATTTAAAAAGTGAACAAAACGTTCCTTAACCACTTGTTGTTATGTAAACACATCAGGCGTTAAGTGATACAAGGCTGTACCATGTGCGTTCCATTCCCTATTATGCAAGCAGCAAATGTGCTGCAAATGAACAGACCCTCTTTAATTTTATCCCTGTGCATTGTATTTTTAATGCTACCCTTGAAATGTATAGTTCATGTGTTTTTTAGCTTTCACCTGAGATGATTGTAGGGCCCTCAATTAAATAAAATATACTTTTTTTTGTAATGTATTCCTGGAAAACTAACTCTTTTAGGTTTAATAATATTCCCCACCTACATCAGTGATTCTGAAAGGACATCTGGATGGAATCAGTCAATCTTGATTTGTTCAATTTCATTTTTACAAGTCTTCACATTTGTGATTTCTAACTAGTAATTTTAAACACATTGAAACAGGACGTATAGCATGACGTCCCTTGAGGTGTAGCGTCCACGACTCAAATTGTAAAATGAATGCTCTGCTTCTTGTGAATTTTAAAAGCTCTTAATTAAGTACGGAGGTGTATTTGTAATTCATAGGAGGTGTACATTTTAAGGCCTCTAAATGATGTTTAATGTGCATTATGCATGGGACAAAACTCAAGTGTTAGTCACAGATGACATCACAGGGTGGCCAACTTGTCTCAACCATTGCTCCTGAAATCCTTCCACTTACTATTGAGAGATTAGGGGAAGGAACAAGTAAGGAGATGAAATATTTTCAAAAGCAGCAGCCAGGTTACTGTATTACTCTCGGTTGAGGTAAATGAGATGTCAGATTGCACCAGGGTGTGCATTGTACTTTCTATATAGGACACTGGCATTATGGCTTTGATGTTAGACGTACATTGAGGTCAGTGTTGTACTCACAACAAGGGGGGTATGCGAGGGTTACACTCACCACTCCTTTAGTAGGATACACAGGGTGGCTGGTAGAACTTTACTAAGATTCTAAATGGATCTTTCACTTTTTGTTCCATATTGACCAGAAAATTGTATATTGTGCGGTCTTTAATTTTCTCTTTTTCCGGAAATTGTTACTGTTATAGCGTGATTTCTTCCCTTCTTTCTTTACATTGATATTCCCTTTTCTGTTCAGCCTGAATGACTGTAGAATGTTGAATGATGTCACGGAATGTTTGAGTGCTTGGTCTTGGTCAGAGTGTCAGTTGGAAGATTGCAGGCTGAGCAGCAGGGAGGCTGCTCCTGGTGGGGCTACGTTATACCAACTTACGATCTTATCTACTATTCTACTTCTTGTGTAACTGGAACCTAATAAAGCATCATCTTTGGAACCTACTACTTGGACCTTTCTACTTCAACATTTTGGCGACGATTTGGACTAAGAACCTACACATTTTGTTTATCTTATACAAGGAATTTTGAAACTGGAATTAAGGAATCTACCTAAGAAACTGCAACATACGGGAATTCAAGCTTGAAGTATCTACGTGTATTCTACTTAAAGAAACTGGCAGCCCCCAGCCCCACCAGTGACCTTAGTATTGATCAGCCTTTACTTGGGCATGCCAGATTCTACTTCACAAGCTTGGTGAGTTTCGCTCTGCTTTTGTTTGACAGCTGTCTCTTGTGCGAGACTAGTCTATTGGACATTGAGGAGCCTGAATTTTCACAGCTACCAGTCCTGAGGAAAGCTGCACCGCTGGTGAGCCTACCCACTTCGGGGCCCGACAGCAGCTCCTGTCTATATACCATGTGCTTACTACTGTCTGGGCACCCTAGCGTGTCGGGAGCGACTAGTCAATTGTATGCTGAGGATTGAGAACTTTCGCCAGAGGAGCGGCACCTCCTGCTAGCCTAAGCACTTCACCAGAGGATCTTTCCCAGAGGAACTGGCCGAGCGACTTGTTGTATAAGGAGCATTTGCGCATATTGGTGGGGGCAGAGACTATGTGTTGTCCGGTGAGTGGGCGCACTTTATTCTTGCTGTTTTGGTTGCCTAAAGTGGTCAACTCTGCACCATGGCAGTTAAACCGCTGCTATTCAACTGCTGCCATTCAACCGCTGCCATTCAAATACCTCTCGAGCCCACACCGCGCGGACACTCATCGAGCGCAGCCTTACCGAACCTGCAATGCCTCCATGTTGTCCCCTATGACGTGTGCACACTCTTCAAGTTTCGTGCTGTGGAGAACGTTTTGGCGCACGCTGTTGCCGCAAGCCATCCGGCGCACCGTCATGGATGCGTGCCGCCATCTTGTGTTTGGAACTTCCCTCCTACTTGGCAATCTTCATTGCGGTGTATACCCTTTGCCAACAGCGTTGCCAATAAAGTTTTGCGAATCCAAAATCATCCGTTCGGCTCCAGTTTGGCCTGCATGATGAGTCCCACAGTTTTTCTCCAGTGGTGAACGGCCGATACAGCAAGAGAAGGGGAGGACGTTGCGCAATTGGATGAAGAGGAAATGGAACCTTTGGCTTTTGATCAGGTGTTTCATCCCAGGGTGGACCTTCAAACAGTGTGGCACTTCATTTGAACGGCGGAGTTCAGCGAGTGCACACTCAAGGAACTCACGTGTTATGTCTTCACTACACCGCATTGGATGCTGGCAGCTGCGTGCAGCCTTGTGTCGAGACCTCGGGTGAGAGACCGCTCACCGCAGTTTATGAATTTCTCCTTTGTTTATAATGCTTAAGATTACAATGCATGTCCTGTATTGGTCTATATGTGTTTGCAGTCAGGTTTCGTTTTTGAGGCATAAGTTCGTGTTCCATAATCGTGTGTACTCTTCTTTGTGGAGGTTCTGGGGCGCTGTATTTGGCTTGTTGTACAGTTCCTTCTGTTCTTTTTCGTGGGTGAGTGCATCCCATTACATTTTCTGCTGTTTTGGTGGGTGAGTGCACCCCAGTACATTTTATTCTGTTTCATGGGTGAGTGTATCCCAGTACATTTTATTCTGTTTCATGGGTGAGTGCATCCCAGTACATTTTCTGCTGTTTTTGTGGGTGAGTGTATCCCTGTACATTTTTCTGCTGTTTTGCTGAGTCATATAGTTATTTATTCACAGTGCAGCTTATGTGCTCTTATTTGGTTTCTTTGCCTGCGCAGCCCTAGCGTTTTTGGGTTGACTACATTGTTTTCCACGTACTGGTCCTTTACCAGTCTTTGTGTGATTGGGTTGTTTACATCTGGTTTCTTTTGCTGTTTTTGTGGGTGAGTGTATCCCAGTACAGTCTGCTTTTCTTTTACTGTGTGTGAGGTGGTGTGTTCCTCAGTACAGTGTGCTTATTTCTTCGAGTGCTTGCCTGTGACTTTTCTGGTCCTGTTAGGCGTTCTACGCAGTTTTTGCGTTATTGAGTTGTTTGCTTCTATTCATTACTTACTACGTACTTAAGCTATGTTCTTCTTTCTGTGTTTTGGTCCGATCTGGTTTACAGTGCTGGTTCGCTGTGTGCTTTACGTCTTATCTATGTCTGCAATTTATTTTGCCGGTTATCGGATCATACGCACGGATTGTAGGGGTACCTGAGACATCAGGCGTACGAGTATTGTACGTGTTTTGCTTTTATGCTTTCTCGTTTTACTTCATGCTTTGCCTGAGACTGTTTGTCTCTTCAGGTGTGCTTATTTCATGGCTTTCGTTTTGTTTTCTTGGTTGTGCCTTTCCTTTGTGAGAAAAGGGGATGGTGTGCGTGCCATTGTATTACTGCAATTTCATGCTATTGTATTATTGCATTTTCATGCCATTGTATTATTGCATTTTCATGCCATTGTATTATTGCATTTTCATGCCGTTGTATTATTGTATTTTCATGCTGTTGTGTTATTGCGTTTAGGTTTGTACTTCTTGCTATCTTTTACTCTTTTTAATTTTCTTTCAATTGTTGAATTTACATCTTTGACTTTCCTCATTCTTTGTTCCTTTCTTTGGTACTTTTCATTTGTTGATATAAAGAAAGAGGATATGTTATAGCGTGATTTCTTCCCTTCTTTCTTTACATTGATATTCCCTTTTCTGTTCAGCCTGAATGACTGTAGAATGTTGAATGATGTCACGGAATGTTTGAGTGCTTGGTCTTGGTCAGAGTGTCAGTTGGAAGATTGCAGGCTGAGCAGCAGGGAGGCTGCTCCTGGTGGGGCTACGTTATACCAACTTACCATCTTATCTACTATTCTACTTCTTGTGTAACTGGAACCTAATAAAGCATCATCTTTGGAACCTATTACTTGGCTACTTGTGGACCTTTCTACTTCAACAGTTAAGTGTGCATTATAGCACTCTTCTAACTTTGCAATTTCAGTCAGATCTCAAGTAACCCATCAAGTAAACACTAGGAGCATGAGTTAGAGTTGTGTGTTGAAAACTCTGTTATTCGGGGAGGAAGTGCTGCTCATGGAGGAGAATACACCCCAGCAGAATGATGGCTGACGAAATTCCTCCAGGGACATTTCCCTACTGGTTTATCAGTTTCTCCACAATTGGGGGTGTACCAGATACCCCACAACTCCAAATCATGCCATTAATGTGAAGTTTTATTTTCATGTAGTATCTTCTCTGTTGGTCTGATTAAGCAATTTTTGGTAATGAGGGTTATACAGCTGTGATTAGTTTAATGTGATATCACAAATATAAAGCTATGTTTTAGCACACATTTTATTATCTGTGCTGTTATGGAAGTCAGTAGAATGTCATTAGAAATAAATATTACATTTCAATCATACTACAGTCATCCTCATTGTAGACTCTTGGTGACTTTGACTGTTCTGTACCTTCTGCCATGAGTGTTTTTCCTGCACTTGTTTCAATGATCTGAAACCACATTTCACCGTATCCTCTAAGTTAACACGTAATGCCAGTCGCTGTCTTGGTTGTCTACCATAGATCTGTGCCGTACTGATGAAATGACCAATATGGCCGACCATTAACACTCTGCTCACTCTGGTTCTTCTCAGGGGAGTTTGGATCTGTTCGGGAAGCTCTTCTGAAACTGGAGGATGGCTCGTTCCAGAAGGTGGCCGTGAAGATGCTGAAGGGTGAGAAGCGTTCTTTGCCAATACTGCTCTTCCTCAAGGTGCAGCCAAGCCAGTATGGCATGATTGAGAGGCAATTGTGTAAAACTATGTGGTCCTCCTCCGGGTGGGCGTTTTCCATGTAACTGGCAAGAATAGGCCACAATAATTGGGGGCAAAAGTAGTGATGAACACTGCTTTGTTAAACCATTGTACATTGGTCAACACTTTAGAAAGATCTAAAAATAAATTATAGGGTGGTTGGCGACACAGAAACTCTAGACTTCTGCTAATGAAATGCACAAAATGTTTCAACCAATACCTTACAGAGATCTGGACCCGGAATCTGGGAAGTGCAAACAAACACATCTTACAAACTGTGTCACCAAGCCTACAATTTTTTAAGTTGGGGCAGACGTTTTTTACTAATTCAGACCCATTAAAAGTCATTTTCTAAGTCTAAAGGTTATAACCCAGTTAATGATACCACAATAAAGAGTTGTAGTTTTTGACCCTCACTTTATGGTTCTTGGCGTTTACGTAGAAAATCACCTGTGGCGATTGCATTACTGTCATTTTTTATGCATTCATTTACACAGGCCGTTTGCTGTTGTTTACCCACACAATATTTCCATGATATAAGGCATTGTTATGGCATTTCAGTTTTGCATTATTTCTGAAAACCTGGGAGAGTGGTACAAATGTGCAGTTTACCGATACCACAAATTTTACCTTTACTGCAGCACTGTGAATAATGTCATTTGTATATGCACTCTTCTGTGGCTATGAGTATTGCATTGTACGTGTAGCTATCAACCTGTCTCTTGTGTGGCCTCACAAGGCTCTGAAACTGAGAACCTAGACTCTTGCACAACAATTCATGTCTGTACCCTGCTCCCTCAGTTTAAACTTATTTTAAATCCTTGCTTCCCGGGTGTGCCATTCATCACCATTTCACATCAGTACTCTCTCCATTGGCTCACTAAACTCCCTCCCTCCCCACCAGTCACCCTGCAGGGTCCTCACTATTACCTGGTAGCATGCACCCATTGCTTGTCTGCTCACTCCATGTTCCCTGCACCGTCCTTTCTGTTGCCTGGCTTATTACCATTGTCCAGTAGAGCTATTCCCCATTCCCTTACAGAGCTACCTCCATTACTTGGCAGCATCCCCAAATTACATAGCCGCTCACCCCCTTTAGCTGCCAAAGCTCTTCCCAATGGTTCCCTCCCCGTGGTCAGCAAGTGTGGTCACGATTGCCCATTAGCACCTTCATCACGCCCCAATACCTAACCGCATCTCCCATACTGCTGAGCGGGGCCCAGATTAGCCCTTCCCATTGCCAGGTCTACCCTCCCTTCCCATTGCCAGGTCTACCCTCTATATTTCCTGGACATGCCTAGCCGTCCTATCACCTGGCAGCCTGCTTCTCTCATTGGCCAGCAGCACCAACCCTTTCTTTGTGCCTAGCAGCATCTTTCCATTGCCCAGCAGAGCTTTCCTCGTTGCTCAGCATTGCCGTCCTGATCGTCTGTCACGCCTTCACCACTGCCCACATCAATACCCATCAGTGTGTTCCCTCCTTCCTTGTAGTACTATAGCCCAGCAGGGCTCTTTACTGTTGCCCAGCAGAGCTTTCCCAGATCCGCGCACAACTGTCTACCGGTGCCATCACTATTACCTGGCAGTCTTCTCTCCATCACATGGTTGTTCCCACAATTGCCTGGTAGTGCCATGCACATTCTTGTTAATATCCTCCATAGTGCTTGACAGACATTTCCTCAGTGCTCGATAGAGGTCTTCCCAGAAATGCCCACTATTCCTGTTAAATCAGTCCAAATTGCCAGGTGCAGCACGTTTCACCTCAATAGTATTGCCAAGTGGTTCTCAATTGTTAGGCATAACAGAGTTTCATCCCTCAGTGGCCACCCTTTCCAATCTCATGTAGCCCCACTCACCCCCTTCTTTTACCAGAGCCCCTTCCCATAGCCATGCACAGTGGTCCATCATGCTAGGCTCTGCTTTGTTCTTTCATGACCCATAAGTGTATGTGAATGAAATCTGAAAGGCTACTTTCAGAGGAATTCGTGTGCCATTAAGGAATACCCAACTTTAGCTCTGGGTGTTGGAGATGCTGCCCAGTGTTATAGCACGTCCACTAGTACTTCAATCCTCTCTACCTGTTTAGAGGCCACCATGTCATCTTGGATGGCAACCATCTTTGTATGTCTCATACCTTCAAAGTCAAAGCAACCATTCAATGTCCTAATTGTAGAGCTATGAAGACATCATGGCCATCTTCACTAACCTGCCTGATCAGGTCTACCACTAGGGCAACAGACAAATGCATTTTGGTAAAAGATTGTCAAGGCGAAAAAGCTCCGATTAGTGCAGTATCTCAAGGTTCTGATTCATTGAGATGTTTGATATGGATTCTTCTAAGTCCTGAAGCGTGATAGAAAGAACTAGTTGAGCAGTGGTCTATTCAAGCCTCAAATTGTGTATTTCATGTCATTTGGTAATGACAGCCACTGCTAACTCTTGCCCACAGTTTATTTAGCATGTTATGATTTGGGCTTATCTTGTGGCAAAATCATGGACACGAGGAGCTGTGCATTGGCTACTCCCCATGTATTTATGTGCAGACATATTCTAAACTCTGGACTTGATCACCGAGCAACAAAGACCGCTACGTACCGTCACTATAATTGAATAATCATGTAACGGAGACCGATGAGGAAGGGCTGAGAAAGTGTAAAGCAGCAAATGGAGCTGGGTTAGTGGAGGGTAGAAGAGATGACCAGTCCCCGCTGGTAGCATGCGCCACACTTTGAGGTGTGTCAAAGCATTGTAGATCTCTTTGTCAGGGTAATGTTCAGCAAAAGTTAGGATCCACTTCCAATTGTGTGAGAATCCTCAGATGGTTTTTCATTAAGGCAAGGATTACATTTGAAAAATTGACTGATGAACAGTAACATTCATGGCATGGCAACTGACCACCTTCAATGTGAAATATGTGTTACGGGTCAATCCAAAATCTAATTTTCATCACTTTGTCACTGTTCCTAAATTTATGCCTCACCATATTCATACACATGCAAACCGATGTAGGGTAGTCCTTCTAGTAGGCTTAACTACATGATAGTCACTTCATGGTTCTTGCATTGCATGTTACTCCCTGGCCTTGCAGGTTTTCTAGTAGTCAGTTGTGTGGTTTTTTTAGGTCGAGCCTAGAGCAGCGCATGCGCTGCTTGCTCGACTTTTAGTAAGGGGCTTCAGAAAGCTCCCCAAGCTCACCACACGCTCGTGCGTGTGTTTGGTTTTTTTTCCTCACAGGCTAATGGGCTTTGAGTGAGTCTTCCAAATAAAGACTGCACGCAATTGGGCAAAGGCGGGTACATGTCCCGCCTTTGCTCCGCCCACGGCCTATTGCTTGCGGTTACCCGCACGGGCCACATCTGTTTTCAATTATCGTGCCCAGACACGGGCGCGATAATTGAAAACAGATGTCTTGCTGTGGGGCGCGCACCACTCGCGTGCTTGTTTATGTTCTCTCTTATTGGCAGGTATCCATTTTTATGACAAAATTAAGATACAACTAGTATATTTTCACATGCATTTAATTTACAAATGTATGTTCACCGTTCAGTGTCTGGGGGAAGTCAACGTGCTAAGAACCGAAATTACATATGCACCTGAAAACATTACTATGGTGTTGCAATTAGCGCCGGGACACCCTTGGGGGCAGATGTTGGCGCTTTAAAAATCAGCTTATTCATTCATTCAATCATTCATTCTATCATTCAAAGGCATCTGAAGCTACTTAAGATTCATTAGAACACATTTCGTTAAACTTTTCATTCTGCCTTTCCCTGTAGCTCTTGGCAGCCATGACTGACAGTTGAGTCACTCAAAAGAAGACAACATTTCCGCTGTTTCCGATTTTAAAAATAATTTGAAACAGACTGCCTGGGTAGAAAAACCCGACTGCTATCAGTTTGAATTTATATGTACGAATGAACAAAGAAAACGAAAAATGGGAACATTAATTATGAATGTATTTGAAACTCTATTACCGGCTCCCCGAGACTACAGACTAGAATTACTCATTCATCAACATATGTGCCTTTTATTTGAGCCACAGCTGTCCTGTGGCCAAGGGTGTGGGTGGAGGTTGTCTGTCAGCAGCTCTGGCCTGCTGGGATCCGCCTTTGGCCTCTGCCGCTCGGTTTGTTTGGTGGTTACGCGTGGGGGCTGCTGTAATGGAGATGATTGGTCGTGGCAGGGAGCCAGGCTCCTCTTTGTTTAATCGTGGCAGACATTCTCTTTTGGTGACATGTAACACTAGGCAGCAATTATTAACCAGCATTGGCATAGCCAATAGGTCTCGCCTTTGGGACCTTATAAGTATTTAGTTATGCAGCACAATATCCTTGGTGCAACAACATCAACTGTTGCATGCCTAAACACTTAGAAGGTCCCAAAGGCGAGACCTATTGGCTATGCCAATGCTTGTTTCAGTATTGTGACCGTTTACTGTTGATTCCTCAAAAGACACTTTTGATAGTAACAGACATTTGATGAGCGCTATTTTGTTTTTTTCCAGCGGACATTTTCACCTCAAGCGATATCGAGGAGTTCTTGCGAGAAGCGGCTTTCATGAAAGAATTTAACCATCCAAACGTTAGTAAACTTATAGGTGAGCCGATTACTATTAGTAGAGTAACTCCGTCAATGTACAGTATTGTTAGTGTACATTTCTGTGTCTGATTCAGTGTTGGGGTTTGTGCACTAGTTTGATAAGACAAAATTCACAAAACACAGATGAGTGAAATAGCAAATGTGTTTGCTGGCTCTGAGCTCGGATTCATGTTCAGTTGCCTGTTTGTTTCTTATACTTCAGGTGTCCCACTGATTTGTCAGGGATCAACCCCCTTTTAGAAAGCTCCAGAAACTAATCTGAAACCCTGAATCCCACCTGATTTAAGAGTCTGTGCTGCTCTGGTGCACCGTTGGACTTGTTATACAGGTTTATGCCTCTCTAGGCAAAAACAAACACCCATAAACATTGCAAAACATGTTCTCTAACACTTTGTTCTAAAACAACTCACAAGGATTTGGTTCCATGTATGGCTTCTAGGTTTTCTCTTTCTTTCACATGTTTATTTTAAGGATGCCATTTGCTGCAAGATTTTGATTTGCGAGGTCTAGCAAACACTACTTCCTGTGCAAAAGCGCTCTGCCTGTGTGGACTAACTTTAAACCGATTAAACATGCATTTGCAAAGCCAACAGTGCTGGCCTAACCAAGCCTGCAATGTGTTTATTTTTTATTTTTTTGCAAGCTTATGTACCAAACATCAAACGTATGACAGTAGTAAAAACGCTGCTTACTAAAGGCAATGTGCATATATTTGCAAAAAAGAAGTAAGAAAATGAAAAGAAAGCAGTGGTGGGCCCACCAGCTCTGACACACAAGTGAACTACTTTCTTGATGGATATCCAAGAGCAAAATGCTGTCACTCACAGTGATGAACACTATAGGCTGTAGTGGGTTCGCCCATTGCCTCATACTGCGGTTGTGGGGGGTGGAAGCAAAATGTAAATGACACTTGAACAGACCAGTGGATAAAGAGGGATCACCGAAAACTCCTCTGTGTGAATGTTCATGTGTGTATTTTTATTGCGCTTTTTTTGGAACACATGAGGCTGCCTCTAGCCAGACCTAAAAATGAAGACTCACTCTATTGCGCCCATCATCAGCGGGCACATTAACTGACTGAGGTAGCTGGGATTATAGGTTGCAAAACTGAGACAGTACATTATCCCGCCATAATATTGTGTCCAGAATATCGACTTTATAATATATACAAGCATAGATTTACTATTCTTAACTCCACATCTAAATACATTGAAGATAGATGTATTGTCAAGGTATAATTATATGGAGTAAAGGATAGTAAATCTAAATTACTTACAATATTTATTTTCACGAGATCATGGTAGTCGATATTATGGTCATGATATTCTGTCAGGATGATATTTAAAACTCTATATTTTGGGGGAATATCTGCTAGAGATGTCACCTTGGCTAAGTGAGGGTTAACGAACCTTTTTTTTTTGACCACACAAGAAATGCTCCTCTTTCTGAAGCAAAATACCAAAGATTTCACCCAATCACTCCCTCTAGGGTGTATGGGTTCACATGTGTGACCTCTTACTAGCCAGTGCAGGATAGCCTGTCTCGCCCTTAAGCATTCTTTCCTCCCTCTCCCATTTTGTGGTTGAACTGATTGATCAAGTAAGATAGTTGAATGATTTGATATAAAATAATGGATTAAGCCTCGAAAAATATTAGCAACTTTCAGATTCATTATACATGGGGCAGGCCAATGCACAAGTTCTGTGACAAAAAAAATTTTTATTTGGAAGAAATCTTTAAAATATTGACGACAACTGATTAAAAATGAGTGGTGGCAGAGTATCTGTGTGAGGTCCATTAATGCTGGTAGAAATTAGCCATAGATATTATTTACAATTACAGGATAGTTTCGCGATTCACCCAGGAATCTCTGCAAATTAGTAGAAATATTATAAATAATTGCTGTATGTGGTGGCTTCAATTTCATATAAAGTTTATAATATGCCAATAAGTGTTTCTTTGACGTCTTCAATTGGTCGTTTACTACCACGTCACAAGAAAGCACACATGAGAATTATAGACTTTAACATATGGGTTCCTTTTATGTATCCTTTCTCTTGCTCATAACACACACAAATATTACACTGGCATGTGGAAGTGTAGTAGTCAACTTCAAGCAGAAACTGGGAGATTTTAATGGTGGGTGCCTGGATCTCTTCCAATGGCGCCCACGCTATAGCGGACCCCCTTACAATGTGTTACATTTCCTTCCCACCTCGCTTTGGCTTCTATCACAGCTGTGAGTCAGTACACCCCAGTTAAACTTGCAGAGTGGCTAGATTGCAAAATCCTGTTAAAGAGAACCAGATGTTCTTTGAAACAATTTTCATATGTGTGCTCTGTGGATAGTCAAGCTGTCGTTCTGAAGGCAGTGTTGGTATTCAGAAAGAAGCATAGTTTAGATAAACTACAAATGTACAAAACTAAGTTGTCAGCGTCTGGTTTTGTGATGGAATTACTCCATCCAGCACTGATAAATTGTTGGCTTTCAATAATTAATGAAAATAGGCAAAGGCCAAACTGGCATCCCGTTTATGTTAATTTGAATGCTCTTTATTTACGTACTTACATGATATTGTACTAGTCATATCCTGAATTTGATATTTTGGCGTGATGCAGTATTTTGTCACTTGATATTGTGACATACATCTGGGTGGTCATTGCTAGTAATTCTGCAAGTTGTGGTCATTATACTGATTGTATTTGATGTGGTCTTTACTGCAGCAATGATCAAAGTCATTAGTAGCTTTAGGACTATTTTCATTGATCAGATTATGTAGCTCTCGTTATAGAAAAGGTTGGAGACCCCTGCTCTACATAGAGCTGCTTGATGCTCTACACAACATAATAAGTCACCAATATGCTGATAATACACAATTTTATCTATTAGTCTCCTCTGCTCTAGACATCCAACACCTCAACACTTTCTGCATATCACCCAGACCTGGCTGTCCAGCACCTACCTGAAGCTCAAACCAACTAAGACCGAATGCCTGTTCTTGCCAAGAACAGCAATCAAGAAAGAGTACAAACCTTGTTCAATGACATGAACTTTGATGGTGTTGAACCTCACCTTTCACTTTCACTAAAGGTCACGTCACTTGGATTCACCGTGGGTGCCAACCTCACCCTCACCTTGTGCCAGCTCTGTTCTAAACAAAAAAAAAAGTGGAACTGTTTCTTTCAGAAAACGACTTGAGAACTGATGTTCAAGCCCTTATACTATCGCATCTGGATGGTGAGCTGGCACCTTTATGGGCATCCTAAATGGCACAGCACATCTCATCCAGGGCCTGAAGAAATATAATCTCATTACTCCATCTTGATGGAACTCCATTGGCTTACCTTACCCATCCCAGACCATCTTCAAAACCAGCTGCATCATTACCAAGCCATCACAACCAGAACCCCTGCTTATCTTGCAGAGACGCTCACCATCTCTGGTGGTTCTTGAACACCTGCAGGCAGGACACAATCAGACTGCAGACTAAGACATATAAATATTTAAATGTGTGCAAAAGTGCTTTTTAAAAGTGGAGCGGCCCTGTAGCAAATGGCTACTGCTTTGTCCTTCTAGAAATTGGGAATCATTTTTTTTTTTTAAGTAATGCGATGGAATGGGGGAGGGAGTAATAAACACAGGGGAAAAGCAATGGGAAGTTGTGTTTGGAGCAACTGAGTTACTTGAGCCATGAGGGAGTAAAAATACATTAAAAAAGCAGAACAAAAAGCCAGGGCAGGCTAGGAGAAGCAATAGATGAAGTGAAGTGGAAGGAAATACATGGGGCGCGCGGGCGAGGAGGTTAGAATTTGTAAGGGAAGCAGGAAATGAGGGAGAGGGCAAGAAAGCTCATGCCGTCCCAAAGAGTGCTAAAAAAGTAGTTCCCTGTATGTGAGAAGTGGAAGAATACAAGTAAGCCAATTAAAAGGATTGAAGCTATGCCCCAGTGGAGCGACAAACAAAAGAAGAGGAAGGAAAGCCATCGAATAAAAAACAAACCAATGAGATTGACAAGAAAGCCTACCAGTGATAAGGTGGGGGCTTGTCCAAAGCCCAATGTAAATTTTGATATTTTCTACAATAGGTGTTTTTGTTAACAGAATGATAACACATGTCTGTTGGCAAGACATAAAAACTGAGAAGACAAAAAAGTTTCTACGTAAGTGTTATGAAGCTCAGAACTGTTTCATGACGAAAGCATAGAACCTCCCATGGAGTGTTAAAACTGTAATAAAAACAGTCCCCTCACGTCAGCAGGGGAAGACTACAACTGAACCAATCAGAAACCATGTAAGCAGCAATGCACTAAGTGAGAGACATATGCAAGAATAGGGAGGAACACCATTGATTTAGGAGCAGAGAATCAATCTAGACAAGAAATCCATCCAGTCATGAGCAAGAGGCTGACCCAAAGCCCACTCTGTATATTGTATTGTATACAATAGGTCTTCGACCGCAAACAGCTAAAAATGCATTTAGGTGAGACCTAAAAAACTGCAGTACAAAAATACGCCTAATAACAAATTTAATTCTAAAGGCCCATTCTACCCTAGTAACGAGGGGCACCCAGAAGTAAATGTTTCCAGAGTGACAATGGGTAAAGAACACCAACAACATTGGGAAATTGATTTGTTTGAAAGGAAAATATTTCTACCGTAGAGGAAAAAAAATAGCATGTGGAACTGGAATTGTACACTGCACAGATACTCACTATACTAATTCACCACTCTTTATGGGCTCCGGAATAGCATGCTACTCGCCAAAAAATGCTTCAACACCTCATTAGGGGTAGCAAGCGCTATATAAATGCAAACCTTTTCCCTCTTCTATCCCTCCACTATCCTTCTCAATCCAAATAACATACTAACATATACACTGCTCAAATTACTTTCATATTGCACTATGACTATACTAATTCACCACTAATCCTTTATGGGTTCCGGAGTAGCGTGCTACTCGCCGAAAAAGCGCTTCAACACCTCGTCAGGGGTAGTAAGCGCTATATAAATGCAATTACAATACAATACATCCCTAACTGTTTACACTGGTGAATAGTCCTGGAAAGTTGCCACTGTCATAACTTCCATTACACCTGAAATTCATCATAAATTAAAAAAAAAAATCTTGCCAAAAAGTTTGTTATTGTGCTTGTAAATTCTGTTTATCAGGTTTTAACTTTGGTCATAATACATACTCTTGCAGTTATTTTCCCTGCCCTACTATTTCACTACTTCTGTTAACTCGCAGTGTGCACACTACAAAACACAGTTTCCCTTCCGCCCAGCCATATTGATTAAACGGAAGTGATTAATCCCTGTTCTCTCGGCAGTGAAGTAGTTTCCAGTACACATTCTTCCCTCGGACTCTCTGCCCAGAAAGCATGCCTTTGGGCTTATCTGCCTGAAATCTTAGCCCCGACGTATTTAAATCCCATTTTCCACTCTTTCAGGAGTGCAAGCATCTAAGTTGTGTCTTGCCACATTCATGGCATGCCTGTCCGACCAGTCTGATATCGTCATTTCCAATTGGCATACACTGCGCATTATAACATGCTGCACACCCCCGGCTGGTAAACTGTTTTGCATTGAAGGTGGAACAGTGGGGCGTTGTGTGACCATATTTAAGAGCAGAGCATGTCTCAGCTCACAAAACCGGAAGTTTAGTGCGCGCAGCGCTTAAAAGCATGACCGTGATCCAAATATGGTGCCAGACTCTGACTCCATCAAGACGGCCATGGTGCAAAAGTGGAAAAAGTATTATTTTGTGCTACGGTACTGCTACAGTGCATGTTATGTCTTATTTTGTGCTACGGTACTGCTACAGTGCATGTTAGTATTATTTTGTGCTACGTTACTGCTACAGTGCATGTTAGTATTATTTTGTGCTACGGTACTGCTACAGTGCATGTTAGTATTATTTTGTGCTACGGTACTGCTACAGTGCATGTTAGTATTATTTTGTGCTACGTTACTGCTACAGTGCATGTTAGTATTATTTTGTGCTACGGTACTGCTACAGTGCATGTTAGTATTATTTTGTGCTACGGTCCTGCTACAGTGCATGTTAGTATTATTTTGTGCTACGGTACTGCTACAGTGCATGTTAGTATTATTTTGTGCTACGGTACTGCTACAGTGCATGTTAGTATTATTTTGTGCTACGGTACTGCTACAGTGCATGTTAGTATTATTTTGTGCTACGTTACTGCTACAGTGCATGTTAGTATTATTTTGTGCTACGGTACTGCTACAGTGCATGTTAGTATTATTTTGTGCTACGGTCCTGCTACAGTGCATGTTAGTATTATTTTTGTGCTACGGTACTGCTACAGTGCATGTTAGTATTATTTTGTGCTACGGTACTGCTACAGTGCATGTTAGTATTATTTTGTGCTACGGTACTGCTACAGTGCATGTTATGTCTTCGCCGGTTGCAAAATTGGAGCAAACTGGCTGGGCTCTTATTTATGTAGTTTGTATACATTAAGCAGTGAGATAAACTAAAGTCTGAAAGCATAAAACTTGGAAATAAGTATAGATAAAAATCGGTTTGCTCCATTTCATTTAACAAATGCAACTTTGATACCTTAGAGTAAGTTTGCATATCTTTTTAGGTCTCGCATGACAGCGAGCATGCGCTGTTGCTGCGAAAGGTAAAGGGCTTGGAGCCCGCCCATTGCTTATTATTCGGTTAGCTTGATTGCCACTCTTTATTGCTGCTGCCCCCATGATTGGCCAGCATGGGCCAGGCGTCACTTCCTTTCATCTAAGTGGCACAGGGACAAAGCACAGATTGATTCATTTTGATCTGTGACAGTCCGCTGCATCCCTTGCGATTCAGTTACTATTTCCCACCCCTCCCTCCTCCTATTGTCTGTTTTCCCCCTCCCCCAGCCATAACAAAAAAAGCACCTTTTTTTTTAAAACTTTTAATTCCACTTCTCAATAAGCAGGGCCTGCACACTCCTAGGGACCGCAGGGTAAGGATCATTAATACAAAGTCTTGTGTCTGTCCCTGGTACATCAGATAAAACGTATTATTAGCAGGCTGTTTTTCTCCCCCGTCACCCTCCTGTTGTCCTTAATCAGTAGCAGGCCGTTTTCCACCCACCTTCACCCTGTCTGTGTTCCCACCCATCATAAGTTTAAAAAAAAGCGCTATTACATGGCCAGCGCTGCCAATGACGATACCTACACAACTACTAACCATCACACTCCTACAAGTGTGATAATACAGACTGTTTCAGGCCCCTGGAACTGTAAGAATGGCTTGGGCGACAGGTATTAGTTGTTTTTAATATATATTGGATTAATAAACAACTGTTGTTCTGCTCTGCTCTAAATTTCACAAACAGTTCCACCATGTTGCAGCTGTCATACGTGCCGCTGTTGACAATTAAGTGCCAGTACCAAGCACCGGAAAACACCGGCTCAAATTAAGCACTGCCTGAGACGTGGACAGCAAAATGAGGATGCTCAATCCAGTCTGTTTCTGAAGAACGATGGTGCCCGTATTTTGATTGACCTTTTTTAATTCGGCTTAGGGAAAATAATATTGAAGGGCGCTCCTTGCTAGATATTTCATGATTGAAAGACTGGCGCGCTTCCTGGAAAAGTCCAGCACCCTCATTTATTTTTTGCAAGGTACCCCTAAATGTACACCGCTGCTGTTGAGGCAGACAAGTAGCCTGGGTGTGGTATGTGGTAACATTAACAAAAAAGTGGTAAATGTATAGAAACTGCAGCATTGCCATAGCTAATGTGTACACGCCGTGTTTGGAACATATCTTGAATTGATGTTGTTTGTAATGTACACCATATTGTACACGAACATCATCTACAGTTACATACTTTGCAGTATCAACCTCTTTTTGCCTCAATATAGCATAGCATTCTCTTAAAAAGAAGTTAGGCATGCTTTATTTAAATGTCATCTTGTGTTTTCAAGCAAGTGTGCTACAACGAAATCAGTTTCCCCGTCAAGTAAGATTTATTGTATAGCACGTTTTAATATATTGTTTGAGTTATTTTGATTACCGAAGGACTTCACTCTACTCGTTTTAAAATGCAGCGATTGCACAGAATTTTCATGTTCGCTTATTGAGTTCTTATTTTCGATCAATGAATGCTTTTCCCAGAGTTTTATCGAGGATTCAGTAGCGGCTCCTCGAGGGAGTGCTGCGGGGCGGGGGAGTGGCAGGGTGGGGTGTAGTAAACTCCGGAATTGGGCCGAACGGAGTTGAGTAAAGAAATAAATAAATAAAACGAATTACATTGCGTGCTGCATCGCCGATTTGGCGTTGCAGCGCGCGCAATGTAATTCGTTTTGTTTATTTATTTCTTTACTCAACTTTGTTCGGCCCAATTCCGGAGTTTACTACCCCCCCTGCCCCTCCCCCGCCCCGCCCCACCCCACCGCCCTGCAGCACTCCCTCGAGGAGCCGCTACTACAGGATTACTGGGTTTGAGAGTACAAATAAGCATCAGAATGGACTGCAGGCAGAAAGAAGTTGCCAGTGGTGCAAGGAAAAGAAAACTAGCAGAAAACTTTGTTTATTAAATCTTTTTTTAATAGTGTTGTTCAGTTGTATATAATGTCTTATCGGTTGTTTATAATGTGCTTCTTTTCTCACCCCCACCCTTCCGTTGTCCATGTAGCTTCTTATAACCTTCCCCCGCCCTCCTATTGTCAATGTTGCTTCTCCCCCATCTTCCCGTTGTCCGTGTTGCTTCTCCCCCCACCCTCCTGTTGTCCGTGTTGCTTCTCCCTCCACCCTCCTGTTGTCCGTGGTGCATCTACCCCCACCCTCCCATTGTCCATGTTGCTTCTCCCCCACCCTCCGGTTGGTCGTGTTGCTTCTCCCACCCCCCCCCACCCTCCCATTGTCCGTGTTGCTTCTCCCCCCCACCCTCCCATTGTCCATGTTGCTTCTCCCCCACCCTCCGGTTGGTCGTGTTGCTTCTCCCACCCCCCCCCACCCTCCCATTGTCCGTGTTGCTTCTCCCCCCCACCCTCCCATTGTCCATGTTGCTTTTTCCCTCCCACCCATTGTCTATTCCCCGACCCTCTATAAGAAAAAAACCAAAAGAATATGATGCAGGCAGAACTGGACGTGTCATAGTGTTGCTTTCAGAGAAAGCATCCTGAATGAGAATTGACAGATTTTCCCCTCCTATGACGGCTCTGTATTAGCCCTACTAACCTCTCAAAGGCACTGACTCGGCCTGTAATTGGCATACTTCTATCTCATCTTACAAAGACCATCCAGGCTTTGCGACCCTTTGGAGGCACAAGTGTTTGTCAGTACTAATAAGCATTGCAAAGCTAATAGGTCAGGTCTATGTGAGAGCTACTGGCTCTGCCGGTGTCTTTTAGCCATGTTGTAGAGCAGCATAGCTAAAAGTTATTAAAAAAGAACTATAAAAGCTATTAAAAAAAGCACTGACACAGGAAGGTAAAAAAAAAATGCTTATAGCGTTTTTGTTTATTAGAACTTTTAGCCATGCTGCACAGCAGCCACCCTGCTGTACAACATGGTTAAAAGACATTGGCAAAGCCAATAGCTTTCACATAGGTGAGACCTACTGGCTTTACCAATGTTTGTTTTTACACAATGGTTACTGACTAATCTATCGGTTTCTTTATTAAAAAACGTTACTAGACAGGGAAAATTATCTTTAATTAAAGATGTGCCGGCAATCCGTTGCCCTAGCCGGACACGATGTCTTGCCTTTCCCTCCAACTTGTCCTGCTTGTTTCTACGATAACAGATGCACAATCGAATTTGGAACATAAACTCATTCTTTTGAAGAAAATTTGTACAACTCTGTAGTCTTTTCATTAAATTTGCCCATATATGGTTAAAAGTTTATGATGAAAAAGGCCAAATATTTAAGTGACTTTAAAATAATTGTTTAAAGTCCACAGTTACTTGTGTTGTCTCATCAGGAAATGTTGAACAAATGATGTCAAGGAAGCAGCCTTAGATAATGAATTGCATCCTGCGTTTGTAATGCGCGCCTTGCAGTTCTCGGTGTATGGCAGATGTTAAAAGGTGGATGATGAGTTACATAGGTTTCTGTTTTACCTTTCCTGAGTGCGCCCATCCACCCAAAGGTCCTAATGTTCTCAGTGGTCCACCTGTCCATGCCAAGTTCTGTGCCCCCACTTGTGTGTCCAGTACCCCTCCCACGACCACTCTCCCCACCACGTTGATGCATGTCCAGTTTTAGCTGGAATCAACCTCTTTTGTGGATGCATATCTAACGCTGTCCCCTGTTAGATGCCCAAGCCACACTCTTTCTCCCACAGCTATGTGCTTGATTGTCCTCTCTGGACACAACCTGCTGCAGGTGTGATGTACACCCCTGCCTCTCATGCTATATACTATGTGGTCATAATCTTTTGCTGACCCTCTCTGGCAGTGCTGCCTCATCTGTGTGTGTGCGTTCGTGGTTACTCTCTCCATGGCACCTATACAGCTGTCCCTCTTCAGAACCCTCCCTCCCAGAAACCAGCTCACACTCATTACCTTCTCAGACACAATACCTCTTACCTGAAGAGTTAGAGGGCTAGAAGCACAAAGGCTTTTTGTGGTCGCAAAGGACAGCAGAACACATTACTGAATCGCAATTTGGGTTTGCAACCAAATACCAATTCAGTATTTGGAAGAGACCCATAGGCCACTGCCTACTCTTAAAAAATTAAACTTACACTTTTCAATGTTGTTTTTTTTTAATGGATCCTCTTTTTCTTAAAGGAATTAAATAAAAAAAAGAAATGCTTTATTTAAAAGCAGTAATAGGCATGGTGGTCTGCTGAATTCAGCAAACCACTGTCACTATAATAGCTGCGATTCCCAGTGGTCTCAATTTGCTACCTACCTCATTAATATTCATGAGGTAGATTGAATTGCGACCCACCAGGAATCGGTAATTTGCAAACCGACCTATTAGTACATAGGTCGGTTCGCAAATTACCACGCAACCAGTTCATAGTACATCTGGCCCAGAGTCTTCACAGAAACTACATGCCCCTCAGGTGATGTGTACCATTTTGCATATAGGCAATGAGACAAATGGGAAATACTGTAAAATCATCAAGCATTTATTCTCCTATATTTATTTATGAAGTGAAACATTCCCAGATAAAATCAAGCTTTTAGGGGCTGTGGGTACTTATGTTATAGAATATAGAACTGACGTGCCTGATTCAATTGAGTCATTTCATGCAGATATTGGACTGATCATCAATGGTGAAAAATGGTTATGTACTCTGCATCTTTGAGCCCTTCTCACCTTTTACTCCACAAAAATGTACTTTAAAACTCTCTGATTCCATTGGATGTGCGCTATTGCAGCTCGTTTGCTTAAGTTTCATGATTCATCTTCTTTGTCACATTTAGTGCACACTCCGTATGATAGCGTCCATGTTCATTTAATTTGTAAGGCGCTAGACACTGTTGAGCACAGAGTACTGTTGATCCCTCACTGATCATGGAGTAGACTTGAGGCCAAGGGAAGTAGTTGGAGATTGAAGGATTTCGTTGGAGATCATCAATGTTTCAGGGCTGAAAGTTGAGATTTCTCTGCCAATGTTTATGCCAAAATGAGCGCTAGATCCTGAGATGGTGGTCCATTAAGAACAACACCCTTGCTGTGCCATACAATTTTTAATACATTTCCTCTAATAGTGCCGAACTGCATGCCCCTCTTCCAGAACTTGCTCTGTATTTCCACCTGCTCCTGTTTATTTCAACTCCTCAGTATCAAGGCTGAACCAACATTGACTAGAATTAGTTAACACATTAAATCCCACCCGCAGGTCTTGGGTTGGCTTGTAACACACTTTAAACAATTCGTCCTACTTGTTTAACATGCTCTTCAGTGTACATTTTCTTAGAGTTTACTTTTGCCTCTGTGTTCATCTTGATAAATTTCTTTCCAGCTTTTTTGTGTTTTCATTTTGCATTTTTATTTCGTTTTTTTTTTTTTTTAAAGTGGTAGTATTAAGAAGTTAAAATGTTAAATAATTGTTTAGAATTGTTGGTCATATGAATATACAAAGCAACGAAGGGGGCAACTGGTAGGCTCTTTTTAAATCAATTGAAATATGTTTAATTCTTTACTCATAAAGGACAGTCTTTATTCTCTGTGTATGGAACAAGAAATGAAAGTTAAAAATTAGAACTACATTTAATTACTTGAATATCTTGGTTATGCTACCAAATTATACATTCAGAGCAAGTTTGTTGCAAATCTTTTGAAACCTGTATAACCTGTGGACTTATGTTCTGTCTGATATCCTTCACAGGTGTGAGCTTACGGAGTCGTGCCAAGGGGCGCCTTCCTGTTCCCATGGTCATCCTGCCATTTATGAAGTATGGTGACCTTCACACCTACATGCTCATGTCCCGGATAGGAGAAGCACCTTTTGTAAGTCAGTCTACTGCTAATTGCTAATCTACTGCTAACCTGTTTTAGAGTGTAATTTATGCATCAATCCAAGGTCATATGAGTGTACATTAAGAAACATTAAGAAACCATTGAAAAGTCTTAGACTAGATATACTAGGCATTTCTGCAGTTGCTTTTTGACCCAAAGACGGAAAATTAAACATGACCATTTTGGGAACTAGCAGTCAGAGTGTAGTTGGTTCAAGGCCGGAGCGATCGGATAGATTCTGTTAATTTTAAATACAGTAAAACAGTGGGATTCTGCACATGTTGGAACTAACCAAGAGCAAAGTCAAGAAGTTCAAGGACATTAGTGGCGGAATCTGTTTTAATTGTCTTAGATAACCACAAACAAAAGACAGACGCAAACCTTAGCCCTTAAAGACTCACCCCTTTTCAAGTAAAACATGGTGTCTTTAATCATCAGTGTCTGTCTTAAAGTGTTGAATTTTTGGCGAATTATCTTTCTTGCCTACTTCTACTTCCCCGGAATACCGTGCTGCAGAGATTCCCCTGGGGTATGTCGGTTGAGCTGTTCTAAATTGATATTGCATAGTATTAAGTACGGGTGTGCTAATCCTTCTCAATTAAAAAAATAAAATGTGTGACCCTACTGGGTGTGTTTAATATGTGGTAAATTTTATTAATTTAATAAAAAGATGTAGACCTGTGTGATTGTTTAATGCATTATGCGTGTTGTAGCCTTACTTTTCTTCCACTGAACTCATTAACTACCACACTTGAGATCAGTGGTTTGTAGGTGAAGCTTTCAGAACTGGAGTCTGTATCCCCAATGATCTGCAGAGATATGGTCACTCTCATCTCAGCTGTTACATCAGCCTGTAGTACAAAATACAAACTATCTTTTATTGTTCATTTGCCCTATAAGCCAAAGCCTATACAAACTTAAGCACACAAATATACTCACCAATTTATCAGTGACATAGAGAATTCTTCAGGCTGAACTAATTTATATAAAAAGTGATTAACAGGCAGAAAGTCCAAATATCATCAGTAGAAAAGATAAAATACAGCCTTTTATTACTTTTCTGAATCCTTTTATTACTAATCCAAGTGCATTGTCGGTTATGTAATAATTTTAGCAAACACAACTCATTCTACAGTATAAAATTTGTTCCCAAGTGTATAATGTAACATTTTTATATGATTAATTCCTGAGTTTTGGCAGGACCATTACCCCCGGCCCTGAGATACTGTGCAATAAAACATACTTTTGACCATTAAAAATTGCTTAGTGGTAATTTCAGGTAATCGCCCCCATTCTCTTTTGGTATGTGCAAAAGCAAAAACATGTGTCGTTTACACATTGGTGTTGGTTTAATGAAAGCACTGCAGGCAGGGTGCTCCTTTAAAGATTGGTAGATGGCCATTTTGGCTGGTACAGGCCCTCAACAGCAGCATTCCAGTGTTTGCCTTTTGGTTCCTTCCTGTTTAATTTAGAACATTCTTCCTTCACTGTGTGAATTCTTCCAATAGCTTAATTGTCCCTCCCCTGTAGCTCGTGTTTGGAACTCAAAGAGGGGACCTTAAATGACCAGTATATATCTCTCATCAGCAGCCTATAATGCAGTATTGTATATTTATTGCAGGAAGTTCTTGATGTTGGTAAACACCTAATTTCCTTCCAGCAAAGCTTAATCTAGGTTCTACATTTGCAGTCAGGCTAGTGAGGGCTAGTCAATTAGAACCTCAAGCTTCTCTTTCAAATGGGGAATGAGAATCCACGAAACAACATTAACTGACTAGTTTCCTGTGTCATTGTAATAAAAGTCCTCCTTTTACAAATATACAAAGAGGTGAGACGTATTGAAAATAGACATGATGGTGGCCCTACATGGTCGATTTCACCTCCTTTTAAGAATTGTAGAGCTTTTTCTTCCTACGCATTAACCATCTAAGCTTCTGGGCTTTGTCCATTTCCAGTGTACGCTCCAGTGGAATAGACATTAATTCATAGAGCAGAACAAATTGATAGAATGAAACATGTCCATGATATGATGCTGAAAAGCATATTGAAATATATTTATTTATTTTTTCTAAAAAGGTGCTTCCACAGAAGACACCTAAGACCAAATACAAGATTTATAAAAGCATAAATATAACACAAGATAAAAATGTTACATAGAATTAAATACATCAATATGAATCAATAATCGCTAAACATATTTACAACAAATATTAGCAACTCAATTACAATAAAAGAAAAGATTCAAAAAATGTAATCAGGCAATAGCAGAATTCACCGTAGATGGATTTAACAATAAATAAAGAGCTTCCTCTTGTGTTCCAATAAAATATTTCGAAATAGCTGGTCAAATGAATTTTTTTTTGTAAATGTAAGAGACCTGGACAGAAAAATAAAACATGATCATATCCTGTTTTTGGCACTACAATAGTGACAATCTGGCAGAAAATAGGACTCCTCCTTTTTAATTCATGTATTATCTCTGATCGGTAGATGACCAAACATAAATTTCATAGAAAATATTCGTACAGAGAAACATATATTAGCCTTCAGGTAAAATTGCATCACACCACACCTTGCAAATGAACCGCTCAATTGGAAACTTTTTATCTTTAAGTAATGGTTCAAATTATCCTGAAAACTGTTTATCTTATCAACCTTTTTTAAACAAGACTTCAAATATTACTATTCCTACATGATAGCACCCCGTCACAGTTCAAATCCATGTGTTTCGAGCTATAAGAATAAATATTACTAAATGTATAAGTCCCTCGTATCCCTCGTAAGTTTTCTCCATATGGTCTTTTTCAACAAAGTTTCCAGGCTGCAAAACAGTTAAAAGAAATAGCGAATAACCCGGCAATAGGCTCGATAATTTATCCCAGTCAAGCCCAGCTCAAGACAAATCATTTAAATCAAGCTGGAATTACTAATGCCATGGTATCGCTAACACAAGTCAGATTCAATACGAGGTACATTAACGATGGAGGACATCAATCTTGCCTCTATACCATACAGAGCTACAAGAGGCACATTTGATACATATGCCTTTAAAAGTGACAGCACATTTCTCTTAGCCTGTACATTAAAAAATTGCAGAAGACCATTGCCAATGGACTTTGTTTTAGGGAACTGCAATTTATCTTGATGAGCCCAAGAAAGATTGTTAGAAATACTCATTCCCAGGTAGGTATACTCTTTTAACCCTCTAATTTACCTCCATTGAATTAATCAGCGCCAGGGTGATTTAAGACCTTTTGCACCCATTATCATAATTTTAGTTTTTCATTCATTAACTGAGAGATTGTGAGTGAATGCAAAAGAGGTTAAAATATCAAGTTTATTCTGCAAACCAATCAGGGTTAGAGACATTAAAACCAAGTCATCAGCATACAGTAGGGTACAAACTTCCTTCGTTCCTAGTTATGGGGGAGTGGCAACAACTTTACTCAGTAAGGACGGTAAATCAGACAGTTATAAGAAAAGTAACAAGGGGCCAGTACACAACCCTATTTAAAACCATTATTTACATGAATTTTATCAGAATATTCATTACCAGTGTCCAAAAGTACCTTAAACCAATTTTCTGAATGAAGAGACATCAACAGGCACAACAACTCACAGAGACCAAATTAAATAATTTTGCGCCAAAGTTTGGGTATATCAAAGGCATTGCTGAAGTCCACATCTGTCGTGTAAACCTTAATTTTTCGAATTTTAACATACTTATCACTCATCATTTTACAGACACACAATGTTATCTGTTGTGGAGCATGCCTTACGAAATCCTGATTGTTCAATTGCCAAAATCTGAATAGCATCCATCCAGGCAGCTACACGTTTAAGTAGACATTTTGCAAAACTCTTTCATGTAACGTCCAGAAGTGCAATTGGGCGATAATATTTTGGGACATTACGATCCCCTTTTTTATAAAGAGGGTTAATGTTACTGTCTTGCCAGGAATGAGGTATTACATCTGCTTTCAGACAGTAATCAAATAATGACTTCGGGATTTTAGCCAATAAAGAAGAAACCGCTTTGACGAGGCAAGCAGGAACACCATCTGGGCCCTGAGCTCTACTATTGTTAAGTTCTAAAATAATGATAATTTCATCCTGAGTGAACTGAACGTGGCAAGAAGTCAATGTGGGGAAAAGCAATCTCGGGCTAGGAAGGTTAGTAGTGGTTGGTGCGTGAAGTTTACTGAAGTAGAGGCGCCAGGAACCTTCATCAACCGGTATATGTGTTTTTTTTTATCCTTGCCTATACTCTTTGCTATGAGAAACCAGAATTTACACATATCCTGTTGAGTAACCGCTGACTGGAGGTCAAACCAAAACTATGCCACCTGTTGGTTTTTAATGACAAACTCAGTATATATACTAGCTCTAAGTAGTGGGGGATTGTTTAACAACTTCTGCTGCGTCCTAGACACATTTAACCCATTTGGGAGAGTCTCTCGTAAAGAACTCAAAATAATTTCGTAGGAGGGGACATCCATTTTAATGGGTGACACCTCCAAGGCCTCATGAAACCAGTTTGTCAATTTCCCACTCGCAACAAAATTCCAAACATAGACATTATCTAGGCGTGATTTTCGTTCGACGTTATATACTGTAGAGTTCCTGGCCTTAACAGCTATGAGATTGAGAGAAACAAATAGTTGAAAATGGTCGCTCCATGAAAGGACAGATTTCAAAATTTGTATTGAGATTAGTACCCAAATAGTGACCAAAAACATAATCAATCAATGAACGCTGCACACCTCTTTTCCAGGCAAAATTGTTGATTTTTCAAATGATCAAATCTCCCATTCATTAACTCCAAGGCCCAAGTTAACAAGTGGACAGAGTGGTCACAACACTTGTTATTAGAGAGGGTGGGTGACCTAAGTCCACAAATGGCATCTAATTCCAAAGATCCTACTTTCTGTAAGCTAGAAATGTAATTCTCGTGTTAAAATCCATTGCCATGTTTAAAACTGATTTTGGGAACTCAGCTACAATTTTAGTAAAGCAGCTTGTAAGTTTCGCAGAGTGCAAAATTAACTGCGGAACTGCATTAGACATTGCACAGTATGAATTCATACAAAGGGTTGTCTGATTCCATAAAGGAACAATAGAGAACCATAGTGTATGGTAAAATAGCTACCAGTTGTGTGTCCTTCCAGCTAAAAGAGGATCCCAATAAAATGGATAACTTCTCCACACCCCGACACCCACCCACCCCCAATTTGGCAGCCTCTAGATGGAGTGGCAGGGCAACAATAGACTAATTATCTAGATAAAAATCTTTTGCTAACCAAATTGTGAGCAAATGATTAAACATCATTAAAGTAAGAGCCAAAATTGTCCAGTGACAAAAGACCTTGCAGCCCAGCCACAGCCAAAATATTCAAATATATTTATATAAAGGCAAACAGCAATTAGAGGAGGAACAAGGGTCTAAAGACACATCCGTTGTATGATGCTATGATGCTGAAAAAAAGAGCTTAAATGGCTGTTGACAGGTGGCAGACCTAAAAGGATGATGGAAGTTGGTTCCGATTGGAAATTACAAAATGAGAAGAGTCTTTGACTGTGTAGAAACTGTAGAATTACAATTGGTCGGACAGTGGAGAAGGTGGATGATCGTGGTGCTTATAGTAGGTGTTTGGTATTTGCAGTGGGCATGTCTGCCACTAGTTTGCCTCCTATGGCTTTGTATGCTGTCTGGAATTAGTGTTGCCACCTGACTCTGGACTATCAAGAAAATTTGCAACTGCCCGGCTCTCATCCATTAGGGCAAGCAGCCTGTCTCTAGATGACATTTGAATTGGGGACTTATGTATGGGTGTTGGTAAGTGGTGTATGGTGTATGGTGACTGTAATGTCAGATTCTTTCATTTTTTTTGTCTCGAGCTTGAGAAGATTATTGCTGTGAGTTCTACGTTGCCCACTTGAGATCTTGATCTTCCTATATATGGAGGAGCATTTGAGTTTACGGCTTTATAGCTTCTGGAACAGCCATTCTATAGCAACTTGAAGATTTCCTTATCACGTATTGATCAGCTTAGAGGGAGTAAAAAAAATAATTTTTGGCTGCATGTTCTTCGAAGGTAGTGCGCCTGTGAGCATCCCACAGCCTTTTCCTAAATTTGTTAGTATGTTCATCAATGCTGACTAACCAATGTTCACACTAGTGTGCGAGTAGGAGCGCAAAACAATGTACAATTCTTGTATTTACTTATTATGGTGGTGGCCCAAGCCATTTTCTACAATTTTTTTCAGTTTCCATTGTGTGGTCAGCAAAGTGTACTTCTGTCTAGGTGTGTTGCTGCTGTATTTCACTGTCAGGATGATACTGTTAAACACAGCGCCATCAGAAATGGAACCCCTTCGCGGCTTACCAAAGCTAATATATACCTTCGGTTTTGGTCCAAAGCCAAATTTATTAAAATAGCAAGATTTGGCTTTGCCCCATATGCTAATGCCAAAGAAAAGTAGGGAAAGCAAGGGGTTAAGCAGTATATTGCCTAATATACCTTCATGTAGCGTGGCTTATCCTAAAACACACATCCTACATGTCTGACCCATGTGCTGATCTCTGCACGAAGGAATTTGGAATGAAGGCTGCACCTCCAGTTCAAACCAATGCCAGAGAACACAAACTCAATTTTCTGCAATAGCGTGAGGCTTTGTGTCAGACAGGAAGACCAGATTTAATGTGAGCGCTGCCGTTTTCATCAACGGCAGCCGACTCTTACTAAATCTGGTGAAGGTTATTTTCTGCCCTTCGCGCAACACAGCACTCTAATTTTTCAGACTGCGCTCTCTTGTGTGAAGGACAGAAATCTGGGCATTAGAATATAATGCTGTTTGAATGTACATTTAGCTAACTTTAAAAATGATTCAGCACACTTGTATTTTGACTGGGTGCACAGTTTTTAGCAGGGGTGCCTGACTAAAGTCCAGGATGGACCAATCCATGCCAGATTGTCATGTCATATCTTCATAAGATATCTTTGTAACTCTTCCTCAATTGTGACTTTTTCCCCTCCAGACGGTGCCCATCCAGACACTGATCAGGTTCATGGTTGAGATCGCTGGTGGAATGGAGTACCTGAGCTCGAAAAACTTCATACATCGAGACCTTGCCTCACGCAACTGCATGTAAGTCCGCTCAGTACTGACTGTGGGTGTGCCGCAAATAAGGGCGGGATTGAGAATATTATGTACTGTTGATGGGTCAATTCTGAATTACTTTCTCTTTACCAATTGTCTCTGTATGAGTGAGGTTTTCATTGCCAGTCTGCACAGAGTGAAATAGTATTTCACAAAGATGGTGTCCAGTGCATCATTCTAAAATATGGAGAGAACTGCAGTTTTTCTGTTCAGTGTTTACATCAACCAAATGCTGCATCTAGTATGAGGCATGGTGGGGCATGTGCCATTTATGAATGATACACGATTCAAACAAAGTTGCATTTAAGTAACAATATGTATTATTTACCTATTCGTAATGTAACAGCTATGAATGTAAGCTACTCTATGGACCTGAATTACTAGCAAGCTGATGTATCTATGTATTTACACAATCGAAGTACTACTCATGACTTTTACAACTCCCTGTTGTAGTTGTCTCTTTCATGATAACAAACCTGGCTTCCTCGTGACTGGGTCTTGGTCCCTTTCCATCTTCGCTGTCTCACCGTCTGGTCTTTTTCACTGTAACACTTCCCAGTTTCTTGGTAGAGTTTTCCATTTCTATCTGTTTTTATTCTACTGAACCCCATGCGCAACAGAGACTTGCTAAGAGTAAAAGTGGAGAATCTTCCTTGATATTATCATGTTCTCCATCCTCCATCCTCCATCCTCCTCCATCTCAGAGACTGTGGAGTGGCCGCCTTGGTGTCTGCATGTTCTTCTCCCATTTCCATACTTCCTCTTTCTGAGGTAGTGGAGAACCTATTTTAGGGCCGGCATGTTCTCCCCCATTCTTCAGTGTTCTGAGGCAGTGGAGTGGCTTCCTTTTTTGTTGGCTGGTTCTCTACCCTTCCATCTTTCTGAGGCAACGAGTGGCTGCCTTGATGTTGGCATTTTATCCACCCCTCTCCATCTTTCTGAGGCAGTGCAGTGGCTGCCTTGATGTTGCCATTTTCTCCATCCCTGTGACCTCTCTGAGGCTGTGAAATCCCTGCCTTGGTGTTGTCCTATTCTTCACCCTTCACCATCCTTCCTCTTTCGGAAACCTGCGTTGGTGCTGACATGTTCTCTATCCCCTCCATACTTTGTCACATTGCGTAGTGACAAATGCATGTCTTTCTCTTTCATTGATTATTTGTGCCCACTGTTAGTGTTTCTGTTTTAGAAGAGTATCTGGTTGTGCATGGTACTTAAAATTGTATAATGTACAGACGGCTCTGTGCCTTTATGCAGGTTGTTTCATTTGAAGTGTATTTGTGTGGGTTGCCTACTGTGTGCAAAGAGCTGTGAATGAACCAAGCTGCGGTTTGAAAGTGGCATAGCATTTTGAATGTTGTGTACCAAAGTGCAGTTTTCATTAATAGTGCTGTATGACAGAGTACAGTTTTTGCTGGTGTGTCCTTTGGTGCCATTGTTGTTCAGTTGTTTATATGGAAAGTGGTTTCTTATTTTGTTTGTTTCTAGTTCTACCTGTCTGCTTGGAGTCTGGTTTACTGTTGCGTTGTCTCCTTGTAAAAGAAGGGAGAGATGTTGTGTCCTGTGTTGCATCATGTTGTGTGTATGTGGTTCATGCACGTCTGTGGGTTTTCTTGCTCACGTGTAGAACCTGTGATGCATGTAGTGCTCTAAGGCTAGGAGTGCTGTGCCTAACAGATGGGTCCTTTAAAACTAAGGGGCTGAGTAGAGAGTGAGATCCTCCTGAATGTGGCACGGAAGGTCTTCTGTATGACTCAAGGCTACCTGGACCCAAGAGACCTATTAACTGACACTGCACTGTCATACACTGCAGGCTATTGTCATTGTAAATTGTATTTATAAAGCGCTTACTACCCCTGCAAACACTCCAGATCTCATTAGAATTCGTGTGCCAGTTGGGATACCAAAATACCATGTTTTTAGCACAGCAAATAGCAAAGAAATGCTGGGTAAAATGCTTGAATTCATCTCTGCTGCTGGTAATTACCCTGACCTGCATCCCATTCCATACATTGTTGACTCACATGTGCCAATAGTGGGGCATCCTTCTTTACTCTCAGGGCCTAGAGCAGTTGTATGAAGTCACACTGGGTGAGATCTCAGAAGGAGAAATAGAATGAGTGAGCCATACACTTTTACTGAACTGTGGGTCATCCAGAGGAAGCGTGGGGAAATCTGTTTTTTTAAAGTTTTATATAGCACGAACATGACCCGAAGGTATCAGAGCGCTTTACGTGAGCACCAGTTGCATTACAGACGGACACATTATTTTTTTTTTGCTAGGCACGGAGAGATTAAGTGGTTTGCCCTGAATTGTAGGATGTTGAGCGTCCCTGCCGAGACTTAAACCCGATTCCCCAGCTTCGAGGTCAACTGCACCAGCCGTTGGGCCACATCCTCTCCTCATCCTCTGTTGAAAGAGCGTGGCGCTGGGGATGTGGGTGCTACCAACTGTTGCACCTCTTCAACAAGAAGAAAGATCATAAATCCTGCAGAATGTGTCCCCTTGCAACTGGGACTAGAGGAGGGACCCCCCTTCCCCTAGATCTCCCTACACCATAGCAGCGAGGCTCAGGGGAGGTCCCCTTCCTCCCCCCGTGGGTGTACAATTGCAATGAGACACCTTACTCTCAAGGAGATGAGGAGGGGGAACAAGAGAACCAGTGTGCTGTAACGTATAGTGCAGGGGCCCCGTGTTGGTGGGCTGAGTGCGGTGCCCCGCGCAGCCGCCCCCACTGGCCATGCCTAGCGCCGGCTCTGGTAGGAAGATTGCTATCTGAGGATCACCGGTCTAAGGGTATGTTCAGGGATCATCACAAAGCAGCGATCCGACAGTCCGGTGCCCACCGGTAGAAGAGGGAGCGGACCCCTGGGTACTGAAGGGTCACCTGTCTACAGGGTATGTTCAGGGATCATCACAAAGCAGCGATCCAACAGTCCAGTGCCCACCGATAGAAGAGGCAGCGGACCCCTGGGTACTGGAGGGATCCGTTCTGTGGGAGAAGCGCAGAGCGCTAGGGTGGGCCAAGGGGAGACAGTCATGCCACCAGATTAGTCAGGGACCGTTGAACTGGCCAATGATGGCCGGAGGATTGCGGGCCAGGTGGACAAAAGGCCATGGGACCATGGCCCATGAAAGTCGCAGGTAGGAAGCTGTCCCACCCACCCACCCAAGAAACAAGGTTGGTGGTTGACAGAGTGTGGTGTGTGGCTGTAAGCAAAACACCAGCAAGGAAACAGGGCAGTGGAAACAGTGGAACGAGCAGCAGTAATCGGTGGCAGAATATCACCCGCAGATGGACTGGAAGGCACGGGGAGGGGTGAAGGTTAATTAGTGCCAGTATTGGCAACACACCCCACCCACACAACAACAGAGCATGCATGCTGAATAAATAAAAACACAACACAACTTTTGTTTGGAAAAATATTGCTGCAGGTTTATTCCATACAAAAGTATGCAATATGGTGGGTTATCTTACGGGTGATCCAAGCGCAGGTAGCTGTAACCAACCTATGCTGCCCTGCCTGCCTGATGAGCCAAGCACTGTGGAGGACCCAATCAGTGCTACACCTTATGGGGTGATCCTCTTTCCGGATCACGTGACACATTGGTCCCTTATACTCGCGCCCCTTTCAGGGCGGAGCATAGCAAGGCAAGCCCCCGGTTGCTCAGGCCCACAACCGCCCGAAGGACTAACGGGGCGCCGACGCGGTTTCCCAGGAACCTGCCATGAGGCTCCTGGCATTTGGCTCTGGCACCCGTATTGTGCCGCGCAGAGGTACCCTTCTGTACCCATCTGCTTCCAGATCACCCTGTAACTCCACCTGCAACACAAAAGGAAAACATTACAACATCCCATGAAACTTGCCTGCCACCCCCACGCCGGGTAAGCGGTAGGGTGGGAGACGGCGTGCCTGGCGCAACAGAGGATGCCAAGATGGCCGGGGGAGGCATATATGCCCTCCCCCAGATCCCTGTTGCGCAGGAAGTGATGCGCCTAGCGCGCCACAGGCAAAGGGGGACTCCTCCCTGAGTCCCGACATGAAAGGGGGTGGGTTGGTGCCCAAATGGCACTAAAGGGGCCGCCCACTTAGGGTGGCCCCCTGCGAGGGCCGCGGGCAGCCGCAGTACCTGTGGGCCTGCGGATGCCTAGCTGCAGGGACACCAGGAGAGGCGAGCAGGCAGGGGGTGGCACCAAGCAGGCACGGCCCCTGCAGCCCGGACAGAGACTGCGTGGCCGTAACAGGGCTGTCATATGGGAAGCCTAGAGCCTGCAACGCCTACCCTTTCCCCCCCCCCCTTCCCGAGAGCAGCATATTCAGTCTGTGCATGTCAGTAGAGTTCTGCCTCTGCGAGCGGAGACAGTCATTTGTGGTGTCATATTAGGAAATATAACAAACTGCGGCCTGCTGTCTCCAAACAGGGATTATGTGTATCTCGGAAGCGGGGTTTGAGTTTGTGGGGGCTGAGGGGCTCGAGTGAACGGGTTAGGCAAGTGCCACGTCAGCAAGATGTGGACATAAAATGATGTCTTGGGAGGGGGGGGGGGGTGTTCGGTGAGCACAGCCCCCGCCGGGCCCGCCCACAGATTACAAGCATAGCTCTACCACATAACCACTGCATGCGGGTTAGGCCTGCGCTACGTTCCTTCTCTCCGCACTGTAGGTCGGTTTCTTTCGTGAATTTACATAACACTTCCTGTTTTGCACGCTGCAGGCTCCTTTAGGGACACATTGTTAAGGCTGGCACCAGGATTGTAGAACAGCACATGATATGCACAGCGGGTCAGTCAGGATGGGAGTGCGTAGTCAAATCCGCCCCCTTCCCCGGGGTAACAAGAGGTAACAAGTCACATAATCAGAGAGAATGGGATTGTGAGTGAATGAGTCTGATTGAGGGAGCATGAGTTCCATCTCCTCCCTCCAAATCTTGCCAAAAGCCCAAAACTCAGGAGAGTCGTGCATTATTTTTGCTGCTGGGAAGGACCACACAGGTCTGTCAGTGATGTGCCAGCAGAGCTGACCTTTCAGCGTACATATTCGCACCGTGTCACATATCATCAGCTCCCCCCCACAGAGTCACCCAAAGAGGACCCGAAATCACGCGCTGTGCACACAATTAGCTGGAACTCCCTGCGGAGAGCAGGTTTATAGTGAATCGTCCTGAGGCTTAGCGTAGGATATATCCATCATGGGGTCTGAAACCTCCCAGGGACATCGGCGACAGCCTCTGTAACTTAGTTTTTTTGGTGTTGAACGGAGAAGGCGGTGAATTTAAAGTGCCTCTGCTGTGCTCGGCACAAAGCACCGTCCGCTTCTTAAACGTGACAATTTTGCACATGTTGGCAGGTCTGCTGGAGATGTTTCCCTTCCTGGAACTGCACCACAACATGCATCGTGTGCTGTGTTCATACTGCCACGTTGGCTGACGTGGTGCATACTGCTCGTGAAGGGCTGCGACGACCCCCAGGGTACCTGTGGGGACTCCCCTCAGGCTCATATTGTCACCGGTGCAGTATTTATTAGGTTTAGCCG
Organism: Calotriton arnoldi; assembly: GCA_963921515.1. Taxonomy (NCBI): domain Eukaryota; kingdom Metazoa; phylum Chordata; class Amphibia; order Caudata; family Salamandridae; genus Calotriton; species Calotriton arnoldi. The sequence continues at coordinate 2,873,252 of CAWUFW010001270.1, forward strand.
CTGATTTGCTGCCTCCTTCTAGTGAGACTCTGGATGATGAAGAAATGAGCAAGGAGGGAATGCAGGCCTCCTTGTGGAATCTGCTTGGAGGCCAATTCATCTCCTTTTCATTACTGCCCCAAGCCCACAGGGGCATCTCTAACCGTAAATGCATTTTGCTTTCACAACCCTGGAAGTAAATCTAGATGAGGAAGCAGTACCCTGGGACATCATGGTGGGCAGAGGCGACCACGTGTTAATGCTGCCCGCAGCCATCAGGATGGCATCTGTACCCCAATGAAGGCTGCAGAGCTTGTGCCAGCTGCTTTCCCACTCCAGCGAGAGCTTTGGAGGAATTACTAAGGAGGCAGGTATAGTGAAAGCAGACACTGGGCCATCACTCACTGGCTGGACTTTAACATGTCTTTAGTTTTCAGTTCTTTGGAGGATCCGAAGTGAACATAGAACTGTCTTGTTTTGGTGCTAATATATTTTTCTCTCTGATTGATAACTTACCTTGTGATTTAGAGAAAAACAAAGGAAAGAAAGGTCTCCGGGATAGCAATGTTTTTTGGGGCTTCACATTACTCTGTATTTTGTAGTTTCGGCTCCATATTTCTTGCTACAGTAAAGAGGTGTTCAACACCGACCCCAGAAGACAAGAACCATGCCCCATTTTAAGGATATCCACAAGGGCGAAAGGTTCATAGATTGGATGTAAAGGGCAGTAATTTACATCATGGGCATCTTACGTTGGTTCTTTAAGGCTCGATCATTACCAGATTGTCGGGGTATCCACCTAAGCTATATTTACATAAAATAAATCTAAATGAAGCTAATTTACATAGTCTATGGTTATCATAAGAAGTTGGCAGGGATCTGGCTCTTCCACACCTACACAAGACACTCTGATTTAAGTAGTTCTAAGTTAGCCCGAAAATCTGGCAAGCATCAGTCCATCAAAGACCAACATTGGGCACCTCTGTGCTTTGGGGCCTTAGGGCCTAGGACGTGGCTACTCAGATGATCAAGTGGGTGAGATGATGTTTTTCTTAATAGTTTTTCCTTTCCCCTGCCGCTGAACAAACGTGCATGTTCTCTGGTTCTTTTTATGTTCAAGGCCTTATGAACTGTAGCTTCGAGAGTTCAAAGCTTGGCAAACAGGAAGTGCGGCATGGGACACTTTTTTATATTAATACACATGGGCCCTTGTGGGCAACTTGGCTCACGGGAGAGATGCAGTGTGATCGTGTACCAGCATTTGATAGCCATCCTGAGTCATTGGAGAGTTATTCGATTCTGTACTACCCTTGCTGGGTAACCTGGCTCAAAAAACAGTTGCCTAGGATCACACAATTTGGTGATTAATGCCAGGTTTTCTAGTTTCGTATTGTGCACTCCAACCACTAGATGTATATGCTTCGCTTCCCTTACACCCAGGGCTTTAGTGGGCCGGGTCTTGCCGGTGCTCAGCACCGGCAGTTCTAAAAAGCAGTTGCCGAGTTGGGACCCTATCGGGCTCTCCATTTTTCCCTCAACCTCAGGATGAAAAATAAAAAGCTTAACTCTACAGCAGTGCCACCCTTCGCTGCCTCTGATCTTACTTCAAAGAGACTCGTTAGAGTTATTTAGCAGTTCCACCATTTCAGAACTGAAGCATTTTCAATGTGCTATGCTACGAAGCCATGGTTGTTGCTTATTCATGTTATGCAACGAACACCCATTGACAAAGCCAATAGTACTGGCTTGTAAGTATAATGTTACTTGCTGTATTATATATCTGGCTGTAATGACAGAAGTAGCAAAATTCCAGTCTGGAGGCACACTAAGCTAAGCATACATTTTTAGCTTAGGTGCTTTTAAGCCACACTCTTAATTACATCGGCCGCACCCCTTTGAGAGACCCCCCAGTTTTTCATCCCACTTAAAGCCCTGCCTTACACCCACCTTACCGCCAATCCCTGCCCAAACACCACCCCACTGGCTTCAATGCAGCACTCGGTTAAATCACAGACCATACTTTTTGGCCCCTGGGAAAATGTTTGTGTGTACCCATGCTATAGAGGGACATTTTGGGGGGAGCCATGGTGAGGAGGGCTGGTCTTTATGACCATCACTAGTGAAGGCAGTCACCTCTACTTTCCCAAAAAAAAGTTGTCTCCCATGCCCTGGGGAGGTTTTGAAACCTGTAAATAGAACTTAACTTTTCCAAGCCTCCAAACACGAGCTGGAAACTTCCTCTATGTTGGGCTGCCAATTCACCCTGTGCTATTGGTGCTTCACCAGGAGACTTTGTTCAGGATGGCGATATCAAGTGGCACCGTGTGATTTGGCAGGCCTGGAACCAGTACCGCATGGGCAGCATCAGTGCAGGCTTCCTTTGCCTCCCTAGAACTGGTAAGTACGGGCAGCAGCAGTGCAAGCTTTCTTCACAGGGAGAACTGGGGCAGCATGGGCACAGATAATCAGTACAGTTTGCAGCAGTTCAAGCTCCCCTAAAATATACAGTGATAAAAGAGAGACCCCTCATCCATTGACAAGCATTCCCCCCTGACAGCACTTCACCCACTGGCAGACCTTCCACAGAGCACAGCTCACTATACACCTCCTGCAAAGAAAGGTCTTTCACAGCTTGCTTACTCATGCAACCCTCTCCCCTCTGTCAGCTCGCTGAGGAACCTTACTCCCAGACAGACCTTTTACTTCTGACAACTGACTCACGCAAGTTTAACACACACAGTGCTTAATTTGAGCCAGTGCTCGGCATCGGCACGTAATTCTCAACACCGGTGATTGTGACAGCTGCCACAAGGTGGCGCTGTCTGGCTAATTTGGAGACGACCACAATAATAGGTAATTATTAATTCAATATACATTAAAAATGACGATTACCTGCCGCCCAAGCCATTCTTATAGGTTTGGGGGCCTGAAATAGTCTGACATACCTGCCAACTTGAAGAACAATCTCACAGTGTGAGAAGGGGGCGGGGCCTTGAAGGGGCGGTGCCTCGTGCCGAGAAGTACCTAGGAGTCACTTTTGAACCCCACTCCGCCCCCAAGTCCCCTCCTCCCCCAAAAAAAAGCTTATGGTGGCTGGTGCTGATGTCCTGGGGTGTTTTCACACCCCTTAATGGACGCCTGCAGTTCAAAGCCTCTTGGAAACGAACTGGAAAACCACTATTTACGGAGGTTTTTAGCTCGTTTTCCCTGCCACAGTGGGATATCGGCTCCTCACCGGATGACCATGAGATGGGAGCCGATATTGTGTGGCACCTTGTGAGTTGGCAGGCATGGTCTGAATTGTCACACTTCTAGGAGTGTGATGGTTAGTAGTTGTGTCGTTACTATCGTTGGCAGCATGGCAGGGGCTATTGTGTTGTGCAAGCTGTAGTGGCTTCCTGACCAAAGCCATGGCACTTATTATATCTTTTTACAAATTAAGCACTGAACGCACAACGGCGCAAACTGGTGGCACTTACTGTTTTAGGACAGGCATTTTGGGGACGAGGCTGCACAGTGGGCTAAGTTTATTCACTAGTCGTATACAAACCTTGCAGTACGAATTGTGCTGAATAAACCCAGAGCAGGTTCTCGCAGATTAAGATCGCCCGCTGCATTCTGATAAAATGGTTACCTCTTATTGAAACCCCCAGCACACGTCATGGCGCTGCTAAAAATGCAGAGCAGCCTGTCTGTGAAATGTTAAGCCTACACAAAGCGTGCTCCCAGAAAAGAACTGCTACGCCAACTCCTGCGCAGTGATGTATTAAAGGAAAGACAGGCAGGACACAGTGGTAAACTACACAGAGCGATGGATTGTGGAAGGACTCCCATTCAAAGGACTGGATCTTTGTCTTCCTACCTCTCTGAGAATGTGTGAAACAAGAAGTTACATCACACACCGTGTTACAGAAACTTTGCACTGATGCAAACACAAGGTGATGTATTTGCAGCATTTCTGCAGCTGGTGTTATATGAAAAGCTGCAAACAGCTTTTGCTCCGGGGCATATTACAAAAGGGTTTTTGTACTAGGGCAAAAATGAGTGGTGAAACCAAATATAACATACATATCGCATATAGATCTTTTAAGTTGAGTAATTGATATACCAAATCACACCCTTGCCTTTGAATAACCCTTTAAAGATATAGAGAAAACTGATTTCCCACTATGTTTGGTATTTATGTAACAGTAAATGCAACAAACTTATTTTGACTCAAATATAGTGTTGTATTTCATGTTCATAAGCAGGGAATGTATTTTCTCAACGTTTTATTATGTGAATGCAGCAAATGTGGTGTTAACTTACCCTGTGCTGTATTTATCCTCGTGCAAATACCCCTCACTCCTTTCCATATTACACGTTCAGCAAGACTGGTTTTCACTTATTTTTGCATTAGCACAAAGTTCCTGTAATACAGCACATGTTGCATTATTAATAAGGTGAAATTGCACACGTATTTACACGCCTCCTTACATGTTTGCAAATGTGCCCTTAGATCTAGCTCATTTATAGATGGTGGTATATCAGCATTGATGCTAAGAGAATGGCTCTGGCATGGTGTATTACCCGTAATCTTAACGCCACGCCTTCCTCGTCAGAGGTTTTACGCCTAAGGTGAGTTCTAACCTAGGAAACAGGCAAGTCACTTTAAGTCACTTACTCTATTTACATTAAAGCCCGCCCTCATCCGCTCAGTGTAACTTCCTACCACTGATGATGCACTTCCTGCCAGTACCAAGCAACAGAATATTGGGAAGGCATGGACTTGGCACATTGGTGAAGATTACTTGTAAGTAATCTTTCCATTACCACCTCATCAGCCACAGTCCTTACCCTTAAAGATGTACCAAGCACTCTTATTTTACACCTTCAGCAAATACAGCAGGCTGAGCACCACTCCCTAAAGGTGATAGAGCTAAATATAGGTGTCTGGCACAGCCCAGGTGCCAGCACTGCAGATCTCCACCAAACCGCCTATCTTTCTGCCCAGGAGCAGAGGTGCTTCTAGTAGATCTGTCCTCAATCCGACCGGCGAGAGGCACCCAGAAACCTGGTGTGCTTGGGGATGGCATAGGGAATCCGTGAAACACATTCATAAAGAAGAGAACCCAAGTACATGCCTATTACTCCTCTGCCACATTGTGTCATGTAGCTGGGGGTCAACAGGCTACAAAGACCACTGCCCAGCAACAGCTGGACGCCAACTTACATTAGGACAGACCTCTGAAAACACACCCCATATAGCCTGAATGTGCATATAGCTGGGTATTAAAGGCTCCAACACAGTGGCGGTGCGTCCATTGGGGCGTAGCCCCCCCGCCCGCAGCTCCCTCGGCGTCTTTACTTAAGTTCAAAGACGCCGAGGGAGAACTGACAATCATGTCAGTCAGCATGACTTCGGACCGCGTGGGCGGTCCTGCGTCATGTTGACTGACATGATTGTCAGAGGGGCAGCAGGCAGCACTGCAGCACAAGTGCGCATGAGTGGGGAAGGGCACCGAATTTTCGCGCCGTGCCCAGTCATGCGCACTTGTGGGTGCACTGGCTTGCGCATGCCCATTAGGAGAGCGAGGGTTGAGCAAAGGCTCAAACCTCGGTCTCCTAATGGGCAGGCGGGCGAGAGGTAACCGTGCCCTAAGCCAATCCTGGCGCTGCCAGCAGCGCCAGGATTGGCTGCGAGGGGCTATAGACGCAAACGGAGTCGGACCCGAGGCGGCGCGGACGGCGGACCTGCTCAGGTAGGATTTACTCTTTTTATTTCAAAAATCCCCCGGCCCCCCCCCCCCGGCACCCTCCCCCCCGCGAGCCGCGACTGTGCAGTAATATTTACACGTGCGCGTTTACGTCGAAGTTTAAGTCCGTATTAAAAGGAAGGCATCTGATTGAAGGTACTAATGTTGGTGTTGTAATTAAAGATGAGTCTCTCGACCATGAGACACTGAAGTAGTTTATTTCATCAGAGCGAAGCTGGCACGGCGCTGCAGGGCATGGGGAGTGCCGAGGTAAATACTAATGTGGCCTTGAAGTTACAGCAGGGATCAGTGACCTTGAGGTAAAGCGGGGGTTGATTGATGGCCGCTTCTTGCATCTTTGAATGCAGATATCAAAGATGCAAGAAGCGGCCATCAGCGTTCTCAGAGAGCGGAGACGACGGGGCTTTCTCTGATGAGAAGCTCGTGCCTGGCAAAGATCGTCGCAAAAAGTGTTGTAATTAAACATGTGAATCTCTCGACCATGAGACGCTGACGTGGTTTATTTCATCCGAGACATAACCCCATACGCAGTTAGGCCAGGCGCAGTCAACAGCTCAACTGACAGATTTAAATGCAGAATACATTGACGTCATCATAGAATGCTGCTACGTCATAAGAACATTCACAGCCTCACCACAGCTGACGCTGCCTAAGCAGGATATAACAGTTGGCGCTGAGGTTTTTATTTATTGCGGGGTGTAACATTAACAATGCCTGCAGCATGACTCGGGGGTGTTATTAGTTTCCTTTTAGTTCTCAGAGGGTGACTGGACTGCAATAAAATGTATCGGTCAAATGACAGAAATTCCTTTTGTTTGGACCTTCGGCAATGAAATCCCCTTCACAATGCACCACATTCTTGAAAACCCTTCACAATTGACATCCTCTTCATGGCCGGCCTTAGTACTGAGATCGCCCTTCGGTTTGCCACATTACTGAAGTTGCCTTCACAGTGACCCACATTCCTGAAATCACCTTCGTGATGTGCCAAGTCCATTGAAATCACCCTTAAAATGTTCCCTTTTCATTGCAGTCACTCCAGTGGCCTAGTAGAGGTGCCATGGGGCCTGGTGTATTCCCTTTCACTCCAGCCTTCAGGGGGTAGTAAGGTACAGCCATAATAGGGGTGAAATGTGTGTGTCCCTCGCGTCCCAGGGCCCCTGTGACTCCGAACCTGGCACACTAACGATAGCTGCACCCCTGAAACATCCACACTATGAAATCACCCTTACAATGGTCCACGTCACTCAAATCGCTTTCACAGTAGAGTGCATCGCTTAAATCACCCTCACAGCGGGCTACGTAGTTAAAATCACCTTCACAGTGAACCACGTCACGCTCACAGTGAGCCACATCACTGAAATCATACTCACTGCGGCTCACGTCCTGAAATCGCCTTCAAAGCGACCACATGACTCGAATTACTTTCCCCACGAGTCACGTGACGTCACTGAAATCATGTTCATAATGAGCTATGTCACTTGCCTTAATAGTGGGTCGCTGCAGTGAAATCACTTTTACAACCTTCATCATCGTCAGAATTGGAATGCCAAACCATCAATCTTCATTTCTCTAAGTTGAAGAATTGTATGTATTGTTTAAGTTGGCTTTTTGCATCTATTGCCTACGGCTTAGGTTCCTGTTGTTTACCTTTCACCCTGTTTGATGTCCATTCGAAGGTGGGCATCAATTTCAGCATTTGTCCCTTTTGATTCAGGGAATAAATACTCGGTTCCTCTTTCAAGATCCGGTCTTTGCCTATATCATCGTATTTTATGTGCTTTTATTAATATTACAATGTCTGATTTTATGCAGTTTGCACTAATAGGAAGCGTTCGGCTACATAAAATAAGCTAAATTAAATAAACAAGTTCCAGCTTTCCACTATGAATGTTGTCAAGGTCTCCTTTTAGAATAATAATAAAAACGCTGGAAATGTGCTGAAAGAAAGCAGTGGATTGAGCCATTCTGGGATGGGCATATGATAATCGAACACTAGTCCTCAGTCTCCACAGTCAGTGTCTCAAACAGGGTGGTCTCAGTACTAGTTTAAAGGAAATAAAGATTTCGGCAGGCACAAACGTGTCCTATATCTTGTCCAGAACTACACAATGATTAAGACATGATTAACTGCCAAGTGATGTTTACACATATAAAGTACATACTCAGATATAACTGTTTCATGAAGCCTTCTCGTTGCTTGCATATCTATATTTACACTTTTACTGATAAAATAAGATTTAATGTACTAAAACAATTTGCTGTTGCTTAAAGCACAATGGCCATGCACTATATTCAGCGATTACATTTTTATAAATATGGACATTTTAGACTTCTTAAAATATAGTGTTAATGTTTTCAAGCAGTAAAAACCACTAAATGTATAAATAAATACAAGCATTCTTCAAGTTTGCCTTTAGATTTGTCAGACTCACCGAAAAGGAACATATTGGGCATCGTGGCGCTCAGTTGCAAGACAGCCATATTTGGAATGTGCTCTTTTTAAAAAAAAATTGAAAACAATGCATTGGGAACTTGTATCTTTGACGCACCCCAACAGTATGGTATAGCCCCAATGATCTGAACAACAAAATACTAGGGCTCCATTTCAGCAGCATGCCAACCCACACAACTTCATATATGTGCACTAAAATGACTACGTCAGTATTAGGCGATTTACAACTGCAAACAATTTACAGTGGCAAAACCCCCATATGAAGGCATACATGTCAAAACACTACATTCCAAAGGCACACAGCGAACACCACAGAAGTGGGTGTGCACACGTATGTGTGTTTACACACATGCATAGCTCCGTTTCTCACACCCCACACGCTGGATAGGGAAAAAATGAAATGTATCACTTCAACGGGTGACATTCACAGCTTATAGCAGCAACACACCACCCACCACAAAATAGATCCCCACACCGTCGTGCTGGAGGCTTCTCATCACACACTGCAAGTACTCACAATAGGCTGATCCTGGATATCTCTTCTGCTCCCTGTTAAAGCAACATAAACCGCATTCTAAAAACATGATGAGCTCATGGAGCAGTGAGGGAGCACATGGAAAATGGAGGCACCGAGCAGCAACAAATAGGAAATGTTCCAGAAAGCAGCCTAAACTGGGGAATGACTAAGAATGATATCTCATAATCTAACAGAAGCTGCACCGGCATCTAGACAATGCCTGTCCTTCCCAGTCTGCCGTATTTCAGCCTCCCCTCAACACACAGACCCCTCACGATCTGTATTTCGACCTAAGCCTTCTAATGTCACCCCTGAGCTTCCCCCCTCCACACTTACACTGTGAATTTAAAATACACGAGTGCTCCTCACCCAAAAATCTCACCTTTTTGTGCTGCAGGTTTCCTTAGAGCGTTACACCATGCCCCATTGCTGCTTCTGGGCACTTGCTTAGAACCTAAAGTGCCTCCTCATAGCACTCACTTTAAAGCATGTTGTTTGCTGCCAGCTTGGGGGATACTGTGGAATGATGGTTTGATGGATGAATTACTGTACCTGCAATGTGCCTCATGAGAACAGACATACTATGATACTAGTGCACATGGAGACTACTCTGAGAAACGTGTTTCAGCCTGTATCAGTTAGTTGTAATATATGAAACATTACACTTGCCACATGGAGCTAGAATGCAAAACGAATCACCTCTAAGCAATTACTGAAGGACATTATGCGAGTTCTAGTGAGAAGAAAGGGCACATTTTCGGCATGTTTCAGAATGAGCTTAAAAACCAGGCTCTTTAAAACGCTTATTGCTTTCACAAGCAAAGCATCCACCCACTTGTGTTGAAAACCAGGTCTATCCTGTGACTGTTGCCTGGAGTCTGGTCTACGTAGAAAAGCCCTGCATGGACCGACAACAATCATTCGGCCTTTGCCTTCAGCTCTGTCTTTGGCCTCACATTACAATTCTCACTGACTAACGCAGGTCTCCTAGAATTCTTTTCAAGCATTCTCAGTTCCCTTTACTCCAGAATACTCCTTCAGGCCCTTGCTGTCTACTTCTCACACTATCCTGGGCCACTCTCTCCTATGCACTTAATTCACAAATCTATGTATGAGTGCATTTGTGTGTTACTCCCAGCTTACTCCTGGATTTCCAAACAGCTGTGTGAATCAGGCTGCCTCTATTTTACTTCTCTGCTCTGTGTGCAGCCCAAAACCCCAGCATTACCCCCTCAGTGTAAACCCACCATTGCAGAGGTCAGAGGTATCTCTGCAATTGCTTGTAAGATAGCTCGGCATTTTGAGCTCACTGTTAAGATCTCTGTGCCACCTGAAGTTTGTAGGTTGTAACACTGTCAGTGTCGACTCAGCCTTTCATCCTTCCGTGGTCCACAAACCAATAATGATTCAGTAATGACAATTGTATATCAAAATGTTCTATCTAAAGTAGGTTTGTCAAAGTTGATGTATAAATAACAGGTTAATGTTTGCCTTTTTCAACTTCCAGAGAAAATATAGAGAGGACATGAGATGAGAGAACTCTCTTAAGGGCATACTTTTTGAGGAGGCCCTCTGCTTTTGATTGCAGTGGCTCAGTTTATTTGGTGATTCACAATTCCAATCATGGGTAAAACATGGCTTGTTGAACATAGATGAGATGTACTTGCAAATTGTTTGATTGCATATTGCATTTCAGGTTTTCAATTTGACCAATCCTTTGACTTCTTACCAACGAAATATGAGTGTCTTCCTGGTCGAGGACCACACTGCTTTTTCTCTTATCTGTCTTGTATCAAGACCCTGCTGGACTATGGGGTGAAAGAAAGCTTGAATAAGCAGCTACCTATGTTATATGACATCTCTTTATTAATGTAATAACTGCACTTTCACAATTGCTTTATTAACCTTCCTGCTTTCTCAAATTTGCTTGAAAATGCACCATTTGTCCACTCTTTTTCAAAATTTTCTCGGGGGGAGAACCCCCCCGAACCCCCCTTAGGTTGTTCGGGCTCGCTCGCTACGCACGCTCGCTGCGGTGCAGTATGCCAATCATCTTACGCCCCATCACTTTCAAATGTCACCAGCCACAACTGCTCCAACAGTACTTGCCACCATCAGCTACTTCCCACTCATATACCGGGCAGTGGGCACCTGTCCCAGCCGAGGAGCCACATAAGCAATTTGGTTCATACCTCCTGCCCTGACGATTCACGCACCAAGAGAACTACAACTCGTTAAAGCTGAGGTAATCAGTATATTGACCTCCAAACCTCCATAAAACCGTAACAAACTCTGGTCTGCAGTGCACGTTTAGAAAGCCATACCCTGGACCACAACACTAGTTGCAGATTGCGTGCTGTACATTGCTGAGAACAAGAAAGACAGTGCTTCAAGTCAGTCTATTTGGGACCTCTAATTGCAAGGCCTCGAATAGTTTCAGTCTCCGACCGGTCTGAACCTCAAGAAAGATCTCTCAAACTAAAGCCTGTGCTCATAAAAATTGCATTTACTTTGACCCGTTTATTGTTTTTTTCTTTCAGACATACGTGAACCATTGTCTGCATGAGTTTCTAAACTTAACATTTCTGGGAACACTGTCACAACCTCAGTTCATAGCTGCCACATGGCACACTGCGTCCATAATAATTTCAGCCAGTATTGATTTTTTTTTTTTTTTTTAGTCAACATTACTTTGCAGTCTGGGACTTGTCGCTTCTCTCTTACTATTATGAGCATGGGCAGACGAATTCCAGCATTTGTAACAATACTGGCTAAAGATTCAACTGAGAAAACAAGAGAGTGATGACTGGAAATGCTTTGATTAATGCATGGGTGCATTAGGCTAGTACACTTTATGGTGCTGCATGTCCCACACCTATTATATGTGGATGTGGAAAACAGTGCAATGTACAGCCAGGACACTCCTGGTTGGTGAGTGTGATTCCCAGCCAGTGCCTGAAGTTTTGAGATATCTCCTCTGGCTTCCGGTGAAAGCCAGAGCATTGGTTAAGATCTTATGTTTGTGTTTTTATTGTCTGCATGAACTTGGACACATGCTTTGAGGATAAAATCAAAAGAGATTGCCCCCAAAAAGGTTGGATCTGCTGATTGTCTCCATAGCCTCAAGGCGGCCATTTTTTTTTTTGGGGACCAAGACAACAAAAGTGTGGAACTTCATATTACTGGTGAGATGTCAGGCACCCACATCGAGAGGGGCGGTGGGGTTGAAAATTCCCCCAAAAGATTGTTTTTAGGAGTTTTTCATTTTTATTGTATCCAGTATATAAATTAATTTTTTTTAAACTGTTTCACGTCATTTATTCTGCAATAATGTGACGTCAATTGTAAACATCTAGTCTCAACTAAGTTTTGAATGTGTTCTGAACAAACATACAAAAGTAGAAATAATGATACAAATTGTGGGCAGGATCTATGTGCTTGAAAGAGGTCAATGTTTATATTCTGCCTCTTTTACAAATTCCTAAGGCCAGAAATAGCCTCAAAACATCCCCTAAAAGCGATCTGGAACTGAAAAACGTCCATAAAATGCAGTCTTTCTACTGGCTGCAATTTTTCACATGAACGCTTCCTGGGCCTGTGCTCTTTCTTCCATTTTGCTCTTTTGTTCTCAAACTTAACGGGAGATGAGGAGAAACCCACCACCTGGCACCTCAGTTTAACTACTGCCCTTCCTTTTTCTTGAAACCTTAAAACTTTTACCTTTTTGGGCATGGAGTTTTATGACAACCTCTCTCAAAAGGGTATCAGATGGTCTTGGTTTAGCCCTTATGTGACATAGGACTGTGTCTCACAGTGAAAGAGTATCAGAAAGTTTGTATGAATTGTATTAATTGTATTTCTCTATAGCACAGACCCAAACCAAGAGGATGTTAACGTAGAGTAAACGGACGTGATACAATGAAGAACACTTATGAAATATTTAAAATGGTGCAAGTGTGGATGAGAGAAAAAAAAACTAAGTTCCATTGACAGCTTGGAAGTACATAGGATCTGGTGGTTATCCAAAAGCTGCAACTATGAGAAGTAAAGAAGGAATCAAGATAGAGTTGAGGCTTTGTCACTGCATATTGTTTCGCACCAGAAGTTTCTGTGTTTACCTTTCAGGTAATGGGAGTTGTTTCCCATTCGAGCCTTGTATATAATGCAGCCAGCTCTGAAAAGAGCAGACTTTGAGTGGGAGGAATATGGGTTTCAGAAGTGTTGATGATGTATGGTCAAACTTACTTTCATCTCTAATAAATCTTGGGGCTGCGTGTTGGGGCAAAATATGTGGTGCAGACTACCTAAGAGGGTGAGTGTATAAAACAGGGTGAGGTCAGTCTGCAAAGATTGCTGGTACATTTGGTTCACTTTGAAGGAGGTGCAGCAAGTTGAGAGCCACTTACATTAACCTTCTGGTCAGTGACCACCTTTTTTAGAAGTCACCTGGATGGGAGCCTAAAGGTAAGTTTTTCCCACATGCTAAGGAGTGGCCAGTTTGAAACACGTTGAAGAGCAGTCTTGGAAGGTGGCAGCTAAGGTTCAGGCCAACTCAGGCATTAATTTAAAATGCAAGCAGCGGAAAGTGGTACATAATACGAAGTGACACATAAAAGGACTCAAAGCTGTACTGAGAACTCGCAGCTGATCCAGATGACCTCTAGACAGCTATGTAGTGTGACAAGGCCGTGGAGAGACCAAGTTTGATGAAACATGAAGAAACACCATCAAAGAAAAGAAGGTAATTATTAGCATACATCGAGCCAGCTCAGCCTCATCTCGATTGCCATGTCCAGGTCTGGAGAACATACCTCTGATGAGCTAAAAGCAGTTTCTGATGGGCTATAAAAAAGGTAAATGTCATTTCCAGGGCCCAGGTGAACAAAACTGACCCCAGGAAAAATTGACTCACACATTGTTTACCTTGAAGGAGGTGTGGCTATGTTTTAAAGAAGGGTGCCCTGGGCTCCACGATTAACAGGGAATTCATACCCTCCAGAGGAGCAGTTACACATTCAGAAGAGGACATTGCCTTATTCTTATGCAGGCATGCACAGGTGCATTTGAAGGGAGATCCATGTTGATATGTTATGTTACGTTATATTGATTTGTATAGTGAACTAATCACCCGAGAAGGGTATCCAAACACTTGGGCAGGTGTGTAGGTGTGAGGTGAAGGTGCTTATATGAAGAGCGAGGTCTTCTGCTTCTAGCAGAACTCAAGAAGTGAGGAGGAGGTTCTGATGTGTTGAAGGAGGTCGTTGTTTGTCTTGGGTGCGATGTAGGACAATAAGCGACTTCCAGTTTTGCTTTTGCGGATGCGGGGAATGTGTGAGAGTGAGACAGAGCATAGGTGTCTGGTGGGTTGGTGAAAGTGTATGTGGCTGTTTGCGGATGTGATGTTGCCATCGGTGAAACAGTTAGTTGTACCCAAGAAAAATTTCAATAACACATGTTTTGAATGAAATAAATTCACAACTGTTTATATTGAATTTCATTAGTAAATGAATTTGTACAATACACTATTTATAGTGGAGTTGCTCCACAGTGAGTAGAAATAGGGTGCTTGGGGGAGTGCTCGTGAGTAGATAAGGAAAAGTAAGGAATCAGAGTGCCAATATACACAATATTTACAAACAATTAGGTAGATGCCTGGCTGTAATTAATTTGCATCTTTTTGCTCCACAATTACAAGATTCAACCTATGTTTTCCAAGTTATCTAGATATGGACAAAGATCCCAGTACAGGTTGATATAGTTGGAAATGTCGACGTTTCGACCCCGAGGTGGTGGACAGGCCAATTAACCCTTCCTCTCATTAGGAGCCTCTCTGCCCATTCTTGATGTCCCCCCCACTGATTGTATAACAGTGGTTTCTTTGGTGAGCAAGACCTCCTATTCTCATTGTACCCTTAATGTATATACTACTAAACCAGTAATTGACTGGCTATCTCTATCTATCTTGTAGGTTGCTCCCTCTTTGTCTTGATGAAGACCCCATACTAAGGGTTAATTATAGTGTATTGTACAAATTCATTTAGTAATGAAATGTAATATAAAAATGTGTGAATTTATTTAATTCAAAACGTGTTATTGACATTTTTCTTGGGTACAATTTACTGTTTTACTTGAAACAATTCCGTTGGGACCAATTGTGTTTTTGTATCATTACTTACCCAGGTCCTACGGCTCACTGGGTTTCCCCATTGTTTTGTAATGGTGTTGCCATCAGTGAAGCATGCACACAGGCAAGGCTAAATGTGCACCTCCCAAGATATGGTACATATTTTCACTAACACAGTGTCTTGTGGAAGGGTCTCCAAGTCCTCCGGGGTGCCCCTTCCCCACCACTCCCCACCTGGGTGTGTAGTCGCACAGTTCTGCCCCATGTGGACCCCTCCATTGCAACATGCGAGTTCCCTTGAGAATGCACAGATAGGGTGATTTGAGCTGCACTGTCTGTATCCATACATACAAATCCATCTTTCTGTCTGCACACCCAGCACCAAAATCCACATATTTAGTGTTAATGTTGTCCATAGCCTTGTGCACACCATGCATCCGGTTATAAATACGGCCTCAGATCTTATGAGGCACGAATCCTTGTGCATTTTATATGGTGGAAAGGAGCAACGGGAAAAAAAGGCCCCCTGTAGAATGTGGAGAGGCACCTGAGCCTGGCATATTCACAGATTTTCGTTGGCATTCTGGTGAATGGGGGGTCCGCCTCAAATGTTGAGGATCCCTTGAATTGGCGGGGACCCCACGCAAGTTGTGGTACTATCCTGATATTGTGGTAAATGAGTCCTGTGATAGACTCATTCGGTGCCCCAAGGAGAATAGAATGCAGGAGGTAAACAATAGAACCCCCTCTTCATGAACATGAGGGATCGATTTGGGACTAGAGCTGAAGTCTCCATACTGGGGTGAGGCCTCCCTGGGAGAACCTGAATTGATCACAGGGGGGCCCAGGCACAGTAGGAGCATTCTGCTGAAAACAGTATGTGTCTTTAGTGGGAAAAACGTGGCAGTGAGCCACTATGTACTAGGCCATCATAACATCTTTTGTGACTCGTGTCCTGCAGGGATTGTGTGAGGGGGGGGGCTCTAAATAACTCTCAAAGGCCCCCACTCTACCCCTCCTCCGCTTTCCTGATAAAGGGTCACTCTGTGGATTCCTTTACACTTTAGGGATGGCAGGCTGGCCATCCAGTATTTGATTGCATTCTTAAAAGGTATGGCTGAGAAAAACTGCAATGTTCCAACTATTAAATATGTTTAGAGCTGGCAGTTTTATGGACGTTTTGAGTAAAGTATGTTTGTCACTCTGGTGGGGGGGAGGGGGCGGTTGAATTGTAAAAAGCTTAAAGACCACTGGACTAGAGGGACATGACATGAGCAGATAGTCTCCAATTGAACGAATATCATTTAAAACGAGACCTGCACTGAATAAAGGTGAAACTTTGTCATCTTTTTTGGAGCTGTATGGTCAAACTAAATTAGAAGGATTGGGATGAATTCAAGTGAGCATCCTAATAAGTGGAATTATTGTTATAATTTAAGCTCTTTAATGTAACGTGATGTACTCGCTGTTGTTGGTTTTATGTAAATTCTTTTGGGTGCATTGAAGGACATTTAACAACCAAGACTATTACATTATGTTGTGAAAAACTATGACAAAAGAGACTGTATGAAGTGTAGATCAGGAATAACTAGAAAATATGTATATTTTTCGTGCAGAGGGCAGGGAAATGAGGGAGTACCTTTCCAGTTTTCATCGAGGAGTCACAGACCTCGAATACACTTTAAAGAAAAAGAGAGCCGAGCA
This sequence comes from Calotriton arnoldi, assembly GCA_963921515.1. Taxonomy (NCBI): domain Eukaryota; kingdom Metazoa; phylum Chordata; class Amphibia; order Caudata; family Salamandridae; genus Calotriton; species Calotriton arnoldi. The sequence continues at coordinate 2,889,787 of CAWUFW010001270.1, forward strand.
CAGAGAAGCAATAATTTTAGGAAAGCAAAGGGGAAGTAAGCCAGAGACCAGCACAAGGTCTATACTTAGTAGCAGCAGGGTAGCCCCTTGTCACGTGGCACAGCTTCGGGTACTCCTGTCCTTTTAGGCAGCAGCACTTTCCATTCGGGCCTTTATGGATGAAATACCCCAGCATTCATGGAGGTGTCTGATAAAAGGGCAGGCGCGGGTAAGAGTGCCACAAATGGCAAGGGGTCACTGATAGCTACATGTATGTCGAGAGAGGCAGGTATGTGGTGAGGCCAGGTGGGCTTGTAACCTCTGTCTGTCTTCAGATATCATGCTTCTATGTAATAGTTTTCATTATTATTTGTTTCTGTAGGCTGAACGAGAACATGTGTGTGTGCGTTGCCGACTTTGGGCTCTCCAAGAAAATCTACTCTGGGGACTACTACCGGCAGGGCAGCGCGTCGAAGTTGCCTGTGAAGTGGCTCGCCTTGGAAAGCCTGGCGGACAACGTTTACACAGCATATAGTGATGTGGTGAGTACCGGCCCGCCAATAGGCACATTTCAATAGGCCTCACATCTGGGCAGAATTGTGATGAACTATGAAAATGTAGATTGTTAATGTTAACTTTATGGTTTCATCTCACTAACCACGAAATTAAGTTACCCGAGAACATTTGTGGGCAAAGGGCTGCTCTTGATGAAAAAGTGTAGTAAATTGCCTCTCACATTTAACAGACTGTGGTGTGCAGGATTAATATGTGATATGAGCATAAACCTCTCTAATTCGTCTAAAAATATTCTTAATTTTCATCCCATAATGTATTTTGCTTGTGTTAAAATATTTCCTTATTTTGATTAAAAGAAAATGACCAGGTCTCCAAAATATCATCAATTGTGCCAAAAATACCACCTAATTTGTGGAAAAATGAAAGATTTTGTCCCAAAGCCTCTGGTTGTGTCCATAAATATCTCTCTCTCTAGCTTCTGTGACCTTCTGTACTTCTGTCGTCAATCCTGAGATTCTTTCCAATATGGAAGTTGCATGTGAAAGACTGTGGGCCTAAGTCAGCCTACTTCAGCCATTGGCTCTCCTGCACTTTGAGTGACAGCTTTTGCCCTAGTAACGTGCCCATCCAGCTAATAACACCTGCAACTCAAAGTAAGGGCTAGTGGGCCCCTACTTTAGCTTGGCTTTTTTGCTTTTTGTACTTTAGCATTTTGTTTTGTAAAACCTGTGATATTTAAACTATGTCTGTAATTCAAAGCCAATAGTTGCTTTTCTTTGTACTAGTAAGACTCCTATTTTCATTTACCTGTTGAGTTCACCTGCCCACTAGGAAGTACATTTACGTTCTATTAAAATTATTTGTAGTGTTTTTTTTTGTTGATTTTTATTTTTTTTATTTCTAGTTATTGCAAGACTAAGGCTGACAGGTTTTGACAGCTGCATGTCTGTTTTTCTTCTTTTTTCTTCTTGTGGCTTTTGCCTGCAATACAAAAAGAATGTAACCATTTCACCAGTTTACCAAAGCCAGACCTGTTGACTTTGCCAATGCTTGATTGAGTCTGGCTTCACAGAGCAACTGTCTTCAAGATATATATTTCCAATGTACAGAAATTGGCTTTTGGGTCAACATGCCTCAGCCATTGACTTGTATGGGTCTGCCCACTTCAGCCATTACTTTATCAGTCACCTCTTTGATCATCCTAGAGGAGTATCCTCACTTCATACTACTGGGTTTCTGGTACTTCATTATGTCTCATAGGAAGTGGTTAAATGAGCTAACATTTTACACCGAATCATTCCACTTTCAACTACTTACCTCATGAATGCCTTGCATACTGTAGGCATTCGTTTTTGCTTACTTTTTTCATTGCAACAGCATCTCCGTAACAGAGGGTTCACATCGCCAGTAAAATAATATCTCCTCAAAAAGTGAAAGCTTTTGCTTGTGGCCGAATTTGCGGGACACGGACATGGAATGGGGCGTTTTTCGAGAGAGCTGTGTATTTGAGCGGACTTCTTTCGTGATGAGGAGATAATATTTTGCTGCCGTTATGAACCGCCTGATACTGAGAGATTAAGGCTTGCGATTCATTCATTGCTAATAAGATCCCTGACGAAGTCCAGTTTGTTGGACAAAACGTGTTGGCCTGGGCTGAGAATTTTTCTGTTAAGAATAAAATCTTTGTGCATAACAGATGTTGGCTCAAGTATTCTGAATAGACTGAATGAAGAATGGATTTGGACTGCAATACATATTGGACCTTCACTATTTCTGATGACCTATTTGTCGAAAAACAATCTTTGGAGACATTATAAGATATATTTTTATATTGTATTAGTGCTCCCCTATGTAGTGTGTCTGTCCTGGTTCTTACTCTACCATGCCCATCTTGTTATTGAGGCTGATTGCAGTTCTGGTTTCTGCTCTGTCCTCGTAAGTGCTTCTTGCACACACAGTTGCCTGGCCTGTCATTTCATTTCAGGGATGAGTGCTTACATGGTTGTAGATATGGGCCGTACAAGATCTATGAAAGACTTCTAGGTAGGGTGGGGCGTTCGGACACAGACAGCACCCGCCTCACCAAGAGCACCTCCCACATTGTGCGTTATTACCAAATTTGCAGGCACAGGAAGCTGGCCCTACTGATAAACTGGATCTGATCTTTAATGCAATTGATAAATCCTGCTAAGTTCTGGAGCATAAAATTGATATGGTGACCATAAGTTTGGGCATTCACTGTCATGACCACTGAAAGCTTGCTGATAAAGTCAAACAAAATGAGGACACCATTGGGAAAGAGCGTTCAAATGTGAACAAACTTCATAGCCCGATTTCAGAACTCAACAGGAAAGCGGAATTATTGGACAAACAGAGGTTAAGACGCAGGAGGACACAGTCGTAAAAACATCATCAGTGTTGTTGGTTTGCCAGAGAATGTAGAAGGAAAGGACATGTCTCTTTTCTGGAGGGATGGTTATCAAAGGGGTGGTCCCAAAGGGTTTGTCCAACATTTTCGCACTGGAAAGAGAATAGGGGGTTCTAGCGAGACCCTCAAACCCCCAGTGTGCCATCACGCACTGTGGTGGCATGTGTGTTGCACTACCGGGATAGAAACTTAAAATTGCAGCGAGCTCGCACAGCGGGCCACTTTCAAATTGAGAACACCTTGGTTGCAATTTTCCCTGATTACACTGTAGCGGTACAGCAGCAGAGAGCTTCCTTTTGCGCCGAGTTCGGGGTGTACTCGCTCATGCACCAGTGAAGGACATATAGTCCAGTGCAGGGAGGATTTCTCTGGTTGCAGGAAACACCTTGCACGATTTCAGAAGTACAGATTTCGTGATACTCCTAAGAAGGATTAAACATAAGAGAAAAGTGGTGATTCCTGTGGACTATTTATTGATTTTATCCGGAACGGAAGTACAACCAGGACTAAGTAGTAATTCCAGGACTTACACTACATTGGTCGGCTAGCCCTTAGGAAACCGTGGGGTACGCCCCTCAGCGACGAAACATGTTGGTTCCAAGGCTAAAAACGAAGAAGAGGCTGGAATGTTATGCACTTTGATCTTTGGAACAAACTTTTGGGGGAGTTGGGTGAATCTCCCCACCTTTTAGAGCACCGCAACCGAGCAATTTCAAGATATTGTGGGATCATTTAGTGAGCGGCAGAACCCTATCCAATCACCCTTCTTTAGGCCTTGTTCTTTTCTTGGTTTTTGTTCTCTTGTTTAACCACTGGTATGCTCAGCTCATTAGAACATGTCAATGAAGTTTACTCTTTACAATCACAAAACAAGAATGTATCCATATACAGTATATAGATGCGCAGAACTGACGATATCATCACTAATGCAAAATGCACAAATTTAGCTCCAAAATAAGTGTGACTGTGTGTTTTACTATGCCTCAATAAAAAATAATTTTAGAAAATATTTTTAAAATAATTGAGCCGCATACTCAAACATTACTTATCATGTCGCTACTCTGAAATTCAATGATGCAGTGATCAACGGGAGAATCCTTTGGGTTGACTTTTTTGTATTAGAAAGTTACCTAAGTTAGTTAATCGTCCCCATCAATATATTTAGGCTGGGTACATTTCTATTACCTTTTAGTAACGCGTATATTACCTCCAGTTATTAATATTGTGCACTTTCCTGTTTACTTTAGGGTTGTATGTACAATTGCATGAGACTCATTTCTGTTTCACATTGAAGGTTTTATGAATAAAAATTGCAACTGCCTCCTTCTGTGCTTACTTCCTTCTGTGCACATGTGGCTAGAGGTTGTAGCTGAAAACTGCAGGTGTGTGAGACAAACTTGGCCATGTAATCTGGCTATCCCCATTCTCTCAGGGTTGGCGTGGGTGGCACCCGCTATCCGTTGCTTGTTCTTTAGTACCTCTGGTACTCCCCTTGAAACTTCTGAGCTCCCCATAACCCTGTCCTGAAAATCAGGTAGCAGGAAGCTGTTCTGTGCTTTTTCATTTATTCTATTCTTGTGAAAAGATCAAGGATCTAAAGTTCAGGGGATCCTTTAAATGGGACAAAGCTAGAAGCTTCTTGAGTAAATGGTGGTCCAAAACTTAAATGCTTTTTCTGTACCTCGAGTTTAATATTTTCTCGCTACACATCGAAAGTGGTCTCCCCAGTACAAGACCCAAGTTTTTTCTCAAATCCTCTTCTGGTTAGTGAATGCTATGCATGGTTTACAGTCCACTTCAGCTTTCCCCTGATCACTACTGATTTGCGACCCGCTCCTTACTGGTTTTGGCTCTGGTAGAATGTTCTCTCAAATCATGACCCTTATCGGAGACATCTGCTGATGCATTTCGCAGGCTGCTAACCTTTAATTTGCCTGCCATCCCCAACTACAGTATCATACCCAACATCCATTACAGTGTCGAAGACTGTCACTAAGAAACTCGCCGCATCCTACGGTGGGCCTGTTGGGGTTCATTTAGCAATATGGCCACCACACGCCTCGTGTCAGAAAATCATTAGAAACGCAGCAGTGTCTCCGCATCGCACTCATTCAGCTCCTTGGTGGTTTACCTGCAAAACAAATATCGTATATTTTTCATTTCCTTTTCAAATAGTGCTTTGTAAGCTCTGGAGTGAATGGACAGCATGTGTGCCTCTGTAAGGCCTATCCCATAGGCAGCGTGCTGCACCTATTGAACCTTGTAAGATATCCAGAAATCTATATTACCGTTCCCGTTTGTGTGCTCTCAACCAACAGTGTCTCCGTGAACCTCTAAGATTTCGTTTGACTTGCAAAATTATGACTGCAAAGACAGATGATAGAACAGCAAATCTGTGCCGCCTGCATAGCAGACACGAAGGAGTGGCCATTTTCAGTGAGGCTTTTCTTATGCAGCAGCATGGATTAAAGCAGACCACGTATAAAAGTACTCGTTTTGGCTAGTAGCAACAATCCTCAACCCCGTTTTAGAACCAATCCCTTCAATCTTGTATTTGTACTGTATTTGAAGGGGGTACATATGCGGTGTGGTAGGAAGTACAAGATGGCTGCCTTGCGACTGAAGCGAGGAAAGTTGGGAGCTTCGATCTGTGTTCTTGGTCCTACCTCAGAGTGACGATATTGCCAACATGTCGGCCAAAATAAAAAAGTGCAGGTACTCCAAACCAGACAGTACTGGCCCATTTAAAGCACTGCAACTGACCCTAGTAGAGCATGGTACTAACGTAGGCTAGAGGAAGGAATATGGAGCGTGAATAAATGGAGCATGTGGTTGACCACTGAGTGGTTTATGGACTCTTGCAGTATTGTCATTTGGGTCATCATGCTTTTAGCCACAATTAACTTGGCATACTGATTAATGACCAGAAATACTCAGACAATCTGACCAAGAGTGGGGCACAGGTGGCAGAGGCCACATACACACTACTGGGCCAGTTGCCCAAAGGAAGATGACACACAAGTTTATCAGTTTATTCAAGTGTAGAGTAATAAAGAAATCTAAAGGGAGGAGGACACATACACGATAGAATGCAGCAAAATCTTTTTAGATGACATTTAAATCCCTCTAGTAGCGCCCTCTTTACAACGCCCACTTGGCTTTCTCAGAAAAATCACTTGCTTCGTGGAAATGGCTGCGTATTGCTCCTTTTGCATAACAAAAATTGTATTAATGCCTCCTTTTAGTCTGAAACGTGGGGGGGGGTGTAACAGATACATGCTGTTCTGAATAACAAAAAATAGTTTTCCTAATTTTGCTGATAGAAAAATGAGAATGATGTTCTTGCACTCAAAAGCAGCATTATGTGCTGGCTGCAAAAAATAAGTCTAAAGGGTTCAATGGTGAATGATATCACAGTATGTCTCAGAATGCCAGCTCACATCAAACAAAACAGAGCTCTGATCGCAAAATACTGGTCGCAAACTGCAACTTGTAATTTTTTTTTACTAATAAGAATTTTTAGGAACCTATTTATATACTGATAGGTCGGTTCTTAAAAATCCGAATTGTAGTGGGTCGGAATCTGGCCTACCTAATGATTATTAATGGAGTAGGTCACAAATTGCCTCTCACTATGATTGGAGGCCATCACATGGATGGTGGTCTTCACCATGTCTGTGGTCACGTTTCAATAAAGTATATATATATATATATTTTTTTTAAAGGCGCCATGTTTTCTTTAATGGAAACTGGTCTGCGTTTAAAAAGAAATTTTACTTTTTTTTTGTTTGAGAGTTTCCCTGGACTATTCCCTATTCCCAAACAAACGTTTATTTTAACCTTCACAAAGTGGAAGGGATGCCCATGGTCACCTTCCCTTTTGCTAATGGGATACCATCCCAACTTGGGGGCATTAGCTTTTCAATGGTTTAAGACTGCCTCATCCAAATAGCAATTTCTTATCCATTTCTAAACCCATTTGAACTGTAAAATGGGGTTAGGATATTGTTAAAAGTAGGTTTTTGGTCGCAAACTCTGAATCGGAATGTTTGCGACTGAAATACTACCTTGTATATCTGACCTTAGAATGCTTATTGTTGGTGATTCTTAGAGATGCAGGACTGGGGAAATAGAACTTTTTCTTCCTTTTCATTGTACAGCCCCTTTAACATGTTCAAGTAGGAACTATGTGAGGTTGGTACCACAGTGTGGAGTAGAACATCAAATTAGTGCCCACATGAAACAATAAGCCAGTAGTGAGGCATTGTTAAACGGAATTGGTTTACAGGGCCATAGGCCTTGTTTAAGGGTTTGATTGAACCATCTTGTTTTCTTAGATTCCATGACCAATGCATACACTAAAGAATTTCAGACTGCCCTAGAGAATACATTGTTTGCAAGACTTCTGGCTTTATTTTAGCTGTCGTGTTGTACATGTGAGGAAGATACTGTCCTTTATACATGTGTACGCCTAGAGAGCACCGAGAGAACATTTGAAAACTAAAAGACCTTTTCCCAACAACTATTTTATGAGCTTTTTGTTAAAAGATACCAGACTTTCGCATTTTGTTACACTTTTGTTGCTTACAGTGGAGCAATTGCTGCTCACTACTGATGCGTTTTGCCAGCAGTTAATGCCCTCTAAGGTTGTAAACTGCTGTTAATTTTCCACCCTATAGTTGTGTGCCTTATCTGGCATCGAAGGGGAATAATGATGGGAAAGAGCAATCAACTGCTGTTAGACACCACCAGCATTTGGGCAGTAAAAGTATTAGCACTCCCCATTTGGCAGTGCCCAGGCACCCACACCACCTGTCCCCATCTTTTCAATATCCCTGTTTCAGAATGTAGGCAGAGAAGAGTGAATAACAGTAGCGATCTAAGCCTATTAACTAGCTGAGTCAGTGGCACTCAGGTGGGACTACCATTGCGTGGGGCTACCTACAACACACACTCTTAGAGAACTCACACACACGGGGCAGACAACTGTACAACTACTATCTCCTCCACAGGCCTTTACACACACACACATATTTGGTACAAGGTCAGAAGGTTTAGCCCCTCTCTCAATAAGGACAACGCACAGAGACACACTAATATGCTGCTTGACACTCAACTATGTTAGTACTAATGCATGCCACGAATACACAGCTAGTTCTGTCAACTATAGAGGAGATTTTGCAACCCACACGACAACACCACCAGAAATCAAGTAATAGGAAAAAGCAAGGATCATATTTGCCATATCACAACAACCAACTCTCCATTCCAGCGTGAGAAGTGTTACCTGCACCCAGTCTGCTCTACTGCCTTCTTCAGCATCGACTACATTCCCCGGTGACAAAAGATTGATATTCACAGAAGAACTGTCCAGAATCGGTCTTTCTTTACATTCCTGCCCAGCCACCTCTACGTGTTACCACACCATGACTGGCTGATTCTGCTCTATATACCTCAGTTTATCATCCTGTGGCAACAACGGGGTCTGTAAATGGAATCCGAAATCCTTGTTTGCAATCTACATTGTCCCATCTACACCTAGACCACTCACTCGCTCAAGACTTTTGTCCATATCACCAAACCTCTTCTCTAAACATAGATCAAATGCCTTCTCCACATTTCTGGAGTAGGAGGTGGTAGCTACACCCCACTCACATAGGTTTCCCTCCATTGTGAATCACCAACATGTCAACCCTGTACTCCTTCCTACTCCCCAAGAGTCACCACAGAGTTAACGCTCTGGAAAGGATGTCAGGCTTGGTACCAGTATGTCACTTGACATGTGAGATTATAAGGATGGCTTCACACGGGCCATCTATCATAACAGTAGGTCTCTACCTACCTGCCCTCAAACCCATAGTTTTTTTCCCCTGCTATAATTGCCCATATCTTTTCTTCATACTGACGCCAGGCAAATGGGCTGCAATTGTTTCTTAAATGCAAGCTGTAATGGGCTCATGGATGTCACTAGATGTGAAACGATAACTTCTGGGATTTCCTCTACTGCTGAAGGGAGGGACAATGACAAACTGTCTCCTTTTGGCAAAGAGGCTTTTTGGGATACAGTGGTTGAAGCCTAGTGGCCTTAATATGGAATCATTAAGGAATGGTCCATGACAGAGACGATTGTGATCCCCAGATACCATATCTCCTTCAAAAAAACCATACCGCCTTCAAAAAATGACTGGCTTCCCTTTTTTCAGACTTACACAATTCTGGTATGCCGGTAATGCATTGATTTATTGACTGTAAAGTATTGCTCTCAAGAATACCTGCCGCATGCTGCATATATCACTGCATGCATGTAACCTTGGTGCATTCTAAATTGTGACTTCGAACAATTCTGTGGTATATATGCTGAAAACTGTACATGATCCATTTGTGAACTCTTTTTTTTGTTTACAAGCATAAAAAAAGACCTACAGTTTACCACCCATCTATAATTATATATGTTTTTGTTCTTCTCCACTTGCTTCTTCCCATGCTGTCTTTCCCTTTCTCTCTACCACCCAGTGTCTATACAACAGGCATTCCCAAAATGCATGTGTGCTTTCCAGGAAACATCAATTTATTTAACAATCATGGGCAAAGCTCATAGGTCTCACCGTTATAATGCATTAGCTTTGTCAATGCTTGCAGCAAAGCATTGTTTAAAAAAAGGAAAAGAAAACGTATTTCTAAATACTGGTGGAACAGCAAACACATATCTTAAGGTATCTCAAAACCGAACATTAAATTAAACATGTTCAGTCCTTATAAGCGGCATGGTTCATTTTTCAAATACTTTTTTTTCAGGAAAACTCTAAACAGAATCTAAAAGACCTGTTGCATGCGCTTCAGCTTAAAAGTAATATAGACAACTTGTTCCTGATTCTTACAAGAACATAACAATTGTCAAGGTTCGAATTAGCAGGTGTTTGAATTTAAAGAGAAACGCCTGCAAGGTCTAATTTACTTTACACACACCTCGGAAGAGGATCAAATTCTCAGACCAGCTGGTGTTGAGCAGCAGTCCAGGGCTCCTGCCTCAGAGCTGTGGCCCTCTAGGAGAAGAAACTTCTCCAGCTTAGGTGCATGCAGCAGTTCGCCGCGCACTCACTGCCACAAATACTACCTTTCTGTACTTAGACCTGGGCCTTCATGCAACATGTGGATCATAGGAGATAAAATAAACCAGATAAAGTCTGCTCTTGAGTTAGTCCCAGGCAAAAATATATCTGTTGCTGTGCTTTTATTGAGCAGCTGGGGAAAACACGCGTGCACTCCCAGAGAGTCCTTAGAGAAAAATAAAATGTTTTTCAGGCATGGAAGGATACAGGTTATCCAATCAAAGCAATTTTAAAGAAGCTATGGTCCATGAGAGGGGCAAGCACAAAAAGAGAAATGAAAGTCAACCAACGATAAGCATTGGGATGAGTTAAAGCCCCCTCTAAGGGTTGGTGTTGTACGCAATCGGTCTTCAACAACAAACCGCTAAAAATTGTTGTTAGGTGAGACATAAAAATAGCGTTTTACGCTGCACTTGTGATTCATTATATAACCCTAATTACATTTGTGACTTCTATACAGAATTGAATCATGTTGTTTGCCCCTACCTGGTCAAATTTCACATATCCTCCTGGAAATAACATACATTTGAGAAGAATTGGTGCTGGTTGGAAATAGATCCCACATAAATTGGAGTCATTTAATGTTGAAGTGTTGGTTGCACGCACGCTCCTATCTCACTTCGAGCGCGCACTGTGGTGTGTGAAGCGCGCACAGCGGCAGGTAAGTTCAGCAGCAAGTGCCTCCTGCACTTGCTGCATTTCTTTTGTTAAAAGGGCACGGCTGCGGGGCAGATTGTGTGCCTTTGTGAAAGTAATCATGTTAATCACAGCGCCCGTCATGCACTGCACTTAACATGATTACTTTCACAAAGGCACACAATCTGCCCCGCAGCTGCGCCCTGTTAACAAAAGAAATGCAGCAAGTCCACAAGCACGACGTGTGCTTTCATGTGATTCTGAAAGCACACGTCGTGCTTGTAGACTTGCTGCATTTCTTTTGTTAATAGAGCGGGGCAGATTGTGTGCCACGCTCTATTAACAAAAGAAATGCAGCAAGTCCACATAGCACGACGTGTGCTTTAATGTGATTCTGAAAGCACACGTCGTGCTTGTAGACTTCCTGCATTTCTTTTGTTAATAGAGCGGGGCAGATTGTGTGCCACGCTCTATTAACAAAAGAAATGCAGCAAGTCTACAAGCATGACGTGTGCTTTCAGAATCACCTGAAAGCACACGTCGTGCTTGTATCTTGTTGGCTTTCTTTTGTTAATAGAGCGGGGCAGATTGTGTGCTGCACTCTATTAACAAAAGAAATCCTGCAAGACTACAAGCAGGGCTTTAAGCAGGTGCCGAGACGGGTCCCTATTGGGCTCTCCATTTTACCTTCAGGGTGGAGGAAAAAAAAGCTTAACTCTGCATCCGTCACTGCTTTTGATGTAACTTCAAAAAGACTAATTTTTCAGTTTTATACAGCGCAAACTTGAGCACCAGTTACATTACACAAGGACATATTCATGTTTTGAATCACAAGATGTTGAGCCGACGTGAGGCTAGAAGCTGCTTTCTCAGCTCGAAGGTCGGCAGCTCTAGCCTTAGCCACAACCTCGCCCACAAGAATGGAAGCATTTTCAAATTATATACAACGAAGTCATAGTTGTTGCTTATTTATCTTATGCATTTACAACCATTAACAAAGCCAGTAGCCCTGGCTTGTTGGTGTAATGTTACTTGTTGTGTTTTATATCTGGATGAATGGACAGACGCAGCAAAATACCAGTGGGGCAGCACACTATGCTGAGTACAGATTTTTAGCTTGTGTTTTAAGTCACTCCATTAATTACATCGGCCGCGCCTCTATGAGAGACCCCCCCCCAGTTTTTTCATCCCACTTAAAGCCCTGGCTACAAGCATGACGTGCTTTGATGTGCCATCCCGTGGTTTCAACAGACTTACTTCACGCCTGTGACTCGCTGCGCGGGAGAGCAGACGGGCACAGAAAGTAACCCCAAACCCAGGGCTTTAATACCTATGATTGATTGTCTCGGTTTAATGTGTGTGCAGTGTAACATACACCCTATACTGGTATAAGTGGCGCTATACAATGAATTAAATATATCTCAGAGAGAGTGGTAATGGAGACTTGAGGGGCACTGTTAAAGGGTAATAGTGAGGGAATCACTGGCGGAGATGGTCATTGGGGGGGCGCCAACAAACATTGTTACACAGGGCGCCACCAGCACTAAGGCCGGCCCCGTGCGGGGCATATTGTGTGCCTCTGAGAAAGTATTCATGTTAATTGCTGTGCATGACTGGCGCTGCGATTAACATGAATACTCACACAATCTGCACTGATACTTGTCTCTGCACCCACACGCGCGGTCGGTTCCTGGCGCACATGGCCTGGCGGCAGCGCACAGAGACCTTACACTGCTGCACACAGAGGAAAAAAATTAGAGGCAACATTGGAGTGGAGTATGTTTTATACAGAGCACTGTATTTGGGGTTAGCTGGTGAGGGATCATTCTAACGCAAAAGCAGTGTGTTGAGTGCCGAAACTACACACTCTGGAATCTGTGATATTCTGTTGTAATCCAGACTTCAGCCTTTGACTAAAGCCCAAGCGCATAGGAGAGGCTAAAATCCTGTGAGGGACACAGGCAGCCTTGGGGAGTGCCCAAGCCAGGGCTTTGGGTTAGATCGAAGAGCCAAAGCACAAGCGGAGTCATCAAACGGTGTAAATCGGGCAAAAAACTATGACACAAATCTTTGGGCCGATTTAGAGTTTGGCAGGTGGCCTGTCCGCCCATCAGGGTGGTGGAGGACTTTACAACCGCCACCCTGATAGACTACTGCCCCCCCACATTTAGATATCACAGCCGTCCCAAAGTGATCTCTGTGCCTTCAGAGGAAATGCCATCACACCAGTTCCTCTAATGGCACTGCAAGTTTGGTTTGCTACTGTCTTTCAGATGGCCGCGCACCAACCCTATTTGTTTTTCAGAAAGATACTCCCAAAGCAGGAGTTTGTTTATGAAAAACGTTTGAATGAATAATGGTTATTTATTTATGTTTTTGGGCCCTGTTTCACCAAGTTTTTCCTGGTGGTAACAGAGAGAGAAAAAAAACAAGCATTAAAAATGCAATAGGTCTCGCCTTTTTTAAGTTAAAGCCATTTGCTTTGCTATACAATAACATTAGCAAAGCAAATGGCTTTAACTTAATCAAAGGCGAGACCTATTGCATTTTCAATGCTTGTTTCTTGTTTGTCCGCTCCAGTAGTCTTCGATTAGCTCCAAAATAAGCCACTTGGTGTTTTGCGGCAAGTGTCGCAATGTTTCTTCAGGGTTGTGTACAGCAGCTGACAAACAAAGCATACACTCAATGAAAAGCATGCTGGAATAACATCAGACATAGCACAAAACATGTATCATCAGACTCCCCTACGAGAGTTTACACGTCTCAAAAGCAGAATTAGATGAACTGTGCTAAAACACAGAAATAAAGATTTACAGCATGAGGCAGACACCCAGATGCGCTGTGCTGCTTTCACGACGTATTTATGTGATTGAAACACAGGACTTGAGACCACCGCTGGATCTGACGGGCGAGTAAAGTTTACGAGCCCCCCCCGGGCCCCATTGGAGTAATCTTCATACAACCCGAGGAGAAAATCTGTGGAAATAGAGACCACACCCCTCCCCCTGTCACGGTGACGTCTTGATGAGCAGCGCTTGTCTTCTAGTAGCACATCTGTAGCGGCCAAGCTGGTCTGAATGAAGTCCTGAGGAAAATTTAATTTATGGCGCATTCAAAAGCCATACAGTGTAGTAATGTATCGCTCCTTACTCGCGCATTGCCCCCAATCTGACCCATAAGCACAGCCCTCTCCTACTTCTGTTTCAGAAACGAAAAATTGCCCTCATAGGTCGGCTTTTTGAAATCCCCCTCCCCCCGCACCCTCCGAACTTTATTCTAAAAGATTAAACGGCATATCGCTTTAAGGTAAGGTATTTACCAAGATGGTTTTTGTTTAATGCACATTGGGGTGGACTGGCCTATGCGCAGGGCACTGGAATTAAGTGATTTTGCGCAAACCAACCAGAAGTTACTAAAAACACAATAGCGCGCGCTGCCGTGCAGTGACAGGCCATTTACAAAGGTTGACTCGTCATCTACCTTTCTGTTGGTATTGCTGTTTTTGGGTCTCAGATTGATCCGTTGTCCAGTGTTAATGTGAGGAAAAAAACACAGAATTAAGAGGTAATCCTATCACAAAGTGCGCCGCATTACGCTGTATATTTGCATTTTGTTGCCGCATAATTTAGTCAATCCTGCCACATAATGTGGTCCTTCAATGCCTCATAATTCAAGTGGCCCTACTTATCGGTAAAGAGGCGGTAGTGCGGTGGCAGTGCGATGGCAGAGTCAGCCACGTCCATTGCTACCCTTGGCCTTGCACCCCTTGGGTTCGTAGCTGTTTTATGGTTGCATTTATAAAGCACCCCCCCAGCGCATTTGCGGAGGAGTAGCGCGCTACACAGGGGGAGTGCTGTGGGTGGAAGAGTGTGTGTCCGTCATGGCACCCAGATGGGCAGTGTTTTGCTGTCATGCGGTGACCAGGGTTGTGCTCCGATTGTGTTTCAGGAGCTGCGCCTAGGCGTGCAGCGGAAACCAGTGGGGGCTCGGGCGCTCAAGCCCTGGAGCAGGGGACGGAGGGGCAGAGTGTGAGTGCGTTGTCCGTGTGGAATTTCCTTGCTGCGCATGTGCAGTTGTGAACTGCTTAAACCAAGTGCAAGTGTGAGGTTTCTCATTCGTAGGAGTTTCAGAAGTGTGATATTAATAGCTCTTAGAGAAGCATGCAGGCCCTATCTGCCTTTAGGGTGCTCTGTATCACACAAGTTAAACCATGTTGTCCCCGATTCCAATTCGTACGGAGCAGGAATCGAATTCATGATTGCAGTTCTGTTCCACCAGTTATAAGTGGTCTGGTGTTCTCGTACGCACTGCACCCGACTTTACAGACTGGGAAATCTGAGGGACAGAGAGAAAGGAGCCGTAGAGAGCATAGAAAAAAAACAAGAAGCGGAGACTCCACTACGTTCGCACAGCAATAGTTATGTACAGTAATGTCAATGAGCACAATCAAAGATTGCCGACTCTTTTTTTTCAATATTTGATGCTTTTAGTAAGCAGCGAAGCATGCCGTGCTGCATATTAAAGGCATCAAATATTGAAAAATACAGTTTGCCGAGCAAAAAAACAAGCATTTGCAATGAAATAGGTCCGATTGCATTGCAAATGCTTAAGTTTAAAGCTGAGCGCGGCGCTGCTCACGGACACCGCGCTCGGTTTCTTATATATTTCTTAACTTTAACACTGAGCGCGGTGTCCTTGAAGCGGGCGCTGCGCTCAGTGTTAAAATTAAGAAATATATAAATAATCCGAGCGCGGTGTCCGTGAAGCGGCGCCGCGCTCAGTTTCAAAGTTAAATTTAAAAAAAAAAAAACACAAACAGAGCGCGGTGCACTGTCATTAGTACCGCGCTGAAAATGAAAATAAAAGAGTGCTTACTGAGTTATAAAGGAGGACGTGTAACTCCGCCAGTAAACGATCCAGTCCCGGTGGGCGGGGCCAAAAGTGGACAGGGTGGTAACTAGGAGGGACTAAGCTTCTTTACAATAGAAAGCTAGCGTTTAGCCTGAAATATGACGCTAGCCAATAGGAAGAGGGGGCGGGGCTTCAAGTCCCCTTCCTCAACCGTATTGATTTCAAGAAGCCCTCGCATGGCGAGAGCAGCGCATGCGCGCTGCGTCCGCCAGCCGAGACCTAAAAACATTCACTCTAAATAGGGTGGGGGATCTGATATTCTTACTCCAATTGGCCCTAATTCATCAGCCATCGGAGAAAACTTTCTGAGAGCAGAGGCAGTGGGTGCACTGCAGCCAAAAGATGAAGGTTCACCCAACTCTAAATAGAAGGAAGGTGGGCTGAGGGTTTGGATGAGATCGTACTTCACCACGTGTGTGATGAAGTATCCCTACACCAAACTCTAAATCGGGTTCCTTAAAATTAAAAAAAATTAAAATAAGTTCAACATTTCTCAGTGTCTCAATTAAGTGCATACAATAATATCACTAAGTTGAAAGAAATATTTGATTTAAAATGAAACATTCAGGAATGCACCCATACTGTGATTACGTTGCCACAAGTTACGAAAAATGTGTCAGTTTCTCGTGTTCTCTCTATATATATATATATAGCCTATATTTGTCATAAATGTGAAGCAAGATTATTTTAAACTAACCACCTACAAGTCAGGTTCCGTATGCCTCAGATTCTGTACTGAATTACGTCAATGTGCTTTCAGACTGGATGGTTAAGGAAAATGATACATAGTTAAGTAAAGCAATGGACTATGGATTAGACACTTTGGTCAAGTGGGAAAGCAGGGATTTGAGTCAGCGGCGGTCTGTGCAGGTAAGCGCGGTGAGCGGGGGCAGTGCAGGAAATGGGATGTCGACAGACGGAATAGGGAAAATTAAATAAATCCTATTCTGTCGTCTATCGACATCCACCCTCCCCACCCCTGCACCACTGCGCTTACCTGCACAGACCGCTGCTGATTTGAGCCCTGGGTTGCATACTGCGCCATTCAGAGACAGTACGGTTCCATTTTTCTCTCTTCCATGTAACACATGGAGTTCAATAAATACAATTCGTCACACATTAAGTTATACTGGCACTATACACACACACATACATGCTTGTAGTTATACGTTTTTGTTAATTATTTAATTGCGGTCATTCAGGTGTTGAGCCTTTCTTAAAATCGATGTTTTACAACCTAGCCAGCACTAACATTAACATAAAATATCATCTCCTGCCTTCCCTTACCGTGCTGTCTTGACATACCGAACTCTTTTAGGAGAGGCTCAACACCTCAATGACTGCAGGTAAATAATCAACAAGACAAAGGTCTCCGTGCCGCCACAGAGTTTGCTCCTCAAGTTACAGTGCTTCAGTGAGACTAAGACGTTGTGCAGCTTGGCTTTGGACAGACATGTTCCAGTTTTCACTTCAAAGTCTAAAGGGATATGGGGACATTGTCCGCTTCTTCCTCCTCACTCCAAAATCTGGGTGGATAAAATCCCCACGGTGCCTATGCCAGTGCAAAAGCGGTGTTATCCTGGGAAAATCGTTTAACCTCCCTGTGCCTTTAACTGGAAATATAAATAATGCTGGGTAATTGTAAAGTAACTGGTGACATAATTGCATCTTTCAGATATGCAAGTCTCCACTTCATGATGTAGGCTTTTTTTGTGTCCCACCGGTAGCCTCTCAAACCCCACAATAATGTATTGTGAAATGGCCTGCAAACGTTCTGCCCTCTGTCTCACTGGGGGCAGCTGCTGCCCTGGTGATCTCAGCAAGTGCCACACCCTGGAGAGGGCACAGTAGCTGCCACATAATGAGGGTAAAAACAAGGAAACGATGACCAGCGCTGTTCAAGGGTGATAGCAAAACAGCACTGTGGCTGAAGCAAGGTCCTGCTACCAATGCGGAAGCACACAACTGCCAGCAAAAGGCACGCACATGGCTGCACCCAGCGTTACTGTAAATGACTGTGACTTGGTTCAAAAAATGCTGTACCCATTGCTTGAATAAATGAAGCTTTATCCTGACAGGTCGGTTCGGCCTCAGAACTAGTCCTAGTACGTCTCATATTGTGAAGCGGGTCCCTATGAACAGGGATGTGCAGCAATCTGCTACACAAGTGTCTGCTCATCAAGACTAGGGGTAGGAATTGGCGGAATTTGCAACTCCAATGCAGAGTTTCGGCCAAATTCCACCATTGGCCTTGTGGCAGAATTTTTTCCCGCAAAGCTCCAGAAATGCCTGCGCAAGCAAGATTTGGCATCTCCTACAGCTGTTTTCTAACACGAGAGGTCGCGGGCTGTCGCGAGTGGTCAGAGGGCTGCTTCTCATAGATTTGCTGCTGCTCAAGGAGATTTTCTACTCTAGCGGCAGCAAAATCCACTCGAATGGCCGAGTGCTCTTGCGCACCTCCACTCGAATGGCCGAGAGCTCTTGCTTACTGCATGGTGCTGGTCGCGCTGATTTGTCAGCGCTGCTCACGCTACTGGTGCTAAATTGCAGCGTGAGCAGCGCAGCATGCATATTTAGCCCGTTCATTGGCTGAACTCTGCAGAATTTTGCCGTTTTTATGTAACTCGGCAAGATCCGCCCATCACTACTCAAGACCAGTGCTGGCCTGTCAAGGCAGGTGGAACAGCTTTATGGCTCCAAGAATAAGTAAAATGTCCGATAGTACCTTACTAAAAACGTTATGCTACGTATTTCCAATAGCATCCTTAAAGCCTTTTTGCCAATGCTGTTTAGCATCTCTAGAGAACATATTTTCTGGCGATACTGTGCATCAACAGCAAAAAAAAAAAAGAGAAAGAAAGAAAGAAAAAAGCATGATGACTTGAATGTGTGCATACATTATGACACAGCCTTCATTTTGTATATATTTTTCATTACCATTCCAAAATGGCAGAGGCCATTCTTGGAACTGTAAGTTTAAACAATTTTAACGTAAACACTTGAAGGTGCATTTAGAAAGAGGAGCAGTCAGGCAGCAAATTGCTTTTCTGGGGGAATGAGTCTCTTGTGGGCAGACATTATGTGAAGTTGCCACTATAAAGTCACGTTTCTTCCAAAGCTATGTTCGGGCTGACTCTATATGCAGTGTGACAAGTCACCCAGAGCGACTTCCTCAACCACAAAGAGAACCTGCCCTATATCTCCAAATTGACCTAAACGAAAGAAGGAAATTCCTGTTGACAAGGCTGCGGTTGAAAACAATACACTTCTTAGTTGCTTTCCCTATTCAAGGCCTGTGGTTTGCTTCACTCCCAGTCTGCCCGTGTGACAGTTGCTCACCACAAAGCACTATGCACTTTATTCTTTTTTGTAGATTTTATTCCCCCCAGAGGAAGCAGTTTATTCGCCCATTATTACTTGCTGCAGGGATCACGAATTATAATATGGCAATGGAGTTTTTACTTTCTCTAGGTACAGTTGAGACCATATATTGCATTTTAAATAACCTTTTTACTGTTTTTAAGATTCAAAGCAAATATTAATTATTTTAATAATCTGTAATTGTTGTGTATGTCGACCTGCTGCTCTTTCTTTAAATGAAAATATGTCTGTACAATCTTTTTATGGCTGTTTTAGAGTCGAAATAAAGTATTTCTGACTGACTGATGTGAATTGTATTATTTTAAGAATTTCGTGTAACTTCAGGAATTTGTGTAATTCACAAAATAACCGAATTTCGCCAGCATAATTAAAATATCTCCCACGCCTAATCCCAACACAGAAAAACTGCAGTTTTTATCACTGTTGTGATGTCAAGAAGAGAGTAATTGGTTTTCAAATCTGATATTCATGCTGATAGCTTCCTATGGAAGCCGCACACCACAAGAAGAGTATAAGCCATTTGGAACAGAAATACTTATTCGGAAGGCAGCTTTTGTGATCTGATGTGAAGCACAAGTCTTCGTTTGTAGGGCAGAGTTCCTTACTAACATTATCCTCATCTGTTTTCCTTTCTTAGTGGGCGTTTGGCATCACCATGTGGGAGATTGTGACGCTGGGGCAAACCCCCTATGCTGGCATCGAAAACTGCGAAATCTACAACTACCTCACTGGTGGAAACAGATTAAAACAGCCTCCTGACTGCCTGGATGATCTGTAAGTAGCCACGTCACCACAGAATAGTCCTCGTAGATCCCACCAATAGTGTGTGTATGTAACGCAGTATAAAGACCAGAAACTAGAGCAGGGCAGGTTCTACTTGTATATTTGATGTTAAAAAAGATGTGTTTTGGGTTCCTGGAGAAGAGTTATGTTTGTGAAAAGAAGTGATGGACACTGGAAACAGCACAGGAGTGACCAGCACTTTATTCTAGGACTTGAGCAGTGTAGGTCAAACAGATTCCTGAGACAGGCAGCTGCCGCCACCCCGGGCTACCATTCGAAGCAAATCATTCCAAAACTCAAGTGATACAACTTGAAGAATACGAATTCATATGAGAAAAGGTCAGGTTTATTCTCCACATACACAACCGCCAACAGACGCAAATCTGTCAAAACATCGGACAGCTAGAACAATCACTTGGAGTGTTCCATAAGCAATAGAACACAGGGGACGAAGGAAGGGACCAAGGGATAATAAATGACAAAAGCAAAACCAAACTATACATCATATAATAAAATGGGAAACCTTTACATCAGAATTGCTTACATCACAACATCAAGCATGAATGTGCTACATGGAAGGCGCTCCCCAGTTTCATCTCCAAATTAAGGGCAATGCCAGTGAGGTATCGAGAATTGAGGTGAAGCATCATTGCCTCCCAAAAGGATCTGTACTCGGTTATACCTTTTATTTGACTGATAGGCAGAGTATCTTACTGTGTGCAGCCTGATATACTGGCTTCTTGGTCCTCCTTTAAATACATAGGATCAAACCCATTTACAGAACATAAGGAGTGCAGTTGGAGCAAATAGTGTGCGTTTAGGACCCCGAGCGAGCTCGTTGTTTGTCACCCGAGGACGAGGCTCAGATGAGCATTGTGACCTCCCGATGGGTCTGCAGACGTAGATTGTGTACCTGTCAGTGCAGTCCACATTTCACACATTAACCCGCAAAATTTACATTCTCCGTGTAGAAATGCTTATATTCTGGAGTACATGGATTATGATATAAAATAGTAAATGTCCTCTTCATCCAAGTTGATGGGTGGTGGATAGTTTGTTGTTGTGCTGTGCTTTTGAGTTTTGTTTTGCTGTATTGTGCTGTTTTGCTCTATTGTGCTGAACTAATCTTTTGTGCTCTCTTTTTGTGTTGTGGTGTTAGAGTTATTATAGGTATTTAGCTGTTTTGTATTTTTGTGTTGTAAAGTTATTTGTGTTGTTTCTGTTATGTTATTGTCTTTATCATGTTATGTTATTTACTATTTGTTGTGCTACTACGCAGTGTTGCTCTGGTGTTGGCATACTCTGTTATTGTGCTGCCAGAAATTTGTGGTGGTTTGTGATATATTGTTGTGGTGGTGCGCTATTTTTTTGTGTTTGCTTTGTGGTGTTGTGTTGTTACTATATTGTTGTAATATAATGTTGGTGTGTTGTTTTGTGTACAGTACTGTTGACTGACATGTGACCACGAAGGGGCCAATGAGGGACCGGGGAAATTCCCAAGGGTTTCATATATACTTTTATGGACTAAAGCCATCCTCTTTATGCAGTATCTTTTCGTATCCCATATAAATGATTCATTTAAAGATTGTGCCACGCTTTTAAATGTTCTCTTGAAAAGATGTCTCATTCTTTTTTTGGGATGAATGTTTCCCCAGTCAGGGTAGGGTATATTGCTAAAGTGGAGGATGAAGCACCTGTGCTGAATGAAGCTAGAGAGGGTGGGTCTAGAGTCTGACAAATGTCAGATATCCATCACAAAACAGGGGAGGTCTTGTCCTCCCTATTCAGAGCATGTTGATGCCTGTACACCCAAAATAGGCCTGAAGACACATTCACCACTTTTTAACAGATGCCCTGCATACACCAACCTCTAAATCTTTTCCACAGACCTGTTCCGAATAGGCAACAGGTCTGTGGCTTGCAGTGCTGGTTGAACACCATGCTGTAGTAAAGTTATATATATAGAAGGTGTGCATTTGTAAAGGTCAGTGGCAGGCACAGCAAAGGTTCAAATGCCAACCCACAATGCTCTGTGGCCTATCAGCTGGCAGCGAAGACTCATCCCAGTAGGTGTTAGAAGGGCATGCATGCCTGTCTCTGCACCCACGTTATTTAACTTCTGTGTATTACAGACACTCCTCACTGAAATGTGTGATCTGCTGCCAGTGTCCAGCATCCTTCAGACCATGCAGACCTGTATTGTTCAATAGCTGCTGTTCTTGAATTCTCTTCAATTTGAGCGATTTATTTCGGTCTAGCCTGAATAATAGTGAATAAGAGAGTGCCAGAATCTGCACTGGCTATAAACAGTCAATCTCGGCACATAGTTTGGTATACTGGGCATCAACATTCACAGGAGCTCCGAATATGAAAGCCCTAGTTTTAGAGGTGAAATAACTATTTGCATTTGGTGTGTGATGATTAGACTGTAGAATACTGCCCATCAGTCCTTTCCCCGCCAGCATCACATCGCAGGAACGCAAACCATTGTAGGTGCAGGCCGCTAAAACAAGCACCTGTGTATGGAGCACCTCGTTAGGAAGAAAGAAATGATAACACAGTTAATAGGGACCATGCCCATACAACTTAACAAAAAAAACAACAGAAACGTGGAGCGGTGGAGCAAAGGGGAATGGCACACACATCTCGGGCAGAAGAAAACGAGGTGAGCAGCACCAGGTGGGTCGCCTTCATGCTGTGCAGCAGTGTCTGCCACTCCTCCCTGTCAAGCAGGAAAACCGGGGAAGGGCAAAAGATAAAAAACAAAGGAACAACGAGTTGGGGTAGAAAGAGTGTGATGGAGCACGAGGTCACAAGGCAGGGAGGACCCAACTGGAAAGCCATGGCTATTTTTATCTGAGACACTGGAATGCTAACCATTGGCAGTTACCACTCTAGCAAGTGGGCAGGATATTCATGTGTAGCTCATGCACATGTATTGGAGTATCTAGTCATTCATCTGGCAGCGCATCTTCCACAGTAAATGAGGCGGTAATAATCTCAAAGTCAACAGTTTTTCAATGGTAAATACTTTTTCATATATTTATGTGAGTTTTTAAATGCTCACATGTTGCCTTGCTTCTACTTCATAAGTAGGCTATTGAAATTTCAGAGCTGAACGCTCTAGGACATTATCTATGGCCATTCCCCATCCTAGTTATGAACTGATAAAAGTGACTGGTGGGCGGTGCTTCGGTTGGTGGGGCAGAGTTCCTTAGAAGAGATGGATTCCAGAGAAAGTGAATGTCTTCCCAAAGACAGCCATCTTCAGGCTCTTCATGCTGACATCAAGCCTTGGCAAGGCTGTTGAGTTTGGGGTCTTGGAACTGGATGTCTGAAAGTGTGTACACTGCACCCTGATAATTTTGCCTCCTTTCTTCTCCTGTCTTTATTATGCTGTGCCAGATCATACTTTTATTGGATTTGAGTCTCCAGTAAAGGGAATCCTCTGTAGATAGTTAGCTGTCATTTCTAAGTATGCATTGTTTGTGCTCCTTCGATTTTGAATTACATCCTCTAGCAGGAATCCATTACAGCAATTTCTAGTTGGTTTTTGTGGGATCTATTTTTTCTGTACTTGATTTTGAGTACTTTGAAGTATCTGTATTTCCTTTCGGGGTAACCCATGGGAGATGATGATCAAATTCTCCAGTTGGGACAGCACAGGTACTCTCACATGTTCCAGTTGATGACTGGATTGCAGTTGCTGAACATCTTAAATTAAAAATGTGTTTCTTTTGTAGAAGTATTTTAACTAAGGATAGGAGAAGAGAGGTCTGAGTTGAATGTGGCGCCCAGATTTTAAACTTTTTATGCCAGCAGTAGAATTGTTTGCTGGACTTGCGGTCATTTGAAATATGTTATATTTCCGTTTGCCTCCTTTCCGTTTCCAGGAGCTCTCTTTTAACCCAGTTAGGCACAGATAATCCTCCCTCATCCAACATTAATTATGATTTAAAATCTCAATGATGTTAAAACTCTCAGAACCACTCATGATAGTGAACTGCGATTTGTAGCCATTTTTGACATGCTAGCTGTGGTTACAAAGAAAGGATTGTATCCGTTCTAGAGTTTGACCTAATGGTTGAGAGATTTTTGTCCAGTCTTAGGCTGTGGAAACACTGAGCCAGATCAGGGCTGCTGGCTGACCCTTGTCAATTACAGCACTGGGTTCTTCTCTGCCATCAGCCAACTACGTCTCCATCACTTAGGGACATGGGGGAATCTACAGCACAAATTGCAGTCGTGGGCTTTGATGAAGGTCTTTAGTAGCCTCATTTTCCATGATTTTATAGAACTGCAGTGGATTAGAGATGTGGACTGAGATAAGCAGTGGCGGCTCCACCGCTAAGGTGGAGGAGCGTCGCCTCACTGCTTCACAGCAGTGAAGTAAAGGAAACATAAAATGATAATAACTCGTGGTATTATCATTTTATGCTTCCTTCTGTTGCAGCAGCTTTCAGGGCGGGCGGGGCAACTCTGACAGAGGAACAGGGAATAAATGGTTTGCCCACACCTAAGTGCACATGACTGTTTGGCCGGCCCTCTTCGGCCGGCCAAACAGTCATGCGCACTTTGCATCTTCTCTATGCAGGCTGCATTACAGACTGCGTGGAGAATATGCCCAGGCCCCCATTCCCTGGCTGAGCGCCGATCCACGGCGCACAGACCAATCACAACGCTGCATTCCAGCGTTGTGATTGGCTATTGGGAGGGTGCCTCCTGCTGTTTCCTGCATCTTGCTGCAGATTGGAGACAGGAAGAAGAAGACTGAGGAGAGGCACCGGCCGGCCTGCTGTCACAGGCAAGTGTTTTTTTAAAAAACATTTTTCGTCCCCACACCCCTCCAACCCCCTGCCCCTGCCCTACCACCTGGGTCCAGTAGTAGCCGCTACTGGAGATAAGGTTCTGTAGTTGCTGTCCAAGCCTTTGCTGGGTTGCAGAGTTTGGAGATGGGGTAGTGGATAGACAATTTGTTTGGGTCGACATTGGTATTTTCACACATTAGCATTTTTGAGAGAGATACTTCTACAGCTTTTGCCTCATTATGATTCCTCGGTTGACTCTCTGGTGAGAAACCAGAACTGGATTGAACTATCTGACCAGTATCTTCTCATGAGATGACGGGGATAGTGAGTTATTTCCCCCAGAATGGGGAAGTACCACATGGACCTGAGAATACAGAGTCAGATTCTGTGTGTTTCTACCCCTGATGGGGGGAAATAAAGGCCCAAAGTCCAAACAGGCTTTTTAGGTCAGCATGCGCTGCGTAGGAAAAAGACCTTTTGGAATCGATTCGCTTTTTGCCCTAAAAACGTGCACGCGTTGCATTGCTTTCAATGGCAACGCGTGCACGTTTGGCGATTCCCTTGCGGAGCGAGCTTTGACACCATATGTTTGTAATTAACTTGCAAACATATGGTGCCCCTGCTCGCTCCCGCAAGGGAGAAAACCGGCGCAGGCCCCCTCCCCCTGCTGCCTCCTTTCAGCGCGAGGCGCGTGCGGTTGTTTTTTTAACCAGCGCAGGACGACATGCTTTATTTTATGTATTTCCGCTTTCACTTTAAAGAGGTGAGTGCTGCCCTTTAACACATAGCATGGCCTGGAGCCTTTCGTTTCTGCTTTTATTGTATTTTCTTTAAGACGTGCAAAGCAATTTATTGCCTTTCCGAACGCGCTCAGCAGCTGGTTTTTGTCCCGTGCCCCAATCTCCCCCCTCCCGCTGTTCACTGTTAATAGAAATGCATGTCCTGTCTGAGCCTCTCTTCACCCCACCCCTTCTCCATTCTTAACCATTTCCCTTGCTGCTGTCTCTGTCTCCTGAGCTCCGCTCGTTTTAGGACTTCTGCCCTGGCAATAAGTGCTTGTGTTCAGTAAGCATGATGTGCGTGCCTGGATGCACTTTATTTGCGTGCCTCGCGCGTGTACGTGGAGTGTATTCGTGCACTGTATTGCATGTCTGTAGTGTGCACAGTCATTTCACATTATGCGCCTCAACAAAGAGTTACTCCTGTGGGCATCCTAAACTATCTCTCCCTCAGAGATACAAGCTCGTCAAAAAGCAAACGAAAATCTCCCTCTTGGTGTTCCAATGTGTGTTGAGTTTTCTGAAATGACATGTGCTTGCACCACCCTGGCTTTGTTTTATTTTCCGGCCGAGCATTTCTCTCTCAGCGCGGCAGTACGAGCCCGGTGTCATATCAACAACCAATAAATGCACTCCTTGCTTCTGCCGATAGCAGCTCCGTGCTTTTGCTGCCTCATATTATTAGAAGCCCATGCTGTGCACTGTGTGCATAACTTTTATATGCACGGGCACCGCGCTTCATGTTTGAGCGCGGAACCCGCTTTTTTTGTTGTTCTACTTGCGAAGTTTCACTCCTAGGAGGAGGGGCGGGGTGCTCCAGGTCAACACCATGCTCACACGCAGCAACAGCGAGCAAGGAGCATTAGGCAGTCCATCTTCTTTGTCTAGCTACCAGTCCTCCCAAAAACACTAATTAGAGCTATGGCTTCGCAGCCTCCGCCTAAGCCTTGGGAGACCCGGCGGGTTCCGCCTACCTCCACCGCCTGTCACATGTGGAAGTTTGAACATGCACTTTGTATTCTCCTCCCTCCTTCTACCACTTACTGCTGCTGGGCCTCCCTCCTACCACTAACTGCTGCCAGATCTCCCTGCTTTCAACAATTTTCACTCCTCCAGCCTTCTACCTCTAACAGCCGGGTCGCCCTGATTTTTACCACTAACTGCAGCTAAGTATTCATATTTTACCACTGTAGGTGGTTCTCTCAGCTTTTATCACTAACCGCAGCGGGGGTCTACGTGCTTTCACCCCTAACTGCAGCCAGAATGCTCTGTTTTTACCACTAACCACAGCTGGAGCTCCATGCCTTTACAATTGTTCACTCATCCTGCCTTCTCCTAATAACTGCATCAGGGTCTCCTTGATTTCACCACTAAACTGTTTCTGAGTATTTTAGCTATTACCACTATCTGCAGCCGTGTCTATGTCCTCTCACCTCTAGCTACAGCCGGGTCTACATGCTTTCATCCATACTTCCTGGGGGGTTGGCTTGCTTTTTTCACTAACTGCAGCTGGGTCTCTCTGCTTTCACCTCTAACTACAGCCAAGACCCTAGGCTTTCACAACTAGACTATAGATGAGAATTTCTGCTCTTACCAGTGACTGCAGCTTAGTTTTCCTCCTTTTCTCATTAACTAAAGCTGGGTCGCATTTCTTTTACCACTAACTGCATCTGGCTCTCCCTGCTTTCACCACTAAACCGTAATTGATTACTTCTGATAGCACCACTAACTTCCACCGCTTTCCCTGCTTTTACCCCTTTCTGCAGATCACTCACCCCGCTCTCTGATCTCACTGTTAACCAGCACTCATACTTCCTGTCTTTACCACTAACTTTAGTTGTCGCCCAGCTTTCACCACTGACTACAGTACTGCTCCCTATGTGTTAACTATGGCATAGCCAATAGGTCTCGCCTTTGGGACCTTATAAGTGTTTAGCCATGATGCAACAGTTGATGTTGTTGCACCAAGGATATTGTGCTGCATAACTAAATACTTATAAGGTCCCAAAAGCGAGACCTATTGGCTATGCCAATGCTTGTTATGTTGGGTGTGGGGGTAGGCAGGAGGTGGGAGGGCAGAGGGTCTTTAACTTCAGCTGGTGGAAGCTTTTCCTGCTCCCCCACAGCTGCTATATGCGGGAGGATGGGGCTGGCTACAGCAGCTTCCCAGAGCTCTTGCTGCTCCGCAGTACACTATCAGGTATGGAGTTTGCAGATCTGGTAATTCTGAGCTAGGAGACACTGGAAAGCTTGCAGTTGCCCAGAGCGACATCCCTTCTGGGGATGCCACTTCAGGCAATGAGGTCATTATGTATTGCCTAATGAGGTCCTTAGTGTATTACTAATGAAACAATGTAAAATAGAATCTCACTCAGAAATAGTATTACTTCACAGTTACGTTCTCTATTTTACACCAGATTATCAGATCATCCATGCAGACATGCTGCAGAAATGCAAGATCTTAATTGTGTTACATTATTCTTGTATCCTAATGAGTCCTGGCTGTGCAACTCTACGCAGCCTTTTCCGGATGCAGTAATCCACAAAGGCTGTAGTATAATCTGTTAGAAAGCAGAGCTTGGAAAATGGAGGAGGAAGAACTATTCTTTATAAGGAGACCATTAACATGTCACAACTAATTGTTTCAAATATTAATTAAGTCACATCGTTAGCAAACAAAGCTCCTATACCCTAGTACTGCTCGCTGACTCTGACAGTAGTGAATCTTTCCAAGAAGACTACCTGAAGTTTCCATCTGTCTGGAGTATGCTGCCAAATATAATTCACATTAGAGGAATCTATATTTTTGCAGATGATAGAGGTTTACACTCTATTTTTTATTTTTCTAGTCGGCTTATTTTCGTGTAATACAGCAAGGAATAGTTTTGGACAGTATCACATCCACCTGCTCACATTGGGGCAAAATGTAAAAACCAAATGATGTAAATGCCGTGTATTTTAAAATATATCGGGTATATCAGTGACTCCAATATTGAATTATAAATTCATTAATTGAGTAGAGAAAAGTAAAACTTTATTGAAACCGTTTTTTTAATCATTAAAATTAGAAAACTACATCTCCCATAATTCACAGGGGTGCTTGCTGCAATGAGCAGGAAATGATGTCACAGAAATTCAAACATATAAGTGCATGAATCACAAGCAACCTGTTGATCGTGAGCAAGGTATTTGTAATACCGAAACGCGTAGATCTTTTGTTTCACCTGTATCTTGTTTTGCAAATATGAACATCCAATGGAGGAGATAGAAAAATAAAAATCGCAAAACCTGCATGAGTGCGGACCGTTTTTCTTCTGGAAAGAGGATTTGGTAGATAGATATATATATATATATATATATATATATATATATATATATATATATATATATATATATATATGTATATATATATGTATTTCAAAAACTCCTTCTCCTTCTTGTATCACCAAGGAAAAACGGAACAGACACCACTTTCTTTGTGCAGCGTTATTTTATTTCTCGTGCATTGGCCGCCATGACGCGTTTCGGGCTTCACAGATCACTATATGTATATGTGTATATATATATATATATATATATATATATATTCATATCATGCATGGGAGGTACAGATTTGATTCCACTTTGGAATTTCAGTAAAACTGTAATAAATTCATTAGCAGAAGAAAACTCAGTCATAATGTTAGAGTCCTCAAATGTATGCTGTGACATATTTAAAATCTGCTCAAGCAAACTTACATCTTTATGCAGTTTATTCGGAGCATGAAGTATTGTTAAATAAAAATGAATCGGGGTATTCCAACCAGCGTGGGAGCCTCGGTCCTTAAAAGGCTTTCCAGGTACTAATATGAACACCGGTCGACATTTGTTCCGTAAGCTGCAGCACTGGGGTCCTATAGGTGCGAAAGCATTGCCACTTGATTACTCCTTTTAGATAAAAGTAGGTGGATGCGTAACTTGTATCATTTATACTTTCTCAGTACCAGTGTGTGACAAAAATAAAAAAGATTTAACATAATTGAAGGAAAGGAGATGTGGTTTAGCGGCTGAGCTGCCAACTTTGGTATTTGGGGACCTGGGTTCCAAACCTGGCATCGGCACTTCACTGAATGACTTGGCAAAGTACTGAATCACTACGCATAAAATTGCGGAATGCAATGTAAATTCATTGCAGTAGTAAATGTGAGAATCAAATATGTGAAATCCCCAGTAAGTGTACAACTTTTATAGGATGACCACTTCCTTCCAGGTTGCTACGGACACTGTTTCCAGTTCAGTACTTTTTTGGAGATATCCTAATTCTTCCGGGTCTTTTAGTGTTGTTTTGTGTGCATTGAAAGTAGTAATTTGTTGGTAAAAAGTTCTGGATTGTAAGCAGTGTATGTAATGACATGGACATCGCCACGCAAGCACACGATCAAGACTTGTCTCATCTCCTAACCCTCCAGCTAGGTTTGCTGAGCCGCCGTTGATACATTTGTACAGGGAGAAGAAATGGTTTCCAGTTCCTGGAAGCATAAACAGATAAGGTCCTTCCTTGTGTTTTTCTTTCTCGCTCCACTGGGTCCCCAGTCTAGCCGACTCTTGGCTCTGAGGAAAGCGACCCTCTCCAGACAGTGAGTCAGCGTGCATTGGGCACTCTACCGGGGCCTTTTGATGGCTATTGCTTTGTATATGTGCAGATTTGAGTAGTTTCGGGACCCATAGGTATAGCCAATAGCATTGTCCACGGTCATTTAATGACTTAAACTGTCACCTTTAGGAGTGCCAGGAGGTATTCGGGGATGCAGAATGCCCATGGTGCTTCCTGAACCCAGAATTAGGTTTGCTGGAAACGGGGGTTGCCAGGAGTATGTGAGGTACTTTTATTAAAACAACAATCTTGCTAGTGACCAAAGGCATTGAACAGGGATATTCCACCCTCCCAAAGGTTGTGTGATCAAATTTCTAGTTTTTTTGATGAAAAAATACGCACCATTCAATAGGGCTTTATAATCAACCCACCCCGGTCCAATGATACGGTGGTGAATCCGCCTTCAAAAGTAGGAACCAGGAAATTACCCTGGTTCAGGCTCGACAGGCCATATTGTCCTGTAAATCGGGATCCTCTATGGATACTTGCCCTCTGTCCATTATGCACAGTTGTTGACATCAACCCTGTACTCAATAAAATTCTGAACACCTCATTAAACAATGCGGAGGTTCTACCTGATGGGAAATTGGCAGAGGTCAAATCTCTGCAAAAAAAACCTTTATCTGATCCCACACTATTGTCCAATCTTCGCCCCATTTAACTTCTCCCCTTCCTGAGCGAGATCCTTGAAAAATTGGTCAACAACCAACTATGACTTTCTTTGAAGACACGAATAGTCTTCATCCACTGCAGTCGGGCTTCTGCCCAAGGCACTCGACGGAGTCTGTATTATTGGAAGTTGCTGATACTTTGAAATTAACCTTGGATGCGGGAAACAATGCAGTGTTGATTTTATTAGACGTATCCGCTGCTTTTGATACGATCTCCCATGACCTCCAGCTCCAACGTCATACATCAAAGACTGCGGGATTTCTCAACAGGCCCTGGCCTGGATAAAATCTTTTATGGAAAACCGTAGACAGTTTGTCTCTTTGGGCCCTTTTTCATTCCCAGAAACTAGTGTGACATCCAGGGTCCCATAGGGCTCATCGCTTAGCCCTGTATCATTTAATATTTACATACACCCCCCCCCAATCTCTCTGATCTCAGCCTTTTGTATTGAGACCACCTCTTATGCGGGTGATACGCAGCTCAGAGCATCCTGAGGCTCTGAGACCAATTTCAAAAATTGCCTTTGCGAAGTTATTCAGTGGATGCAATGTAATCACCTATGCAATTTAATCACCTAAAATGTAACACTAAAAAAACTGAGATCATGCTGCTCGGAAAATCCTACTTCTTCGTGCCAGCCAAATGGTGACCCCTCTCGGTGCCCCACCCCCTCCCCCACGCCCCCTTCCCCCACCAAAAATCTTGGAGTGAAATTTGATGCTTCCCTGTCCTTTCGACCTCAAGCACTTGCAGTAGCCGGCATGTTTTTTAATTTAATAAAGTCTTTCAGAAAATGTTTTGACCTGTTCCCACTGGCCACTAGAAAGACTGTTGCTTTCACCTTAATTACTTCTAGACTAGATTACTGCAACAGTCTCTATGCAGGGTCTTCAAAACAAACCATCCCTAAACTTCAGGCTGTACAGCACGCGGCGGCCAGACTTGTTTTACAAATCCCCAGACGTTCCTCGGCTTCAGCAGCCCTAAAAGCCCTTCATTGCCTTCCAGTTCATAAGAGAATTTTGTTCAAAATTCTCTAGTTTACTTTCAGAGCGCATAGATGCACAGGGCCCAGCTACTTAAAGATGAGATATTCCCACTACAAAACTAAAAGAACTCGGAGATCTTCTTGCTCGAACTTTCGCAAGCCACCTTCCTTCAGAGTCAAAACTCGAGGTGGTAAATCTTTTTCAGTCCTTGGCACCAAGATATGGAACCAGCTTCCCCATCACCTAGGATTCATTGAGTCTGAAGCACTGTTTAAAAAGCAATTAAAGACATGGATCTTCCCAGCTGTGATGTATTCTGTTATTCTCTAATTCTCTGAGCTTCAGCCTTTATCTGGGTCCCTCCTTTTACTTAATTGGGTCATTTCCTTCTGCATAGCGCCAAGATGCTCTCTTGGGAGTGGAGTGCTCTTTATGAGTGTCACATTGATTCATTCATTTAGCAGTATGTTGGGTGTGTTGAAGGGTCATCGTTGGCTGTATACAGCACTGAGGTGTTGCAGTGCATCAAAGCGCTATGGCTTGGAAGGATTGTTAGGTCTCGCCTGAGCCAGCGCATGCGCTGCTCTGGCGAGAGTTTTAGTAAGCGGGTTTTGGAAGTGCAAACAGTGGCTTTTTCTGGCGACTAGCCTGCGTTCACGCGAGCGTGCACGCGCGATCAGGCACCATATGGCTTTCCTCGCCATCTGGACGCTCGCGTGAACGCAAGCTGGTCACCAGCAAAAGCCACTGTTTGCACTTCCAAAACCCGCTTCCTCACGATTACTTTCACGGCCGCGCGGCCGTGTCAGTTTCACGGCCGCGCGGCCAATGCTTTTTTTAAATTTAACTCATATGTTGTGCATTCCTTTACATCTTTAAAATGTAGACAGGTTGTTTTTTATAAACTTATACGTGTCAAACGTATTTCCTCTGTCTGCGCTAACACGTAGAACCAATACATGTATAGTTCCCAGCTCAATTTATCTGTGCGCCTAAATAAGAGGCTGTCCTTCCATCAAACTCGGCTTTCTATTATCCTGTTAAAGGGTGGGTTCGGGGGGCACTCATACATCATGTATGTTACGGGGAGGCCTCCTTAGCAGTAAACCTAAAGTGCCAGTGCATGACTGGATTTTGAGAAGATGGAGTTTAACGTTTTTTCGGGAATCCCCTGTATGCTGGTGCCTGCTTTCGCACTGGAGATGCATAAAGCGTCACGATACCACTCCAGAGGCCCGCTGGGCGCTATATAAATGGCAAGGAACGAGTTACTGTAAACGTGGCTTGCCTGTCTCAGTGGCAGTAATGTTGCAACAGAGGCCTTCCCTAAACCTCGTGGCCATCAGTGGCAAAGTTTGTGTTGCTGTTTCTTCAGGAAGAGTTAGCTTCAACCCCGAAAGTGTCCAGTGCAAACAAACTTTCCCTGTTGCTGCTTACAATGGCCGCAGTCAGCTCACTGCGCCCAGAGTTACAGTCAACAAGCCGCCTCCGTCCAAAGGGTTTTCTCCTGGCGGATGTGCTTGGTACTGTAGTCAGTACCAAGACTTCAGCGTTTTGGGTCGAGGTTTCTTTACTTTGTTAAAGCATTACTCTGCATTTTGTTTGTGGGTATGCTGCGTGTAGCCCCGTGCCCGTATCCGAAACGCAGATGACTTCAATACATTCAGAGTCCTCAACTGTAGGGTTGGCAGCTCCCCCAGCCCTCCCTTATGCACAGGAAAGCAGCATTCCTCAGGGGCCCAGAGTAATCCCAGAACACTGACAACTGTTCACTGCTCTGTGTGCCATGGTGCGCCCAGCCGGGCACAAAGTATAAAATAATGTGCAGACCATGCGCGCGCGCTACGAGGCGCGCGCGCGCTTGTGTGTGTGTACGTGTAATCCAGAGGCCCGCAGCTGTCGCTTTCACTCTCTTGCCGGCTCTTCGTGTAGTCTTTGCTTCGATGCAGATATGCGCGTGCATTTTTCTAACCCTCCCCTCTGTAGCTTTCAAGTTCCCTCCCATAGTGCTTGGTTTCGCATGTAAATATTGCCTTCTCCCTGTACAGAGGGATTCTTTCTAAGCACTCGAGCTGCATGCAGTTCAGGGCAGCACAGAACAGTGATCAGTGATCAGTGATGTGCTTCGTAGTTTTCATCGGAAAAGTGAGACCGCATTCATTGGCTAGGAAGCGCTGTGACGTCACCCCTTTCTACAGTGAAAGCCGGAGCTTGTGAAACTCAGCGAAGGGGTTTGCTGCATATTTCTGAAGGCTTTCTCCTCATTCCTCCTAACCTTTGTCATAAGGACACTTCGGCCTCAAGATTCTCGAAAGGCTTCCCTCACAACCAAACAGCACATGCCTACAAGAATGTGGCAGTAATGTTATGCATACATGGCTAGAAGGCTAAAACGGTGTCCCTTACCTAAATGTGGTATCAAGTAGCACATTCACACTGTTTAGCGACCACAGCCGTCTCTTTATTAACTTACAGATCTACTCTGTTTTTTAATTCCTAATTTTGCTTTCATTTAATATTTTTAATTTATGGTTACTTAAAAATCTCATTAACATTGTAACAAAATGTTCCCCAAGGCTTAATTTCAACAAGCATTGGCATAGCCAATAGGTCTCACCTTTGGGACCGTATAAGTGTTTAGTTATCCAGCACAATATCCTTGGTGCAACAACATCAACTGTTGCATGGCTAAACACTTACACGGTCCCAAAAGCGAGACCTATTGGCTATGCCAACGCTTGTTTTTACAGATGTGACTGCGGAAAGCATTAGAGGTATGATTTAGTGCTGAGCAGAGTAGAAGGACCGTAGGCACGTGAATATTTTGTAGCGCTGGCGGATAGTTTTGGAATCAGCTGTGGCCAGAGGCGCTTAAAACAAACTGCACACACGGCGCTTGTTTCGACGGAGGGCACAGCCGTGGGGAGCGACCAGGGAATGCGACGGGGCATCGGTCTCAGGTGCGACCGGATTCGAACTGCCCTGGGTTATTACTTGTTTTGGGGTGAAACAGCGCTCTGAAGCAACAGTAACGCGACGCGAGGCGCTTTTACTATCAAAATCACCTAGTAAGCATTTATTCAATGCTATTGCAGATCTGAACGTTTCCATGTTTTCTGTGCTTCTTTATAAGATTGTTGCCGTGTGATGATGTCAAACCTACAGTGTGCTATAAATAGTGCCCATTAGAAGCATGCTGGTAGCTAGGTGGGCTCGGCGTAGTAAAATATGTGTGACCGCAGTTATTTTTTATTATGTCAAACTGACATGCCGTGGCGGTGCACGCAATAGCAGTATTGAACAGACGTCTCCTTCGCACTGCTGGCTGGTGCAATATGACAAATGTACGTAGATGTTATAAATAGCCCCCCGTTAGAAGCTTTTTGGTTCCCGCATGCTCTAAACGTACACAACACATATAACCTCTGGATTCTGATGTTACACTGACACCCAGGGGCAGTGTGTGCAATAGTCTTTGTAGATTTTTGATTATACACACATCCTTTATATTTTGTTCAGAACGACGTCGTTGCTTTTGATCAGTTATTGGAATGTTTCTCTCCACCATAAAAATGGCACATAAAATTCCGAGAATCTCTCATCGGAAGAGCCCGAAGCATATGCTTTTTAGATCACTTAAGCTGAATTTGCGAGCGCCAGAGAGTAATTTGCTGGGAGAAAGTCTCAGATCCGTATTCAAACACTCAGCAGACATTTCCATCCGGATTTATTTACTCCTTTGAAGTACATCCCCAACCAGAGACGGAAAACGGGCCATTCTTGCCGGCCACCCAACAAAATATTTGGAAATGCTTCCATTTTTAACACTATTCATTTTTCATCGGTTATATTATGAAATTTGTACTTGTAAAGCGCACCCATACCCGCAAAGGGGTGTCCAGGCGCTGTACGCATACCGCTGTGGAACCCTTCCTGGCTTTTCCCTGTGAAATGTCCACTCCTGGGCAATCCCAGGGTGAAGCCAGGCATCCCAGCGCTGTTGGGGCCGTTGTGGAGATTAAGCAAGCTATTGCCCAGAGTTGCAGAGTGGGTCCCATGATTAGAATAGGCACCGAGGCGAGAATTATCAGGTCCGAGGAAATTGAGCCCAAGACCCGCCGAGGCGGGAATTGAACCCTGGTCCCGGGCCAGATCTCTGCATCAGGGTCTGCCGCTCTAACCATTGAGCCACACTTCTCCACTGTGGCCTATTACACCATCAACGACATAAAAATATACAATAATGGCACAAGTTTCGCACCGTTCATTTGCAGTAGGTTTTTCCAGTGGCGTAGGTAGGCCTCAGGCTGCCCGTGGCGGCCTCTGCGTTTGCCGCCCTCGCGGCGGGGGGGGGGGGGGGCGCGGCCGAATGTTTGCGGCCGCGGCCGATTCTTGCCTTGCGACGGCCGCAGGTTAGAGCGGGGGGAGGGGGGCCGGCTGCCGCCCAAAAACTCGTGCCGCCTGGGGCGGTCCGCCCCCCCCTAGCTACGCCAGTGGGTTTTTCAAAAGTGCAAAGGAACGTGGAATGCAAGAAAGGCAAAATATATCACTTCAGGGTCTACTGATGAATCTTGTCGAGATCAGAGGCGGGGGGATAGGGGATCTGGAGCAGGGCAGGCCGCTCTAATCCAGAGGCCCACGTATGTTTTAATACATAAGTCGTTGAGGACAGGGTAGGGATCCATAATGTTATGTCTCCATTAGGCCTCTCTCCTTCTGTAAGAGCTCAGTTCTACAGTGTCCAGCTGCACTCTTGCATTATGGCTGTCAAGGTATAAACACTACTCGGTCGGCGGACACCATGCTATAACATTACATCTACCCACTCTTTTAACTGATGTTCTCTTGCAAGTGACCCTTGCTGTCCACATTTATACTCCAATAACAGTGCTTAATTTGTAAAAAAAAAAAAAAAAAAAGTGCCAGGGTACTCGTGAGGTGGCCACTACAGCATGCACCATCCACGGCCCCTGCCAGTGCTGCCAATAACTATACCAACTCCTCTACTAACCATCTCACTCTAACAAGTGTGACAATTCCAGGTCCTCCCCAAAGCTATGAGAATGGCTTGGGTGGCAGTTATTAGTCATTGTTCATGTATATTCAATTAATAAACAGCTGTTGTTGTGCTCATCCCTAATTAAGCAGACAGCACCACCATGTGACATTTAAGTGCCAGTGCCGAGCACCGGAAACCACCGGCTCAAATTAAGCACTGTCCCTTAATGACTTAGGGCTCATATGGGCGCATCATAACTTTTCTTGCAAACTTATCCAGCGCCGCCTCCCAAACAGTCCTTGCTTTGCGACCTTCTGCTCTGGTAGCTGTTTCTGCAAGGACAGCAATCTCGGACGACTGACATCTGAAAACATCTGATCACCATGTGCCCAGCTGTAGGGTACGTTGCGTGCAGTTTTCCACCCCTTGGCTAATCTGTGCTTAGCCAATAATGCAAATCTACTTCCATGTTCCTTAGTGTCAGAACATTCCTAACAGACTTACTTCATGAGGCATACTTCTTTGCAGTATGGAAGCAACACTGGACAAATGCAAACCATATGCAGAAAGTTTGCGTCGGTCGCATGCCATCCAGGGCATGAATTGGGAGTTAAGATTAAATATACTTCCCAGCTTGGGAGGTGTAAGTAAGTTTGATGCAGATAGTTGAACTGAATCACCTCAAATCTACTGTTTCGACTAGGAACTCTTGCTACATATGTAGTCTTCTGTTTTGTGCCCTTTCCTCATCTGTTATTTCTGTTCCTGTGGTCGTCTCCTATTTAGTTTGTAATTCCGAGAGCGGTGCACTTATACTTTCCTGCAGTGCCCCATGTAATATCTTTTTCCTGTCACCACCTGCTAGGAAAACACTCGCACTTGTTTTACGTTTTTGGATATCCACAAACGGTGTGCATACACTTTACTTTCTGAATAGTAGGTCATTTTTCAGGGTTTATACCGTATTTCAATATTTGGAGGAGGATTGAAGGAAAGGGTTTCTCCCTGGTGAAAAATGTTTTTCTCCTGAAGAAAAATTCAAAAATATGTGCCTTTTCAAGTTTCCACCAAACTTTAGCATAGTGGGTGCACTTGCCAGGCCGACATGGCAGTACTAAACTGCACACAGGCACCGCAATGGCAGGCCTGAGACCTTGTTGCCAGGCTGCTTATGTAGGTGGCACAATCAGTGCTGCAAGCCTACTAGCAGCATTTGATTTACAGGCCCTGGGCACATACAGTGCACTGTACTAGGGACTGACTAGTAAATCAAATATGCCAATCATAGAATCCATAACAACAATTTACAAAGGGAGCACTTGCACTTTGGCACTGAACAGCAGTGGCAAAGTGCCCAAAGCATCTAGACCAGCAAAACAAAGTCCAACACACAGCAAAAACACAGGAGGCAAAGGCAAAAATACAGTGGAAACCCATGCCACTGATGCCAGGTCTAACACTGACACATTGGATCCAATTCGTCAGTTTGTAGAGGCCTGCTTCACATTATACCTGGGCCACGTATAATGTATGCAGGGTAGGCGTTCCCACATTAAAAGCCACGTAGGACTGATGCAGTGAAATTTACAACTTTTCACTGCGTCACTCTACGACTGGACTGGACTGCATGAATCCCTACGCCTTCTCAAACCAGGCGTAATGATTAATACAGGTTTTTAACATGACACTCGCCTCTGTGTTCTGACGCATTGCTGGAGTTCCGTCAGTCTTACGACCAACTCCAGCAATGCGTCACTTTAGCGCCAAAAGATGCGTCAATTTATGAAGGACCTGTGAATCCTTGCACCATGGAGCTCTGTATTGTAAATACAGTGCATCCATGGCATCATTAAGGCATTTGCGGCACGCACAAGAAATCTGACGTATCGATGCCGATGCGTCAA
Source organism: Calotriton arnoldi (assembly GCA_963921515.1). NCBI lineage: Eukaryota > Metazoa > Chordata > Amphibia > Caudata > Salamandridae > Calotriton > Calotriton arnoldi. The sequence continues at coordinate 2,928,314 of CAWUFW010001270.1, forward strand.
TTCTTGTAAATTTGCCCCTAACTTTTGTACCACCTACTTTACATTCAACAGCATTAGGTGCATGTGTTCTTTCTAACCAGAACAGTCCATAAATTGCAGAGATTTTACGGAGGGCCTAGACCTCGGATACTCATCGAATCCTACACTGGCTTCTAGTCAGTGAACAAATACAGCTTAAGCTTTTGTCTACTGTTAGTCGGGCTGTACATTTCTTTCAGATGTTATCCCATATGTACCCAAGAGCTCCCTCAGATTAGAGAGGCTGTTTCTGTTGGAGGTGTCCCACTTTAAGAGAACTCAGTAGGGTGGCAGATCTGTCAAAGCGATTGGACCTCAGCAATGGAATATTTTCCCCCTTAGTCTTCAGTGTCTATCAAACAAGGAGGAATTTCGCAGACACTTGAATAATTCTTGTTCCGATAATTCATTCATCAACGCCTTCTGCTATTTTAGTACTCGTAGTGCCAAGAAGCTTTTGCGTACATATGCATTATAAATATTATAATGAGTCTTTGTTGACTAATATTGATTATGGGTGGCATACAAAACACCAGGGCCCACGTCATGCACATGAGAGTAGACTACCACCTGATGATCAATTGTGGCTACCACTAGGATGTTGCTCCGAAGAGACAACATGCCACACACCACAGACACAGGTAGACCTTCATTAATGCAGAGTTTTCACAAAGCAACAAGCATCTTACACAATAGAAACAATACACATGTGTGTGCCTCACCTCTCAGCGTCCTCAACAATGGGTATCTTCCTAGCTTTAGTGCAGAGAAAATGTAAGATTTCAGTAAAAACAATGAGGCGAGGTGCACCGGGCACAACAGCCCACTGCAATCCAGTCTATGGGAAAACCCAGAACCATGTGAAAGATATGAGGCCATACCAGTGGCACAGGTATACTGACATGCAACATAACATCATGTGAACTTTATCGTTTAAACCACAGTGGATGTGGTGTGTGTGTGTCTGTCTGTCTGTCTGTCTGTCTGTCTCACACATTCACATAACCCAGTGGCAGTCACCAGGGTAGTTATATTTATGATCTTGTTTCCGTAGGAAATGCATTTTTTGTGTTGCTAATAACTTTGGAGCCGTTTGAGGAATCGCCACAAAACTTTCCAAAAGTGCTTTCTTTTGCCTAGTTTGGGCAGGGAAAGGTTCGGAGTTATATTTTGGGGGAGGGAGGGTGCGCATGGCCCCTATTGCAGGCCAATTTGGGCCCTGGGATGATGCTATTTTCTTAGGGGAGGGGGGACACCTGCCTCTCCCCCTGGGCCAATTACGGCCCCGGGTACCCCATCCCCTGGGTCCATGGCCCCCATCTCCAGGCTGATTTCGGGCCTGGGACCCTATTCCCTTACGCCCGACCGTATTTGAAAAGCGGGAGGGAGGCATGCAGCCCCCCTCCCTAGGCCGATAGCCTGAGGGACCCCATTCCCTGGGGCCCGGCTAAATGTGCCAAGGGGGAGGGGGCCATGCTCCCCCGAGCCATTAATGGGCCTGGGGACCCCATCCCCAAGGGCCGGCTCGTAGGTTATGTCCCAGGGTGCCCACCCCCAGGACTTAGCAGTTTCCCTGCCCACACAGGCAGGAAAACCGGTGTTTGCTCTTGTTTGGCGGGAGCAATTTCAAATCTCCCGCCAAGCGGGAACAAACACTGAGTCTACTCCCAGCGAGCAGGAGCTTGAAAAATGCTCCCGTCCACTGGGAGCGGACTTTTTATCTGTTTCCCTGTCCGCATTGAAGCAGGCAGCGATACGGATTCCTCCCACCCGTAGGGAGCAGCATTATTAGCTGCTTCAAGCGGGCAGAAGCAATGCCTGCTCCTGCTGGATGTGGGAAGCCAGTTGGAACCACGGGGCTCCCCCCAAGGCCCCCAATGATAGTGTGGTGGGTTACCTGGGTGGGCACCAGGACACCCACCCTTTGTTGGCCGGGCCCCGGGGGTTGGGGTCCCATGGCCGAAATCGGCCTGGGGGTTGTGTGCCCCCCTCCACCTTGCATATGGTGCCGGGCCCTGGGGAATAGGATCCCCAGGCGAAATCGGCACGGAGAGTGGGGAGACGTGTGCCTTCCTCCCCCTTAAGGTTGTTGATGGCCCCAGGGGATGGGGTCCCCAGGGACAAAAGGGGCCTGGAGATGGGGGCTGCATGCCCCCTCCCTTTAATTTTAATTAGTGGCCCTGGGGGATGGGGTCTCCAGGGCCTAAGAAGCCTTGGGCAGAGGGGCCACACGACTCCCTCCTGTTTAATTTGAATAGTGGACCTGGGGTCCCATGGGTCTTATAAGACTTGCAGAGGGGGGACCGGCTCCCTTTTAAAAACAATAAGGCACTGGGGGATGGGGTCCCCAGGGCCTAAGGAGGCTTGGGGATAGGGATCACGTGGCCCCCTCCCCCTTTAAAACGTCCCCAGGGCCATAATAAGTTTGAGGAGGAGGGCCACGCGGCTCCCACCCGCGGCCGTGTGTGGTGTGGGGTTGGCTGCCTTGGGGGGAGTGGGGGTTGGCCACATAGGCCAACCCCCTACTGCGCACGGCCAAAGCCCGTGTGCAGTATGGGGCTGGCTGCATGCGGGGCCGTGCGTGGCGTTGGTTTAACGTATGATAAATAAATATTCCTTTACATTAAAAAGAACCCTGGAAATTCACTGGAAAAACAGAGGTTAAAGTAATGTTCTAGTTAGGTAAAATGTCCAGTAACTACGTAACATTTTAAACCTTAGAAACCACTGAAATTTACCACTTAAAGATATAGTTATATCAAGTAACTATAACCTGTGCCCTAAGGTAATTATAACTCGCGCCCTCACCAAGTAACTATAACTTGTGCCCCTAGGTAATTATAACTCGCGCCCTCACCATGCACACTTCTAATTATCCTACATATTACATCACTCATGACATCTCCATCGACATCATTGATATTATCACTGTGCATGGTGGGGGCGCTATGTATAGTTAACTTGGGGCACAAGTTCTAGTTACTCGAGATTACTATAACTGGTGAGTTTCAGTGGTTTTTGGAGTTTAAAATATAACGTTATTATAACCTTTGTTTTTTCAGTCTCTCTCTCTCTCTCTCTCTCTCCCTCTCCCTCCCTCTCTCCCTCTCCCTCCATCTCCCCCTCTCCCCCTCTCTGAGGTTATCTCACTGCTCTGTATGCGGACTCCTTCCCTGTCTGTCTCCACTTTTACATTCCCCCCGGAGAAGGTTCATGCACCCTGGCAAAACTTGCTATTCTCCTCCTTAATTATTTCATTAAGCTTTCTATTTCTGATTTCAGCTACAGTGAAAAACAGGTGCTATCGGGTGCAATGTATTTTTAAGAAACCAGACCGGCACTTCAAAGCATCCAAGACTTTCTGGAAATGTTTTTATATTTTTGTGTCTACAATTACTCTCTCCGCCTCAGCCCCCTACACTGAAATAACCCAGCAGTGGTAGTCCTTCCCTAGAAAACAGTGACTATTTTGCAGCTGCGCCGTCCTCCCTCCCTCAGTATGGCTTTATAATTGCAAACTTGATATTCTCGCAAGCACCCAGGAAGCAGGCTTTCCCTTATGTGAATACATGATATTACTGCATTTATAATTTCACCGGTATAGTCAATGATAGCATTTGAACTCTAGAACTAGACTGTATATGAGCCATAGTGTATGGAAAAGAACTGGGATTGATAAACCACAAACACTGTTTTCAGCTTAAATAAAAGTTCTCTTATATTTTTTTCCTGCTCAAATGTTTTTATTTTATTGGCGCTATGATTTTACTCTGGCAGCACACACTAGTATTTAAAAGTAATGCGTGCATAATCTTTGCTTGAAAATAAAATGATGCAGAAAAGAGGTTTCTCTGAAAGCGGGGAAAAAGATGCAGCGCCTTCATATAAAATAGTAAGTAGTAAGAATAGATGTAATGAGGGAGCGATAGAGATAGCTGGAATAAGGATACAAGTAGATCCAGCCAATAGTGAAGTAACAGAGACATACAGTATAGGAGGAGAGACAGAGAGGCGGTCAGTACAGTCGGGATGCATTAAGAAGCAGACATCATCTGTGGAAGAGATAAGACAGATAGTATAGAAGGGAGAGGTGCAAAGGTATCCAGAACAGGAGGAGAATGGTACAGTGACGAACACTAGAAGTCCTTGTTGAAAACGCGGTCAAAAATTGGATTAAATCCAAATTGTAGTCCCTTGTTCACTATATGCAGGTTTTTTTTTTGTAGCGCAAACCTGGCCAAAGGGTATAGAGGGTTTTACAGCAGAACTTGATTAGTTGCACTTTTTATCAGGAACAGGGAGATTAAGTGCCTCATTTAGATCTTGGCGGACGGGTTACTCCATCACAACGGTGACGGATATCCCATCCGCCAAATAATAAATCCTTTTATATCCTATGGGATTTATATTTCAACGGACGGGATATCCGTCACTGTTGTGATGGAGTAACCCGTCCACCAAGATCTAAATCAGGCCCTAAGTGATTTGCCCAGAATCATAGGATGCTAAGCCAACGCCGGGATTTGAATCCGGAACCCCCTTTTGCAAAGTCAAGAGCTGTAGCCACCCGGCCAAACCAACATGTAATGCACAGATTGCTATCGAACTTAAAAGTGGAAATGTAGAGGGGATGTGTTTAGAGGCAGCAGGAACAGGAAGAAAGGATAAAGAGTTAGCCATCACAGGACGGATTGCTATAAAGGCAATATAGACAGCCAGTGTAAGAAAGTGAGATACTGTGGCAGTCAGTAGGGAGGCAGGGCAAAATATTTAAACCTATAAAGACGTAGACCATGACAATGACAAAATATGTACAAATTAGCCTGAAAACAACCAATCTGAATAAGGAAACACATCATCTATTTTCACAATGTGACAAATTGCCAGAGGACACTTCTGAACCAAATCCAGAAATCCCAGTTATTTGGTTTGAAACTGTGCTGACTGTGGAGTCCTTCAAGACTTTTTTGGAGTTCTCTGCCATGATTCCGGTCAAGAAAGTTCACCCAGAGGTGAGGCAGGTTTTCGTTTCAGATAAAAATGGTCAAAATATGGTGAAAATGTCAGAAAATGGGTTTCTTGGATGACAAAACTGGGCAGGGCTCAGGGAGACTCCCTTCCCACAATGTGTGGTAAGAAATCTGAGGTATGTGGCCTTTGAGGGGGAAGAGCACTTAGCCTCCTGGACTGTGATTGGCTGACGTTTGGCTCTTTTAAAATGATGTGGATAGGCAAACAAATTGGCCTCTCCAATATATTAAAGCTTAGCTTTAGTACTGCTTATTTATTATGATTAGGCTGTCCCGTTTTAGGTTAAACCTATGGTAACTGATAAAACCCCACCGACAGGGAAATAGCCCTCACGAGTGTAAACATATAAACACTGAAAAAACACCTGCACAACCACAAACTAAATGTCATTCAAAGAAAGGAAAATGAGAGTGAAAGAGTTGTTTTTGTTCTTCCTGAAGGGGCCAATACAATGTAACTTTGTTATACAAGCTAGCAGCAAGAAAGACTGGGCTAACATTATTCTGCTTGAGTTTTGTTGCTTGGGGATGTCACTAAAATATTGTTTCTTCCTTTTACTTTTTTCAATTTTGTGGTCTTTGGTCTAAAGATGCAGGGTTTTTGAAGCATTTTTATAGGTTTTGTTTAATTATTTTATGAACTGTATAGAATCAGGAAATATCAAAATCATATTTGATATTTTGGCTGCGTTTGATTCTTTCACTGATAGGTAAAATGACTGGTTTCATAAGAATCCTTCCCAATATGTACCATCACATTTACCCTCAGAGAATGGGTAAAAACCCTTGATACATCAGCCCCCAGTTTCTACTGAGTCAGTATTGATAGTAGGTGAATTGCCAACATCTCAGGCTTTAAACATTCAATGCAAGGTATAGTAACAAGTATATGTGAAAAGAGTGCTATCACCAAGCATTTGGGATAGTGGTGAAAACATGACACCAGACTTTTGAAAAACATGGAAAGCAGTGTCACTTGGAATGCTGCTGCATAAAGGTTCTTTCCAAGTTCAACAAAGATTGGAGTGATATTGTTTGTATTTGCAGTCATTCAGCTACTCGTATGAAAAGGTTGTGTGATGACCTATCAAAATCGATACCTGAGCTGAAGTGCTTCCCTGTAAGAGATCCTTGCCACTTGTTAGATGGTATGCTGAAAGCATCTTTACAATCTTCAGAGTTAATGAAGAATGGTATTGACTTTTTAGTCCATTCTGGTGCACTGTTTTGTTATGCTTGGGAACTAAAATGCAAATATTTCTCATTTTGTGCTTTGTGTGGCATCAAAGAAAGAGTCATCCCAACTGTGTCACTTAGCTGATGGTTCTCAGTCCAAGGGACTGTGAATGCTATATTATCCATGTGGCAACAGTTTACAGAATTTTTGCTGAGTGATGATGCCAAAGGCAAGAAATGTGAGGATCTTTGGTCGCATATTGATAGTGATGTGAAAAAAGTACACTCTACTGCATTCTTAGATTTTTACAGGAAAACATAACTGCTGTAGTGGACATAATAAAAAAACTAGAGTCTGAAAACACCCTTGTCTGGCAAGTGTTCAACATAATTGGGGTAAATGTGAAACGTCTCCTTGAGAGTAGGCTGGGTGACACCTTTAGTGAATTTGGCACTGCAACATGTTCCATGTTAGAGTGCTTGCCACTTGGTAAGCAAAGCAATGTTGAAGAGCAATTCAGGAACTTTTATTTTACAATGTATGAGAAATGGCTTGCAATAATGCATAGAAATGTCCCTTCACCAACCATGGCATTTGAAGTCAATGAAACCTCACTGTGGTACTCTGTACAAGTTCTAGATCCCTTCCGTAAAGGGATTCGTCTCTGTAGTTTCAAAAGTGCTGCTTCATTTTTGACCGCTTCAATAACTGAGGGCATAAGCGCTCAGTTCAATGCAAATGTTGCAGAACCTGCCCAGAGAATCACAATCTTTAAGTGCACCAGTATTGGCATGGAAAGCTTGGTCAGTGGCCAGAGTTAGCAAATTGTGTACTGGCTGTTTTAGCGTTACCCGTCTCAAGTGCCAATGTTGAGAGGGCCTTTTCACATAAAAAAGTTTACATATGACCAAAGACTCACTGAAGGAGTATTGTATGGTGTACTACAATAAGTTTGATTTGCAAAAATGTATTTGGACCTCGTATACACTGTACGTACACTGTCTATATACCATGCACTATCAGTGCAGAAAGCAAGGAACAATAAAAGCAAAATGTTCCATAAACACCGGAAAAACACTGTTTCTGTTGTTTTTAATGGCGTGAAAATGTGTAACCACTGTTTTTTAAGGTCTTGAAATCACTTGAAAACACTGAAAAAACCCCACCAGAATTTACCAAAAATAGAAACTGAAAACAGGAAAGCCTAATTATGATGTAGTGTGACCCCTGCCTCGATGACTGGGATGATTCAAGCATGTGAATCTATAAAAGATCCAATATGGGAGAAATGGAAATTTGCACCCAAATCAAAATTCTAGGAGAGCTCACTTTTCTTCCCCGCAAATATTGCCAGCTAATACTTGGTGGAATTTGTGCTAAGAAAAAACACAATATTCTGAGTTTTGCAACTCGGAATGGGGTAAAACATACAGTATTTCTTTACTCTCTCCATTCTAAGATGCTGAACTTGGAATGTGGGTTAATACTGTCCCTATGGCATTAGTATTATCAGGTACTGTATTACTGTCCCATAAAATTGGCCACTAGTAATGAGGTTTTATCTCTGGTCTAAAAGAATCCCTGTGCTGTGAACAGCACCCAGATTTCAAGAGTATAAAAGGTAGAAATGCACTGTTCAAATGCATGTCATGGAACAGAAGTTGAAATGTCTTACATTTCCTGGTGGTGAATTGTCTGTGTGTTTAGATGAATCTATTTTATTTTATCTTTGCAGCTATGAGATGATGTGCAGATGCTGGCAATCTGAACCCAAAAACCGGCCTAATTTCACGACACTGAAAAGACAGTTGGAGGCAATTTGGGGAAGACTGTCACTTCTGTCAGCCAGCCAGGATGAGTTGTACATCAACATAGGGGAGGGCCTGGATGCGTCTGGAGATGATCCTCCCTTTGCGGACCAGGATGAAGTAAGGGAGAGCGGGGCAGAAGCCTCCGCTAGTTCTGCTATCACTAGTGACTACCGGTACATCATGAACCCAGTGTGCCTTACTGAGGACGATGAAAGGCATTCCAGCACCCATGCAGGTGAAATCAGAAGCCTTTTACTTGACGACGAAGAGGAGGACCTAGTGTTTGAAGAAGATAGTATTGTCATCGATATTTGAGGGAAGTCTAGTTCTAGGTTTTATCATCCCCACTGACAAAATGATTGCCTTCGTCAATGTAAGGAGATGCCTACTGCAGGGCATGCATTCCAGTGGCCAGCCATAATCATTCACTACTCAAAGTCAAGAGAGAAACCTATTCTTTGAAGTGTTGAAGTTAAATGGCACATCCTGGATTATTTACAGACTCAATAAACTGAGAAATTGACTTTTTTACCTTGTGGTGACAGATGGAATATTGCCATGAAAAACATGACGGTGCAAGTGTGCAATCTTTGGCAACACAAACTTTTTTATATAATTCATATGTAAAGACTGCTCTGAACAGAGGCCAGAAGATAGGTTATTGCGTTCTCTGTTTTCTTCCAGGTGTGAATGTTTGTGGCACTTGAGAATAACGGGTGTCTGTGTCATAATCAATTTTACATGTGATCACCTCACATTTTTTTGGGAGGGGCCCTTTTTATGTGAAATAATGCTGAATTCCTGTTCCCGTGTTAGCCGACAGACCGGAATATAGAACATACTCATACACACTAAATGCTCAGAAAGATGCTTGACTCCTGCGGTCGATGCTAGCTATATATGTTTCCCCAGATCTACATATTACTGTCATATCTGACACTACACTGCACATCAGATAATTCATCTCATCACCTAAGAACTACTGTGTGAGGCATCCAGCGCTTTCTTTTGAAGATACATGCTTAAAAAAGTTTTCTTTGGTGGAAGACTGTGCCTGCTCCCTTCTTTAAAGGGGGTTGTACAAGGCCCTTGTGGCATATTTGAGTTCTTCCTGAAACATAGCTCACGTGCCAAGAACAGACATTAACGAGTAACTTTTGCTTTTCAGTACATTGTCCGCTTGCTCCGTACAATGACTAAGCAATGGACTAGTGGTCTTCCTGTCTTACCCTACTCTGAAACAATAATTATAAAAGGAACATGAGTGGCGCGATTGGAAAGATGAACAGAGTTAAAAGATCGCAATACAAGCTAGAAAAATACTGGCTTCATAGTAACTAGATGACATTTCGGATGGAACAATAGGAGAAACCATGTGATGCAGCCGCTATGCCATCAGAATGATGCACATGTCGGAGTGTAGGTGGTTGGTTTATTTTATTATGCTTTTTGTGTCATAGGGATTTTTTTATATACAGAACCGGTCTAGTCAGCCAGCGCCAGTTAATTAATATTTATTTTGGCTGTTCCCGATGATCCAGTGCATGCTATGCATTAACCTGTGACAACAAAAAGAAAGAATAAGAAATGTCAGTGATGATTTGTGAGCATGGCGGTACCCGTCAACGCTTCCTGAAACTGTTTCACTCAGTGTGTGAAAATGTGTTCTCGCTAACGTTTTAGCCATCTGCAAGTCTTCAAATATCTTATGGTGCCCGAGGGTTACTTTTTAGCTAAAATTAAAACGTTTTTTTATACCGCTGTTTGATACAAAAAAAACCTATTCATGGTTCTGATGTACCTGAAGTCCCATTTACAAATGTGGCATACCTAGGCCAGGAAAGTAATGTGAGCATGCATTTTCAATAATTTTAATGATTTAGAGTGGCATACCAGAAGAGCCTTTAATTGGCACTTCATCGAAAGACTACAGGTCACTAAAAGAGGGTGGTATTGTAGAACATTCATAAAATACCAGGGTGTTTTTTGAGGTACACTACTACACAAACTCAATAATTGAGGTGCCTATGTCACCCTAGACTTATGCATTGAGTGCCCCACTCAAACTCTAGGGGGCTCAAAATTTTACAAGCACTTAAATACAATGTTGGAGTAGCAAGGAAGCAGTTAGCAGGAGGGAAAGTGGTCAAAGGATAGGGAGCCATTTCATGCTCTGATGTGCTAACCCAGGTGGGGCATGACTTTAGAGTTATCAATGTTTATCCGCAAATGATTCTGTAAAAGGTCCAATTCTCCTTCAGTATGCGCTAGGTAGGAATGACCAGCGACCCCCCAAAAATTCCTTCCTCAATCGCGTTCCTGAAGAACTGTTCCAAGATGAAGCATTTGCATTAGTAGCCGGCAGGCTAAGAGAAACAATCCTATTTTATCTCATGTACCAAGTGGTGTATTTGAATTCTTAAAAGTGCTCTTCCCAAACCCTCTTCATAGTTGAAATTTGCTATATTTTCCAATACATGAGGCAACACTCAGAAGACAAACCTTAAGTGTTATCGTCCCACAGAAGGTGTACCCTCTGCTTCTTTTCTGGATGGTTTTAAAAAGTGGTGGTCTTGTTCTCGATTTTAAAGTGACGTTTACTGTTTCACCTTGACCACAGGTGAGATTTACCAGCTGCTGGCACTGCCTAGTTGACTACTGAACTTTGCATAATGCTGTTTCATCAAGAAACTAGTCCATCATCTGCTTTTGCCTCTTCCCATGATAACAGATGAATCTTGACTATTCAATGGGTAAGAGGGCTGAGTGCATTTTATCGAAAGTGGTTCAACAAGCATTGGGATCTTAAAGCTGATGATGGCTGAGAGTTTAACTCGCATCAGCTTCTGCCCGGAATTTTTCATTCTGCGTTATATGACTTTTGGTCTGTCTGCTGGGATCTGCACTAGAATGCCACAGTATTCAAGCCACGTTTACGGTCTTAACTGCTCTATGCTGTAAAATAAAATTGAGTTTTGAAATGGAATACTTTTATGTAAATAAAAAACTATATTTTGTATTTTAGAGTCGAAAACAAATAATAAACTGCTCTCTTTTGGGGAAAAAGCTTTTCTCTCCACTTCTGTGTCTTGGTGTCAGACTTTCAAATGAACTACTCCCATTTATAACTTTGACAACCAAGTCCAAGATAAATAGGAAATGCAGTGTTCTTATATCCTTGGTACATTGTATGTGTTGCATCAGTGACGTATTTTGTCAAAGCATGTATACTTAGTAATTTTTATACCCAATTCAAGTGGTGAAATCTATCCTAAATTACTATTCCCTTCACTAATATCAAAGCCCTGCACCTCTAAATAAAATAGGCCCACAGTTAGAAAGTGATCATAGTGAAGGTAGTAAAAGTTCAGCATTCACCAGTTTGGAGAAAATATATTGCTTCAACTTGTTTGGAAATTGCTGCGTGCAACGCAATACCCTATCTGCTATCACTGTACCTTTTTGTAGAAATGAACAAGTTTCTTCCCTTCAGTAATGATCTTTCCGCTCCCACAGATTGATGAAATGAACCCTTCTCAAGCACCATACTTGAACAATATGTCAGCATCACCAGGTGGCGCTGAATGGCATCCAGCATACCGATACAAAGCCACTGGAAGTGAGATTAGTTTGCTATGTAAGGAGCCACAGTGCCAGTGATATCTGTTCTGTTCATTATTGCGCATCTCCATCAAGCCTGAGATGCAGTGGACAGAGTATAACATAAAACACATGAACACAGTAATACATTGCCTGTTAAGAAGAAAGACAAGCAAAAGTGTGGTAAGAAATGTGCAAGAGTGAATCATCTGTCAGAAAGAGCACTATGCAACGTAAGTAGCTTGTTTTTTCTCAACAAAGCTTTCTCCTATAGATCCCTTTCATTGGCTACTCCCAAAGCATCCTTCCAATATGAAGGATGAATATATCGTAGCAGTTAGAACACAAAGGACTGAAGCACCATTGAACATGGCCACTTTTGATGGTTACTAAGCAATAATGTTTTATGATGGAATTAACAGAGGACCAAGTAGCTGCCTCGCAAAACTTCTGAATTGGTACATCGCTCAAAAAAGCTGAAGTTGATGCCATGCCTGTGGTCGCATGACCATGGAGTGGTGCAGGAGGAGGCTTATATGCCAATGGTATTGTTAAAAATATGAGAGTAACAAGGTTATAGTTGAGAATTATTACTCAAAAAATCTTGATTTAAACGAATGCCAAAATGTTTTGGCCCTCACAAAGAGTCCAAAACCGATCTGGGGCCTTCTTCAGGAGTGTAGTCTTATCTCTGCATGAACGACTACACATTCATTCTCTGTGTGTGTGAGACCAATAGCTCTCACCTGAAATTATAAGGGACTACTTCTCAGGGAGTGGACAGGAAAGGCTGGTAGAACAAAGGCCATCCCGAGGTCTACCTTGTTTGATTTGGAGATGCCAGGCAGGGTGTCTCCTATTCATTTCCAGGAGTCTCCTAGACACTCAAACTCCAGTCACAGTGGGAAAGAAAACCCATTTGGATTCTGTCAGGTGGGAGGAAACTCATCTAAATAGGGGAAAGGTAAAGGAGCTGAAGACCGACCTGCTTGGTGGCAGAAGTGGTCTGCCATGTTGAAAAGAGGGCCCCTGAATAACTTTAAAGTAAGGCAAAAAGGAAGTCCTGTAAAAGGAGATGGGGGATGCAAGAAAAAAGTTAGAATTGGGTGGCAGAATTTCTCCAGGCACGGGATAAATCTGGCATCTCAACCACTACCGCCACAGAACATTCCTGGATGTGGGAAGACTCCTCCTGAAGAAAGCTGTGCTGAAAAAAGTCTCCTGACTCCTGCTGGAGGTTAGTTTGGGAATTTTATTGTGTTGTGCACTTTACTTTTAAATTATTGGTACTGTTTGAACTCCTACTCCTTCCTGCACATTTCTCATCTTAAACCACTCCCAAATCATTGTTATGAAAGAAGGAGAGGCTGAGGCAATTAATCACTTATGGAAAATTTCTGAATGACAGCTGTTCCAAACCGTGGCTGATTCTTGACCCCGGTGTGCAAATGGTAATCATCAGTGAATGTCTGAATGGAATACCAAGTGACGCCTTGGTAAATAATCACAACAGGAACATTGTGAAGGAGTCCAGAAGTAGAAGCCAGTCCTCTTATGGTATGAGAACTTAATTCTTCAATAAATTCCTTTTTGTTAGCATTATTCTCCCATCTGGGAATTGAATGGTTGCAACTGAAGAACAAATTACTTACCTTCGGTAATGCATTATCTGGTAGAGACATAGGGCCTCATTACGATGTCAGGCGGAAGGCCATTCAACAGCTCGTCGGTGGCATTGTGCCCGACAACTGAGGCATCGGTCCCACCGCTGTATTATGATACAGGCGGTCCAGCCAATGCCTGTGGGGGGAATCCGCTCCGCCTCCAACATGCTCAAGGAGCCCGTAGGGGCGGAAGGCGGATCTTAATCCCCAAAATGGAGGCGGTGGCTGCTCAGGCACTGCAATGGGGATTACGATGCATGTTTCTAACAGCCTTTAAATGTCGGTTCTTCTGCCATGAAAAGGTGGAAAGGGTCATTTGGGGCCCCTAGCAGGGCCCCTGTCCCCTGTGGCCCTCAGCTATGGGCCCTGGGGGGGGCTCCTGCGGTGCCCCCCTAAACATCCATGCATGCCACACAGTGCATAGATGTTTGAAATGTGTATTTTTCCTATTGCAGCTTGTGCTGCAGCCCGCAGCACAAGCCGCAATCGGAAATATACACTTTCCGACTGCCATGAAGGTGGTCCCATCATAATTTGGGAAGCGGGACCACCGACTCCTTGTCAGGCGGTCCCGTTTCCGACCCAATGCCGGTCGGACGCTCATCCGACTGGCATCTTAATGAGGCCCATAGTCTGTCCGCAGATTCCTTAATTTTTTAATTCTCCCAGGGCGTTAGACTGGATCTGGAAAATTTTCGGCAGTACCTCTGCGCGCCAGGGGACGGCGTTGTACGACTCCGCGATGACGTAGGATCCAGTTGTGACATAAGTGGAGTCATATAAGTCCCCTCCAGCACGCGGGCATCAGTTTCTTTTGTGAAACCTTCCGCGCCAAAACATAGAGCCACTATAGAAAATGGCTGTGGAAACAGTGTGCCAAAAAGATCAATATATCTTTGAAACAATAATTGGTATGTTAATACCTAGACAAGGTCGATAAGAAAAGACCAAATGGTTCTTCGAAGCCCAAGGCTACGTGAAACACTGACCGCTGGTATATAAACCAGTGTTGTATAAGGAAATTCCTCTCACCCTGTAAGTTGTTCGCAGAGCGGGGAGGATGGGCAGGGCGTTAAGGAATCTCCAGCTAGACTATGTTTCTACCAGATAATGCATTACCAAAGGTAAGTAAATTGTTCTAGCCGCATATTCCTTAATTTTTTTTATTAAATTCTATAGCTATATCCCACCTGGGGGAGGGGCTGCGAACCAATCCCACAAACGTTCTCAGAGCGAACCAGCCAGTCAGAATTAACAAGAGACCATACGCATGTAGGATTCAGATGAAAAGGAGCATGAGCTACTTACAACAAGCATTTGCAATGCAATAGGCCTCGTCTTTTCGAAACTTTGACCTATTGGCATTGTAATAACAATGCTTTTCATTTATGTGCATTTTGTACTTTTAGTCGCTGCTTGCAAGTTTTCAAAACACATAAATAAAAAGCATTGTCATTTACAATGCCAACAGCTAAAAATTTCGCAAATGCGAAACGTATTGCATTGCAAATGCTTGTTAGAACTTTTGCCCTGTTTGTGACCGAAGCGTTATCCTGCAGATGTGAGAGGGGACTGTTGGTACCTGGCTTACTCTTCTCCTGAAGTCTTATTGGTCTGTTCTGGATCTTCAAAGGTGGTGTCCTGCAAGGCAGTGTGAGGCCCACAGCGAGCGACAGCAGGCTGTTACTGCTCACTACATTTAGTTAGGACGTAACGATCTGGACATAACTTTGGTGTGCATGGATTGAGTGATGGAAAATGAGGTTATCACAGCGCTGATGTTTGTTTAGATGATTTCAGCCCTCTCAGTGACCAACGTTACAAATGCTTGCTTATACAGAAAAACCACAATGTTCTGGCAGGTTGATAAGCCCCAGAGGAAAGGCCTGATTACAACACTGGTAACCAGTCCGGCCAAATACTTGCGTAGACCGTTCTTATGTATATGTTGCTTCATATTTTGAATAGGCGTTACGTTACATTTTAAAACTTGCAGATGCAAAAAATGAGGATAGTTTGGACCTTGTGTAAAGAGCTGCAGTACAAACAATATCTGACCGGAGCACTAGCATTAAGCTTATACTAGCTGATTTAAAAATGGGTATGGATGGTGTAGTTGCTAAAAGAAAGCTAGTTTCCGCACTGCAAATTAATTAAATAAAGAAGCGTGGCCACCTAAGTGAAAGCGGACCGCGGTGTAAGTTAAATACATAAAGCAGCACGTACGCTAAAGTGAAAGTGGACCGCACTGTAAAATAATTAAAGCAACGCGGCTGCTAAAGTGAAAGCGGACCACGCTGCAAATTATAAAAAAAAAATATGTAACAACAATGTAAAAGCGGGCTGCGGCGCTGCCAATAAAGTAAATAAAGCAGCGCGGCCGCTGAAGCAGACCGCGCAGCAAATTACAAACAAAAAACGTAACAACATGTAAAAGAGGGCTGCGGCGTTGTGTGGGTGGAATAGGGAAAGACCATTAAAGAAAATAGTGCTCACCGACTAGATAACGCAGACCGTGTAACGAGCCAAGTAAAAGGTCCAGTCGTTATGGGTGGTAACAAATGCAGACAAGGAGGGACCAACAAGCCTATGTACGAATCAGAAGCAAGCATTTACGAAGGACAATTACACAAGCCAATTACAAATATGGGCGCAGAGTGAGCGGGGCTTCCAGTGCATACCCTAATACAGCATGCCTCGCAGAGCGAGCAGTGCATGCGTGCTGCCGCTAGGCTCGACCTAAAAATCTCTTGAATGACAAGACACGTTTAAATATAGATGAGCTGTAGCATCCTAAATTATTAAATCACACAAACTTCAGTATAACAGCCACCAGTCGTCCAATGTGAATATAAAAAGCCTAAAGGGAAAACAGTGATGAATAACAAAACGCTAACCCACACTTCATTTAATTACAGAGAAAAGTTCAATGTTACTGGTTGTCAGTAACCTTCATAGTAGTGCAACAGAGATCAACTAAGGTACAAAAAGTGAGCAATATAATTATAACAGTAAAAAGACATAAAGGTTTTATCATCTCATGCGTAGTAAAAGCACAAAACTAACAGAACACTCTAGTGACTGTTCAAAGCGTCTTCATTTCCCGCCCCTTGTTTTCCTGTCACACTGAGCCTAAGTGAACTCAGCCCGGGGGAAAGTTTACCTCCTGGGGCTAGGTTTGCCTCCTAGGAGTAAGGAAGTTGGGCCATTTCCAAGCACAGGAACTTGCTCCCACAACGCAGGACAGCCAGAGCAACCTGCAGGAGAGGCTATACCAATCTACATATTATGACACACGATGGGAAACGGAGGCCGGCCTTGCATAAAACCTTTCCACGGGATAAACAAACAAACCAGGTATACATACATACAGTAGTACCTTTTCGATTTTAAAGGGGGAAAAAACACACACACACAAAACACCCGTAGTATTTAGTGGCCAAAATACGATTATGTACAATCATAAACAAAATACAATGACATCTACGGGTTAGGTTCCGTTTTGTAATAACGCCTACTTTCACTAAGTGGCATCTGGCGAATATTAGAACACTTAGCAACAAGATAAATAAAAATAAAGTCAAACGCATAAATAGTGCAAATGCATAGTTTACAACTGCTATGCAGTTTATGTGAAATCCCAAAGAAATAAGAGGTTAATCTGGAAGATTGCACTTAAATTCTGCCACACCTCCACGATCACTGGTATACTGGCACTAGTGGATTTTTATTTCACTTGAGCCGGATTGGTACTCAGCCAAAATACCTGGTTGATCAGTAAGTGCCTGGCACCGACAGCTTTTCTGTTGTAGCCGTGTTGGACATATTTGTATATGGATTCTAGAAGTAGGTGGTATCTTCTAACAGTTTGAACATTCCTTTCTAACACAATCATGACTGAATCACTTCCGTAAGTGGATTTTATAAGGGGCGGAGGGCGGAAGAAATAAAAATGTTATTGTCTGTGGGTGATTATGGAGAAGTTTGTAGAAGGGAGTCAGTCTGTTTCTATGGTGGGATCTGCCAGAGATGTGCAACCGAAGGGCGTCTTTCACTGTGGGTTTTAATAAAATACCCGGGTATAAATTGTCAGTTATATGTGAAGGGGTCTGATATAGGGTTAGGGGGGTGCGGGTGTGTTTGTAGAGCTTTATCTGAGAGCTGTACTGGTGTGTCATGTGGTTCTATGAAGGGTCTCCGTGAGGCCTAGGAGTGTTCTGCGTTAGTATGTTTTTTCATTGACGACTTTGCTTTGAGGGAGTGATTTTATGTGCTGTCTGGTTTGTTACAAATGCAAAAACAACAATTGATGGACAGAATGCAGAACAATATCATACATTCACCCCAGTACAAAGATCTGGGCCTAAATCCATCGTTTTTCTGCTCACCATGCCATTCTACCTCTGGAGCCGCCAGGTTGTATCTTAAGCTTTATATAAGCTTCTTGTGCGAACAAGGCTTGGTAGGTCACAGACATCAGTGTTTGTATCCTTGTCTAGTAGGTCTGTGGGTTTTACAGCTGTTGTGGGTGTGTCAGTCCCCAGGGGTTTCTTGGGTCAGAAGTACCAGCATGCCAACCCTCCCGAACCACGCGGGAAGTTCCCGAACAAGGACCTTACCTCCTGCCAGTAGATCATAACAAGCCAGTTACAAGTCCGTCCTTCTCCACGGAAAACACGCCAGAGCTGCCCTCGTCGCAATGTAAGTTGCCGTTGTGAGTGCCGATGCGGCTGCGGATGGCGTCGTCCTGCCGGGGGCGCTTTGGGTCTTCTGAACATGAAGACCGCTGGAATGTTGTTCAAAATGGAGTCGCTGCGTTGGTTATAAACGAGACCAACCAACGCACGTCTAATGATACCGATAAACGGTATCACAAAATCAGCATTTTTAGTTTATGTTGAATAAAAGTCCCGTTTAATGTTGCGTTTGAGTTTTTAACTTTTAACCGTGTCCTGGTAGCGCTGCGAAAACACTGCCCAACAGAGTTTGTCGAGCGGCGCCGAAGAAAATGAAGGTGTGGCTCGCCAAACTTTCTTTTTTCAATATTTTATGCGTTTAGTAAGCAGCGTAGCATGTCGCCTGTGCCACGCTGCATGTTATAAGCCTAAAATATTGAAAAAACAGAGTAAAAATGTCCATAAAGCGTGGCGATGCATGCTGTTTCAGGAAAGCACGTCGTGGGTAGAATGGGTCAAAATCATTAAAGAAAATAGTGCTCACAGATGGAGATAAAACAGACCGAGTAACACCACCAGTAAAAGGTCCAGTCCTCATGGGAGGTTACAAAGGAAGACAAGGCGGTACCAAGGAGGGACTAACAAGCCTTTTAATGAATCAGAAGCCAGCATTTACGAAGGAGAAAGACGCAAACCAATGACAAATATGGGTGGAGAGTGGGCGGGGCTTCCAGTGCATACCCTAAAACAACATGCCTCGCAGAGCGAGCAGCGCATGCGCGCTGCCGCTAGGCTCGACCTAAAAACTGTAGTAAAGACCACAGGCAATGTAAATAAAAAAACAACCCTGCAGACACAGAAAAACCAATGCCTCAAAGGAAGCAGGATAATACTGTGTCAGAAGATAACAGACAACAGTAGTATTTAAGCCCTAAAGGGTAAAATAAGCCAATGGACCAGGAGGATCAACAGCAACAGTGAATGCCATGTAACCTACAGTTCCCTACACCAGTAAAAAAGTAATTGAAGGAAACTTGTCCTGAGAAATCCAGAAAAGGGGCTTCCAGACACATCCCTATTAAATCCAAGCTGAATAACCGGGGTCATCGCAAGGTTGGGAAGACCAATCCAAGTACAAGGACTGATGCACATCAAAGTCCATCCTTGGAAAAAAGAACATTATTAGATGAAGTGACCACTTCAAGGGTCATACAACGCATAGAACCCGTAGAGAAGGAAAGATGCAATTATACAGAGATTAATCTGCTATAAATATTGATCAAATATGCCCAAATCTATATAGCCCAGGTTCCATGCACATATATAGATACGTATCCATAATACATATAGATAAACATGTATATATATATATACACATATATACACACTAAGTAGCACATACAGCTATACACAAGCGCACAGTGAAGAGAGAAGAGAGAAGCAAACTGCATCACATAGTAAAATTTACAAAAATATTATGAATATCTTGCCTTATTCCGTATAGAGCAGAGCTATATCGAAGTATGTATAAACACATATGCAATACACCTGTGTATATGCTATATACACACATAGATAAAATGGAACTGAAAAACAGCCCATGATACCAAAATCGAGAGAGAGATCACACCCTCAATAAAGCAACCAGGGTGACTTAATAGAGCTGGCTGTCCAAAAGAATCCTAATGGGCTGTTACTACCATAAACCTAAAAGAAAACAACAGAAAAATGAGCCTTTGCCAACAGCAAACACATACGACCACGCTTGGCCCAGAAGGTCAAGATGAAGAAAAAACCCAACCCCTGCAAATCACCAAAAAGAGGTATCCAGATGGAAAATTTGACTGCAAGGTATACCAGACAGAACTGAAATCTGACTGTAAATCAGACAAGGGCTCATATATATTCACTGAAAAAAACAACGGTTACAGGGACGTTGTAGTTCGGCTCAGATTTCACACACACAAAACCAGAGAAATTCAGCAGTTCTAGGTAGCTGAGCTAACTAACTATCGCCCCTGCAATGCACTGCTTATGACCTCACATATTACATCACTCATGACATGGTCAATGACATCACTGTGGCATCTCAAATGACATCACTGATGACATCAGGTGACTGAGTGTCTCTAAAAAGTTTGAGTATTAAATATATATACACCAAGGTGTATTGATGATTCAGTGAGTGTATGAGTGCCGGTATGGATGATTTAGTGTGACTGACTGTATAAGTGAGTGATTATACGTGTCTCAAAGAATGTATGGGTGAGTGACTAATTTGTGTGAATGTCTGTATCAGTCTGTCAGTTGGTGTGTAAGTGGCTGTATGGGTTGGTGAGTAGGTACCTGAGTGGGCGTATGGATTATTGATTGGTCATGTGAGTACCTGTATGGATATATGAGTGTCTGTGTGGGTAGGTGAGGGTGTGTGTGACTGCCTGCATGGATGAGTCAGTGGCTGAATGGGTTTGTGAGTGCGTCTGTGAGGGGCTGTATGGGTGAGTGAGTATGCTTATGGCTGTATCGGTGAGTGAATGGATGTGTCAGTGGTATATGGGTGAGTAACTGCATATGTAAAAGGCAGTGTAGGTGAGTGTTGGTGTATATAAGTGACTGTATGTGTGAGAGTGGCTGTATGGGCGAGTGTGTGCTTGTGTCAGTGTCTGTATAGGTGAGTGAGTATGTGTTAGTATCTGTATTAATAAGTGAGTTTGTGTGTGTATAACTGTATAGGTAAGTGGATGTGTGATTGACTATGGGTGAATGACTAGGTGTGTGAGTAGCTCTATGGGCGACTGAGAGTGTGTGAGTGGTTGTGTGGCTTTATGAGTAGATACATCAGTGGCTTTATTATTGAGTGAGTTGGTGTACGAGTGGATGTGTGTGTAGAGCTATGAATCAGTGATTGGGCATGTAAGTACTGGTATGGGTGTGTCAATGGTTTCGAGAAGGGTAGTGTGGAAGTTGGAGTGGGTGTATGAAAGGTTACATGGGGGAGTGAGTGGGTGCATCAGAGATTCTGTGGATGATGTCATCAGTGATGTCATTTGAGATGTCATCAGTGATGTCACTGACTATGTCATGAGTGATGTAATATGTGAGGTCATAAGCAGTGCATTGCGGGGCGCGAGTTATAGTTAGCTCAGCTAACTATAACTGCTGAATTTCTCTAGTTACGTATGAGTGAAATGTCAGCCTAACTATAACGTATCTGTAACCTCTTGTTTTTTCAGTGAATTTCTAAGGTTTTTTTAAAATTATATTTCCTAACTATAACGTCCCTGAAACCTTTGTTTTTTCCAGTGAATTTCTAAGGTTTTTTAAATGCTAATTCCTAACTATAACATCCCTGTAACCTTCCTCATGATTGTGCACTGTGGTGGCAGTGACCTAGGCACATTGACTGGGGTAGGGTGGAAATCCTAATAAAAGAAACCTTTGCAGAACTGATGTTGCTTTTCCCCTCACACTGTCTTGGTGTACTCTAATATATGCCAAAGACAGAAATGGAAGTGTTCAAATCAATTCTGTCTACAGATGGACAAAGCCAGGAAACATGTTAATAAAACTGTTTCTGCATTCCTCGGAGACCATCGCATGGGCTGTATCTATAACAACAATCTGCGTTTCGACATGCATGGAATTTATAGAAATTATGGAGTACACTTTACAGATGAAGGCAAAAGGGTGTTTCTAAGTAACCTGAAACTCTGCATCCAGTCTTATGTGTAGCAGCCATATACACACAACCAACACAAAGGCTCTTGTCAGAGCCACCCTAGTACCCAACATATTGTGAAGTTTTTTTCTAAAGGTTTTTTTTCTTTAGTTTTTGTTGATCTTCGCGACAACGTCGCGAACGCCGAGGACACGTGATGAAAATGGAAAACAAAAGCATACATTCAATGACCACCAACACATCCAAAAATATGTGAAAAAATCCATTCTGAACATTGCACTACACATATTACTATATACATACTTCTTTCAAAGCATGTTTAAACTCACATTTTTGTGCTAAGTTTCACTAAAAACCATCTTTCAGTCCTATTTTGTGTTTTTACGGTTACTTGGGGCATCGCGATGACGTCGTTAACCGTGACAATCGCGCCTTTTCCATAAAGTCTAAAACGCATATATCCACACATACTACAGTATTTTACACACTAGGGGTTTCTTACAGTATTCTCTAAACTCATGTTTTTCTAGAGAGTTTCTATAAAAACCATCTCTAAAACCTAATTTATATTTTAGCGGTGAATCCGGAGATTGCAATGACGTCGGTAATCGCGATCCCCCCGGACACGTCATGAAAACGGAAAACAAACGCAGGAATTCAATAGCCACCACCACATTAATAAATTATAACTAAATAATTAATTATAACCATCACAGTAGATAACTCACTATCTAAATAACTCTATAAAAACATTTATCAGAATCTCAATATCTCTATAACAATGCCAATTAATGATTCACTGATATATTTTTTCATATTTCCACCAGTATTCTAGACGACGTCGATAGTCGTGATATCTCCGCGATGGTAGACAGGGGGCCGCACTGGTGGTGCCGTCGCGAATATCACGCACCATTAAAAAAATCCATTTGGACACATAACTTGTGTCACTAACACCCACATTTCTCAACCATGGGGTCAGAGTATCTCCACCCTGACCCCTTAAGTGGGCTTTCACACAAATTTTCAGCCCTGGGAACCGTTCCCGATAGATCAAATGGCGGCCGCAACTTTCTGTTCAGGTTGCATCCAGCCAATCAGAGCAGTCCCTTCGGCGCGTGCATTCGCAATTCATCGCTAAACCTCCACAAAATATCCGCGGCCAGAAATATCACTATAATTTTAAACTTAAATGTCTCAACAACTACTGAACGGATTTACACCTAATAAGCAAAAGGCACTTCCTTGAACTGACATCTACCTCCCAGCCAATTTGGTGTAAGTCTGTTCAGCGGTTCGGGCTGTAGGTGTGGCTAAAGGTTCCTATGGGAATTAACATTACAAATGCAACCTTATTTCGTGCCCCAAATTCTCGGTCCCCACTGCACGGATCACCCCCAAACTTTCCACGACAACCAGAGCCTACACTTTATGGGGGAAATTTCATGAAGATTGGTCAAACGACGTTTAAGTTACAGGCAAGTAAAAAAAAAACAATCCTACGAAAACTAGGTCCTAACTATAAATACCTACTGGCAACCGCCAGTAGATTATTATATATATATATATATATATATATATATATATATATATATATATATATATATATATATATATATATATTTCCATAAGAGCACGAGAAGTAACATACTGTCAGCGCAAAAAATTGAACCTTCAAAGGGCAACTGCTGATTAGAGGACGAAAATGTCCCCAGGATCAGAGGACATCCAGCCTCCAGACAGGATAAGTGTAACTACACCCATGATCCTAGCATATCAAAGTGTATAATAAGGAGAAACACAGAATGTTCTTAAGGAAGAGAAAGACCAAAAAAGTGAACATTCTCTTAAGAAAAGAAAGAAATCCCCAAAAATGCAGGACATGGGCTTTCTGGTTAACCCGTGTAGGTTAAGAAATCATGACACTGCATCAGAACCTTACAAGCAGTGTTCACAGAACCACATGTTCTAATAACATAAGTAGGGAACCATATAATCTCCCAAAACATGGAGGTAACCATTAGTAATATAAGTATTCTGAAGAATACAAAATAAAGACCTTGAACCTGCCATATATAACAACTCCAAGACAGAGGTGTACATATCAAGGGAACAATATCCAATGTACAGTCAAGGAATGCACAGCATGGTAAAGCTGGTATAACCCCCATCTTAGGGTAGCAGATGCACCACCTGAATCCCATGAAAAGTGCACCCTGCCGAAAACTAGGTCAGGTCACAAAACATGGACTGCCGGGAAGAACTCAAAACTCCACTGAAGTGGAAATTCAGAGTAGTCAAAAAGAATAAGCATACTCTCTATATAAAAGCTCTCACAAAGGGCATAACAAGATGTCCCTTATAAGAGGTACTGAAAGTCAAAAGTAATGCATACCAGCATACCGAACTGCCTCCAAAGGAGCATGTGCCACATGTAAACTTCCTAATTGGAAGAAATGTCACAAGCAAATGACCTCTTGAGCCTGAAGCTCATCATCAGAGGAAGAAAGGGAAGGGAAAAACCCATGTCTTAGGCATCCCTGCATAACCTGTCAGAGACAATATTGAAAAAATAATATCTGCTAACCGCAGGTGATACCAACAAGCAGAACATATCCAAATATGGCACTGCCATAACATGACCAGCCGTGTAAGAAACAAAGGATTAATATCCTCCCATAAAACTCTAGTATAGGGACAAATTAAAGAAGCATATAAACGGAAAAAGAGTAATTAGGATTCTGTGTCAACTCGTCTATCACGGAAATGCCGTAAAGCCAAGTCAGCCTGGGCACCAAAAAGATGAGTGCAATCAAAGGGCATATCGACCAAAGCAGCTTGGACAGCCTCTGAAAAACTGTAGGTACGTAACCAGGCACTGCACCATAGTGCCACTGAGGATGCCATGGTCTGACCTACTGAATCAGTAGTATCCATGCCACATCTAATGATCAGTTTAGCTGCCTGTTGGCCATCCCAAATCAACTGTTCAAGATTAGATCAGATGTCATCTGGAAGTGATTGCAACATAGTCTGCAAGGAATCCCACAAAGCATGAGTAAAACGCCCAAGAATACAAGACGTGTTAGTGGACTTCAAAACAGAACTAGTTGAGGAAAAAATATGTTTGCCACACGAATCTGGTCTCCTAGAATCTCTATCCGATAGAACATTAGGCAGAGACTCTAGCTGTGAGGCTGAAGCAGCCGGAACTATCAAACTACGAGAGGTAGGATGCTTGAGGAGACAAGCTGGATCTCCAGGAGCAGGCAGGTGCCTGCGAGATATAGCACGATCCACCGAGACCCCCGTATCAGGCTTAGCCCAAGTGCCCAAGACAGAGAATCCCCGTTTGCTTTGACACACTTGTTATTGCAGTTCCAAGTTCTCATTGGCCTATATGTATCTTCATCAGACTCGTAGTCATGCACAAACTGCACGGATACTGTGCCCCATATACCCAACTCCAAAAAGAGAAACACCACACATTCCTATACCTCTGAGTCCAGTGGCATCCCACCAGTGTTCTTCATTCCTTGCAGATGATCCTGGATTTTCTCATCTCTGTTCTCTTCATGTCTTCCATTTCCCTGTTTTGCTTTCTCTTTTAATCTATATATTTTGCCTTCACCACTCACTCCTCTGCGTTCACCCGATCTCACTCTCCAACCACCCTTCTCTTTGTTTTCCCCTTAAATGCCTAATTCTCCTCTTGTATGTCTTAACATTAGACTCTCTCATTCTGTTTCCCCTTTCACTGTCTTGTCTTTTACACTCCACTTTCTAGCTAATCAGTTTAGTCTATCATTCCATTCTAATCTCTTCTTTCATTTTCCTCTGTATCCCTCTTTTTCCATGCTTCTTGTTCCCATTATTTCTTTTTTCCTGTTTTATACTCGCTTTTCCTGCCTTTATCTCTATGACTCTACCACCCCTCCTCTCTCTCCTGTCTCCATTTATCTCCCAGTTACCGAAAATGACACTTAAATGAATTTGCAGGTTTTCTGTATAGCACACAACCTATTGGACTTCATTGTACTGGAAAGATTCTTCTTTTAAATCCCACCCTTAATTTCCAAAGCAGATATTGTTAGCAGGTTTCGGGGTGGTGTGCCAATGAGAGGAAGATCCATATTAAGTGAACAGTTTAATATAAGGCTTAGGTTGTAGATTTAGCAATTTAAGAGCTAAAGGGGACAGTGTGGGGAAGATGGACACAATCATGGCCATATCGAGACTGGAGCTTTGTATTGCTTCAGTGTAAATTAATGGATTTTCCTGCATAGGGCACAAATTAACTAAGCCCTATAGACACAGGGCCTGATTCCAAACTGCATTTTATAGTACGTAAAGTAGTACTACAGTCAGTGCTGGAACCATAAATTAGGGGTGGAAATGGGATGGGGTAATGAGTGGGAGAGCTTGAAAAGCAGAGTCTGACAGTCAACATACATTTAGCCTAAAACAAATCTGCTGCAAAGAAATTGGCAACAAGGACATGTGACAGCCAATGTATTGTAGGTTACTTAACTGGCCACCAAGAGGCTGCATTTTAAAATATCTTACAGGGTTAAGACATCTGCTCCCGAGATCTTTGTGGGTCCAGCAACTTCGAGGGGATTATAATAGCGGGAATATACAATTCTGAGAGAGTTCTGTGTTTTGTCTAATCACAGTTATGACTCATAAAGTAGCATACAGGGTTAATGTGCCTGCTGCAAAGCATATTGAGCAACATGCAGATCACAGACTTGTAGTTTATGTAGATACGTAAGTGGGCTACTGCTTTTGATACTGAGATCATTTGTTTGCTAACAGTTCATATAAATATCTGCTGCAAAGAAATTGGCAAAAAGTACAAATGTCACAACAAATATGTTGGAGCTTACTTAATTGGACACAAAGAGTTTTCATTTTAAAATATCTTACATTGTTAAGACACCTGCCTCAGAGATCTTTGTATGCCCAGCAATTTTGAAGAGATTATAATAGTGGAATTAAAACTCTGGTGGTTAATGCAGTTCTGGGAGAGTTTTGTGCACTCAAAGTTTTAACTCATAAAGTAGCTTAGACAGTTAATGTATCTGCTGCAAAGCACATCATGTAACATGCAGATCACAAATGTTATTTTATGTAGATCGGTAAGTGGGCTACTGCTTTTGACACCGAGATCATTTTGTTACTTTCTGTTCATAAGTTGCAATCCGTATGTAGCACAGTGATCCATTTACTGGCATCAAGAAGCTGCATGCAAACTATAAATTATGGGTTTAGATCATTACAGTTTTTTTCTCATCGGTTGTTATTCTAAGATTGTAAAGAAGGGCTTCTCTGGGAATTAATAAAGTCTTGTTAGTTCAGACAACCCTAATCACTGTGTTAAGTTTTATCCTGACTTTGTTTCTCCCGACCTTTCACTCCTAACATACAATATCTACAATTATGGACATTATGTGATTCCTACACCTTATAACCCTAATTGTCTTAAGTAACATTTCCTGTACATTTATTTACACACTTGTATGATTTAATGTGTCTCTGCGTATGATATAAAGTGCTCCATACCCTACACTGAGATGAGTAGCGCTATACAAGAACTAGATAAAAAAAATACATAAGTAGATGCCACTTAAATCAGTATTGGTGAATTACTCGTACACAGATAAATCTTGCATTCTTACAATGCAAGCACATCTCTTACATGGGGGGGTTGAACAAAGTCAAAAACCTGCCTCCAATTCATAGTTTCTCTTAAGTAAGCTGTGCGCCTTTGTTTCCTTTTACTGCATTGGCGTCTAGGTATTAGGCTCCTGATAGCTCCCAGCCAGGATGATAAATGAACAAAAGGAGAGCTGATGGCCCTTTAAATCTGGTCTTTGGGCGTGGCCAAGATGGCGGACGGCTGAGATGTGTTTTCGTTTCTCTCCGCTTCCCGCCACTGGGCCGGGCCGTTTAGTGTAGCTCTACATGGGGGCTCGTCCCATGAGAGGTTGGTCGGAGCAGCCTGGGTGGAGGAGAAGTTGTGGGCAGTGCAGAGCGTTCAAGTGTGGCTCCCCTGTCTGACACGCAGAGCTGTCTGGTGACCGGAGCAGCGGGCCTGAGCGCCTGACCTACTGCGAGTGGGCGACGGGCCGTGAGCAGCGGCTAACTGGGTCAAAGCCCGCCTCAGCGCTCGTCCCTGCGGGCGGCTGGCGGTGAAGTGGGGCTTCTTTGGAGGCCGGGCTACAGCGACCTACGCAGGCTGGCTGAGGAGCTGCCGCTCGGGGTGACGGTCTGCCCCGGGCCACGCTGGTGGTGGACCGCGGAGGTGAGCCTGTGGCTGGAGCGGCTTGGGTGGAAGCCGCGCGCCGGCCCTGAGGATCCCCTGTGGCTGGGACCATTGAGAAAGGAAGGAGCCCCCTGGGAAACCGAGCAGATTGCCCCGGAAGGAGGAGGAGGTCGATGCCGCTGGGTCGCCTGTTGGCAGCCTCCCTGCCTGGAGTGCAGGGTTGTGGTGTGGCCTGGGCCTCGGGCCCTGTGCGCGGGCCCTCCACGGAGGAGCGGCTGCCCGCGGAGGCCCGGCACCCTTCCCGCCTCATTCCCGCAGGGGGTGTGCCTGGCGGATCTCAGGGGCCTCTGCAGAAGCAGGACCGCAGCGACTTCAAAAGACCGGGCGAAGGAGGACCGCCTCGGATGGCGACCTGCACCTGGGCCCTGAAGACGAGGTCTCAAGTGGGAAAGCACGCAGTGGTCGCGATCAGAGCGAAGGCCTGTGCAGTGGTCGGCCCGGTTGAGTTCCCGTAGAGAGAACCTTGCGGATGCAGCGCCCTGGGCTCTCTGAGTGACTCAGAGCCGGTAAGATGCACAGAGGCCTTCCCCGGCGCCTTTGATGTACTGCCTTGCCCGCACCGGGGGAACTGGAGATTCATTGCTTGTAGGGGACGTGGTCACTTCTCTATCTAAGTTAGTACGACGTACATTTGGCCTGTATTTGTGACTGCATTCCTGGAGATACACCCTGCTGCATGCCTGGACCCCGGGGCCCACCCAGGACCTATCGGCAGGATGGGGGGCGACGCGAGGGGGGGCCCTCTTGGCTGCTGCACGGCTCAAGTGCTCCCTACACCGCGCACAAAGGCTACTACACAAGGTGAGCGTTTTTGATCTAGTAGGAACTACCCCCCGCTGCTCGCCTGACCCCGAACTTCTGCGACTGCGCTACAGTGTGCCTGTAAGTCCTTGAGGACCCTATTCGGGGGCTGCAGGCGTGCATCCAGCGAGCATTGCCTGTGTGGGTGCTTGGGTGACTAGGGCGAGTAAGGACTTGGTACAGCGGCAGCTCTGGACTGCATATCTTACGTGGTGCATCCTAGAAGTGTTGATCACCCGGCCAGGTGATCTCTGGAGTATAGCTACTAGAGGACACTCAGACAGCAAGGCGCCCGCCGAGATTCGCGGTGGTCCCCTGTGCTGACCTTGCGGCCTGGCTCCTGGCTTTTCCTTCGCCCCCAAAATGGATACAGCAAGAGGGAAAAAGGATTGCAATCTCAAGTGCATGTTACTGAAGCCCACAGGAGAATCCGGGGGGACATGCTTGCGCGGGCGCCGGAGGGGCTTTACAATGCTGCGGCCATGGTTGAGCCGATCACCCGCCCTTACCTGGAGTCTTTGTTCGCTTCCCTGCAGGAGGACCTTCACTCTTTCAGGAAGGAAGTCACACAAGAGTTAAAGGACACACTGCGGGATCTAGACGGGCTGGGCGAGAGGGTCTCCGCGCTTGAAGACCATGAAACAAGTAGAGAGGAGGAGCTAGAACAACTCCAACAGGAGATCCTGCGCCTTAGGGATCAGAACTTGGACCTCCAAGCCCACACAGAGGATTTGGAGAACAGGTCCCTCTGGAACAACATTCGGATCCGTGGGGTTCCCTCCGGAGCCGAGGTATCGGACATCACCACCTATGTGCATGACCTATTCCGAACCATCCTGGAAGCGGGCCCCGAGTTAGCTATCCAATTTGATAGAACACACAGAGTGGGACCCAAGCTTTCGCCTAAAGCCCCGCCACCAGACATTCTTACTTGTGTCCACGACTACCCCTTAAAGGAGCGTATTCTCCAGAAGGCCAGAGACAAACACCCTCTGCACTATCAAGGCTGTCACCTGGTCCTCTATCAGGACCTTGCAGCGTCTACCCTTCAGAAATGGAAAGACTTCCGCCCCATCACCTCACACCTTCGGGCAGCGGGGGTGCGCTACTACTGGGGGTACCCCTTCTGCATTATCTTTTGTCATGAAGGAAAACTGCACCAAACTAGGTCCCTGGAAGAAGCACACCGCATATTGGACTTGGGGGTCGACTCTCCTGCAGCTACTCTGAATGGCGGAGAAGAAACAGACAGATCGACTAACCGAGTGCATGGGGGCCCCAGCGCCCCTCCGGGTGGCTCTCGACCGGATCCTGGCACTCTAGCCAGAGAGAAATAGGCAGTCATAGATACATTTTCTGGAACCTCTTCAAGACCAGCATCACCTTGACAGGGGGGGGCCTCTCCTCCGGGTATCCTGTTCCTGCTCATCTGCTTGTAGCTCTTTCCTTTTCTCGCCAGTTTTGCCTTGACGCGACGCAGAGGCGGTGGATGGCTGGGCCCGGGTGGGGAGTGGGGGCCACACCCACGACCCCACCAGTGATGAAAAGGACACACCAGAAATGGACCCCACCTTTTTTTTGCTCCAGTTCTAATTTTGTTGTTATTGTTTGTTGGGATTTTGGTTTGTTTTGAATTTTCTTGGTTGAAAGAACCTGGGAATTATTATTGCGAGCCCTTGACCTCCTCACTTCCCAACGCAGTCAGCTCTGTCTACACCACACGCACTACCCTTTGCCCTCACACAAGTAGCCTGTGTATAGCACCTTTCACTAGTGCCCAATGTCAGACCGACTGAGAATTCTCACTTTAAACGTCAAGGGCCTCAATCACCCCCTGAAGAGGAGCTCTATTCTGTCTTACTTGGAACACTCTGGGGCCCACGTATGCCTATTACAAGAGACCCACCGTCTTCCCTGAACACAGGCTCTGCTCCAAACACTTTCCACGCCAACTCTTCTCTTCCCTTCTGAACAAATCAGTGGGGGTGACCATTTTAGTCTCCCGACACTTCAAAGGCAGGGTAATAGCCAAAGAGGCTGAACTACGGGGGAGGCTTTTGGCGTACTCATTACAAGTACGCACCGAAACAATCACAGCCTCTAAATATTCGCCCAACGAAGGACAGGAGGCATTCTTAAATCAAGCAGTGACAGAGATCATGGGAACCTCTGACCGCCTAGTCTTAGTGGGGGGCGACCTAAACCTTGTCCTTGACAATGTCATGGACTGATCTGCACAACGACAGGGGCAGACGGGCGCTCTTTCTAAAGAGGGCTTGGCCTGGCTCAACAATAGGGGCCTTGTCGATATTTGGAGGAACACACATCTGCAGGATCGAGATTATACATACTATTCATATGGTAGGAAAACATATGCCAGGCTGGACTATTTCCTGGGGACCCGTGACCTGGTCTCTCGGGCACAGGAGGTCATCATTAAACCCAGATCCCTGTCTGATTACTCGGCTGTTGTGGTCAGTATAGACATTCCCAAACATCGCCCAATCCCCAAAACATGCGAGACAGTCTCTTGCAACGCCCCGGGAACGTAGATCAAATTACCAGAACGATTAAAGATTATCTTGCTATCTATGACACCCAGGAAACAGCAGTTTCCATTCTGTGGGATGCACTGAAGGCTGTGGTCAGGGGCAAGATGATTGCCATATCGTCGGCCGAAAATAAAGAACGCAGGGATAAAAGGGACCATATTTACAAACAAGTTGAGGAACTTGAGCGTATTCATAAAAGTACAGGAGCTCCCCAGGTGTGGAGCCAGTTAGAGGCCGCCAGTTCCCAACTAGTTGGAATTGATACAGATAGGGTAGAATATGAATGAATGAATTAATTAATGAATGAATAATAATATTTATAGAGCGCAACGTTCACTCCGGGGAGCATCTTGGCGCTGTCGGAAAGACTGGGCAGGGGCAGTGGTGAGGAATTAGAAAGACCAACTGGTGGGAGGGTCAGATAAGTGATAGCACTAACTGGTCTGTGGCCGCAAAGATCCAGGTTTTTAGGAGTTTCTTGAACAGAGCTTCAGACTGAGCCAGTCTCAGGTGGGTAGGCAAGGCATTCCATGCTTTTGTTCCCAGGACTGCCATTGACTTTCCTCCTCTAGATGAGAGGTGGAAGGCAGGAGGTGCCAGGAGATTTTCCGAGGATGATCGCAGAGGCCTACGGGTAATACATGGTTTGATTCCGGTTTTTAGGTACGTGGGTCCTGAGTCATTGATGGTTCTGAAAATTATTACTAGTATTTTGAAGAGAATACTTTTATGTATGGGCAGCCAGTGGAGGGTTTTGAGTGCTGTTGCGGCCGAGGACCTCCTAGGTAGTCTTAATACCAGCCGGGCTGCCGCGTTCTGGACTGTCTGTAGTCTTTTCAGTACTACTTTATTAGCTCCTGCATACAGGCTGTTGCAGTAATCCAGGCGAGATAGAATTAGGGCTACTGCCACTGATTTTCTGGCTGTCAGAGGAAGCAAGTCAAAAAACTTTTTTAGTGTTTTTATCATGTGGAAGCACATGCCCGCTACTGAGAGCGCTTGCTGGTGGAAGGAAAGTGTATGATCGAATCTTATCCCTAGGTTTCTCACAGAGTCTATTGTGTTAGGGGGTGGTGCTGTGTCGGTCGGCCACCATTGTTTGGGCATGAAGATGTTGGATTTTCCAAGCAGCATAATCGCTGTTTTTTGGCTGTTGCATTTGAGGTGGTTGGCTTTCATCCAGGCCATAACTGCTGAGAGGCAGTTCTGGAATTTTTCTTCAGCTGTTGTGGAATTTTTGTCAAGAGCGAGAATTAGCTGAGTGTCGTCTGCGTATGAGATGGCCTCGACGTCAAAGGATGCAATCAGATTGAGCATTGGTCTCATATAAAGATTAAAAAGTGTTGGGCTCAGGGCAGAGCCCTGGGGGACTCCAGAGAGCAGTTGTTTTTCAGTTGATTTAAAGTTGCCTAAGGTTACTATTTGTCTCCTGTTGTCCAGGAAGGAGATTAGCTAAGCCAAGGCTTTGTGAGAGATGCCACATTCACGGAGTCTGTCTGCCAGGATGTCATGAGAGACAGTGTTGAACGCAGCCGATAGGTCCAACAGAATCAGTACTGCATTTTTACCTTGGTCTAAGGCAAATTTTAAGGTTTCTGTTGTATGGAGCAGCACTGATTCTGTTGAGTGTCCAGGCCTGAAACCAGATTGCTTGGGGTGCAGAATGTTAGCTTCTTGTAGATAAGTGTTAAGTTGCATATTGACTAGCTTCTCAGTAATTTTACTCAGACTTGGTAACAGCGAAATAGGTCTGAAGTTGGAGAGAGTCGTCGGATCTGGCAATTTTTTTTTTGGAGGGGTTTGACCGAAGCTATTTTCCAGTTATCTGGTACTTTTGCTTGTTTAAGAGAGGAGTTAATTATACTGCTGATAATGGGGTTTATGATGTCCGTGAGAGCATGTAGAATTTTTGGAGGGCAAGGATCGAGGGGGGATCCTTATTTACATGCTAGAATGGCTTGTCGGGACTGTTCCAAGCTAATCTCCTTGAAACAGTTAAGCCTATTTCCATTTTCTAGGGCCCTTTTTTCTGTGGGCGGGGCCTTGGTGGTCTTAAATTCCTTTTTTATGTCTTTTATTTTATTGTCAAAATATTCCGCTATCTGGTCGCATAGGAATTGTGACGGCGGGATTTCGCGTTCTAATACTTTAGGGTCTGTGAAGGATTTTACGATGTTAAAGATCATTTTCTGGTCGGACTCTGCTTGGTTGATAAGGTGGAGTAGTATTCTCTCTTTCCTATTCTAATTTGTTGGTGGTATTTTTTTAGGGCTGCTTTAAAGGTGGTGAGCTCTTCTTGTTTATAGTTTTTTCTCCATGTGCGTTCGGTTTTTTTGCACTGGTTTTGTAGGTCTTTAAGCATAGGGGTGAACCATGGGGCAGAGTTT
Source organism: Calotriton arnoldi (assembly GCA_963921515.1). NCBI lineage: Eukaryota > Metazoa > Chordata > Amphibia > Caudata > Salamandridae > Calotriton > Calotriton arnoldi. The sequence goes on from CAWUFW010001270.1 coordinate 2,962,037, forward strand.
TTGTTAGGGTGTCTTTTATTGTGTGGGGCGAGAGGAGCCAGGGTAATGGCTACGGAGGTCATCCAGTCATTAAACATGTCAGAGTCTATTGATGGGTCCCCTGTTAGGATAGGTTTATCTGATTCTGCTGTTACATACAGGTTAGGGTTGGTTAGCATTTTTCTCCAATTTCGTCCTGTTTTAGGGTCAGGTTGACTGGAGTTTTTCCTGGGATGTTTAATGGGGCAGTCAATCCTAAACGGGATCAGCATGTGATCTGACCACGTTATCGTGATCTGGGGGTCCACTTTAAGATGCAGCGCTCAGCCTAAAGCACCAATTTTACGTTGGGGGAGACAGGGCAGGCCGCCTCCTCGCCAATAGGCTGAGGATTCGGCGGCAAGAGCAGCGCGTCCAGGAGGTCCTAGACGCTGAGAACCGTGCGCAGACCGAAGACTCCCACATGGCTGAGGCGTTTAGAGATTACTATCAAACGCTCTACACTGCGCAGGGGCTATTTTGTCGTACCTCCAGGCAGCCCAAACATCTATCCTCACCTCGAAACAAAGGGATGACCTGGTCTGCCCGATCAAAATAGAGGAGGTCATTGCATGTATAGCCCAACTAAATATCTCCCAGCCAGCTTCTATAAAACCTTTTGTCCGATTCTAGCGCCCCTCCTCACCCGACTCTTCAACGCCCTCGGGACCTCGCCGACCTTGCCCCCTTTGATGAAAATGGCCTCCATTGCAGTGATCCCGAAACCAGAGAAAGACAAAACCCAATGCTCTTCGTACAGGCCGATCTCCATTTTAAATATAGATTTTAAAATATTCTCAGGTATCCTAGCGGCCCGTCTCAATCCCTTACTGCCAGGTCTCATTGACCCGGACCAAGCAGGGTTTATTCCACAACACCAATATGGGGACAATACCCGCAGGGTCCTCCAACTTATCGATAAAGCCCAGAGACATGGTCAGGAACGTATGATCTAATCGGTCGACGCCGAAAAAAAGGGTCCGACAGAGTTCATTGGCCCTATTTCATGACTACTTTAGAACATTTTGGTATGGGGGACAGATTTAGGAGGTGGATCACTAGCATTTACGACTGCCCTACCGCAGTCATCCGGATTAATGGCCATTCTTCCTCCCCATTCACAATTAATAGAGGCACCAGACAGGGATGCCCGTTGTCACCGTCACTCTTTGCCCTATATATGGAGCCTATGGCCCACAGAGTCCGATCACACCCTACAATTAAGGGCATCAAGTTCGGTGGTGACTCCCACACGATTAGCTTGTACGCCGATGACATTCTGGCGATGCTCGAGGACCCGGTCTCATCCTTGCCGCCTTCCTCGATGAACTCGCAGCCATTGGCCAAGTCGCAGGGTTTAAAATAAATATCCATAAGTCGCAAGCTTTTTTTTTTTGACATATTTTTATTGGCATTTTTAGTTTACAAAGACAGATTGTGTTAGGATACATTTGGTTTGACTGCATTTCTTGCATTTTACATCATTGTACATTGCTATCCACACATTAAATGGACATGTATCCTGTCATTATTAAGGTCTTACGTTAAATGATTCCTATATAGAACTGGGATGCGAAACTGGGAGAACGTTCATGGGATTCAGGGTACAGATATCAGATGGGGTGTCAGGGCGATATGCGTCTCGCTGGTTGGTATGTCTGTGTGCTGCTGGGAGGAGGGGGAAAGGTGGTTGGTCCTGCTCTGATGTCTTGCCTTCGAGTTTCGTGCGATGCGTGGTGACAATAACGAGCAACATTACGTGTTTGCTGCAGGAGGAGATCTGGTGTGTGTGCTTGCGGTCGGGGCTTGTGACTGTGAGTCCACCGGGGTGTGTGGGGAACCATCTGGGTCGTAGTGGGTCGGTGGCTGTTTGAATTGGTGCAGTAATAGGGTCCACTCCATAGAGATGGGGTGTTTACGTATCCCCTTCACCTCTTCCTCCCGTAGTGTTTCCTCCTCTGCCGTTGCCCATTTGTGTACTGCTCCCACCCATGCCGCGATCAGAGGGCCCGTGGGGGATCGCCAGTGCATGGCTATACTCCTTTTAGCCAACAAAATTGCCAGTGAGACAAATCGGGTTGGCACTTTGTGTTGCTTCCGTTTCCGGAAAATACCTAATGCACAGGCTTCCCAGGTGTTCAAATGTGTAAGCCCTGTGAGATCTCCGAGTGTCTTGTGAACATTGTGCCAATATGGCTGTAGTGTGGGGCAGCTCCAGAACATGTGGTGAAAATCTGCTTCCTGTGATCGGCATCTGGGACAAAGGAACTGGGTGTCTGGGTAAAATCTTTGGAGGCGTGCTGGCGTTTGATACGCCCTGTGTAGGATATAGAATTGTATATTTTTAAAACGTGCGTTTCTAGACACCTTCTTGGGGTATTCAAGGGCCATCTCCCATTCTTTCTCATGTAGTTGACGCCCTAATTCTTCCTCCCAAGTGGCCTGTAGGGCCTCTAGGGGTCTATTGGTAAGTTCCCGAATGGCTTGATAGAGCCATGTGGTCAAGTGTCGCCCCATCCCCATGTGTATGATGGTGTGGATGACCGGGTGAGTATCAGGCTCACCCGTCGATAGGTCGTGGTGCAATCGATAGCTTTCTAGGAGTTGGCGGTGAAGTAGGAACTGGCCAGGGGGGAGATCGTAGTCGTCCATAAGCTGGTGGAACGGTCTAAGCTGTCCGTCCTCAAATAGAGACTATTTCGGTGAGGCCACAGTCCGTCCATGTGTGAAGCATGCTAGTTGTGTAATATTTTTCATGTTTGGGCCAGCCGACCAGCGGCAGCAGAGGAGAGTACGGAGGCTTCCCCGGCGACATACGGTGTATCCTTTGCATGCATTTGCGTGCCACTACTACGTGTATGGGATATGTGCGCCTCGGTTTAGTGCCTGGTAGTAGCAGGCGGCGGAGTTCTGGGATGGGCACCTGGCCGGTTGCTGTGTATGTTTCACCTATATGTCTGCCTGCCGTCCAATAGGACAGCCACTGTAATTGTGCTGCCAGGAAGTAGGACTCGAAGGACGGAGCGCCCAGTCCTCCTTGTGTGGTGGGCAGTTGTAACTTCGTTAATGCTATCCTACGTCTGCCTGTTCCCCATATGAGCGCACTGAGGAGCGAGTCTAAATCTCGGAAGAATGCTCTGGGTGGGATTACCGGCAGATTCGTGAAGTGGTACAGTAACCGCAGGACTATTATCATTTTGGCTATAGCCACACGGCCGATCGGGGCTAGCGGGAGGTTCTTCCAGAATCCCACTGCTGATCTGATGCCAGCCAGTGCTCTGCGGTGATTTCCTTCAAATCGGCATATGTCGGCCGGGGAGTGGTAGAGACGGATCCCGAGGTATCGGGGGGGCCCCCGCACTCCAGGTCACTTTCTGGTCACCCAGCCAAACATCACGAGGGGGAAGGTTCGGATGTAGTGGGTAAACTGTGGATTTATCCCAGTTCACTCGTAGCCCGGAGGCTTCTGCGAATTCTGTCAGTGTTGCCCAAATAGGTGTTAGGTCCTCGGTAATGTCTCGAATGTATAGGAGAAGGTCGTCGGCGTACATGGAGACACTGTGTATGGTATCCGCTATGGGAATGTCCCAGTGTTCCCCCTCCCGTCTCAGCCGTATAGCTAGGGGTTCTACAGCGAGGGCGAAGAGTAGAGGCGAAAGCGGGCAGCCCTGCCTCGTGCCTCTCTGTACCGCAAATTCTGACGATATGTATCGCCCTATGCGAATACGCGAGGTGAGTTTGGTGTATAGGAGTTGTGTGTATGCTAAGAGGATGGGACCGAGTCCTGCTCGTTGTAGGACCGAGAATAGATATGGCCACATGAGGGTATCGAAGGCCTTCTCGAGGTTTAGGATAAGGCAGGCTGCCCTGGGGAACGCGTCACCCACTTGATCTTGGATATGGAAAAGTCGGCGTATATTTTGGGACGTGTTTCTGCCCGGAACGAAACCACATTGATCCGGGTGAACCATGGGTCGTAGGATTTGTGTGTACCTGTCCACTAATCTCTTCCCTAGGATCTTACAGTTGGCGGATAGAAGCGTAATGGGGCGGTAGGAGGCCATCTGTTGCGGGTCACGATTTGGTTTCAGGAAGGTCACAATAACTGATTCCCGGAGGGATCTCGGTAACTCTCCTTTCTCTAATGCGGTCGCAAACATCGCCACCAGGCGAGGGACCAACAGGGGGGAGAAGGTTGTGTAGTATTCCAGGGGGAAACCGTCTAGCCCCGGTGCTTTGTTGCGAGCCAGTGCGTGTAGGGCGTGGGTGATGTCGGCGGATTGTATCTCTGTATCCAATGCCGTTCTGTCTGCCTTCGTGATTTTGGGGATCGTCAACGGGTCGAGAAAATGATCTAGTATGTCCTGCCCGGTCGGTGCTGGGCTACGGTAAACCTCTGAGTAGTATTGATGGAACGCCAAGAGGATTTCAGCCTGGGACCGCACCAGATTTCCGAGGGGGTCTATCACTTCAGTTATGGGTTTCACGTCGGTGTCTTGTTTAGCTAGCCATGCCAATAATGTGCCCGTTTTATCCCGCTCCTTATGCATCCGGGTTGCATACGCCCTGAAATTGTACCGACGGAGGCCGGCGCAGGCAGCTAGATACTCGGTCTTTGCTTTGGCTACTTGTGCCACTGCCTCTTCAGATACGTCGTCTCGCTTAGTAGCGGTGGCTAACTGCGTTTCGGCTTTGGTGAGTGCTTGTTCTAGTGTCCGTTTTACCCCTACTATTTGTTTAATACATTCTCCCCGGGCCACTACTTTGAATGTGTCCCACTCCACTAACGTAGAGGACGCCGTTCCCGTGTTATTAGTGAAGTAGTCCTGTATGCTTTGCCCCTGTTCGTGTTTTAAGACTTGGTCCGTCAGGCAGTCCCGTGGTAGTCGCCAAGTGGGAACAGGGGGGATGTGGGGGTCTCCAGTTTAACCGCAGAATATGGGCGTCATGGTCAGAGATAACCCTACCCAGGTAGTCCGTATGTTGAATTTTGGGTAGGATCGCCGCTGAGCATAAAAATCTGTCTAGTCGGACTCGCAGGTTATGTGGTATGGAGTGAAACGAATACAGTCGAGTCTGTGGATGACGCATTCTCCATGCGTCTGCGAGCGCCCATTGTGTGACCCAGGCTGTAAACCGTTCTGTTTGTTTATGGGCTGGAGAGTGTGTGGGCGGGGGTGGGATCGATCCAGGGTAAGGTTTAGTGTGCAGTTATAATCGCCCCCTAATATCCATGGTATGGAAGCAAATTGGGCCAGAACACCAGTAAGGCGGTCCCAGAACCTGTCTTGCTCTACGTTCGGGGCGTATATACTGCCCAGGAGTACTGATTGCCCATCTAAGAGTCCCTCCAGTAGGGCGTACCTACCCTCCTTGTCCACCACCCGTCTGAGTTCCTGAAATGGGGTCCCCGGTCGAACCCAAATCAGCGCCCCGCGTGCGTATGCGGAGTATGACGTGGCACATATAGTTCCGCAATTACTTGATTGTGGAGCGACATTCTGCTCCAAAACCAGTGGCACAGCCCAATGCTGCCTCTTCACTATGTTTCCACATCGTTGTACTCCATTTTATTCCATGTACTCATTAGTTTAATCAATTCTTTCATTTAAATCCAATATATTCCACACGCAGAGTGATGCAATTTTCATGAGTTTCTCATGTTCAAGATGTGCCCATCCGGACCTCTCTTCAAGAACACGTATCCAAGTGCTACCAGGGCAAGGCACTTCACCAGTGAGCACGCAACATTAAATGAACATGGACAAATATGGATGAATTTGAAAAGCTGGGTGTTCATCCCCTATTCTTAATGATACATATAGTTCCGCGCCATTTGATCTGTAGTTTGCCTATTTCGGTAGTGGTGAGATGCGTCTCCTGCAAGAATCCGTGCGTTCTGGCGTTTTGTATATGAGTATACAGCGTAACGTTTGCTCGGCATGTGGAGGCCCCTAGTGTTGAGTGTTAGGATGCTGATGTCAGTGTTCTGTGTTGTTGTAGCCATGTGGTGTTGTCAGTACGTGCTAGAATGGCGAGTATCAGCTGGAGCATAGTGTCCGACGATTCCCCAACAGCGTGATGAACACTTGTGATACGCGATGTCGCCCATTCGCGTGTTGCGGGTACCCTGTTGTGTGAAATTCCATGAGGGGACGGGACTATACTGAACGGGGGCAATAAACTGTAAACTGGGGTCGGGAAACAGTCCCAATACCAAGGACCTATCGCTGGCGGCGATACGTCCAAACCTACTCTCATAGAAGAGGAGAGTACAACAATATGTGGTGGGGGTAGCAGTGTGTGTATGCGAGGCGATTCGCCGATCGGGCATTTGCAGGATCATTGGGCGTCGTCTGGATTGTTCTGGATCGTGTCCGCGCTGCGTGCGCTCAATGGGTGAGTCTTGGTTGCGCAAGCCGTTGAAGAGCCACCAGTCAGTTCACCTTATGCCGAGAGGGTGTTCGTTTGCCCATCCAACATGGCATCAGCCGTCTGGGGGGTAACCAGGGGAGGCGTAATTGAGTCTGCTCCAGACAGCGTTCCGTCGCTGTCGTCCTCTCCCTCTGAAGAAAAGAGGTGTGGGGCTCGATCTGTGTCCTCCGTGAGTGGGGAGGTCTGTAGTTCGGTCACTACTCGGAGAACCTCCCGGCGCTCCTTCATGATTTGCTCCAGGTCCGGAGATTCTTGGGTGAGAGTCCCAGTCACCTTATTTTTCCCGCTGCGCTGCTGTTTCGGGTTACGTCTCCTGGTGCGCGGTGATTTGAAACTTGGGCAGCGTGCGGTCTCTGCTCTGGATTGTTGTGCACAGTGCGCCTCTTCGGCGTTCGTGAAGAAGATGGCGGAGCCATTATGGAGAACTTTGAGGCAGGCAGGGAAGAGCAGGGAATATTGTATAGTGTTTGCCCGCAATCGACGTTTCACTTCCAGAAAAGATGATCTTTGTTGTTGCACCGCCCGTGCGTAATCAGGGAATATCATTATCTGTTTGTTTTCTACATGCAAGGGGCCTGCTTGTCTGGCGGCTCGAAGTACTGCATTGCGGACTCGGAAATGCAGGAATTTCGCCAGCATCGGTCTGAGGGCGGCTCCTGGTGGGGGTTTGCGGGCCGGGACCCTGTGGGCACGTTCTATGGAGAAGAATGTCGTCCAGTCAGCCGTGGGAGTGAAAGATTTCACCCATGCTTCTACGTATTCCACCGGGTTCGTGCCTTTGATTCCCTCTGGGAGTCCCAGCACGCGGATGTTACAGCGCCTCGAGCGCCCTTCCAAATCGTCCGCACGCTCTTCCATGGTGGTCAGACGGCTGAGGACATCCTGGAGCGTCATCTGGTGTGCCTTGACGGTGGGTTGCAGGTCGGCTAGTGTCTTCTCTCCATCCTTCACTTTGTCGGCCAATTTTCGGTGTTCATCCCGGATGAGGCTGATATCTGTCGTTAGGGTGCCAAGTCGCTCCTCCATGGACACCCTGGAGAGTTCGATGGCTGCCAATACCTGATCTAGTTTGTCCGAGATTGACGGGTCAGACTGAGGCGCTGCAGTTTTGGCCCATGTCCGGGTATTTGGCATGTTCTCCGGTGCAGTCTCGGGCACTGTTGTATGTTGCGGTGCCCTCGGCTTCCCCATTGCGGTGACTGGGAGGGTCTCGCGCGTAGCGAGCGTTGTCAGTGGCTGTGGAGTGTGTGGCTCGCTTTTGAAGTGCCCCGATGCCTGGTTTGGTGGGACCGCTGGATAACAGGCGCTCACCGGGCAAGGTGAGAGGGATGTAGCAGTTCGGTAAGAGTCTGGGAGGGGGGGGGATCTCTGTTCCGATCGCCCCAACACCTGGCCCGCTTCCTTGCGGTTTTGGGAGAGGGCGGGCGCTGCCAGGAGGGGTGTGATGTACTGTGCGCGTTGTTCAGGGAAAAGTTCTTTGTGGGGATCGTGAGTGATCTGGCAGCCAGGTCAAGCGCCTCACCAGGGACGTAGGATGCAAGCCGATGTAGGCACGACGTGAATTACTTAGCTGCCATATTAAGGTCAAGCATCGCCTGTCTTGGGCACGTTCAGCTTCTGTAGCAGTGGGAGGGGGTGGCTTTTATGTCGCCTCTCAACCTGGGGGGTCCGCCGCTCACCTCTGCTTTGTCGGCGCTGTGTGTTCACGGGTGGCCCAGAGACTCGTCTTCAGTCCCACTGTTCGCCGCGATCCCCGGGCACCATTTTGTGATCAGGCGGCACCGGCAGAGTACTGTCCCGCAGTTCGCAGCTGGGCCGGGGGCGGTACTCGTCTCTCCGTCTCTAAGTTACTGGGATCAGGGGCTGGCACCTCCGGCCCCGCTCGGTTGCATCGTGGGTCCGGGAAGCTGTTAGAGCAGGTCTGCAGCGTCTGAAAGGGCGGGCCACCACTGGTCGCCGCCGCCGGTATCCGTCTTCTTATGTGTTCTTGGGGCGAGCGCCGGGTATCTCCGATGCCGGGATGTCCCCTCACCGCCACTGTGTCACAGGCTGTTTGTTGTGTGGCACCCGCCTCTGGTGTGCGTCTCTCGGCACAAGTCCGATCTCCCTGGGCCTGCAGTCAGAAGCGGGCGGGCGCCATCTTGCCGCCGAGGGTCGGGGTCCCAATAATTTCGATTTCCACCGGGAATGTGCCCATTTGCCAGGATATTGAGGCACCGCTGGATGTTGTACGTGTTCCGACACCTGGGTGTCGGCTCAGCAGTCTGATGCGACGCAGGGAAGTGGGCAATATGCTAGCCCGATCGCGGAGCCTCAGCAGGACACGTCTGCCATCGCTGCCTGCTTGGCCACGCCCCCCCATAAGTCGCAAGCTTTAAACTTAACAATGAAACAATGGTCATTAACCTCACTTCAATAAAACTTTCCTCTCCAGTGGGCCACCTCACACATCAAATACTTGGGGCTTCAGATTGCCCCCACGACTTCGGAGACGGTGACTCTCAATTATCGCGCACTGACACAGCAGATTCGTTCTGACCTGCACCGCTGGCGCAACACGCTCTCTCCTGGCTTGGGAGGACGGCCGCTGTGAAAATGGCTATTCTACCCAGGATCTTATATCTCTTCATATCACCAGTAGACCCACCCCCGGGCTCCATTCGATCACTTCAGGGCGAGGTAAATCATTTCACCCGGGCGGATAAAGGTCCCAGACTTCGTAGAGACTTGACCTACAGACCTCCGTTGGAGGGTGGCTTTGAGGTTCCAGACATCCTTTGCTATTACCAGGCTACAGAGATTAGAATTTTTGTCGAATGGTCACATACGGAGTCGGAAAAGCACTGGCTCTTTATGGAAAAAGCGCTTGCAGGACAGCCTCTGTGGAAGATTCCCTTTCTCCCAAAAAGCACACGTCCCCCTAATTTATACCTTTCTTCCATTACCAAGCCAGCGATGGAGGCCTGGGACAAGGTAGCGATACGTAGACATCTCACCTCCTTCCCCTCTCCCTTAACACTTATAGTAGGGAACCCTGACTTTCAGACCTTGGGTTCCACTGTTGTACCCAGGCAGGTTGTAGATCGGTGGGACATCTGTTTTACATGGAGGGTCCCATTCCGTTTGACTCTCTCCACCAAGAACACGATCTTCCCGAAGGAGAGCGATGGCATTAGACCCAAATACGCCATTGGGTACTGCAGCCCACTGTCCGACCAGGGGCACAACGCCACCTCACTCCTTATAAACGCTGGCTTCTTTCTAGCACATCAGGCACACGCCTTATTACCCATCTATATAAACTACTGGCCCCTGAACGCCCAGCCGCAAAATCCCCGGGTCAACGGCGGTGGAAGGAAGAAATAGGAAGGGAACTGTCCCTGAAAGAATGGGATGACATCTACTACCGCGCTCGACACACAGCTCACTATATCCCAGGCGTTGAAACAGCCACAAAAACCATAACGTACTTGTACCTCACCCCTAATAGACTACATAAATTTAGACCATCTACACCGCCTGACTGCTGGCACCAATGCGGTTCCATAGGCACGCTACTGCACATACTATGGGAATGCCCGAAATTAGCTACATACTGGGAGCAGGACCTTAAGGAAATAGACACACATCTTGAGACAGAAATCCCTAGATTCCCGGCATATATCCTCCTTGGCCTCCCTAACGCACTCACCTTCCCATTAAAGTCCCGCAGAGGCAGACAGATAGGTTTAGCGCTACTGGCGGCACTTCAGAATATTTTACTGCACTGGGGTACTCGAAATATCCCCACTCACATAGGTTGGCTACATACACTCTGGCATATAATGGGGATGGAGCGGATCACCCTCACTCTGACGAATCAAAGCTCTTCATTCCCCAAACTTTGGAAGCCCTTCATAACCCTCCTCACGACAGAATTCCGTGAACTCACTTGCCCTAAGTACTTACGCTTACTCGACTTTTTGGAGTCAGATTCAGCTCTAACACATAACCGTTAATTTGGGTTGGAGTCTGGGGGCTTTGGCTCTATCTCCTCACTATTTTGTATGTATCACCAGGTCCGGGTTGGCTGGGTGGGTGGGTGGGGGGGGAGTTGTGGGTCTAACAATTGGTGCAACATTACCACAGAGGTTTCACCTCCTGTTTCATATGCATGTCGTTATTGAAATGCAATAAAAAAAATTAAACCATAAATCTGGTCTTTGTTTCGGGTACAGCTGGATGTTAAAAAAAGAAAGCTCCCTTGTGTCATGGTGTCGGAAAGTGACACAAGGACAAATTCAGCATGTTTCCCTGGGTTGGTCAGATCACAGATCCAGTGCAAAAATAGCTGCCAGAATCAAAATCCAGCGCAATCCCCCTACTTTCTATTACTGACTACAGTAGTACTACATACTTACTATGAATTGCAATTCAGAAACCGAGGATGAATCTCGACCTCTCTTATCATTTCTATGGGGAGTTCCTCACACATGCAAGTTTAGTACTTAGGGCCCGATTTCAATGTCGGACGGACCTGAGTCCGTCCGACATCGATTCGGTACTGGGATCGACCGACCTGTAAGCGGTCCCAACCCTGCAATTAGGATGCAACCTAACACTGTTTGGTCGCACTCCTATTCTTTACAATAGGAGTATGCATTCCAACCGGAATGCATGCTCTCATTGTAAAGAGAAGAGGTGCAATTCATCCCTGCACACCGTGGCAGGCACCTAAAGGTGCCTGCCACGGGATGCAGGGATCAACAGGGGGGCACCATAGGTGCCCCCTCGGCCTCCAACCGGAGGCCGTGCACCCACGGGGGCCATGCTGGGGCCCCCCAAAGTTGACTTCGGAAAGGCCGGCACAGAAAGGCTGTCGGAATCCGACATTGTAATCCCTTGGGCGGAAAGAGCCGCCCTTGGGATTACTGGAGGCTTTCCGAATGGCAGGCGGGCTCTCCGAACCCATCGGAAGCCATTCGGAAATCCAGTTCTTTTCGACCGACTCCTTCCAAATAGGTCGGTCGGAAATTAATCCGAACAGCTGATTACGATGCCGTAGGAACGGCTCTGACCGCGGGTCGGAGCCGTTTACTACGGCATCGTAATCGGCCCCTAAGTTGTAAATGTGGGAGGGACGAGGGGGTGTGGCTAGGAAAGAGGGCATATTTACAACTAAAAGGGAGGTGTATAGGGAGGAGTAAGGAAGAGTTTAGGGAAGGTTAAAAAGGGGTTGAGGGAAGAATGTGCACCCACCCATCCGATAAAAAAATAAACCCATTCCTATTCACAAACTGCACTTCTAAAGTTACCACAGCCAAAGATGACTCAAAACAATAGTACATGTACTCCAGCTCAAAACCGGAGGACGTCCAGCACCACACATGGCCAACAAAGATACATAGATGACATCTTCATCTTGTGGAATGGCTCACACTCAGAACTGACAAACACTTTAAGTGAGTTAAACAATGTCAATGAAAGGATCCAATTCACTCATGAAATACAAGAACATTGCATCACTTTTTTGGATGTTGAAATTAGAAAAACCCAACATGGGTTAGAAACCGACAGAAAAAAGACTGACAGAAACAACACACTTCATTACAATAGTTTCCACCAACAATCGTTAAAACGCCATTTACCATACTCGCAACTACTTAGAGTCAAGAGAATAGTATCCAACCCCGTCATATCCACTGAACGGATCGAAAACATGCTACACAGATTTGTAGAATGTGGTTACCCTAAGCTAGTTCTTGATCAAGCTAAACTTCGCTGTCATCAAAAAACTCGCAGTGAATTACTTTTGTGCAAGACCAAAACCATACAAAACCGCATGGTAATCGTATCAAAATTTTCCACCATGAGTGGCCCTTTCAAGAAGATAATCAAACAACATTGGCCCATTTTAACTATGGAGCCTGACTTCAAACAACTGTTTGCAGAAAATCCGATCTTTGCATACAGAAGAGGGAAAAATTTAGGAGAGATCCTGACAAGTCACAAAGAGCACCATCCACAATCTAAATTCAAAGGAACGGTTCCATGCCACAATTGCAACAACTGTCATAATGTTATTCAAGGCTCCACCATTACACACCCGGGAACCAAAATCAGTTTGAAAGTCATAGCCACCTGTGATACAATGAATGTGATCTACTTGCTGAAGTGCCTGTGTGGCAAGGTATACGTCGGAAAAACAGAGAGAAAAATTAAGATCAGGATTAACGAACACAAAAGTAACATTAGAACCAAAAATTTGAAATACGTTGTAACTTGTCACTTCATTGAGCAAACGCACAACATTAGTCAACTGAAATTCTTGGTCCTAGAAGTAATTGTCAGAAAGGAGGGTAGAAATAACAACAACTACTTATTGCAAAGAGAGAATTTCTGGATCAAATATCTTGACGCACTGAAACCACATGGGATGAACGACAGAATGGAATTTCAGTGTTACCTGTAACCGGCATTACCGCTGATTGATTGACTGATTATTATATTTTTTCCCTTTTTCCACTACATTCACTGAAATTATTATGATTGATTGCATTTTTCTCTTTGCATTTTTTTCTTTGTATCACTGAACCCTCTGACATGTTCATTTAGATTTAATTTACTTTGTAAACACCACACACGACAGAAATTGTTATTTCATTATACATTCATAGTGTTGTCGTTTATCAAGGAGACTGTTTGATTACATTCATTCTTTGACACTGTATATATCATTTTACCGTCACCATGTTAGGAGCTCACACATCCTCTTAATACATTTCAACATGGCCGCTACTGTTCACATTGAACGATATGTAATTTTTTTAGTCCTACTTTCATTTTCCTATCCGGAAACGGAATTAGACATACGAGCCTCCGTTTCACCGCGTCTATTTACAACCGGCACTAAGAGCATGCCACACTTGAATATTGAATATGCATGCATACGCATGAGAGACACCACACGGCGTACGAGTAAGTACCACTACAGGGAATACGCTAAATACCGGGCATGCCCTGCACGTGTACCGAGGTACACGATGCTCTTTACTTTTCACCGGTCTATCATTAACAGACCTTTTCAAGTTTGTTTTACTTCTGGTTGCACTTCTGTCTTCACGACTGTTTTTTTGTCGTATAATTTTCCGAGCACTACAAGCTCCACTATATAGCCCACAAGTCACAGCTTTGCGTTTAATGGGGATTTCCATTGCATGATTATCGAGATCGTACACATTTACTTCGGTATTTCGAGATAAAGCACGATGTTTGTTTCGGTTACATCATTATTTATATTGGACTCACCGCATGTCATGGTTTACATGACTCAGGCTATTTTGTATTTTAACTCGTTTTACACTGGTTTTCTTGAGCTTCCTATGACCCCATTTAATATCTAACTCATGTTAGCTTTGTAACCACGGTTTTTCACCCTACTTTGAGCACAACGAGGACTCTTCGTTACACAGAAAGAATGTGATCATCATGCACCACCTTAGGATAAAGTACTCACATTAGATTACAGCATTATTTTTGTTTACTTCAAACAGGACAGTTTCCTCATTATATTCAATTTTCCTTATACTACAGATTTGTCCCCTGAGGAAGGGCCAAGCACCCGAAATGCATTGGGATTTACAAAACAAAGGAGGACAATTATAATTTAGAAAATGGTTATTGATGACTTATTGCCAATTTTTTGTTACGGATTGAAATTTAAGTCCATACAATGTTGAAAATATATTGAAAAAATACAAGGAATATCTAACTACGAAATTTGGATTATTTCAATCATTTTGAATCATTTGAAGTGACAAACCCTTCACAGGGTTTTGATTGTGCCCAGGGGGACTCATCCTATGCCGGGTGCGCCATAATAGATATCAGTGCAATTTACGCTCTAGACCGGAGTGCGATACCCCGGGAGCACATCTTAAGCTTATAAATCTCCTACGTTCATTTGATAACACGTGCACCGAACTTTAGGTTGTGCGCATACATCTACTTTTTGATATTTCAACAACTGGTACTGCAACATCCTCCTATAGACAATAATGGAGGTAAGGACTTAAAATAAAACCTGTAGAGAATAAGGTTAAATTAAATTATTTAAACTTGTTAAAAATACAAATACATTTAATTTAATGTTGAAAATATTCTTAAAATCTGACCGATTACATTTATTTTAATATATTTTAATAACCTTTTAAATTTAAAAATTAATGTACCGTTTATTTTTATGAAAATATAATAAAATTTACTTTTAATTAATTTCATATGTTACATTCGATAATTATTTATACATAATGAAAATATATTTTTTCTTTATGTGGGATCTTAATTTAAACTTCAGAAAAATATTTTTGATTTAATTTATTATATTCAAAAGAATTACATTTTAAATTTAAATTAAGATAATGCTGTAATATTTTTTATTTTGTTCTACATTAAACAATATACAGAATTATCTTATGCTAATATTTAACATAAAATATGTTTACGTTTATGTTTTTTTATTAAATAAATACACTTTTTATTACTTTACCCTATACTTTACCCTAGAGAGATCTCCACCTCCAGGGCAGAGTTCGCCCTATGGTAAAGTATAGAATAAAATTTATAAATAAATAAATCCAGTATTTGTAAAGCGCAAACAGCTACCCGAAGGCATCCCGGCGCTGGGGGCCGTCAGGAAGTTTAAGCAAGCTATTGCCCAGAGTCACATGGTGCTGGGCTGACCTGCCGCCGGTGCCGCGGATCGAACCATGAGCCCCAGATTCCAGCGTCAGTCGCCCTGGCCGCGGCGCCACACCTCTTCCCTAATGAGTTAATAAAACTTTAGAAAAATAAGTACAACTATTTTTATGTTAAACATTAATGTAAATTAATGTCATGCATTTATTTTAACTGTAGAATAATACATACAAAATGTATAGCGCTATTTAATTAATATAGAATTAATTATTTAATTTAAATAAATAAAATTAACATTTTCAAAGATTTATTTACAAAATTCCACCCATGTTTATATTTATTTATCATATACTAAAACTTACAAAAAGTTTAGTATATAATAATTGAAATTAATTTAATTCTTTTATAATTAAAGTTACATTTATGTTTAAATTCAAAAGGTAAACTAAAATATTTTAGCATAAAATTATATTTATTTTTAATTATATTTACATTTTTTAACATCAAATTATATTATATATATATATCAACAAAATCCAACCAACCAATTAATTCTAGTTAGGACCATGTCTCCATAGGAAAAGCATTTTTTGTTTTCCTAATATCTTTGGCACCGTTTGACGAATCTTCACAAACCTTTCAAAAACAAATGTTCTTCCAACTCAGATCCTAACTAGAAAGTTTTGAGGGGATACGTCAAGTGGGAGCCGAGAAAAAGGGGAGGTCCCAAAACATGTTTTCCCCATTCATTTTTCCATTGGAGCTTTAGACACAGCTGCAGCCCAAACCACTGAACGGATTTACACCAAATTTGGCAGAAGCTAGATCTTGGTCCAGAAATAGTGTGTTTTGTGATTTGGTATCAATCTGTTGAGTAGTTTTTGAAAAATAATGCTCAAAAAAGTTGCATATTTCACGCCGTGAAGGCTCTGCGAACTGGAGAGATCTGAAACTGAGATCTGATTGGCTGCCACCACATCAGCAACGATGTGGTGGAAGCCATCTTAGGACTCAAATCTGCGGCAAAAGGGGTTCTGGCCATCCTGGAAAAACGACATCACTGACCTTGCTTCAGGAGAGATACCAGTGTCGACTGATGCCAAAACAAAGCAAGAAATGTCTTTCAGTGTCAAGTTTGTTCATTAATGAAAACGTCTATTGTTGTAAGGCTATGCCCACCACTCAAAGCTTTACAGCCTTTTGACTGGGCCTTTACCTCCCAATACAATATATTGTTGTTGCTGTCGACTCCTATATTAGATTTTTGTGGGTGTGGGTACAATGTGCAGAAAGAACTGATGCCTTCCAAAAATTCTGTGGTTTCTAGTTCTGTTTTTCATTACATTAAACAATATACAGAATTATCTTATGCTAATATTTAACATAAAATATGTTTACGTTTATGTTTTTTTATTAAATAAATACACTTTTTATTACTTTACCCTATACTTTACCCTAGAGAGATCTCCACCTCCAGGGCAGAGTTCTCCCTATGGTAAAGTATAGAATAAAATTAATAAATAAATAAATCCAGTATTTGTAAAGCGCAAACAGCTACCCGAAGGCATCCCGGCGCTGGGGGCCGTCAGGAAGATTAAGCAAGCTATTGCCCAGAGTCACATGGTGCTGGGCTGACCTGCCGCCGGTGCCGCGGATCGAACCATGAGCCCCAGATTCCAGCGTCAGTCGCCCTGGCCGCGGCGCCACACCTCTTCCCTAATGAGTTAATAAAACTTTAGAAAAATAAGTACAACTATTTTTATGTTAAACATTAATGTAAATTAATGTCATGCATTTATTTTAACTGTAGAATAACACATACAAAATGTATAGCGCTATTTAATTAATATAGAATTAATTAATTTAAATAAATAAAATTAACATTTTCAAAGATTTATTTACAAAATTCCACCCATGTTTATATTTATTTATCATATACTAAAACTTACAAAAAGTTTAGTATATAATAATTGAAATTAATTTAATTCTTTTATAATTAAAGTTACATTTATGTTTAAATTCAAAAGGTAAACTAAAATATTTTAGCATAAAATTATATTTATTTTTAATTATATTTACATTTTTTAACATCAAATTATATTATATATATATATATCAACAAAATCCAACCAACCAATTAATTCTAGTTAGGACCATGTCTCCATAGGAAAAGCATTTTTTGTTTTCCTAATATCTTTGGCACCGTTTGACGAATCTTCACAAACCTTTCAAAAACAAATGTTCTTCCACCTCAGATCCTAACTAGAAAGTTTTGAGGGGATACGTCAAGTGGGAGCCGAGAAAAAAGGGAGGTCCCAAAACATGTTTTCCCCATTCATTTTTCCATTGGAGCTTTAGACACAGCTGCAGCCCAAACCACTGAACGGATTTACACCAAATTTGGCAGAAGCTAGATCTTGGTCCAGAAATAGTGTGTTTTGTGATTTGGTATCAATCTGTTGAGTAGTTTTTGAAAAATAATGCTCAAAAAAGTTGCATATTTCATGCCGTGAAGGCTCTGCGAACTGGAGAGATCTGAAACTGAGATCTGATTGGCTGCCACCACATCAGCAACGATGTGGTGGAAGCCATCTTAGGACTCAAATCTGCGGCAAAAGGGGTTCTGGCCATCCTGGAAAAACTACATCACTGACCTTGCTTCAGGAGAGATACCAGTGTCGACTGATGCCAAAACAAAGCAAGAAATGTCTTTCAGTGTCAAGTTTGTTCATTAATGAAAACGTCTATTGTTGTAAGGCTGATGCCCACCACTCAAAGCTTTACAGCCTTTTGACTGGGCCTTTACCTCCCAATACAATATATTGTTGTTGCTGTCGACTCCTATATTAGATTTTTGTGGGTGTGGGTACAATGTGCAGGAAGAACTGATGCCTTCCAAAAATTCTGTGGTTTCTAGTTCTGTTTTTCAATTAGATAATGGATCAGAATTCACTACAAAACTCCTTCGCTGAGGATCTTTGCCGCCTGGAAGCACAATTGTAACTCTCTTATCCAACCTAGATTCAGAGCAATGGAATTGTTAAGAGACCGACAGCACCCTCAGACATTTTTAATTTGAGGGCTCTAAAGGTAGCCATGCTATGGTATCGAGGTCTAAATGATGTACAGCAAGCTCTCAATACCCCACTGAGAAATGTACTCTAGTCTAAGAACCTATACCAAACGCTATGTGGCCCAGACATGCGACATGCGCTGAGTCCAAGAACAGTAATGTCTTTATTGTTACAGGACTTGCAAGAGACCAGAGAAAAGATTTCAGAGCTACAAAATACTACGCAACTGGCCCACAGAACGGCTTGGCTAGATTCCAAAGCTAGGTGACATTATCCAGATAATGATCACTGAGACAATCAACAAAATAGACCTGACTGGTTAGGACATATTAATAAATTTTAATCTCTTCAGACATAGGGGTAGAGTGCTACTCTCGCCAAGCAACTGCTGGCTTTAATCGATTGCCAGTCATATCCAGTCCTAAAATGTCCCACAAGAACTCTTCCAAGCAAATGTTTATCAGTCCACCCATGAATATGTACCCCCTCTTGAAAGGTGTATACAAAAAATTGTGTGGAGGGGAGAAAGTACCTCACATACGCATCACCGGAGGAGCTGCTGGTAGGTACTCACCAGTTTGCCCATGCTTCTCATCATCGGTAACTTTCTTACCCGTGAAAAGAAAAAGGAAAAAGTGTCCAGTGTAAAACACAAGAGGTGAAGAAACAGTTAAAAAATAATATGCACAAAAGCGTGTTTGTGTCTAAACAAGACCCGTAATGTGAGAAAAAGAAGACAGCTTTTCTCAAACTAAAATTGAGTTGAGACTCACATGTATAAGATCCTAATTTTATTCCACATAGTGAGCCTACTCAAGGCTAAAAACAAACTGCATGTTTCAGACCTCTTTAGGATGGGCTAACATGTTTCATTGCCAAGCTTCCGTTACAGCAATTAATCAGGGCTCGGGGCCAGATTTCACCTCACTGGATTTCAACTTTAAACCATGGGTGACTGATAAACAAAGAACAAATTAAAAATTAAAAAGTGACAACCAAGCAGGACATCCTACAACACATCAACTGACAAATTTGTCATAGTTTGTCTGTATAACACAACGGTCAAAATTTATTTACCAGGTGGTAGCTCACAGTAGTCATACCGACTCCCTACTACTTATGGGGGTATCCTTCAATCGTAAGTCCCCCAGCGGCACAATCCGTGACCGTTCGTATACCTGTGGACATATGCGAATAAGATTCAACTCAATCTCGCCTCTGCTAAAAATATATGGACATTGCTGAAGTCAATTATGTTTAAGCGGTGGCACTGTCCTCCCGCTCATATCGTAGGCTACCAATATATGCACCCCGATTGACAGATACACTCTTACTGAGCTCTTATCCATTTAACAATAATCTGAGTTACTCGAAGGGGAACCCATACACAACATGCCCAAACTATTTAGCACAGATACGGGCAATGGACTCCACCTTCATTCTTTGACTTATTGCCAATCCTTTGGCCCATTCTCATCTCTTACTTGGTCTGTCACTTCACATCGCAATGTTACACACACCCTTCCCGCGTTTACGCGTGTAT
Organism: Calotriton arnoldi; assembly: GCA_963921515.1. NCBI lineage: Eukaryota > Metazoa > Chordata > Amphibia > Caudata > Salamandridae > Calotriton > Calotriton arnoldi. Next base: position 2,981,783 of record CAWUFW010001270.1, read on the forward strand.
ATCGCTGTATCTCCTCCCAGCGTCTTTCTCCTCTCCTCGCGCCCTACTTCAAGCGGGCGACCCGGAAGTATATTAACATGTGACCTAATGATCACAACACATGACCGCCCCGGCATGCGCGCCATCTTATAATAGTTCCTATTAATGAAAATAGTGAAGATTGCAGTCATAACTAATTTCATTAGTAATGGTTATCTCAGCGTTCAACTTAAAACCGTTTGTCTGCCTAAATACCATTCCTGCTTCTTTCCGCCATCCATTTTTACATTGGCATACCGATCACCAGCGTTTATAAATACTCTTTCTGCGTGATTATTCCCGTGATCATGCCGCACGAACACAATTTCCACCTGCACCCTCTGGAAATACACTGTGTCAGCAATACCATCATTATACACTGTGTCACCGAGTGGACTCAGTGCATCAATGCACAGAGATACCACCAACGGAGGGGGGCCTCATGTCCTATCACGCCTCCAACATAAGGGCCACTGTTGTTAAAGGGAATCCCTCGTCTCCATTCCACAGGTGAACCCACAAAAGAGTTTTATAAAAAGAATTTTTATATACATACGCATTTTTTCATTTCTCTTTGTTGTCAAGTCTGAAAAGATGGGTCATCTAAAAGTGACCAATTGACTGGTGACTCCAATAAAGGTCACACTGACTAATTACTACTGTCAGTACTTTGAAAACCTAGATATTGAGGTATGTTCCCATCAGGTATGCATTACTGGTTCACCCACCACCATTACTGACATAAATATTGCTGACAACATATTGTAATCGAAAAACATAGGCGAAAAGCATATAGCCAACTTTTATTTCACCAGTGGCTTATTTACTGATTTTATTCCACTCAATGCAATCATTCAGGCCCGATTGATCAGCCTTCTCAGAAAATATCCAACGGGCCTCCTTCCTTGCAAGTGTCCCTTCTATACTGCATGCCTCACCTGTTACTCTCTCTAGCACGGTCCATTTTAATGCTCTGAAATTATGTTGATGTTCCTGAAAATGGCAAACCAACTGTGTAGTCAGTTTTCCGGTTTTATTGTACTAAGATGTTCCTGGATCCGTACTTTAATTTTACGTGTGGTTAAACCAATATAATGCAGACCACAATCACAGGTTAGTCTGTATATAACATTGGTAGTATTACAGTTGCTGAATTTATCAAGATGCCATATCTTACCATTCAGCAACTGTACACTACTGGTTTTTACAGTGAGGTCACACACCGAACAATTACCACAAGGGTAATGTCCAGGCGGGATGGTTGGCTCTTTGGTACGTTGAACCGGCCGAGTATGTACCAACTTATCTTTCAAATTGGACGCTCTTTTGAATGCAAATCGGGGTGGTGGCATCTTAAATTCAGTTGTGGTTAGCAATGACCAATGTTTTCTGATAGTTTGTCGTATTTTTGTTGACAATGGATCAAAAGTCGTGACTACTGGCAGGCAATCACTGTTCTGTCTGACATTTCTTTCTAATAATGCATCACGGGGTGTGTTTAAGGCTCTCTTACGAGCTCTTTTTACCACCCTGGACGGGTAGGCCCTTTGTTCTAATTTGACCACTAGGTTCTCAGATTGTTCCATGTACTTCTCTGTGGAAGTACAGTTCCTGCGTTACCGCAGAAATTGTCCCACGGGAAGATTGTCCGGTAATGCCCTCGGGTGAAAGGATTGGTAGTGCAGTAATGAATTTCTATCAGTGGGCTTTTGATGGACAGTAGTACACAATTTATTGTCCATTACAGAAATATCCAAATCCAAATATACTGCCGCCTGCTTACTGGTTGTCCAGGTGAACTTAAGACAACTATCCAGTTCGTTAAGCCACGTCAGAAATTCCATGAGTCTGACCTCGGGCCCTGTCCAAATACATAACACATCATCAATATACCTCTTCCAGAGGCAAATATTCCTCTGGAAGGGGTTTGTTGTGTGATAAATGTAGTTTTCTTGGAATTGACCCACATAAATGCAGGCCAAGCTCGGCGCAAAAGTTGCCCCCATTGATGTTCCGGAGACTTGTAAGAACAACTGGCTCTTATAGGCAAAAACATTTCTAGTCAGGGCCAGCTCAACACACTGAAGTACAAAAGATTGAGGTGTGTCGTAGAACCATTCTTGGGCCCCAAGAGCATGCGCTGCTGCCACCAGCGTGGCATCTTGGGGTATGCTGGTATAAAGAGATTCTATATCTATGGTCACCAAGATCTGGTGCGTGGGGTCAAACTCTACTTCATTGAGAATGTTTAAAATGTCAGTCGTGTCCTGGACGTATGAGGGTTGATTAACCACTGACTCCCTTAAAAAGAAGTCTGCAAACTGGGACAGAGGTTCTAGGACAGATTGAATCCCCGAAACTATCGGGCGTCCTGGCGGTGGACGTTGTACTTTATGAATTTTCGGCAGTATATAAAAAGCCGGTGTCCTGGGTTTGGAATTAATCACAAATTCTGCCTCCTTCTGAGTAATCCACTTCTTTCCTTTTGCCTGTCCTACCATGGTCTTAATAAGGTCTTGAAGTTCACCAGAGGGATCTCTAGAGAGGGGTTGATAGTTTTCACGAGCCCCCAAAAATCTAAGGACTTCGGTCTCGTAGTCTCTGGTATTCATCACAACCACCACACCGCCTTTATCGGCGGATTTTATAGTAATTTCCTCATTATCCTGCAAGGATTTGATTGCCTGCCAGTCATCACGACTCATATTACTAAATGTGTGTTGGTTCACGGATTGCTCCAGTGTGGTAATATCTTGGAGCACTCGCTGTTCAAAAACCAGAACTTCTGGTCCCACAGAGGAACTGGGTGGACAAAACTGGGATGAGCGAGGTAAATTCGTTGAAAACAGGCTCTTATTTGCAAAGAATGTTTTGAGTTTGATTTTTCTCATCACTTCCTGAAACTCCATCCTGAACTTAAAATTGTCATGTCGAGGTGTGGGTACATAGCCCAAGCCTTTATTCAAGACTCGTACTTCACTCTGTAAGTAATATAGTAGTCAATTTGTCTGACCATCCACTTACACAGAAGAGTCCTGCCCCGACTGCGGGTTATCCGTGGTGAGTAGGCTTGCCATGTTTGTTCTTGATTTTGGCGTGCCCTGCCTCTTCCTCTCTGTCCTCCCCCTCTGTTGCCCCTCGGGTTCTGTCCTAAAAAATACCTCAATAAGGCTCCTAGATCTTCGTTGGATCTATATTGGGGATTGAATCTGACTCTGTTCTGATTTGAGGACTGTACACCTGTCTCTTCTTCCTCACTGCTAGTATTGTCAAATGTCCAGTTCTGGGGGGTTCTCCTGGCCTGATGACGCCCACCTCTTTGGTAATTTGATTGCTGTGTTTGTTCGTTCCCTGGTTGATAATATTTATCTTCCATGTAGGGAAATGCCCATTCGTGGGAAAACCGGTCCAGATTACGTTTCAACCCCTTGATCTGTTGGTTGACCATGTAGTTTTTATAGTCAGCAAGATCACTTTGAATACGTGTCAGCTGTTCTTTGGTGTCAGTAATGGTGGTATCTCTCTTAATCGTCTCTTTGAGCTCAAGGATTTCTTTTAATAACTCCTCGCTCAGTCTCCTAGCTGTATTAATAAGGATGAGCCAATCCCGGGTGCATTTGTTGGCAATGTAACTCCAATCCACCCGGAACTGCCTATCCTCCAGAAATATCTTCGGCTCAATTCTTACTATAAGGCTTGTGGGAGCAGCACCTTCACGAAGATATTCTGTCATTAAGGCCCCATGTAGGGCAACCCTCACTTGGTGTTTTTTTGTATTACTAGCTTCTCCCACTCTTGTCTAGCTGATGTTGTGCTGGTCAGGGGAGCATCTGGGAATAATGAGGGCCCTGATAATATTAAGGCAATTTGTTCATCGGAAAATGCTAGACAATTCTTATCCATACTACCACTGTTACTGACGCAACCACCTAAAGCACAAATCCACAGGTACTTACGGAGAGGGTTGTGTAATTTTTCGTAACAAATATAGGTCGAAGGATACCGTTATGGTTGGCACACTTTGTTCTAAAAAAAAAATTCTAAAATGCTCTCACGGCTGAGCCGCCGTTCACAAATCATCCACAATAAGGAGCACCAGAGGGAAATGACCAGTCAAGACGTCCTCCACTCAAAAGCGACAATCAACAAAATAGACCTGACTGGTTAGGACATATTAATACATTTTAATCTCTTCAGACATAGGGGTAGAGTGCTACTCTCTCCACCCAACTGCCGGCTTTAATCAATTGCCAGTCATATCCAGTCCTAAAATGTCCCACAAGAACTCTTCCAAGTAAATGTTTATCAGTCCACCCATGAATATGTACCCCCTCTTGAAAGGTGTATACAAAAAACTGTTTGGAGGGGAGAAAGTACCTCACGTACGCATCACCGGAGGAGCTGCTGGTAGGTACTCACCAGTTTGCCCACGTTTCTCATCATCCGTAACTTTCTTACCCATGAAAAGAAAAGGAAAAAGTGTCCAGTGTAAAACACAAGAGGTGAAGAAACAGTTAAAACAGAATATGCACAAAAGCGTGTTTGTGTCTAAACAAGACCCCGTAATGTGAGAAAAAGACAGCTTTTCTCAAACCAAAATTGAGTTGAGACTCACATGTATAAGATCCTAATTTTATTCCACATAATGAGCCTTCTCAAGGCTAAATATAAACTGCATGTTTCAGACCACTTTAGGATGGGCCAACATGTTTCATTGCCAAGCTTCTGTTGCAGTAATTTCATCAGGGCTCGGGCCAGATTTCACCTCACTGGATTTCAACTTTAAACCATGGGTGACTGATAAACAAAGAACAAATTAAAAATTAAAAAGTGACAACCAAGCAGGACATCCTACAACACATCAACTGACAAATTTGTCATAGGTAGGTCTGTATAACACAACGGTCAAAATGTATTTACCAGTTGGTAGCTCACAGTAGTCATACCGGCTCCCCACCACTTATGGGGGTATCCTTCAATCGTAAGTCCCCCAGCGGCACAATCTGTGACCGTTCGTATACCTGTGGACATATGCGAATAAGATTCAACTCAATCTCGCCTGTGCTAAAAATATATGGACATTGCTGAAGTCAATTATGTATAAGCGGTGGCACTGTCCTCCCGCTCATATCGTAGGCTACCAATATATGCACCCGATTGACAGATACACTCTTACTGAGCTCTTATCCATTTAACAATAATCTGAGTTACTCGAAGGGGAACCCATACACAACATGCCCAAACTATTTAGCACAGGTACGGGCAATGGACTCCACCTTCATTCTTTGACTCATTGCCAATCCTTTGGCCCATTCTCATCTCTTACTTGGTCTGTCACTTCACATCGCAATGTCACACACACCCTTCCCGCGTTTACGCATGTATATCGCTGTATCTCCTCCCAGCGTCTTTCTCCTCTCCTCGCGCCCTACTTCAAGCGGGCGACCCGGAAGTATATTAACATGTGACCTAATGATCACAACACATGACCGCCCCGGCATGCGTGCCATCTTATAATAGTTCCTATTAATTAAAATAGTGAAGATTGCAGTCATAACTAATTTCATTAGTAATGGTTATCTCAGCGTTCAACTTAAAACCGTTTGTCTGCCTAAATACCATTCCTGCTTCTTTCCGCCATCCATTTTTACATTGGCATACCGATCACCAGCGTTTATAAATACTCTTTCTGCGTGATTATTCCCGTGATCATGCCGGACAAACACAATTTCCACCGGCACCCTCTGGAAATACACCGTGTCAGCAATACCATCATTATACACTGTCACCGAGTGGACTCAGTGCATCAATGCACAGAGATACCACCAACGGAGGGGGGCCTCATATCCTATCATGCCTCCAACATAAGGGCCACTGTTGTTAAAGGGAATCCCTCGTCTCCATTCCACAGGTGAACCCACAAAAGAGTTTTATAAAAAGAATTTTTATATACATACGCATTTTTTCATTTCTCTTTGTTGTCAAGTCTGAAAAGATGGGTCATCTAAAAGTGACCAATTGACTGGTGACTCCAATAAAGGTCACACTGGCTAATTACTACTGTGAGTACTTTGAAAACCTAGATATTGAGGTATGTTCCCATCAGGTATGCATTACTGGTTCACCCACCACCATTACTGACATCAATATTGCTGACAACATATTGTAATCGAAAAACATTGGCGAAAAGCATATAGCCAACTTTTATTTCACCAGTGGCTTATTTACTGATTTTATTCCACTCAATGCAATCATTCAGACCCGATTGATCAGCCTTCTCAGAAAATATCCAACAGGCCTCCTTCCTTGCAAGTGTCCCTTCTATACTGCATGCCTCACCTGTTACTCTCTCTAGCACGGTCCATTTTAATGCTCTGAAATTATGTTGATGTTCCTGAAAATGGCGAACCAACCGTGTAGTCAGTTTTCCGGCTTTTATTGTACTAAGATGTTCCTGGATCTGTACTTTAATTTTACGTGTGGTTAAACCAATATAATGCAGACCACAATCACAGGTTAGTCTGTATATAACATTGGTAGTATTACAGTTGCTGAATTTATCAAGATGCCATATCTTACCATTCAGCAACTGTACACTACTGGTTTTTACCGTGAGGTCACACACCGAACAACTACCACAAGGGTAATGTCCAGGCGGGATGGTTGGCTCTTTGGTACGTTGAACCGGCCGAGTATGTACCAACTTATCTTTCAAATTGGACGCTCTTTTGAATGCAAATCGGGGTGGTGGCATCTTAAATTCAGATGTGGTTAGCAATGACCAATGTTTTCTGAGAGTTTGTCGTATTTTTGTTGACAATGGATCAAAAGTCGTGACTACTGGCAGGCAATCACTGTTTTGTCTGACATTTCTTTCTAATAATGCATCATGGGTGTTTTTAAGACTCTCTTACGAGCTCTTTTTACCACCCTGGACGGGTAGGCCCTTTGTTCTAATTTGACCACCAGGTTCCCAGATTGTTCCATGTACTTCTCCGTGGAAGTACAGTTCCTGCGGTACCGCAGAAATTGTCCCACGGGAAGATTGTCCCGTAATGCCCTCGGGTGAAAGGATTGGTAGTGCAGTAATGAATTTCTATCAGTGGGCTTTTGATGGACAGAAGTACACAATTTATTGTCCATTACAGAAATATCCAAATATACTGCCGCCTGCTTACTTGTTGTCCAGGTGAACTTAAGACAACTATCCAGTTTGTTAAGCCCCGTCAGAAATTCCATGAGTCTGACCTCGGGCCCTGTCCAAATACATAACACATCATCAATATACCTCTTCCAGGGGCAAATATTCCTCTGGAAGGGGTTTGATGTGTGATAAATGTAGTTTTCTTGGAATTGACCCACATAAATGCAGGCCAAGTTTGGCGCAAAAGTTGCCCCCATTGATGTTCCGGAGACTTGTAAGAACAACTGGTTCTTATAGGCAAAATAATTTCTAGTCAGGGCCAGCTCGACACACTGAAGTACAAAAGATTGAGGTGTGTCGTAGAACCATTCTTGGGCCCCAAGAGCACGCGCTGCTGCCACCAGCGTGGCATCTTGGGGTATGCTGGTATAAAGAGATTCTATATCTATGGTCACCAAGATCTGGTGTGTGGGGTCAAACTCTACTTCATTGAGAATGTTTAAAATGTCAGTCGTGTCCTGGACGTATGAAGGTTGATTAACCACTGACTCCCTTAAAAAGAAGTCTGCAAAATGGGACAGAGGTTCTAGGACAGATTGAATCCCCGAAACTATCGGGCGTCCTGGCGGTGGATGTTGTACTTTATGAATTTTCGGCAGTATATAAAAAGCCGGTGTCCTGGGTTTGAAATTAATCAAAAATTCTGCCTCCTTCTGAGTAATCCACTTCTTTCCTTTTGCCTGTCCTACCATGGTCTTAATAAGGTCTTGAAGTCCACAAGAACTCTTCCAAGCAAATGTTTATCAGTCCACCCATGAATATGTACCCCCTCTTGAAAGGTGTATACAAAATATTGTGTGGAGGGGAGAAAGTACCTCATGGATGTTTTAAAAGTGTATTTTTTCTATTACAGCTTGTGCTGCAGCCCACAGCACAAGCCGCAATAGAAAATATAGACTTTCTGACCGCCATGAAGGCGGTCGCATCATAATATGGAAGCAGGACAGCTGACTCCTTGTCGGGCAGTCCCTTTCTGCTACGGTGTCGGTTTGACACTCATCCGACCGACATCGTAATAGGGCCTTCTGTCTCACATGCTACTGCTCATGAACATCAGTGCCTTAAATGTCAATACTTTACTTTTAGGTGTGGATTTCTAAGCTATACAGAACTGACACAGCGGGAATAGAAGCCCATGGGAACTACTGCTTGACATTCCCAATAGTGTACGTGTAAACGTACGCCTGGCAGAGCTTTTCAGGTGTAATACTGGGAATGTTGATGATTATAAAAAAACAAACAATTTAAATGTATGTTCAGCTGTGTCAGAATGCACTACCCCAAGTTCCAGATTCAAATGAGCAATGTATTTTCCACGCTTCTCCTTATCCACAGCAACCAGAGATATGTTGGTTAGCAGTAGCCCGGAGCAAAGGGGAATTGGATGAGAGGGAAAACAAAGACACTGGATATTACCCCTTTGACTTATTACACTGCTAGATGCACACATCTATTGCAAGGGTGATGGTGCCTGCTGGTTGACAGTGGATATCAAAAGAAAAGTCTAATATATTGGTATATAACTCTCCATTGAGTCTTCAACCCTAGCTGTTGCAAATTATATGCATCCAGAGTAGCTCTATACCTCAGAATTTCTGGGACATTGATGGAGCATTGGTGTTTCTGGAACCAAAACACAAATAGAATCTTAGTAAATTATATACTTAATTTTCTCTCTATCTTACTTCCTTTTATGATAAGGTAACTACCTTCAGTTATTTCAGTATTTGCTCTCTGCTTCTACTTTATACACTAAGGTTTGCTACTTAAAGTGAAGTATTAATCAACATTCAGGAGGGTTATATAATTCACACTGATATCAATGAATCGCCTTTTCCCTAAACATGTACCAGGCCATTAACTACAACACATACATCTTAAAAATATCAACAGTCTTTCTAATGGATACTTCTATCCGCAGAATCCTCACCGTGTGCATATTTCCCAGCCGTCAGACTAGATCAGTTCTCCTGTGCACCGATAGATTGCATCATGCAGCTCTGTGCCAACGTTGTTCTGCTCCGGAAGTGGCGACTGGAGTCGCGTATAAGCGCCACTCAAGAGCTGGCATCAGTTCCTTTCTTTCCACCCCTTCAGATGTGGATCCAGAGTTTCTCCCTGGTCCTTGACCAGACTTTTGAAATAACTGTTTCAGTATAACAGGGAAATGTCACCCCTAAAATAACAGAGTTCAATCCGTGCAGGGATTGTCGCAGATAGATGTCTGTGACAGACCTTCACGAAGTCTGTTTGTGATGTCAGGAGTCAGAGCATGACTCCAGGACCTTTGGTGACTACACCCAGATGAATCCGAAGGCAATATGACATTCTGAGGACAAACTCTATGTCGCCAAACACACGCCATAACAGGTTGAAGTAAAAAATTAGGTCACGTTGCCATTCCTGAGGTTGTTGCCACAGCAGATAGTCGTTGAGGTCAAAGTCTTCAGGTAAGTCAAAGAAAAAAAAAAAAATGCAAGCAGGACATGACCCCTACCTGTCACTCTCGAACTAAAGAGAGGGGGCAAGGGCATCAGCATGCCTCATGGTCACACTCTGCATCAGAGCCAATTCTGAGCTTGGTCCCGACCCATCCTGAGTTCCCAGGTTCATAGGTGACGTAGCAGCAAGTTGAAGCCTTCAAGGCGACTTTGCTGCTGATTCTTTGAGTCGCACCACTGGTACCATGTGGCACTTCGGAGCCACACCTGGATGATTGATGGGTTTCTCCGTTGATGCCCAGGCATCCTTAATGGATATGCTGTTTGACGGCACTTGCCTTTTCGGCGATAAAGTGGACTCTGCCTTGGAACATTTCAAGGAGAGCAGAGTCACAGCTCGTTCTTTGGGCCTTTCTGCTTCCACAAGGCAATATAATAAGCAATTTCGCCCTCTCTGTGGCTACGGTATAGGCTTCCTGTCAGACCACTTTCAGAGGGTCATGGGGCAAGCAGGAGCTACTGGACCCAAATGTGGGACACTGATGCCTTTTACTCAGGGCCCGACCTACTATGGATCCTGAGCAACTGGGCTACGTACCCCTTCAGCACTTGACTCTCAGTAGTAGCGCGGATCGAGCAGTCCAAGGCTTCTTGGGAGGGCAGGGGAGAGGTAGACACAGGAGGGTGAACACAGGCTCACAAATCAAAGTATGTTCAATAGCAGCAATAAATGATTGTCCAGTCAATACTGTCTTTTATGACTAAAGTAGTATTTATATATGAACACAAAGTGAAAAACAGCATACACAAACAATACACACAACCCCTGAGGTCAAGGCTCTAGTGTTCAATAGGCAGGCCCACTTTCCTTTCACTAGTGGTAGTAGTTATTTCTCATTTACTATAGGCAACATTCAGGTTAGGTCCCACTAGCAGTCTGAGTCTCAGGAGTGCCACTCCCACTCTTTTAGAGAAGTCAAAATTGTTCCAACACTGAAGCGCTATCTGGCAGATACGTTCCCCCATGGCCTTCTGGCCCTTTGATCAGTCTTACCCACGCCAGCAGGGATTGCTCGATCGGAGTCTCTGAGAGCATCTCACTTGTGGGCGCGGAAGCTGCAGCCGCTGCCTTTGGTGAGTAACACTCTTGTCCCTGCAGGGGCAGCGGCTGGGTATCCTCTGCACTCCTCCAGTGCGACGGTATGTTTCTTTAATCCCTTCCACAGGAGGGAGGGGGGTATTTGAAGGCTTCTGGGTCCGATCCTCAGTTAGGGCTCGGGCCAGCATTGGTCACCATGGTGGCCTCTACTCTCGACGATGGCATCAACCAGGTAATGGTCCTTGTTCTTTCCGGTGGCCCCCTCTGGTATACAGGGTCATCACTTCAAATCCGCACATGGGTAATGACCCAATTGGCACAGTTAACTTCGCGGCAGCCCCCTCTAGCATATGGGGTCGCCAACTAACATACCACACATGGGTGATGGCCCGATCAACATGATTAACTTCACAGTAGACCCATTTGGAATATGGGATTGACAGCTTACACACAGCACACAAGTGATGGCCCAGTCAGCACGGCAGTCCTCTCCTCAGAACTCGCTTCAGGGATCCGCTCGACAGGATCCTCCACTGGACCTTGCTCCCTCCAACGATCTATTCTTCCTAACAGAGCACACAGGTTTTGACATGACACCAGGCCCTGGTGCTCCAGAGATGCACCCAGACCCCTTTCCAAGGACCACTCCCTGAATCAAAGAGCACCCTTTAAAGTGTACTGAAGAGTCTGGCTCTTTTTCCTCCAGTGTGTGTGTCCCATCCAGCTCATAGGAATGCAGCAATCCACAAATCTGTCTGTGGGATTCCTCTAACTCCTCATGCCCCTCCAGTCATTCCTGGATCTCCCAAAATTAAACACAGAATCTTCCATGTATTGTATCATTCACAGGCACAAATACATCCAGCACATGCACAGCACTACAAAACACACACGCACTGCACAGCACAGCACTATATACTAACTTGATGTAGGCAAAGAGTGAGTTAAGCACATAGCAGCATACCTTTACGTGGATAAACCTGTAGACCTCACTCCACTGACACAGATAACAAGCATTTACAATGCAATAGGTCTCGCAACTGCGAGTTTTGGAGCTATTGGCATTGTAAATGGCAATGCCTTTTGCCATTGTTATTTACAATACCAAAAGCAACACCTATTGCTTTGTATAGCGCGGTGTCCGTGAAGACGGCGCCGTGCTCATTAAAGTAAAAAAAAAAAAGAAAGGAAAAACAAGTATTCTTTGATGCAAAGCTATTTGCTGTAACACTGTTTATATAAGAGCAACTCCTCCATCAACCTGCACAGGCTATGGTGTTATACAGACGCAAATAAAAAACAATAACATCAGAAAAAATGCCAATTCTATACTTCCAACCACACAGCCTGCACTGTGTAGCATGCTACCCATGGAGGGAAGTATTTTAGTGCCCCATATACGGGTAGTAAGCGCTATATAAATGCTGCAATACAACACTATTCAACCACCTACGTGTGAAACACAGCAGCCACTGCCCACGTGTGAACTGACAGTAGTGGCAACTTTGATTTAAGGAAAGCATATATATAGTCGACGTACAAGACAGACAGAACCTCACAGTGAGCAGGATGCAGTGACTGAACTTAACAGTGACTGTCAGCGGAAAACACAAGCAGCTTTGGATGTGAACGAACAGCACTGACAACCTGAGTGTGAGGAGACAGGAGAGGCAGTCGTTGACAGCCCTGGGGTGTGAAGTCGGTAAAAATAGGCCATGAGTGCAAGTAGAAAGCGGCCAGTTTTCATTTTGTGGGTAGAACAGTAACGGTGGTGAGAGCAGAGTCAGAGTAGACACCCTTGAAAGAACTGAGACAGCACCATGTAGTGACGGCACCTGTGGGTGGACAGACAGAAGTGACGGTTCTTGAGTGCGCGCGCAGAGCACCAAGAGACTCCCAGCACAGAGAAACAAGGGAAAGTGAAACAGCGCCATGTGCGCGTTGTAGGCACGCCGTGAGCGTGCACATCGGCGTGGCCTGCGGCTCGTGCCCAGTGGCGGCGCCTGCGGACTTCGCCGCACTTGAATAAGTGCTGCGCGGCTCGTGCGGCCCAGGGACGGGGCCGCCAAAGCAAAAAAAAAATACCATTAGAGGAAGTCCGGCGGGAGCCCACCCCGCCTTCGTGAATGCCCATGGTGCGGCCAAAGCAGGATTTTAGGCGGGGCTCCTGGGAGCAAGACGGTGCCCCGCGTGTTGCTGCAGTGACCGGCTGAAGACGGAGACCAGCCGAGGAGCAGCACAGAGTCCCCATAAGAGCAGGTAAGTGGGGTGAGGCATGCTGTGAGTGTAAAGCGCGCCGCGCTTGGAGCTCGCGTGCGCATTAAAAAAAAAAAAAAATGATATTGCATGAGGCTTGCGAGGACGGAAGGGGGACAGGAGATGTGCACATCGCGTGCCTGTACGTGCGTGTTCACATTTCCAGTCCGGCCTGCGCGTGCACAGCTCCTGTCTCCCTTCCGAAGCAAGTCAGTGACAATAGATCTCGCTAGCGACAGCGCTTCGCGCTGCGTCGCCGGGCGAGACCTAAAAAGGGCCTGTCTGCTCCTTCAGATCACTAAACGGTATGCTGGCACCACCACGTTCGTGTTCCTTAACTGCTTGCAAAAGAAGTAGTCTTTCACCACTATAAGGGTAGCACTTTGGGCCCCCCCAAACCCCCAGTCCAGCGAGACCCCAATCCATGAGTCAAACCCATGATATGGCGCACATGCATGATCCGTGACTGCCCATGACAACAACAAAAATCAGTACCAGGGATCCAGAAATCATTGAGGACGGGGCGTTCAGTACAGAGGTACACGTCCATCACCATGCGAGGGACTTTTCCATCCCAACCCATTTCGCCAGCAGAAGACTCCTCCTCCAACACAGTATGCTTTTCAGCCCTTTCATCCCAGAGGCCACGTTTCTCAGAGACAACAAGAACAGCGTGGACAACATGCAGCTCAGTTCCCCACCCCTCTAGCAGCCGCAAAACCACTTTAGTGTGTCCTTGTCCAAGGGTGACAGGCCATCACCACAGACAAGTAGATCCTCCAAATTGTTCACTGGGGCTATGCCCTTCCATTCCTTGCTACTCTGTCGTACCTTGCACCACCTTCAGGGCGGCATACAGAGGACCATCTGTTCAATTTACAGCAGGAAGTGCAGGCCATTTTGGCAAAAGGAGCCATAGATAGGGTTATGGCCTCAGAGATAGGATCTGGGTGTTACTCCCTCTAGTTCCTTGTGCCGAAGAAGGATGAAGGCTTTCATTCTATTTAAAATCTGCGCCCTCTTAATGCCTCCATGCAGAAGGACAAATTCAAGATGTCCTTCCTGCAGAAGGACAAATTCAAGATGTTCACTCCAGTCGAAGTTGCCCAAGACCCTGGTGACTGAATGGAGGCATTGGACGAAGTTGGGTTTTCCCCAGACAGTCATCAACCACTTTTAGACAACAGTAAACCTCCTGACATCTACATTTTTCATCCTACACCTCCATACCTAACACCAGCACGTCTTCAGAGATTTTATGCCGAAACACAATTTATATGCCCGCGTTGCAGTACCCCCAATGCAACACTTCAGCACATGTTCTGGAACTGCACCACTCTGACACCATACTGGAACACAGTCCATGACACGATTCAGGAGGTCACGGAGCTCACAACCATAAACACATCGGAGGACTGCGCATTGGGGGTGTTCCGACGACGGAAACAACTCAAAACCCAAACGCGATTTGCATCGCTGGCTATCCTACTAACAAAACGAGGGATCGCCATGCACTGGCGGGCCCCAACAGGGCTGCCAATAGCAGCCTGGATAGGAGCGGTTAACAAATGGGGCGCAGCAGAGGAGGATGCAATCAGGCAGGAAGACATACGGGGGATGCGCTGGCGCCACACTTCCACAGAATGGGCCAAACTCCTTCAACGCTTCCGACAAAACACGGCAGACACCCCACCACAACCGGAACCACCAGTGCTCATGGGAGAGCCCAACCAGGCCCCTCCCACTGAGGCCCCCCATGGAGCCCCAACACCACAGAGCCCCCCCATGCACAATGAACATGCGGATTCACCCAACAGCCCCCACAGGGGATGGAGCCACCATGAACCGGAACTGACCCCTTAAGCCCCACACCAAAGTCGCCAGAGTCAAACACCCGTCCGCCCACACGCACTCCCCCCCCCCCTTCCCAACCACTTCTAACCAGTTCAACCCAAAGTTAGCAACCAGTTGATCCCACCGGTAGTTGCACAAAGCAGACATAATATCGGAAGGACAATTCCACATTTTTTTTTTTTTTTTTTTTTACAGAGTTTTATATAGCGCGAACTTGACCCGAAGGTATCGGGTATCAGAGCGCTTTACATAGCACTAGTTGCGTTACATGAGGACGCATTCATTTTTGTTAGGCACGGGGAGATTAAGTGATTTGCCCAGAATCACAGGATGTTCAGCGTCATTGCCGAGAAACGAGCCCAGTTCCCCAGATTCAAGGTCGACCACCCTAGCCGAACTTTCACAGCTTTACCAACAGCCCATATCAGACTAGCATCTTACATCCACGCTACCATGTAATCATATTTCCTGGAACTAAGAATGCAATTTCTGTTGAATGATACCATGTGATAAAAATGTATTGCAAAAAAAAAAAGAAAAACCCAATAAAAAGGTTATAAAAAAAACAGAACACAAAACTCCTGACATCTTTGGAGTTCACTATCAATGGGCTGAAGTCACACCTGACTCCTTTGCAGATGCATCTCAATTGAGACCGCTGCACAGTTGCCCCTTGAGACTTCTGACCTTGAAGACTGTCTTACTCATCGCCATCACATCGGTTAGATATTTTCCTGTCAATCCATCTTACACCTGATAAGTTGGTTGTGAGGCCTTGTGCTTCATTGCATTAGTGCGAGGAGTGCCTGTCCTGGACATCTGTCAGATTCACAACGCACTACTTCCTCGACAGTCAGGTCTGTTGAGCGAGGTGCATTTTGCACAGTTCACAGACCCAACACCATGGGAGTTACAGCTATGGTATCTATTAACAAGTTGAGGAATCTGCGGTTAGAAGTATCCATCAGAAGAACAAGTTACTTATCTTTAGTAACAGACTTTCTGATGGACACTCTAACAGCAGATTCCTTAACGACCCATTATGTGAACTGGACTTTTTTCCATCTAAAATGGTCCCAAATCTAGAGATCTGCTCACTGGTCATACCAATCTGCTAATGTGATCAGTGTCTGAGGGCGCTGTTGGAATAAAAATGTCCTAGCTGTATTGTTTACGTATTGTGTGCCTTAAGTTAGCATTCACGGCACCATTTTATGTTTGACCGTCATTTTGAGTTACGATTGAAGTTAATTTCTTTCCCTGCCTCTGCTGAAAGCAGCTGCGATAGTTTTCGTTTCTCCAAGGTTGAGCCTTGGTGTGCTAATGAATACACTGTTCTTATAAGCGCATACCTTTCCCACTAGATATGCCTGCTCCCACCCTTAGCGCGGCAGGCACAGGCAGAGTGACCTTGGCATCGAGATAGCATGTGCCCGGTCTCAGGATCCAAATTCATCCTTCTGTATCTCCTTTGTTCAGCTGCTACCAATTGGAAATTTCCAGTCGGGCGTGTCTTTATTGGTTCTGAATTGTACATAATGTATCGCTATGCTTGCTGAAGTTAGTCCCTCTGCAGCAATCCCACGAGGCTGGTCAGACTGGACTCCGCTCGAGTGTACCTGAATAAATATACTTGGTTTGTATTCTCTACTGTCTGACCGACTCTTCATTTGTGTGGAAGGCTGAGAGGTGGTCATGCGTGACCCGGGTGGCCCTAATCGGGTCACTTCCTTCAGTTGGTGCCCGAATAGGGACTCCATCGAGTGGCCCATCCTCGCCCGCGGACGGGTGAGGAGGTCGGGGCCATTGTCGGGTCGGACGGCCAGACCAGGGATCCCTGCACGAGAGAGTTCCTGAACTCGCAGCTGCCCCGTCTGTCTGACCGGTCGGTGTCTCGCCCAGTGGTCATCCCGGCTGGGGTCCTAAACGGTGAAACCCTTGGATCTGACCGTTTGGTCCGAAGAGTCAGCAGTGGAGAATAAATTTGTTTGACCTGTGTGCGCCAGGTGAGTTTGTTTTGGTTCTTTGTGGATATGGTACCATTTTGGTTTGTCTTTGGTATGGTCTGAGGACCGATTTGGATAGAAAGTGTCTGTGAACAGTTTGCCAGGCAACATAACAAATTTGGCTTACTTTTGAAAATGCCTGGAATGAGCCGGTTTTTGGTTTCTTGTTGTCGTTGTTGTTCTGCTGATGCTCGATTGGAAGAAAGTCAGTCAGCGCCTCCAGAAGGCACCCCGAATGTATGTGAAGCATGGCCATGGCCCTATTATGTTTAGTACACTATGGCACAAATATACGAGGGACAATGCCGGGTTGCAGTGGCCGTTGACGGGCCCTTTTGACGAACAGAAAATTGCCTTTTTACAGGAGAAGCTGTTTGCAAGAAGGAGTAGGCAGTCTATGTTTGATTCCCTCAGAACATGGCAAAAGGAGGTTAAGCAGAGGCGAATGAAAGCAGAGAAAGAGGCCCGGAAAGGGAGAATGCAAACATTGACTCAGAAAGCTGTAGCACATGATAGGGAGAAGCAA
The DNA here is from genome assembly GCA_963921515.1 of Calotriton arnoldi. Lineage (NCBI taxonomy): Eukaryota > Metazoa > Chordata > Amphibia > Caudata > Salamandridae > Calotriton > Calotriton arnoldi. The sequence goes on from CAWUFW010001270.1 coordinate 2,999,187, forward strand.
GAGCTAGGGATTGAACGTGAAGATAGGAGATTCCGATTGCAGATTGACAAATCTTATGTAGCCCAAGAAGAAAGTGATACGTTTGTGGAACAATTGTTGGATACTCGACCCCCACCCCCTTATGCCCCGCAGAGGATATATCCTGCTCTTCCCTCACAGGCCCAGCTGCCTGGTTCTTCTGTCTCTGCTGTTTCTGCCTCTGTTATTTTCGATCAGACTGCCTTGGCCACGGCACCTCCTGTCCTTTCTTTGCCCTTGCCGTCTGTGGCAACTGTGACTGTTAGTACTCCTGCAACGCCTATTGCTTCGGTTTCTCTCTCCCCAGCTCTTACCCCACGATGCAGCCGACAATGACGTTAGTGCCCGCTCCCTCTGTTGTTGCCCCCACTGTGTTCCTCCATTCCCCAACATCACTGAGTAGTGGGACACCAGTACGCAGCCCTGAGGATAGGGATTGGACGAAATTTAAGGAACGTATGGGGCGGACGTTGGTCCGATCTGATGTGGGAGATGCAGAGAAACAGGTGGAGGCTAATCAGGCTGCACAATGGGCTCGTAACCCCATTTATGGTGTGGAAGATGTGTGGAGTGTCATGAAAGATTATGAGCCTTTTGTACAACAACATGCCCTTAAACATATGTCGGCTACTTTGATCGGTCTTTGGGAGCAGCGTTTCAAGGGTGCAGCGCCACAGATCATATACGATATTAGAGATCATGTGTATGTTACTGATATGGAGCCTGCCCATGTCTTTGGTAATGTTGTGACGTTGGTTGCTTATCGGGAAAGGCTGCTCAAGAAGAGCCCCACCCGGTAACCCAGTTTCCGATGCAGGAGGTTCATCCCATCCACCATCCAGAGATACCGGAGCTAAGGGATCAGCATGATCATGTTACTAGGCCAAGGGTAGAGGCCCGTTTCCAAGAACAATGGGTTTATACTCCGTGGAAAAGGAGTGAAGTCTTGTCCCTTAAGACTCAGGGGCCGATTCCGATCCCGGTCGGAGGCGCACCCAATACCATTCGGTCGGGAAAAAAGCCATGCGAAAGCCTGTTTCCCGACCGATCCGTACAGCACACCGAACGAGCAAGTACGATGCGCACAACAGCAAAAATCCCGGCCGAGCCGTACTCACCCAAACCAGGTCCTGTTCTCCGACCGAGGCGAATCCGGAAACGCCGAATCGAGTCGCACGGAAGGGAAAATGCAGCCCCGTCCGGCCGGACAAGTACGATGCGCTTTCCGTACGCGCCGAACCCGTCGCTACGCACGGCACGTCAAAGCATCCGGGAGAGGCGCACATAAGCTCCGAATCGCGCCACAACACGATCCACGGCTACGAGACGAACACAGCACCGACGAGGACGACGCGAAGCGACGAGGACGAAGCCAAGCGACGAGGATGACGCGAAGCAACGAGAAGGACGAACGACACGAACCAACCATGAATCCCTTCGTCCCGATCATACCAATATTCTACATCTACTACCGGAACAGGCACGGACGCGTACGGCGCAGAAGGTAAGTCAGACACCAACCACAAAACACATACAACACGTACACGACACATCACACACATACACTGGGAATCTGAATATACTTACACCAGCAACAGCAGCACCATAGGGGCGGGATGCCCATCACCAATGCCACATATGCACACAGGGGCCTGAATGCGCGCCACCACCCCAACCCAGGGGGGCTGGATGCCTACCACTACTACCACCCTTAGCCAGGGGGGCTGGATGCCTACCACCACCCTTAGCCAGGGGGCTGGATGCCTACCACTACCACCCCCACCCAGGGGGCAGGATGCCTACCACTACTACCACCCTCACCCAGGGGGGCAGGATGCCCACCACTACTACCACCCTCACCCAGGGGGCAGGATGCCCACCACTACTTCCACCCCCACCCAGGGGGGCAGGATGCCCACCACTACTACCACCCTCACCCAGGGGGGCAGGATGCCCACCACTACTACCACCCTTAGCCAGGGGGCAGGATGCCCACCACTACTACCACCCTTAGCCAGGGGGGCTGGATGCCTACCACCACCCTTAGCCAGGGGGGCTGGATGCCTACCACTACTACCACCCTCAACCAGGGGGGCAGGATGCCTACCACTACTACCACCCTCACCCAGGGGGGCAGGATGCCCACCACTACTACCACCCTTAGCCAGGGGGTGCCAGATGCCCACCACCACTACCACCCTTAGCCAGGGGGCTGGATGCCTACCACTACTACCACCCTCACCCAGGGCGGGCTGGATGCCTACCACCACCCTTAGCCAGGGGGGCTGGATGCCTACCACTACTACCACCCCCACCCAGGGGGCAGGATGCCTACCACTACTACCACCCTCACCCAGGGGGCAGGATGCCCACCACTACTACCACCCTTAGCCAGGGGGCAGGATGCCCACCACTACTACCACCCTTAGCCAGGGGGCTGGATGCCTACCACTACTACCACCCTTAGCCAGGGGGGGCTGGATGCCTACCACTACTACCACCCTCAACCAGGGGGGGCAGGATGCCCACCACTACTACCACCCTTAGCCAGGGGGGGCTGGATGCCTACCACCACCCTTAGCCAGGGGGGGCTGGATGCCTACCACTACTACCACCCCCACCCAGGGGGGCAGGATGCCCACCACTACTACCACCCTCACCCAGGGGGGGCAGGATGCCCACCACTACTACCACCCTTAGCCAGGGGGCAGGATGCCCACCACTACTACCACCCTTAGCCAGGGGGCAGGATGCCTACCACTACTACCACCCTCACCCAGGGGGCAGGATGCCCACCACTACTACCACCCTTAGCCAGGGGGCAGGATGCCCACCACTACTACCACCCCCACCCAGGGGGCAGGATGCCCACCACTACTACCACCCTTAGCCAGGGGGGCTGGATGCCTACCACTACTACCACCCCCACCCAGGGGGCAGGATGCCTACCACTACTACCACCCTCACCCAGGGGGCAGGATGCCCACCACTACTACCACCCTTAGCCAGGGGGCAGGATGCCCACCACTACTACCACCCTTAGCCAGGGGGCTGGATGCCTACCACTACTACCACCCTTAGCCAGGGGGGCTGGATGCCTACCACTACTACCACCCTCAACCAGGGGGCAGGATGC